>OX451735.1:458632121-459232121 GCA_948472305.1 Vicia faba | reverse complement strand
ACTATCCAACCAACAAACATGGATCAACAAAATGTTGTAGATGAATCTGTTAAATCCAGTTCAACTACATCAGTCTTTGTGAACTCGGAACCATTGCGGTAAGAACAAGTTCAGAATACTGTGAAATTTTTGTCACACCCAAAAGTTAAAGGTTCGCCCGTCATGTACCGGCAGTCATTTTTGGAGAAGAAGGGCCTTACAAAAGAGGAGATTGATGAAGCCTTTCGGCGTGTACCTGATGCGGCTCCGACTATGCAGACAGATGGTGGAAATCAAGATGGGCAATTGAAATCATCAACAAATATTCAGCAACATGCCCAACAACAAAATTTACAACCTATTTTACCTGCTTCTGTTGGTGTTAATACTTCATCAGGAACCTTATCACGAACCAAATATCATTGGTCCCATGCCCTTATTTTAGTTGGAGTCCTGACTGCTTCAGGTGTTGGAACAATTTTGATAATTAAGAATTCCCTTCTTCCTCGGTTAAAATATTGGATACGCAAGGTTATCTTAGACAATGATGATGAACTACCAAAAGAAACTAACAACAAACCAAGTCTGGCTAAAGAAGTCATGGTATGATGGTAGCTCAACAGCTCTACATTCAAATTGTTGATATCCTCACAAAGTCTTGACCAGCTAATCTCTTCACTTTATTTTGTGACAAGCTCAAGGTTTCCTCTTTCAAACTACCATGAGATTGAAGGGGTGTATTAGATATAATTATAGATATGTTAGTTAGAGTGAATGCTAAGGTTAATTAGAGTGCATGTTAAGGTATTTAGAGTGAGTATGAAGTTAGTTAAGAATGTAACTAACTTCATTATCTAATTGTATTGTATAAATACTCATAAGCTAAGGCTTATTCAATAATATGAATTGATCATAAAAATATCAAGCTAAGCTTGAATTACTCTATGCATGTTCATCATCTTCCTCATACATAATCATGTATTCATATTCATCAATGGAGATTCAATTTTCACATTTAACATGTTGGTTTCATTGAACAACTTATCTTGATTAATTTTGATTCATGTAATTTTGATTATTTTTTTATGAACTTTTCTTTGATGTTGTTTAGATCAAAATAGTGATGCGTGGGCAATTATTTAGCTTATTAAAAAATATATTAAATTAGATTATTATTAAAAATTGTTCTTATCTTTAAAATGGATAATACTTCGTAATTGCACTAATCAGTATCGAGATCAACTGAAATATTAATATTAAAAGAAAAGTAGACCAACATGTTTAAGATTTATACATTGTCCCTTAATCTCGATTGAAGATAATTATTTTGATACATTTTAAATTTTACTTTGCTTAAGAGTCGAGACTAAGAATAATTTATATATAAAATTTAAACTTTTCAATTCAACAAAACACCTTTTAAAAGAAAAAATTTGTAATGGAATCACACATATAAATCAAATAATATCTTGTAAGCGTAGTTGTCATCAGACTTGAGATGGATTGGAAAAAAATTACAAAAGAGAATGGAGGAAGTAAATAAGTAAAATTAATTGAAAATAATTATATAATAAAGTAAGATAAACATGGACTTTTAGATAAACGGTTTTACTATTCAAAAACATCATACAAAAGTATATTTATTTTCAAAATGAAATAATCAATATTCACACTTTCGTGTAGTAACAAGCAAAGTAATAATTTATGTATTCAATTTGAAGCTACTTTATTTAAAAATTCTCAAACATATATTAATGAGAGTAATTGCCTGCAGAGAAAAGCTCATAAATTTTTGTCGTACTTCTTTTTGTTTTTTATTGAATGTCGTACTTCTTTTAAATACATTATCTTTAGGGCAAATTATATATCTCAAGTGTAGTTATTTGTACATAAGATTAGCTAAACGATGCGACTTAATTTTGTAAGAAACCACTTAAGCACATGTTATGTTTCTTCTTACATAGTCTCTAGCCTATTCAGGTATGATCCAAAACTGTATGAATGATTTGTTTTGACTTATTAGTTTTAATATTATTTTATTAATATTAGTAATAAATTCGTACTATCACATGAATTATGTCAGATTCATATTATAAGTCTTTTACTTTCATTGATTAAATTTGTATTCATTTATTATGTTTGTTAACATTCATATAATTACAAACATAATAATTGTTTTGAATCCGTGTATCTATTTATTAAAAAAATTATAATTTATTTTCGTTTATAAAATTAATTGTATTAATAATTAAATTTTTTTAATATTTATACCTTATATTCGTTTATAAAAATTATTGTAACTTATTTTTGTTTATAAAAATAATTATATCAATATACATATTTTTCTCGTTTATAAGTGTTTTAAATCTGTGTGACTATTTGTAAAAATATTTTTAACTTATTCATGTTAAAAATAATTATATCAATAGCTAAATTTTTTTCGTTTATAAAAATATTTGTAACTTATATCCATTTATAAAAATAATTATAAAATTAAATAGTTGTCGTATCATCTTAAATTTATTTATTCAATGTGATAAATATGTGTCTCATATTTAATTATCTTTATAAATAAATATCGTCTATTAGTTATAAATATGAAATTTATTATTTTAATGTCTAGTTAATTTGTTGTCAAGTAAAATAAATATTCTAACTAATTAAAATAAATATTATATAGAAAAAAAAGATAAACTTAAAAATTTTATTTTCTAGAGGAGATCTTGGCTCCTTAAATCTTTTGATGTAGGCTTTCCACAAGTTCTTCCTCTCCACAGGTATGAAAATTAATCCAGTTAAAAGTATGATTTATTTTGGAGTTGTAGACTGCAGTACCAAACTGCAAATTCTCAAGTTGACTTTTTTTCATGAAGGGGGCCTCCCCTTTAGATACCTGGGAGTTCCTCTCACATCTAAGAAGCTTTCTGTTAATCACTACATGTCCCTTGTGGAAAAAATTGTCAGCATGATTAGGCATTGGTCCTCCCACTTATTGAGTGCAACTGGTAGACTGCAACTTATTAAATCTGTAACTCTTGCCATGACTAACTACTGGATTACCTGTTTCCACATTCCTAAAATGGTGTTGCATAAAATTAACTCTATTTGCAGATCATATTTTTGGACGGGTACTGATAGGGTTAGCAGGAAAAGCCATGTGGCCTAGAAACAAGTATGCAGTGCGAAGAAAGTTGGAGGTCTTGGTCTGTTTGACTTGATTATCTGGAATGAGGTGGCGATGCTTAAGCTGCTCTGAAATTTGTGTGTTAAAAAGGATAATTTGTGGGTTCGATGGATACATTCTTATTATATGAAGAATATTGACATAATGGATGCTAAGATTAAGGAAAATGGCTCTTGGATTATGAAACAGTTTATGAGAAAAAGAGATCAGATTCACAAGTTACAGACCTTGTGAGATGGTATGTTGGCTGCTGGAAAATTCTCTATGAAAGTTGTCTACTCCCAATTGAGAAGAGAAGATTCGGTGGTTAATTGGTATTCCATAGTCCTCAATAACCTGGCTAGGTCTAGAGCTGTTATAACCCTTTGGATGGCCTGTCATCTTAAGCTTGCAACTAAGGATAGACTTTTCCGTTTTGGTTTTATTCACTACTACAAAAAAGGAAAAAGACAACGCTTTTTTTGGCCTTTAACAGCGCTTTAAAGCACTGCCTAAAGCAGCGCTGCTAAAAGAAAAGACAACGCTTTTTTTCAACGTAAAAGCGCTGCCTTATGTCCACTTTAGACAGCGCTTTTAGAATAGACAACGCTTTTTTATATACCCCTTTAGCAGCGCTTGGGCTTTAGACAGCGCTTTGTAATTTTTTCAAGATAGGCTTTAGACAGCGCTTTCCTTTGAAAGCACTGTCTATTCCCCCACTTTAGACAGTGCTTTCAGACTTTAGGCAGCGCTTTTTTTTTAAAAGTTTTTACAACGCTTTTCTCCTAAAGCGTTGTCTATTGTTTACAATTTTTTTTTAATAAATTATCTATTTTAATCAGAATTTTTATCATACTTGGTAGCTTCATTCCAATATTTGGTAGCTTCATTCCAATATTTTGGTCCAGGTTTTCAGAATTATCTTTTATGCTCCATATTCGGTAGCTTCATTTCAATAAAATATACATATATAAAAATTGCACATATATATAAATTGATGATATAGACAACAACAATTACAAAATTTATGATACAAGTTAAAATTCTACAAGTTAAAATGCCTAAAATATTCAAAATTCAATTTACATCTATACATCTTTCTATCTTCGAGAATTCTCATGAAACAACAACAACAACATGAATATCTTAGCTCTATCTTCTACACGTGTACACATAAACCTGGGAAAAAAACCAAATGATCGAAATTCATAACATGATAATATTAATGTTGCACTTTATTAATTCGAATTTAATTTATACTCAAAACTCGAAAGTTCTCATCAAAGGAAATAAGACAATATACCTTAGCTTATAAAATTCTCAACCCGATAATGAATTGACACCATTCCTCCATAAGTTCATCCAATTGATCTTTTGAGTAATGTGCACAATTGAATTCCTCAAAGTACTACATATATAATAATATAACATAGTATGTGATTTAGTTAAAACAATATGTCATTTTATGAGAAACACAAAATATGAAAATAGTATGTAATTCCTAAGTTAGAAATCCATACCGTGGATGGAATCTCTAATCGATCCAAAAGAATAGTTTCTTTCATAAACCTCAACATAAAATAGCCACAATCTATACCGTTACGCTGGCGAGGATACTACACATGGAAAGAAAATATGAATATATATCAGGATATACCCCTTAAATTGTTTTATCAAGTATCATCACTAAAGTAAGCAAAACTGGATATCTCTTTGTGAAAATATACCTCCATTCTGATCCATGTAACGTTGTTGGCTCTACTTTTTGGTACTTAAATATCTCGTTGGGAGTGAAAAGCAAGTAGAACGCTATAATAAAATATAAACGACTGTTTAGAACAATATCACATATAATCATAAACATAAACACAAATCCAGATATGTTGACCATAAACATAAGCATAAACATAAACATAAACTTGAATATCTCTTTGGGAGTGAAACACTTACGTGTCAATCATCTGTTTCAAATCTGGATATGTTGACCAATAATTGTATAACGAGTCCAGATAATACACAGTTTCTCTCATAGGATTAATTGCAACCAATAACAAGTGTCCACTGTAAGATTAAACAAAGATTAAACAACGACAAAAAACGGAAAATTATAATAGATCAAGTTAGGATGAAAATCTAACCCGTTGCCAGTATTATATGGCAAAAAGAACAACTTCTCAGTATCTTTACTGGCCACAAATAAACCTAGTACATATGATATGACATCATCTGGTCTCGTTACAATCGACCCGGAATTGACAGTGTTAGGAGCTAAGAAGCCAAATCTTGCTTCTAATCTACGCGGGCGCACAATGTTGTCATACATAAACCTTAAATTAAAACATGATTAACATTATACTATATTCATTGAAATGAGGGATTAAATTGTTCATTTAATTAAACAAAGTTGATCGGAGTATACCTGATGTATATACCGATAACACAGAGACCTAATTCCAAATACTTAAAAACTTGCTCCATATCCTCTCTACCAATTGCTTCAAGATATTCAAAACCAAAGATATATGCACTCATAAGTATAAGGCGGGTACCACCATCCGGAATATCTGTAATTCCTAAATATGTCCATAGGCACGACCTGAACTGAGCAGTAGTTTTTTTGTGTGCCCCAGTCTTCTTAGCAACATTCTTTTTTTGTGTGGAAATGTTGCTAATTTTAGGCGCCTTACCCCTACTGAGTTGTGCAGTCTCTTTAGCATGAATCTAGTTATCATATAATTAGTTAGGGGAAGTATAAAATCATAAATTAGCATTTCTCATAGCACAAATGTCATATAATTGTGTTACCTCAAATGATGCAATTGACTCGGTATCCCGCCTAATCCCCTTATCTTTTGGAATAGATTTTGTGGGAGTCTAACATTACCATGTAAACAAAATGTAAGTATAATTTCCATAAAAAATTTGAATAGTAAATGATTTTAAGCATACCTCATTATCTACGCAAACGAGGCTTGATGGCCATGCAACAAACGATCCTATTGCATCTACCACCAATGTTGCATCCGCCACATCGTCAGGTAGTGGTAACAACGCACCCCCCTCTAAAACAAAGTCGACCGATACTTTCAAAAATCCCTCTAGGAGCGGTCTATGGTGAAGCATTTCTCCCGAGATATTATACACTTTCCCTTGCCAACCATCAGATAAGTCGGTGTCGATAAATAGAGTTGACACCGAGAAATGCCCTATAATTTAATAAATATGGTTATATAATTAATAAACATGGTTATATAGTTAATAAACATGGTTTTATAATTTATAAAGATGGTATATAATTACCTCGGGAATATTTTGTCCAAATTTACCATTGATACTATCTTTGTCACGAGTATCTTTAAAGCCTGTAGCTTGATCGATTTCCTTTTCCTTTCTCAGCTCATAGACTTCTTGTTGTAACTTTTCCAACTTCTCCTGCAGTTCTTTATTGCTTGGAGATTTTTTCTTTGTTTTTTTTTTCAAGGATGTTGGAGTGATCCCAAATCCATTACCCCTCACCCGACCAGAATACTCACGAATATCTAATGCTCGTGAGAGTATTCTCCTACAATCAGTATTAAAAGAATGATGTAATTAAATAAATAAAAGAATGATGTAATTAAATAAATAAAAGTATGATGTAATTAAATAAATAATGTTATACTTACACATCTCTCGAAAATTTGTTGAACTTTTTCTTCAACAGCTCCATCCTTACACACACGTGCTTCCTTCCACAAAATGTGTTCCGGAAGAGATGTTTCATAACTATTCTCTTTTGTCAGCTACACATTAAGCCAAAAACATGATTAAATATAAGCGTGTATATATTATAGATACTTTGCAATTTATAGATACTTACAATAGATTGTTGTAATCGTGCATATCTCATACGGCCTTTTCTGTATGGATACGTTGGACTTTATGCTCGTTGTCAATTTACGACACTTAAGCTCTCAAATTTTTGGGTACTTCTTTTCGATTTAAAAGTTTCCCATTCTTCAGCTGTAATCAAATCAGCATATTTCCTTGGAAGCTCTGCATCAACAAAAATTTTATCTGCATCCCTTAGAAACTTGTTTGACAAGAAATCTCTAAACCCTCTATGTAGTTTCCCGACCAATTTAAGAATATAATCTCTCCTTGTATCCTCAATGATGAACGACCTCTACAAAAATCATAAACAAAGTGTGTTAGTATAAGTAACCGAAAATCATAAATAAAGTGTGTCATTAAAAACAATTAACATCACATATGGTACATGTATCTCACTCCATATTTTATCTTTAGCACCGTCCAACACTCTTGCTCTCCAATCTTCACATGTGATTGGAATTTCTCTTCTTACCACGGAACCGAGATAACTTGTCAACGTTGAACCGTTAGGCTCAATGAGTTGGCCTTCTTGGCTCCAATGCACTTCATACTTTATGCCTTGGTCTCTATCCCGTATTATTCTCTTCATTAGTTATTCCTTTTCTATATTCCATTTCCGTTTTACTAACGGCCTTATCTCCATCATGCACAGAATCATCATATGGGTGATCGTCGTTAGTAGTCATCTAACCTGTAATAAACATAAACATAAACCCAATATAAAAGCGAGTCAATATATATATATATATATATATATATATATATATATATATATATATATATATATATATATATATATATATATATATATATATATATATATATATATATATATATATATATATATATATATATATATATATATAAAATGACAATGCCAAAAATTAACATAAACATAAACTTAAATGTAAACACAAACATAAACATAAACATTTTAATATCCTACCTCTTTCACTAACATCTCTTTCTTTTCTTGGTTGGAACATGAATTACTTGCTTCTTAATGATGGGGACAGATGGATTTATCCAAATTCCCTCATTATGATCATTTCCGATATATGATTCATCCGCTATAATATTCTCATCTTGATCATTTATAATATACGACTCATTACGTCTAATACATGACTCATTCTCATCATCAATACCACCTTGGTCTACACCATTATCATCAACCACTTTGTTAGAAAAAAGTACTATAGACCATTTTGTACTCGCCGGGTCAGTGACATAGAACACTTGTTTAGCTTGAGAGGCTAGAATAAAAGGCTCTTCTTTGTACCTCTCTCTATGAAGATCCACTTGCAAAAATCCTGACATATCCATTCGTATGCCATGACTACTTACCCACTTGCAACCAAATATAGGAATCTGAAACTTCTCGTAATCAAACACCCAAATATGCTCGATAACTCCAAAATATGACAGATTTGCATATTTGGGGTTTAGGTCCTTCATACTAGAAATGTGCATTGCTTCAGCAAGCACGGTGACACCACTATTTTGCATAGTACTTTTATCATCTTGTTCTTTAGTATAAAATGTGTATCCATTAATTGCGTTTGCGCTATAGGAAAACACATACAAACTTGGACCATATGCCAAACATCTCAACCTTTCTATTATTGAAGAGGGGTCTGAATGAAGCTTTGAAAAAATATGATCCTTAAACCATGTATAAAACTTTGATTGTGCTCCCGTACTATCCAATTTTCATTTCTATTCTAATTTAACCCTCGGAGTATATCCTTGTGCATTTCAACATATGGCTCAACCTCACTGTCATTGTGCAGAATATACAAATGCACTTGATCCCGTTCATCTTTTGATACTATCACAATTTTATTTCCAATTAATCTTTTACCTGCCTTTTTTTCAAAGATATGACTTTTGGGGAGTCCAATGGATTGAACTTTGGACAAATATTCAGTACAAAACTCAACCAATTCTTCAACAATGTATCGCTCAACAATACAACCCTCTGTGCGACTTCGGTTTTTCATGTACCCTTTTAATACTTTCATATAACGTTCAGCAGGGTACATCCATCTCATATAAGTTGGGCCGCACAACTGTGTCTCTTTCACAAGATGAACAACTAGATGTACCATTATGTCAAAAAATGAGGGAGGAAAATACATTTCAAGCTCACACAAAGTAATAACAATTTCTTTTTGCAATGTTGGTAAGATCTCAGGATCAATCACCTTACTACAAATTTACCTAAAGAAAAAACACAACTTAGTTATCTCACTCCTTACTTTATCTGGCAAAATAGAACGTATACCTATTGGTAGAAAATGCTCCATTATAACATGGAAATCATGTGTCTTTAAACTCTTTAACTTGAGGTCTTTCATAGACACAAGTCTTCTAATATCTGAAGAATATCCTTCTGGAACTTTAACTTCACTTAGAAACTTACACAATATCTTTTTCTCCTTTCTAGATAGAGTAAAAGCAGCAGGTGGTAGATATGTTCGGCTTCCTTTCTTCACGGGTCCTAGTTCAGTTTGTATTCCCATCTTTAACATGTCCTCCCTTGCTTTAAGGCCATCCTTAGACTTTCCTTTAATATTGAGTAACGTACCAATAACACTTCCAAATACATTTTTTTCAATATGCATAACATCGAGAAAATATCTCACATACAGAGACTTCCAATATGGCAATTAAAAAAAATAGATCTCTTCTTCCTCCCACCTTTGACAACCGTATACGCAAAAGGCTTTCCAAATTGAGTACACACATCTTTCAACTATTCAAAAATTTGGTCACCTGACAATGCAGGTGGAGCTTTACGTTGTTCGGTGTCTCCATTGAATGCTTTTCTCCATGCACAGTAGTGATGTTTAGAATGTAAGAATCTACGATGACCTAGAAACACATTCTTCTGACAAAGTTCTAAACGCGTTGTATCGGTTCCATCTTCACAAACAGGACACACACGTTGACCTTTAATGCTATACCCAGATAGATTCCCGTATACTGGAAAATCATTAATTGTGCCAAATAACATCACCCTCAAATTGAAACTTTGTTTCTTATATCCATCATAAACCTCCACCCCGTTCTCCCATAAAATCTTTAAATCTTCGATCAAAGGTGTCAAGTATACGTCTATGTCATTCCCTGTTTGTTTAGTCCCAAATATTAACATATATAACATCATGTACTTACGCTTCATACATAGCCATGGAGGTAGGTTATAAATCATAAGAATCATAGGCCATGTGGTATGCGAGATACTTTGAAGACCATGCGGGTTCATTCCATCAGTAGATAAAGCCAACCGAAGGTTTCTTGCTTCTTCTCCAAAATCAGGATAATCATTATCAATTTTCGACCACTATGGTGAATCTGCCGGATGTTGATACTTTCCATCAATAATTCTTTCATCTGCATGCCAAGTTAGGTGTCTTGCATCGGTTTCACTACGAAACATTCGCCTAAATCTCGGAATTATAGGAAAATACCATAAGACTTTTGCTGGAGACATTTTTTTCTTATATCGAGACAAACCGCATTTAGAGCACTCATTTAACGAAGCATATTTGTTTCGAAACAAAACACAATCGTTTGGACAAGCATGTATCTTATCATAGCTCATGCCAATAGAGCACAACATTTTTTTTGCCTCATAGGTTCGATTAGGAAGAACATTATCCTCCGAAAGCATATCTCTCATAAGGGCTAATAACTCTGAAACTTTTATCTGACCATCCATTGTCCGCCTTTAAGTTGTACAACTTTAATACCGCAGACAATCTTGTGAATTTAGTGCACCCTTTATACAATGGTTTCTCTGCATCGCTTACCAATCTCTCAAACATTTTTGGACAATCCTGAAGATCTTCTTCAAGTGCATCTGCAATCTCTTCGACTCGATCAAAATCGTATATATATGTGTCCTTATCGTCTGAAGCATAGGATGTACTACTTTTCTCCCCCGGTTCAACGTTGTCGTTACTTTTTTCACCGTGAAATATCCAACACGTATAACTTCTATCAATTCCACGCATTAGTAAATGCGATTTCAATCCATCTGCGTTAACCCGACCCACATAACAACAACCCAAGCAAGGACACTTCATTCGACTGGGGTCTTTGGCGTGTTCAACAACAAACTTAACGAATTCCAATACCCCATTCTCGTACTCTTGTGACAATCGATCGGCAAACATCCATTTTTTATCTATTTTTTCTACTTATTCAAGTAAACAAAAACACTATAAACGTATTATTCTCTTTTTGTTTGAATTAAACGAATTATTTCTAGAAATTTATTTCTAGAGTTAATAACATGGACTAAAAACAAATATATCTATATAAAAATAATTGTGTTTTTTAATTGATCGACACAGATAGAATTTGAACTTGACTTACCAAAGAAAGAAAAGGGGCTATTGGTGTCGACGGCGGATGATGCGGCTTTGATGTTCTTTGAATCGGTGATGGTTTTCACCTAACTACACCAATACAAAAGTATCATCAAAAACAAGTTGTATACATATTTAGGTTCAAAATACTAGTAACAAAATACTAGTTTATGGAAAATATAAACATGATAAACAATTCAAAAATCAATTAAAATAACAAAAAAAAAAACATCATATATATCATCTTTTATATTCCAAAACATAGAACCAATAATCCAAAAAATGCTAAAAATGCTAAATGCTAAAAATGTTGCTGTTATATATCAAGCCCTACCAAGAATCCAAAAATTAAAATGCATACATATAACCCAGTTTAGACATCAATAGCTTCAGAAAGATTCAGGCACTTTCAGCACAAAGTAAGTATTGCAATAGCTTCTTAGGAGTTCAGTGAAGCTATCCAGATCATCACAACATCTCCAGGAGTGCTCAAACTCCAAACACGATTTCCAGTTTTGAGGTAAGTTTTCTCAACTTTGAACTCCTTATACAAGCATCATTAATGGTTATTTTGTGAATGAAAAATGTAGACATCATTGCCCTGAAGCTAACCATGCCTTTAGTTTTCATTTATGTTGCCTGAGTGATGCGAATTTTGAGTTTGAACTTTCTGAAAAAATTAGGTTTTTAATTGGTACCAGCAAAATTCTCATTCATCTTTGATTTATAGTTTATGAAATTTATATAGTTAGACTCATGGTGAAATTTCAAGCAAGTTTCATGTTTACATTTTCTGATTTGGTTGAGGAATGAGGAAGTTCCAAAAATAAAAAATGGTGATGTTGTTACTGCGCGCACGAAGGGGGAAGAAGACGAAGTTCAAAACTCAGAAACGAGTTTATTTTATATTTAGTTGAAGTTGTATTATTAACGAATGAAACAGCCACCCCAGTAGCAGAGAAGTGCACGCTAAGGCATTTGTTACTAGGGACCTGGGTTCGAGCCCCAGTGATACCCTTTTGTTTTTTTCACATTATTTCCTTGCAAATCCAGTATGAACCACCCAATGCGCATGATATACACCTTCATTCCTTTACCACATGATTGTCATAAATTCAGATCAAGTGCTCCAGATGGGCAAGCGCATGGCACATTGCAAAAAGCCAGCAATACTGAATCAGTACAGGCACTGGGCTCCTCCGTTTTGGGCCTTTTTCTTTTTTATTTTTGCTATTTCCTCACCCCCTAAATTACTTTCCAGCGCAGGCCCAACATGATTTTTGTACATACATTTTCATTTCTTCTTCTGATTTCAAAAAGGTCTCATTAGGGCCCAATGTTTTATTTTTTCTTTTTGACCCCCATTTTACTTTTTAACACCCTGGCCCAACTATTTTTTATACTATTTATATTTTATTTATTTATTTATTTTTATTTAATCAAAAATACAAATATATATATATATATATATATATATATATATATATATATATATATATATATATATATATATATATATATATATATATATATATATATATATATATATATATATATATATATATATATATATATATATATATTCGTAAATAATTAAATTAGAAATATTTTAATTTAAACACTCTACTTTATTTTTGTTAATTAAAATAAATTTTTATTATTTCTTTTACATTATAAAATATTTTTCTTTATTAACATTGACACCTAAATCATTTTCTAAACAAATAAATTAGACTTAGGTTTTATTTTAATTAACTTAGATTTTTTAAATTTTTATTTAAAATATTATTTAATCTCTCTTGTAATTAAAATTAATTAGTTTAATTATAAAATCTCTTCTATCAAAAACCATAAAAACAACTTCTTTTTTATCTTTACATTTTGTGCATTCTATTATTATTCATGTTCAATGATTTGTAATAGATAATTAGGACTTTATTGCTTTCCTCCCCTCATTCCCAAAGCGTTGTAATAGTGTAGGACATTTAAATTATGCAATTTATCGTTTTCCTTATTATTGTTAGTAATTAGATTTTGTATGACAAGACTTAAAACCAAACATAGCAAAACCCTAATTCAAAGATAAAATATTTGAAATTAATATACTTTGCACACATGCACCTCTAGGGTAACCCACACTTGTTGTCTCGGATATAAACAGTCATGTCCCTCGAACGTGGGATGTTTTAGCAAAGACCCTCGATTAAAAGATCGTAGTCCCTCGATGACCCTTCAATGTTGCCTTCAATAAATGATCTTAGTCCCTTATGACAATTTCTAAAACATCTTACAGGTTGCCTTCTATGACTGTGCGATGACCCACGCATGTCCCTCACATCCAATGATATGGCTCCTTACCAACCAATGGTAAAATGGCACTATCTAAAGGAGGAGAAAAAGAACATAGATTTTTGAGTAGGTAGATTGTTCGTAATTGCTTGCTCACAAACTAAAACCATTTTCAAACCTCACACTTTCAAAAATAAACATCTTTTCAAAAACTCTCTATTCAAACAAATATTTTCAAAACAAACACTTTGTATGCGTTCTCAACGTTACGAGAATCATTACAAAGTTTGCCGCACTAAGGCGTTTTCAAAATATTTCCAAACAAATATTTGGTGTACATTCTCAACGATACGAGAATCATTGCAAAATCACCATTTTCAAAATATCTTCAAAACATTTCCCAACTTACACAAAACACAAAGCATTTCAAAGTGAGCTAGCAATTAAGAGCCCGTAGACAACTACGGATGAAAAGAATGCTAACACCTTTCCTTTTCATAACCTACCCCTCCCCCCCCCCCCCCCGAACTCAAGAAAATTCTCAAAAGATCTTTTCTGTTCTTTTTCACCCTTTTCTTTATTGGATAAAAGAAAAGTCAGTGGCGGCTCTTGCTATCCATAACATTTGCGATCAAACGCAAAACACCAAGTCAGTTCTCCCACCGTATCACAACAAAGAAAAAGGAAAATGTCAAAATGGTGACACAACTTATTACGTCTTAATGAACGCGTATTTCAAGTATATCCGAGCTTTGTAAGTTACATGTTGGTTTCGGATAACATATGATCTCCCGTTTGGTGTGTCTGGTGCGTTTTTAATTGTGTCTTGTTTCTCCTTGCGAACTTGGTCGAAAATATGATTATATCCAATAGCTGATGCAGGGTCATTCTCATCTCACTCACCCAACTTTGGAACAAAAACACTTTTATCAGGTTGCCAGATCAAAGTAATAAAACAAAAAAAAAAATTAGAAATCACTTTTATCAGCACTTTGAGAAAATAAGAAGTATTACCATTTTCAGTAATGTAAATTAAGGGACTGTTATACTTATTTTTGACGTAGAACATCTATTGTCCAAATCCTCATGGATAAATGAATAACCAACTCGAAGCAGACTGCATAAAACTATAAACTAAGTTATCTTTATATTATATAAATAATCTCTTGGAAAACAAAAGCTACAAATGAAAAGCATTGATATAAATACCAAATATAAATGCCAAAACAAACCCACATCAAATTCCAACCTAATGATATTAGTAGTTCCACCGCACAAGTAAAATTTTGTAGTTTAAACTTAAATTAAAAGCAATCAAAATCAACTTAACTTACTCTATCCCATAGTTGTGGATCTGACTTCTTATGTACCTCTTAACTGAAAGAGGAGGGAACCCTAAAATATGCACAAATAAAATATCAATTAATATAAATACAAAATGAGAATAAAAGCACATATCTAACATCACAAACCTTGCAACATAGATTATTAAGTTTGCGAGGAAGAAGCTCAAATCGAAATAGAAAAAGATCGCAAAGTAGGATTAATAACAATGAAGAAGAAAAAGACTGTAACCCATAAATCCATTAGTGTAAAAAAATATCGCAAACCCATAAGTCCAACCATGTATTTCCTTCAACCAAACTCATAAATCTCGCTTATAACCCTAACCAACCTCCCATATTCATCATAGTTCCAAACCTTAACTCCACCTATCTTTATCTAAATCATCATGAAGATGAAGATATTATTGATGAAGATGAAGAGAAAGAGAAGTAGGAATTGATTTCCTAATTTGGAAAAGATGAAGACTGGAGAGAAAGAGAAAAAGGAAGCGTTTGTTTGAAAAATTATGAAGAAGGAAGAGAAAGAGAAAGAGACAGAGATGATGTAGAAGCAAAACAAAAGGGATGCTGTGAGGCCATCCACGTAACTGAGTTCTGAAGCAGCAGGGCAAAATAGTGTTTTCCAGAACATAAAATTTTCTTATATAATAAATTTAACACTATTGCATACCCAAGACCGAGTTAAATTTGAGAAATAGAAAACTTTATGTTAAAAAATAGGCAAAATATTATTTTTGGTCCTGTATGTTAACGTCAAGGTTTATTTTAGTCCCTTAACTTTAAAAAAGTTCATATTGATTCCTTAACTCTTCAAAACGCTCCATTTAAATCTTTTTTGTCTAATTAACGACAAATTTAGCGATCGATTTCTGAATTTTTTTATCGTTAATTAGACAAAAATAACTAAAATAAAGTGTTTTTAAAGAGTTAAAGAAATAATATAATTTTTTTTTAAATTAAGAGAAACAAAAAGGATATATTGCCTAAAAAATATAATTAAATTTTAAATAAAATGGATACACAATTTCCATAATAATATATCTATATTTGATTTTTTGATACATTTTTTTTTATCACACTAGCGGCTACTTTTTATCATGCTCTATTGCTTTTTTGTTTTCTTAATTCTTGTCTGGCTGGAGTTTGTCCAGTAAAATACATAGTACACTTTTGTTCTTTTGTTGTTACCCTCTCTCTTTCTCTTTCTCTTTCTTCTTACTTGCACTCTCACTCCAAATTTCTCTCCCCATTTTTTTCATTCCTCTACATCACTTCAACTTCCATTCCGTGTTTTTAACAACAAAAACGCACTCAAAAAACAAGTTACTGTTTTCACTTCACTTTAGTATAAATTGGTGAGTTTTTTTTCTTCTGTTATCAGTTTTCTCGTGCACGCACGTTACATAGTTTTCACAGAACGTGTTTCTTTTTTGGTCAACCATTTTTTCTGTCAATCTTTTGATCTGTCTTCTTATGTTCCTTAAACTCTGTTTTGTCTCTGTGTCTGCACCTTAATTCAAAGTATGTTTTTTTTTTTAATTTAAATAAAATTCTCTTATACCCTTTTTCAGTTGCTGAGAATTAAAGCTGAGTAGAATTAAAGAAAAGTGAAAGAAATTTTTTTTCTTATTTTCAATTGTGATTTCATTATTGGGTTGAACTTTTTTTTCTTTCTTTTCTTCCATTATTCTGATCTTGATTTTCCCTTCCTCTATACTCTTTAGCATTACATGAATAGAAAAACTAATCAAGTTTCAAGCTTTATACATTTCATTTTTGGATTTGGATTTTCTGGATCTTTCTTTGTAATTGTGTTCTTTTGTTGAATTTGACTTTTAGGTTAGTGATGTCATTGTACAATTTTGATTTTTTCAACCTCAAGTGTTGTAAACTCTTGAATGAGTTTGAAATTGACTTGTTCAAATTCAATGTTTTTTTTAACTTAAGTATTTTTTGCAGTTTTTGGCAGGTATGTAAATGGATTGGATGATGTGATGAACAAAGAATAGAAAAAGAAGGAGAGATGAAAGAGGAATCTACAGGGTTAATTATTGGGATTTCCATAGGTGTTGTGATTGGAGTTGTTTTGGCAATTTCTGCATTGATCTGTTTTAGATATCATAGGAAGAGATCACAGATAGGGAATAGTAGTTCTCGGAGGGCGGCTACGATACCGATTCGTGCTAATGGTGCTGATTCTTGTACTATTTTGTCAGATTCAACCTTAGCTCCTGAATCTCCTGTTAGGTCTGGAAGAAATGGCATGAATTTTTGGATTGATGGTTTCAAGAAGAGTAACATGGTTTCTGCATCTGGAATACTTGAATATTCATACAAGTATGGTTTTTTTGTCCATTTACATGCCTTGAAACTGAATTATGATTAGCTATCTATTTATTCTTAGAGTTTAATTTCGATTCGTTGTAAGTGTCGACAAATCACAGTCTTAAATTTACGGTGTATATGAATTAAGTTCTTATTCTTATTCGGAATATGAAGGTCTCGGGTAAGACTGATAAACCTATCGTCTAGATCGATGCCTCGTGCACACACTGAGCCGCCCTTTATGAAATGGTTCATTATAGCGCCATTAAGCATGTTGAAATAAGTATGATATTTTCTAGAATTTGGAGTCATGTATATTTGTCTTTCCATATTCAACCAAATCCGCCGATATATGTGCTTATGATAATTTGCAAATTATGGTGACAACTATTTCTTCTCGTTCGATTTTAACTTTGATATTTACATTTCAGGGACTTACAAAAGGCCACATATAATTTCACAACACTGATAGGACAAGGTGCATTTGGTCTTGTATATAAAGCTCAAATGTCTACCGGTGAGACTGTTGCGGTGAAAGTTCTTGCAACCAATTCTAAACAAGGGGAGAAAGAATTTCACACCGAGGTAAAGATGTTTACCGATAATCATTTAGCATAAAATACTTTTTTAGAGTAGGGTAGTTTGATGAAACTTAACTTTTTGTTAGGTTATGTTGTTGGGAAGATTACACCATAGAAACTTGGTGAATTTGGTTGGATATTGTGCAGAAAAGGGTCAACATATGCTTGTTTATGTCTACATGAGTAAAGGCAACTTGGCTTCCCACTTGTACAGTAAGTTAGTTACCTATCTTTTTTGGTTTGCAAACTACGAACTATAAATTCTTCCCTCAGAACGATCCTTAAACCTTCGCTTCAAGTTTTTTCGAAAAGAAAAATTGTGAATTTGGTTCTTTCATGCATTGACTCTGACTATTGCCGTATGCAAATTCTATATGAATATGCGAAGGCTTTAGAAGTTTTGCAATGATAAATGAAGCAAATAAACTTGTCTTTATATTTAGGTGAAGAGAATGGGAATCTGGGCTGGGATTTGAGGGTTCATATAGCTTTAGATGTAGCAAGAGGCCTGGAGTATCTTCACGATGGGGTAAGTTACCGTGTGGTATGTGCTCGCTAAGATAATCCTGCATTGTATATTTAGTAACAATTGTATTTGTTATTGTCACTCCAGGCCGTTCCTCCTGTCATCCATCGCGACATCAAATCTAACAATATTCTCTTGGATCAGTCCATGCGAGCCCGGGTACGTCCGTGTTGATCTTCGCTGTATTTGGATTGACTTATTTTAATCTATCAGCCAACATAATTAAGGCTGTTTGGAAGAACATATGAAAATAGCTTATGATTTGAATCAAATAGGTTGCTGATTTTGGACTTTCACGAGAAGAGATGGTGGATAAACATGCAGCTATTCGCGGTACCTTTGGCTATCTTGATCCCGAGTATATATCTTCAGGGACATTCACGAAGAAAAGTGATGTATACAGTTTCGGAGTGTTGCTCTTTGAACTCATAGCCGGACGAAACCCTCAGCAGGGTCTTATGGAATATGTTGAACTTGTAAGATCTCTCTCCCCTCTTAATCTAACGATCTGTATCTGTTCTTATGAATGCTATTGATGAATGAATAGGCGGCGATGAACACCGAAGGGAAAGTCGGTTGGGAGGAGATAGTTGATTCAAAGCTCGAAGGAAAATGTGATTTCCAAGAATTAAACGAAGTAGCAGCACTTGCGTACAAATGCATCAACCGCGCCCCGAGGAAGCGTCCTTCGATGAGGGACATAGTTCAAGTATTGACTCGGATCCTTAAAGCAAGGCACCAGAGGAATCATCATCACAAGAATTCGCTTTCGGAGACAGCAGATGAAGTTGCAATGGATGTCGATGAGGCGGAAAATAAGGATTCTGTTACTACTGACCACCACAGAAGAGATGAATCTATAGATAGTACAACTGACATGTATGATTTGTGACAATATTATTTTATATTTAGTTCATTCCTCTTTGGCTTTGCATATGAATATGACCTTAACTAGAACTTAGGATTTGAGTGATTTAATGATGCCTCACATCATTTTCTGTAGTTTTGTGTAACATTCTTTTTTTATTGCTTCATTCTCTTGCCTCAGTTCTGTTGTTTAGCAGAACAGAAACTCCAAAATTTGTATATTATTACCTTCATGAATGAAATTGATTGAGTAAAAAAATATCTGAGTTAACAAGGATTACCTGTTTCAACTGTAAAAAGAATTTAACTTAACATATCCCCTGTTTCAAATTTAGAAAGAATTTAACTTAACAAAATATAAATTTATCAAAAGGCATATATAACGCTTTAATTTAATTAATAGAATAAAATTGAATTAATTAAGAAGGAGTTACATAAGTGTTATTATCTTATTTGGATCAAACTCAGTTTTTATCAATTTTTTTTCTTTCTTCTCAACCGAACTCTCCTCTTTTTCAAGGTCAAAATTCTCAAATTTTAAATTTTAATCAAAAACCACAATTCAAGTATGAAACTTCATCGATAAACTATCATGGAAACCTTAGTTTTTCGTTTTACTCTTTTTTTTTTCATTTGTATCAAAATCCTAAATTTCAAATTCCTAAAATATTAAAATTTTGAATTTTGCATGTGTTATTAGTATCATCCTTCAAGACCTTGTAGTAAAGGAAACAAATGTGAGTTTTTTAAATATTTTTCTCAGGGTTGTTGACTGGAATAAGTTATAAGTGATGGTTCAAAATTCCACATATTCAAATTGGTGGTATGCATTTTTTTGTTAATTATTGAGACTTTTTAATACTTAAGATCTGAAGTTGGAAGGATCCAAATATAAAATTTGCTTGAAGATTGATCGGAGGGAGAGACGTTAGAATTGGAATTAGATGTTTTACTCTCAACAACTCAATTGGCGAGTTCCTTTTACAACGTAATTTATAATATAAGAAAACTCATTCTATCGTAAAAGCCTATTTTATTCTTTTGTTTCAAATACATAACAAGTAGATAGCTTCTTTGGTCTCTATTTTATATTTTCGTACTACAAAACATTGCCGGTTACAAAATTCAATTTCGACCATTCTACTTTCCCCACCTTTTCCAATTCGTTGGCGGCTATGAAATTTAATTCATGGTTTCAGAACCGTTTCTCAATTGTTTTCCTAGATTCTCCTTCCATTATCGTTTGGGGTTTTCAAACTTCCAATCTTCTCCATGCTTTAGATAAGCGAGTGAGGTCGATGGTTGTGAGGTTAGGGAACCTTTGGAAGATGCGGGGAAGGAAAGGGATGGTTTGATCGGTGATTGTGAGGGAGAATCAGAGACGGTTGGTGATGGAGAGAAACTATTTTGAGATGATGGAGAGAGACTTGAAAGTAATATGGTCGCCCTTGAGAGATTCGAAGACGCACTCCCATAAATCATCCGCTAAATATGAACATGGTTCAACCAATTTTCTTCTTGCCGCCATTGTTACTGTTCTTCTTTTTGAAAGATTGGATATCGATGACGTTGCCGCAATTGTTATTGCTGGGGATGGGGACTCCGCCGCCATTGTTACTGTTTAGGAGCTCCAATGGAATAGAAAATTAGGTTACCACTGTTAATTCTTATTTTGGTCCTATTGCTATTTATTTAACTATTATGACTTTCATGTTTTGTCAAAAAGGGAAATTATTGATTTATTTTTTTAATGATGAGGAATGCTATTTAGTCCGAAATAAATTGAATAAGAAAAACACCATCAACAATTTGAGTGGTAGATCTATAGCCAATTGTTGTACCCTAATTTTTGTCCCTAAGATTCCTTTACCATACCATATTGATTCAATCACGACAAGATCACATTAAGGCTTTTGGTTCTCCTTCCTATCTTTAGCTTTGCTCTTTGAGGAATCACCAAGCACCTTGACTTGTTTTTCTTGTGTAATCATTCATGTTTTTGTTTTGACTTTCCTTTTAATTAATAAAATGCAATGTTGGTTTGTCTTACTTGTCAATAATGCAGGTAAAGGCAATGAGGCTTAGCAAGTTGATCAATGAGTTCATGAGTTTATTTCCATGACCTATTCAATGAAGCTTGAGAAGTTCAAACCTCACCATGGAATTGTTTTGGAAGGGATGGCATGGCAAGGTTATTTTGGTTCACTACATTTCCAAATTATCAAGATTGATTCAAAAGTACAAGGGGTTGATTGAAGGAGTTGTCATGCTTGGACAATGCCTTGTTCCCATTGATCACAATTGCATATTTCTCTCAATTCTCAAGATATAGAAGTGGTTGTGGTTGCTATGAGTTCTCATTATCATCCTCAACAACTTATATTTACAAAGCATTTGTTTTGGTACAAGAAGTTTGTTCAAAATTGTCAAAGTTCCTCAAAGCATGTTCCTTAATCTAGGAGCTAGGGTTTTGAACTTCAAAGAAGTATATCTTGCTCATCTTTTAGTATTTTTGAGTGATTCCAAAGACATCCCTCTCTTCAAAGGGTTATCAACAAATCACTTCAAAAGTTCCAAGGAGTTTTCATGTGGAAGAAACTTGATGAAGAAGAAAGATTACAAGTCCTCTAGATGAATCCCCATTTTTCCATGTGTGACTTCAAATGATCATAACTTGGTCAATTTCTATCACCTTGAGCCCAATCTTTTTCCATAATGATTTTGAAGATATGAAATTTATGCCTTCTTTTATGTGCAAAGTGAGAAAATGAATGGAAATCGCGTTAAGAATACAAAAGATTATAGGTCATTTCATGATTTTTTGCCCACTTCAACAATTCATAACTCTCTCAATTTTTGAAGATTTTGAATGGTTCAAGTTCCAAAATTCCATTCAATAGATCTACTTCATGCCATCTTTTTTGATCAAGAGCAAATTCCAAGTAGAAGACTATGTTTGGATCCAAGACATTATAGGTCACTTTTGAAGAAGAATTTGAAATATTTCTAAGTATGGAAAGTCAACATTTTTTCTCCAACTTTGACTCAACACAACTTTCAGCTCAAGCATCCATTTGATTCCATTCTTTTTCCATTGCAAAGCTTGTAACCTCATCTTTCTGAAGCATCAAGAATCATGCCCTAAGACCCCTTGAGCTGAAAATACCATTGGTCAGAAGTTGGCACTTTGAAACTGAATTTTTCACCAAGTCAGAAGTTTGAAATCTTTGTTTTGGCTTGTAATCACAATATTTACACGCGTTTTTGATTTAAACTTGATTAACAAACTTTTCAGAAGTGTTTAGCACCTCAAAACGCAAGGATTGGATGAGTTTTGGTGAAAATTAGATCACACTTCACTCGTGCATCAGATTTGCACGAATTCCCTCCAAAATGCATCATTCACTATTCCTTTTGATCCCATTTGTTTCTCTTATAAATACATGAACTATCCCATTCATTTTCTCAAGCTTGGATAGCCAGAATCACCCTGCCAAACTTGTTCCATAACTCAGAATTCAGCAACTTCATAATTCATATACAAGCCTTTTTCAATCCATTATTTTTCATCAATTCACCTTCCTTGATCTTCCCTGAAGCTAATCATATAATTACATTGAAGAATCGTGCCCTATATTGCTCCATAGAAGTCCAGTTTCAGAGTTCTCCATCTCAACTTCAATAGGTAGATTCCTTCACCAAATCTTCAAAACTTTGATATCATTGTGATGCTCTCATTGCCCTGGTTCTAGTCGCAACACTTTCTTTTTACTGGAAACACATTTTGACCATGAAATTTCAAATCCCTTTTCAAAACTTTCTTTCCAAATTGTTTGAGCTACAATTTATATAAATTTGGCGCGAGGGTGTGGTTGTCTTCGTCTTGAAGAGACGAAGCGAATGGCATAGGTCTGAGCTTCTGATTTTACAGTTTGAGAGACTTACAATTCACGTTGGTTAGAGGTTGAAGATGACCAGCGTGTCATCTTCCAACCAATGATGACACGCCACTTGTTATTTTTGAATTCTGATTTAATAATTGATTTAGTGCTTTATTCACTAATGACCATGATATGCACAGCGCGCCAGATCCCTTGGATTTGATTACTAACGTGTTTTGACTCTCATCCAATGGTCCACATATTTTTTACTTTTATTTTCTTTTCTGATTTTTTATATTTAATTGTTTTAAACTTCAAAAAATCATAGAAAATTCATTTTAAGTCCAAAAAATCTGAAAAAATCATGAAAAATATTTTTGATTATTCTCTTTCTGATTTTTATTTTTTCACAATTTAATTTTGTGTTTTGGTATTTTTTTTATAAATTTACACTTTATTTGATTTGTTTTAAATGTTTAAAAATACTTTTATGCATTTTTAAACTCTGAAAAAATTATGGAATGATCCAATGATATTGTGATAAATATTGGTGACCTTATTTTATTTTTGTTTCTGACTTTTCTATTTTTTTTATCATTTTTGGTTTATTTTACCCCTTTCTTTTAATTTTAAAAATAGTTTCTGACTTTAAAAAATTTCCAAAAAAGTTTATAAAATTATTTTAGTTCATTTCTGATTTTTCTATGGTCTTAATTTTTATTTCTTGATTAATTTGGACATAGTTGATATTTTTCTCTTTTATTTCTATTTTTAAACATTGTTTTTAAACCTTTTTGTATATATTAAAATGCAATATTATTTTGTGATTATTTTCTGGCTGATCTTGGATTAAATTTTTGATCATGAACTTTATTAACATCATTGGATCCATGGTGTTGAGTCTAACTCCACAAAAATGGATGAATGGTTTTAATAATAATTTGATTAAATTTAATTCAAAAGTGGTTTGTATATTCTCTCTCATCCCTCTTCATCTCATCTCCTTCTTATTGCACTAAATGTTGTTGGAGCATGATCTCTATATCATGTTTCAAAACAAATGGTGCATAGATTGCTATTGACCGGCCTCAAAATAGGTGTGACTTTCATATAAGTCCACTTACGATTGCTTAACATAGCGCTAAATTTTGTCCAAATTCAAATAAATGATCATTCGTGGCCCAAACTTATGTTTGTAAGCCCAAGTATGTTAATTTGATCTCTTTGATCCAATAACCTTGAGATTCATTGTGTGAAGGCTTTGGTTCTACCAATCCACTAATGGATCTACAACACCTTTGGTCAATGCGGATCACCTAAACATCGTTGATCATTAAACGATATTCATAAGGATTCCAAATAGATGATATACTTGACAAAAAGCAAATGCAACTTGTTGTGTGGAGGCTTTGGGTCTACCAATCCTCTAATGAGTTCCAAATGCAAGTTTCAAGATGATCATCCAACTAACCACTAATCACTAATAATTGACTTTATCCTTTATTCTTTTATATGCCCCTTTTATTTTTATGCACTATTTTTTTTTAGCATTTACATTTCATGTCATTTTTTATCTTTGCTCATTTGAGCATTTACTTTCTTGTCATTTTTATTTTTGCTCATTTGGGCTTTACTTTTTTTTTCAAAACATCTAATAATCAACATAAATCCTAAAAATGTTTAATGATACTTGGACTATTTGGTTACTATCCTTGGCATTATGGAGCATTGGACTTTTTGGCCTTAGGATTAGAAACCTTGGCCTATGAGTGGAGACACTATGATCTTATCTGATTATTTTGTCTGGAGATCTCGAGGTTTACCTCAAGACCTTGGGTTGTTTGTTTGTTTTGTTTGCAGGTTATTATGATTACACCCTTGGTTTATAATCTGGAATTCACCCGTATACAGTCGTTACTCTGTCCAATTTTTGTGAAGACTTAATACACTTGAAGTTTGGTTTTCCCAATAGGTCTAGTATCATTTGTTTGTTTGGTTTCAATCCAAAGAATGGGAATTCTATTTTGGATCATAGTGTCAAGTATTAGATTCTTGTTGGTTAGATGGTTCTTATCCCTAGCTTTTATCTTATGCTTTAGGATAACCTCTTCTTCTCCTCCCATCTTCTTTAATTTCAAAAATCTTCTCCCCTCTTTTGAAAACTCTTCGTGTTTTAAACTTGAATTACTTTTATAATAAACTTGGACTTAGGTCCATGCATTTTCAAACATTTTCATAAATAAACTCCAATAAACTTAATAATACTTTGACATTTTTGTGAGAAAACTAAAAGTCAATCAATCTCATTTCAAACCATCTTGCCACTTTGGCTTTTATCTTTAAACTTTTCTCAAAAGATTGAACTCTTGTCAATCCTTGTAGTGGTGCAAACAACTAGACTTCTACAATATGTAGTAAAGAGAGATATTTTCCACTTGGGTGTTAAGTGAGGCATTGTTGATTTTAAAATCCAAGTCATATCCTTCACTTTGAGATGATGCAAATTCTCCTTTCTCATGATTGTGGGTAGTAGGTATGTTTTCCACACAGACAATGACGATGATATTTTATCTCGTAAAATTGACCAACACATTTGTGTTTTAGAATTTTTAAAAGAGGAACTACGTATACCCTGATCCCCTATTGCATGAAAAGGTGGTATGTAGACACTAAAGGTTCGCAACCGCGGCAGGTGCAAAAATCATTAAAAAAAATGTTTCTTTTCCCACCTCCACCATCTATTTTATACAACATTTTTCATAGCCAAAATATACAGATTTTTCAAAGAGGTTCCTGTGGAGTACCGTAGATGTTTAGGGTGCTAATATCTTTCCTTTGCATAACCAACCCCCTTACCTAGAATCTTTCCCCTTCTTTTTGGGTTATTCGCTCTTTTCCCATTCCTTTGAAAATAATAAAGCGCGGTGGCGATTTTTATTTTGATTTGTATAAGTCTAGTCAATCCAATGGCTTAGTCTTAAACATTTCTACCGCTACACCAACGACAAAAGAAATTAGGGTTTTACGATACCCACCTCTTTGCTTTTCTATAGATCTTTGCTTATTTGAAATATGTTAACATAATTAGTTTATTTGCTCTTGTGAATTTTAAATTTAAGCTTAATTTTGATATTTTAACTTAAGATGTCAATTTGCTTATTATTTTATTTGTTTATACACAATTCCTTATAGCACACACGCTCACACACAAATGACTTGTAAATGTTTAGCATCATAACTCTGTTTTATCTTGTAGTGTTACTGCACCCTCAAGTTCGACGGTGCATCCAGTGGAAATCCTGGAAAATCTGGTGCAGGAGTTGTACTGCATTCTGGGAATGAGGTGTATACTCTATGTATCGATTCATATTTGTAAATATATACTATAAACTATGTGTCAAGTGTAGCTAACTGTTGGGTTTCTTTAAAGGTCCAACGCTTCGGTCGAGGACTGAGCACTCAAATAAATAATTCTGCTGAGTATCAAGGTTTAATTTTGGGATTGAAAGAAGCCGGTAACAAAGGATATGATTGTAACGCCCCGATATTTAATTATTTATTTAATTAAATATTTTTGAATATTTTATATTAATTCTAATTTTTATCGTCGAAGTCGAAATTATTTTATTAAGTTGGAATAATAATTAATCAGATTAATTTGGTGGAATTAAGTTGAAGTATTATTTTACTATTAAGCTTAATTATGATATTGGACTTTAATTGATGGTGTTGTGTAGTATTAGGGGGGTATGTCACTTAGGCCCATTTGAATTTACTAATAATTAAATAAAATAGTAGTATTATATAGAATAAATGAATCAGAGGAGAAAGAGAAGAAATAGAGTTATCAGGAAAGAAGAAAAGAGGAACAAGAGTTTTGTGAGAGAAGAAGAAGAACAAGGATATTGTTTATAGTGTCATATTCACCAGAAATTCGGTTGAAGTTTCTTAGAACTGCACTAAATCCAAGATAAGAGTGGGGTTCTGACTTTATACAAGGGTGTATGATTTTTAGTATGTGAATTTGGGTTATAAAAATTATTTTTAATTGTGTTTGAAATTGATATATTAGTGAATTGAGAGATGATTGTGAACCCAAATTATATACACATAAGCACTCTAGCGCTACTCCTTTTATTTCATACGACATGTTCCAATTTATGAGCAATTCGGTATTGTAGCTGTAATATGAGTCATGGATATGTATGACTAGTGATGGAGGAAAAATTGAATACCGTAGCCAATTTATGAGCAATTCGGTATTGTAGCTGTAATATGAGTCATGGATATGTATGACTAGTGATGGAGGAAAAATTGAATACCGTAGCGATATATTGCATCATTCGCTTTAACTAATTGTATTAGTACTATGAAAATTGAATGAACCATATTATACTAATACTGCACTGAGAGATAGTAAGAAATATATCTATATTCAATACTGTAGCGAGAGAAAACTAGAATCATATATATATACTATAATCAATTTTAGTTACTAATATATTACTTCATTAGCATGATAATAATAATAATATTAATAATAATAATATTAATAATTTAGTATTATTAATATAATAATTTTTTTAAGAATTTTGAGTTAGAGATAATTATTTGGATTATTTAACTAATTTAAGTTATTTCTCAATTTCGGTAGAGTTGTTACAATTGTCAATTGAGTTTTCAATAGGGTTGTTAGACCACCTCCAACGGTGGTTTTTCAGATTGGTTTGCCAGCTTTGCATTGGAATTGTCAACAAAAAAATTATTCCAGCTGGTAAACGGTACAAATATAAGCAACGGTTCTTCATATTTTTTTATTATTAAAATAATCAATTAAAATTATGGGACCCAATATAAAATTTAGTATGAATAAAATATTAATATACAAAGTAAAATTGTGGGGCCCAATATAAGTTCTTTAAAATTGCATAATTGGAGTGAAAAATGGAGTGAGTTACTTCAAGATGATGTGGCTTAATGAGTCCCACAAAGAACTCAAATATGAGTAGCACCATTGGAGATGCTTAGAGTTTTCAATAAGGTTGTTAAAATTATCAATAGAGTTGTTTTGTATCATTAAAAATCATTTTTATTTGTTTTGCATAATTCCGACATATTTAGAGTTGTCAGTAGGATAAGTTGAAGTGTCCTAATAATAACACATCTTTACTAAATTATTGATATTTTAGTTATAGATTTTTAGTTAAATTTAGTAGCAGCCATGTTACTTAGACATAATAAATTAGTAATTAACAATTGGATAGATGAACCACCAATTTAGTGTATACTATAGAGTTAAATGGTTTACTATTATGTTGAGAATGATAATTGACACCGTAGTGGCATCTTGTATTTAGAAGTGCCTCTTACTCATACTAGATTATGCAAGTCACTAGATTAGTATTAATAATATAGATTATAATAATAATGATTTAATATCATTAATAAATAATTTTGTAGAAAGTATAAAGTAGAAATAATAGAATTTTTGACCGATAATTAATTAATCGATTTTAGTCGAAATAGTCCAAATAATTATACGGTTTATTGTAGTAATTTTTGGTTGATCTGTTGGGTGGTGTTTTTATCGAAAAATGTGAATTGACATGTGATTTTATTGCCTATATTTATGGGCAAAATATTAAGTTGCAGGCTTATGGCCAATGTTGAAGTAAGTTGAATTATTGTTGTTGTTGTTATTACGTTCATGTCGTTGATGCATACATAACATATCATGTTGGAGCTCATGCTCGTCAAGTTGACCTGAATTGGAAAATATAAAGTTGAAGGCTTATGTCTTGTTGATATCTCTATTTATTGGCAGATTTCTAAGTTAGGAGTTATGCTTCATTGGTACCACATGCATGTGCATAAAAATGAGTCGCATTTCATGTTGCATCCTGAGTTGTCGTGTGGATGAATTAATTATGTTAAATGTTGATAAAAAGCTGTGAAGTTGTGAATTGTATGATCTAATAATAATATATTATTTATTGAATATCCGATTATATGGGTCGATATCTCACTCCTTCTGTTTGAATGTTGCCGTCTGTTGGTAACGTACAGGTAATCAAGAATGTTAGCTGTTACCCTCGTTAGTTCGAGTCGGTGTTGTCGCTCTGATACGTAGCACTCGGGGGATGAACGCATGTTTTCTTTATTGTTGATTTTCATTATGTTGCTGAATTTTTAAGTTGTTTTCATTAAAGACTTGTTGTCTTAAAGTTGTTTTGAGTTGGATAAGATGTTATGGTGTTTTCAGTTGAATTTTGTGAATCCGTTGCGTAGTAACGAAAGTTGTTTTATTTTTAAAGACTAAGCAGGTTGTTATCGGTTCATCCGAATTTCATGTGTTATGTATCTGAACTATAGACGATTAAATGTCGTAGTTTTAAGTTGAAAGTGTAACATTCCATTTGTTTGTTAAAATTTTTTATAACACTGATTTTATTTAACTCGTCGGATAGAAATGGGGTGTTACAATGATCATGTTGAAATATGAGGCGATTCCAAGCTTGTCTGCGAGCAGGTTAGTTTCCTTTTTATAAGGAATTTACCATAATATTTGATTTGTTTTGCAACAGTTTGTGGGTAATTGGAAAGTCAACAACCCGAATTTAAGGGACCTACCTAATGAGGCTTTGTACTTGAAGGATAACCTCAAGTCAGTCGGTGTTCAACATGTTTCTAGGGTATACCATCTTCTCTATTTTATTTATTGACACAATGAAACAATGTTTGTCAAATTGCTATCTTTCTTAATTGGGTTTTGATCTATTCCACCACTGTCATTAGTAATGTATATTTTCCCTCATTATACGGTAATTTTAACAAATGCCTTTCTTTTTTTTAAATGTTTTAAGGGTTCTAACAAAGAAGCTGATGCTCAAGCAAGTTGGGGCAAAAACCGTGAAGGTTATACTTTAAATCTTTTTCGAGTTCTTAACTATTTGGCTTCCCAATTACTCTTGTGGAATCTTGGTACATCTTGTGTTATTATATCTTTTGTCTGTTTAAGAAAAATGAATTACCAATAAATTGAATCCTAAGCTCAATTCACTACACAAGGTGAATTATGAGATCATGTTTCAATAGGATTTTGATTTTGATTTTGATTTTGCAGATGATTTTGACTCCAACACATTTAGAAATTGGTTCATCATGGATCAAAACTCATGGATCAAAGTATGTTCTTCAAAATAAAGAATAGAACCTGGTATTTAGTCTATTTTATGTTATATATGTTGTTGTAATGATGCTTTTTATTTTAAGCATTAGGATTGATAAACAATTCTTTACAATGATTATTTAACTAACATGCATTAGCAATTATGCTTTTTTAACTTTTAAAATGATAAAACATGAGCCAGTTTTGTAAAAGAATTTTGAAAACAGAATTTGAAAACACTATTCAAACAGGTTGTTACCTTTTGGTAATCTTTTACTCATTCTACCAAAAGAAATTGGAGATTCCACATGACTTCTCACTTGTACTTTTTGCAGGGTACTATTGTTTTCCTTATGTATATACTTTTCCTCCGACACGAACCTGTCAATGTTCCAAATTCTATTATCTTAAGTATTGTTGCAGGTTTGTGCTCATTTGTAGGTATTCCATTTCATTGTAGAGTACAATTTTAGTCATTGGCCTAATATTTGTATTGCACTTTTGGAAATTGTGTAGTGGCAGGAGTAAAATGGGTAATCAGAGCAGACAAGGATAGGAAGACCAAATTCTGTTGTGTTCAGCCTAATGTTGTTGAGCCATATTTGAGAACATCCGGTCTTGAATGAGAGGTTGTTCTACATCGCTTTTTATTCATTGAAGGCTTGAATGTATTCTCTCAGGGATCTATTGGTTAGAATTCACTCACTTATTTAATTTAATTTGGACAGTTGTTATCATTAAACTATTTTAGTGCATAAATTTGTGTTTCAATTGTTATTATTTAATTATGCATGAAATTGTAGGTGCTAAAGTTCAGGTCATAGAGAAGACAAAGGTACATAAGTTCATTGCATTATTATTTGAACCGAGAACAAGCACAATTTCTTTGATGTCTGCAATGTAGTTGATTCCTTAGTTAACACTAGTTGGATTCTCTTATGCATTTACTTTGGTAGGACAAGTTGAATTTTAATACAAACAGTTTCCTGAGAACATGAGAAGTCTTGCAGGATCACTTTTTCTGTGGATTGGCACTGTCAAGTTATCTTAGTAGTGTGTACAGATAAAATTCAACTGATGATTGTATATGAGAAAGTATGCAATGGTTCTCTTGACCACTTCCTGCTGCGTATGGTAATCAGGCTGCTATGGGATATGGAAACCAGTCGGGGTTGCAATCACTGTACCTGAATCCTCAGTTGGGACATAGTGGTGGTGCTAGAATTGGAGAATGATGTATGACACATAATGCATGTTTTAGAATGCATCTGTGTTGTTAACCTATACTATATTTTTCAACTATTTTCATAACTGAAGGAGGGCATAGATTGTTTCCACTTATGCGTATGAATCTCTTTTTGGTTTGAAAGATCTTCATCTAATTGTGTTTTGTGTATTTTCTCCAGTGTTTTATTTATTATTACCACAAGTATAGACGAGATTAAAACCAAATTTACATATTCACTGATTATTGCGAGATGGTTTACGACATCATACCACATAGATTCTGACAACAAGGTTGGTGCAGACAAGCTTGGAAATATATCTATTTTCTGCGATTGTCGCATATGTATCTGATGGTGCGATTGTCGCTGATTGATATATATATTGACTATTTACACATGGGAATAATATTCATCTGGTCCTGCAACATTTTTACAAAAGACAAGGCAAGGGTGTGTCACTTTGCAGACAAATTTGCTCCTGATGCAAACAGCCAGGTTTGTTTTCTAATCTAACGAGCATTATGACTATTACATTTTGTACCCTTCTTTCAGGCTATGGCAAAGAAGTTGGGTGACAACTATTTTCGGAGGGGGAGATTCTGTTTTGGCTGTTCACACTTAGGAAAAGTTTGATTTTGTTTGTCTCATCACATTCAATAGGGAGGCTGATGGCTCTCTTAAATCCCTGTCTGTAAAGCATGTTGACACTGGGATGAGTTTTGAATGATTGACATCTATTCTACAGAACAAAATCTGCTAAATTTCAGGTTCATAATATTCTTTATGTTCGGCTGATGTTTATGGATATTATTTTCCACATGTAATTTAATTTAGCCTATATTTTCTCTGGCGCTTCTGATGCAGCATATCTAGCGGATTTCTCGGTACTTTATATATACTCTTTTTGGCTGCTTTATTGGGCATAGTTGATGGAGTTCTAATGACACAACTCAGTGCTTTACTAGGAATTCTATTTAAGCATGACATGGTACACAAATGCAATCTACCTCTTCAATTACGCATAAGCACATTTTAATTCTTGTCATAGACATCCTTATTATTTATTGTTCTCATATTGTGCATATGATTTTTGCTTGATTCATTTCTTGATCATTTTATCTTAATGATCATTTTATCTTTTCCCAATATCTCTAATGTCAAATCGATATCAACACGTGGACAAACTGCTTATACAGAAGCAGGAAATGTTGTTGATCAAACCATGGGAGCCATCAAAACAGTAAGACACTTGCATCAATGCGTAGTTATAACAGTTTAGTTCAATTCTGCTACCTGCAATCAAACTATGATGTATCTGACATTTTTTTTTTTGTAAAATTGACCAGGTTGCGTCTTTTACCGGGGAGAAAAAGGCAATATAAAAGTACAATAGTAAGTTAAAAGTTGCTTATACGAGTACGATTCAATAAGGAACTGCGACAAGATTTAGAATGGGGTTACTTTCATTGATTATGTTTAGCACCTATGGACTTGCAATGTGGTATGGTTCCATGTTAGTCCTTGAGAAGGGATATACTGGTGGAACTGTTATGAGTGTAATCATAGCTCTTATGACTGGTGGAATGTAAGTGTGAAATTTGTATTTGAAAATGATAAACTTTTAGACATGATAATTTTATAGACCTCAATGAGCATAATATTTCAGTCATTTATAGGTCATTGGGTCAGACATTTCCATGCATAGATGCATTTACTACAGAACAAGTAGCTGCGTATAAAATGTTTGAGACGATTAAAAGAAAGCCAAAAATTGATGCATATGACACAAGTGGTGAAATCTTGGAGGACATAAAGGGATATATTGAACTCAAAGATGTTTACTTCAAATACCCTACAAGGCCGAACGTGCAGATATTTGCTGGATTTTCACAGTTTGTTCCAAGTGGCACAACTACTGCTTTGGTGGGTCAAAGTGGAAGTGGAAAGTCTTCTGCGATCAGTTTATTGGATAGATTCTATGATCTTGATGCTGGAGAAGCACTTATAGATGGTGTGAATTTGAAGAACTTGCAACTTAAATGGATAAGGGATCAGATTGGATTGGTTAATCAAGAGCCTATATTGTTTACTACTACTATCAGAGAGAGCATGGCGTATGGGAAAGAAGGTGCAACTGATAAAGAGATAACAGCGGCAATAACACTTTCTAATGCGAAAAAGTTCATCGACAAACTGCCTCAGGCATGTGTAATATTGAAAAATTTGATCATGTTTGATTGAAATTAATGATAATGATATGGAAATTGTGTTTGTAGGGCCTTGACACCATGGCGAGAAAACATTTGTGATAATTGATGATGGATGGCAATCTATTAGCATGGATCCGAATGGTATTGAATGGAAAGCTGATTCTACAACAAAGTAAGTTTCATATTTGAAAAATAAATTATAGTTCTATACATTTTCTCAGTGTTGAATAAGAAATACTAATTTTTGAAAAATAGATTATAGTTCTAAACATTTTCTCAGTGTTTAATTCCTGTTTATGACCATATTATAGTTCCTATAGCAAGAACCTTTACTGGTAAACCCTCTGGCATCACTATGCTACAGAGAATTGGAACTGGAATTCTTTTTTCCTGTATTTTCTATGGTAATTGCAGCTTTTGTCGAGATTTGATATTGTTTACAAATTAAAAGCCATGCTTGGAGAACAAAGGAGCTGGTGCCCTGCCAAGGGTGTACGGAGGAGTATAAATACGTGCAATGATTCACAAAGCAGTCTGGGAGAGGAGTCAGAACATTATTGATGAGGTTCACTGGAATGGAAAAAAGGTATCAGTACCATGAACTTCCAATCTGTAATGCAGGGAAGCTTCTGTTTTGTGATTTCTAATACAATTGAGAAACTACACTAACTTCCAGGTGTAGGTCCTAATATTTCTCATTTGGTATGTGTGCGTTGTTTTTGTAACTTAATCATTTGGTATGTGTGCGTTGTTTTTGTAACTTAATCAGTATGTTTCATTAATTTTAAGGTTCATTTTGTTAATGGTATTAGCTTTTATCCTAAATGATTTTTGATATTGGTTATGTATGTTGTGATAATTGGATGGAACAATATCCAATGAATATTTTTAGACACTCATGAGTCTGTATTGGTTATGTAGTATGGAAAATAAAATTGAACTTATTTATTATGAATCTTAAGCAAATAGACATGTTTTCAGAAAATGTCATTTGAATTCAACCTTGAAGATTTACTTAACAACAATATTTTATAATAGAAACGATATAAATAATATTAAAAATTTCTTTTCTTTTTTTGTCTAAAAAACGTTTTTAAATAATTAGTATTAATTGTCTATTCAATTTATAACATATTAAATATATAATTATTTAGTTTGCAAATTAAATATATCTTAGCTAAATATTTTAATTAAAAATTATATGTGTTTGGACTTTATACTCAAGTGAAATAGTATAAATGGTATAAATAAGAATGAGATGTTTTTGTTACTATTTCAATTTTATATTATTTTTTTAATTAGAACTATTGCATTTTATTCTTTTATACGCATTGCACATACTAATAATGCAAAATAGCATTTTTACAAACTCAATTATTCTTTTATTTAAATTATTTTTTATTATAAATAATATTATAATATTTAATTATTTTTTCTTCCTAAATGAATTATGCTTAACTCAATGAAAATATCAGACCAGTACCCGTGCGAACGCACAGGTATCATTTTAGTTATGCAATTGAAATACTAGTGCAAATTAATTAGATTATTAATTTGAGCAAATAAGTTAGTTCTTTAGAAATTCCAAAGCATTAGTTTAGGGGTTATTAGATATTTGATTACAATGTTTATTATTTAATATTATAATGATGAACTTCAGAATTCGTATGACATATATGTCATAAAAGTGATCATATCTTTTATTTGGTAACTGTGTTATAGATTATTTTTTGGAATTTAAAAAAGTAGACTTAATTGTCTTCAATTCGAGTACTAATTTCATAGGAAGAAGATTTGTAATAAGTTCGGGGCATGAATTTTAAGTTGAAGTTGTAGTGTTGAAACTACAGAATTTGTCTTTACAGATTTTAAGAAGAAAAATAGTAATTTCTTGATTATATGTGTGTGTATGCCCTTGTGCTAAGAGTTAGGATACTTTATGGGATTGCTTCGTGTTGGTAAAACCCTATGCTCTCGGGGATCATTCTATGTTATGTTACATTTTTTCTAGGCTTTCTCGCTCTACTAACTATCAGGACTGCCCCCATCGCTCGCGCACAGACAAGTTCTAAAAGTATTTGACTTGAATTCATTTCAAGCGTGAGCCCCGTCAATATGTTGTTCAACTGGACACTCTCACTCTTGATGAGGTTGAGATAAAGAAATATCTTGACATTTTTTACGAGAATTTTGATTATGAGGAGGATTTGTTCTTACTGAAGTAAAGTCTTATGTGTAGAGGAAATGATCCATTGATACTCGTGTTATTGTGGGTGTAACGAGTACTCTAGATAGGAAGGAATTATTTGGTGAAGATATGATCTTTCCCTTGTAGCCCTCCCTCCTTTTGATATGGGTCTTTGATATTCGTAGATAAAATGAATTCTTTGAAGAAGGTTTTCGACATTGCTAAAGTGTGGAAGGCTCTAGGTGTCACTGTTACTCCTCCTTTTGTTGGTCCTAGTACATTTTCCACCGCCAAAGTCTCCTTAGTCTCCCCTAGTTCGGGCAAACATTATTTTGAGGTTGTTGATGAAGTTGTTAAGGGTTGAGCTCATCCCATTTACCTAATAGCAAAAGGGGTCGGGACCAGGATTTGAGTCCCCCGCGGGAGGGAGATCTGGCTAAATGGACCGGGTTGTCTGGGGGTGCCACTTCCAGGGTTATCCACTCCTCTTTTCAAGTTATCAACTATTTTTCAATCTTGGATACCCCGCACTTCTCAAGAGACACTTGTTGCGATATCTAAAGAGGATCTTGCTTACCTTCTAAACCTTCCTAGAGCAAAGAAGATAAAGCTCTTATCAAAGGTCACTTTCTACACTTATCAAAATGTTTCTCTATTTTCTCTGGTTGCTGCTTGTCGAGGCGATATTTTAGCTATGGGTAACCCTTCCAAGGAAAGGGATACCTAGAAGAGGAAATATGAAATGAGTGAACAAGAGAGGTCCAAGCATTCAACGAGAAGTGTTGCCTCTTCAAAAAAAGGCTAGTTGTGTGGAGTCTCTTTAAAATGAGGCAAAAGTTCATGGATCCCTTTCGTCTCTTGCTGCCAGGACTGTTGAGCTTGAGTGCTCTCTAGAAATGAATAAAAAATCTCGAAAGGAGGCTACCACTGTTATTGTAGACATAAAGTCCTACGCTGACAAGGTTGTGGGAACCCTTCAACGGGGGAAGGAATCCAGAGCTAAGGATCGTGAAGCCTTTAAGGGATATGTGGCTGGCATGAGGAAGAAGGTTGACGAGACCCTTCAGCAAACTCTTAAGAGGGTGTGTGGATCCTTTGACCAAGATGCAAATGAAGTGGAAGCACTTCGCCTGAATATTCCTATTCCTCGTTTGCAGTTTGTGCCGCTCAAGATCGTTTGGGATGAGGTCGTGGTGGAGGATGACAGAGCAGCGCCTCAATATGGAGAGACTTGATTTCGTCTTATGTGCAATGTAAACATGGTATTGTGCCCTTGTATTTCTTGTTACTCGTATGAACCATAATGTTTTGTTTACCTTTTTTATTGATGTTTTCTTTATGCTTGTCATGCTTTGCTTAATATTCTTTCTGATCTTGATGTACCATTAGGTTCATTCTTGACCCAGTCTCTTAACTTTGGACATGTTTTTGGTTTCTGTCTTTATTGCGCCCATATCAGATTGTTCTATTAAGTGAGATCTTGCATTATTTGTATTGTCCTTATTAGATCCCTTCTTAAGGGGGGAACCAATTAGAATTTTGGAGCTTGCTTTCACTTACTCCTTGGTTAGGCTTGGCAGTTGTCATAATTGTGAAACTTTGTTGTCTCGATCTATGGGAGGTGGAGTAGCTACCAAGCTTCATCGTTACTTGTCCCAGTTAAAAGGTGTAGGTGTAACTGATAAGCTTGCCATTGCACATCCCAATAGAGGAGAGTTTTTGCAAATCTTAAGCGTCACTAGGAACCATCCCCGACCAAAGGTGGAGTTTCTGTCCCTGCCTATAGGTTTTATCTTGGTTCGGGGGTGGACGTCTCCTAGACTCCACCTGCCTACACTCTTGGAGTGACTAGTTCCTAAGATAGGTGTGTGTCAGCTACATAAATACAATATATGCCATATTAGAGAGAATTATAATATTACTTGGGCGTACAACATTTCTTTTAGGACAAAAATTTATTTATTTGAATTTAGAAGAATCTTAAGAGATACTTATTTAATGTGTGAATAGGATTAACATTTGTTTCCTAGACATTAAAAGGTTCACGCCTGACAGTCTAGCGATCAGATTTACCTTCAAAGGGATATCAATAAATGCTTTTTATTTCCCTACCTCCTTCTTCCCTCTATGGTGAGTTAGCGAATTCAACCCCCCTCTAATTTTTCATATTTAGTCTTTCGCTCGGATCACAAGCTAATATTTCGTCAGATTACCACTTTTCTTAGAGTTGAGGTGGGTTACTTGGACTTTAAGAAACAAGTTTTACATCGGGCGATCTCAGGTCAGCGCCACTACAGCTACTAGGTATTATCCAATTTGAGTGTGAGAACCTTCACAGATTTGTCCTTTAGAAAAAGTGCATCGTTGGCTTAAGTTGGTGTGTATGTCAGTTTGACTGGCCAAGCAGTGGGAGTAGATTTAAACGATATGTCTCCTTTCATAGACAATCCTCAGATCTGCTGGATCCACGAGTTTCCTTTCTCCTTTTATTCCAATCAATGTGGAGGAAATCTTCTTTCGTGTTCATCTTGAGCTTTATTTAAATCTGTCAATTTTCAATCTAGATTGAGTTTCTCAATATGATACGACATATTTCTATGATGAAGAAGGATCTTGAATTTTTAATATTGAGTTCCCCAAAACTATACGACCTATCTTTAAGATGATTGAAGTGAAAATTAGAGATCATAAAAATGTTTCTTGAATCTCACGTGTGATGACTAGTGGTGAAAATAGGCTAGGCCGAGTTAGACTTTGTCAAGTCTAAGTCTGTCCTGGCAATAAAACCGAAGCCTAAGTCTGGCATGTAGTCTGTCATAAGTTTATTTTTAGGCCTGAGTATGACCTTTTTTAAGGCCTAATATTTTTTAACTAAATAGACTTATAAAAAACTAGACTTTTTTTATTTAAAAAAAAAAAGTCTGACCTGACCTGAACCTCTGTAGGCTAGGTCGTAGGTCAATGTTAGTCGATCTAGCTTATTTCCATCCCTAGTGATGACTATATATGTTGGATAGTTTCAAATGGTCTATGCATAGTTTGACTTTTGCATTGGACTTTTAACCGACTGAGAAGGATTTATTATTATTATTATTATTATTATTATTATTATTATTATTATTATTATTATTATTATTATTATTATTATTATTATTATTATTCAACAAAATTAAGAAAAATGAGAATAGAGAAGGAGCTAGAATTTGGGCTTACAAAAGTAACCCATTTGAAGCCCACGGTCCATTTTCAGACCAAATTCTCTTCATTTTCTCTCTTTTATTTTGAGATTTTATATTATCCAGAATCGTTATCAGAAGCAGAAGCAAAAAGAACAAGAGGTTACATACAACAACAACGACAACAACAATGGTAGCTATGGCTATGGCTTCTCTTCAGAGTTCCATGACCTCTCTCTCCCTCTCCTCCAACTCTTTCTTCGGCCAGTCTCTCTCTCCCATCCCTCTCTCCCCTTTTCTTCCGGTACCTCCTTCTCTTACTCTCCATTCATTTCGCTACTTTTATTTAATTCAATTGTCAATTTTTTCGATTCGAGTTCGTTTCAAGACTCCAACTTTATGCGTATCAGCATTTCAATTTTTTGTTTTCCTTTTTTATGCCAAATTTCTCATTCCCGATCCAGAAATTATAACTATACCATGTTCATTTACTGTTCTGCTTTTTTTCGTAATCTGCTATTGATTACACTGCTAAAATGCAATAATGCAATAATTCTATACTGTTCTAATTCTTGCTGATGGACCTCTCAAAAGTTAATGTGAATTTTATATTTGTGATATGCAGGGCAAGACAATTGAGAAGAAATGTCTTATTGTAATGAAGGTCAGTACCAAATTATAAACCTTTAAGCAACATAAATATATTGTCTAGGTAGCTTTACTCATGTATTTTTTTCTCCTGTTTCTCTTCTGGCAGCTTAATCGATGGGAGCGAAAGGAATGTAAACCAAACAGCCTTCCTGTGTTACACAAATTGCATGTTAAAGTTGGAGATACAGTGAAAGTCATATCTGGACATGAAAAGGGTGAAATAGGGGAGATTACCAAGGTCCTAAAACACAACAGCACTGTCATTGTTAAAGACATAAACTTGAAGACAAAGCATGTGAAAAGTCGTGAAGAGGGAAAACCAGGCGAGATAATTACGGTGATTATCATCTCCCTTGCTAGGAAAACATTATTACATTTCTTCTCATCCAATCTAAATCTTTGAGAAACCATTGCTTTGAATTTCAGGTTGAAGCTCCTATCCACAGTTCAAATGTGATGCTTTACTCCAAAGAAAAGGATGTAGCAAGCCGCGTAGGTCATAAAGTTCTTGACAATGGTAAAAGAGTCCGCTACCTGATCAAAACTGGAGAGATAATTGATAGTGCAGAGAATTGGAAGAAACTGAAGGAAGCTAATAAGAAAACTGCTGCTACCTAGATTTACTCTATTACTTCATGTACTCAGCAGTTATGTAATTTTATATTTTTTGCTCATTTTATTGTTAACTAACTGTATATTATGTTATTGTTTTCGTTGCCTATGTTGATCTTCATATACAACTTAGTAATTGAATTTATTTGTTGTCCTTTTAAAGAGAGAAAATGTTCTTGACTCTCTCTACCTGCTGGAGAATAGTCTCATTCACACAACTCATACACTTGAGTCTGGTTCCCACACGAAACCGATACATTGGAGGAATTATAGTGGGGCTATATGCTTCAAAATTATGTACTCAATCAATCCTTCCTCTTGAGAGGATAAGCCTTGATAATGTGAGTTAGATGTGTTATAATATTATAATATTATTATCTTGTTACAAATCATAACCTCATTTTGTATCAAATGGATGTTTAAATTATTTTTGAGTCTTAGTAGGTTTTTAAAGTTTTGTAAATAAAGGTAACATGAGAAAGAAAAATGATTGCAAAAGAGATGGGAGCAAGGTTAACCCCCATCAAAATGTAAAGAACCGACGTCCTTAACCTTAGCCTTCCTGCGTCTGGATTCGATATCCTAACATGTTATCCCACAATCTTTTAAAATTAAATTTTACAAGGATGAGGTTGTTAGCCTGAGATTTATGCTCTGCATTTCGACATGAATATGGATATGAGATGTATATAAAGGTTAAGTGCAGGTAACTAAGTTATGTTTTCAACATCAAATGGACTTTTTATAAATTTAAAAAATGAATTTTTTGATATATATGATTAGGTAACTTAAAGATGTTTTTGACAGTAGTAACGGTTGAAGCAGTTCAAAAATCAAAGACACGTGAAAACACATCTGGTGACAAAATCTCATATAACGATATACGTGTCGAATTCTCAAGAGATAATCGTTGTTGAGAGTTATTGATGTACCTAGTATATAATTAGATTTTGATGTTGTAATAAAGTTTGACATTTCATGTTGTTTTCCGTAAAATTCACACATCTAAGTCATAGAAATAAAGAATTTGTGAGAAATATATGAACTTGAGTTCCACTCTTAATTCAAATATTTTTATCCAATTGTTTTATTATTACATATTTATTTATTTGCTATATCTATTTAAGTACTTTTGAATTTACTTCTTTGAATCTTTACATTGAAAAATATTTCAGCACTAATACATTTTATCAAATGTTTATCACAAAGTGTCTTTTAGGATTTTTCGAGTTTGATCCTACAAGAAAATTAAAACTCGTGATTGTTTACTAAAAATATCGGTAAATAAATTGACACGTCCAATAGACCTCTTTTGTGCGAAATTTAAATATTTTGCAGCTAGTGAATGTGCTTTTATGTTTGTTTTCATTCTTCACATCTAAGTGTTGTCAATTGTTCAATGTTTATGCTCCGAGAAATAGAATACTTGTTAATATATATAGACCATCAGAGAATTCATTCTCTCAAGAAGTTCCTTCTCCCCAGAACAATGCTCCAAACGTAGAAGAACAACCAATCAGAATGATAGTTGGTGGTACAAGCACTTTAATAATCGTTGGAGTAACTACTATTGTCGTGAGTTAGACGTTAGTTACGACTGCGACACCAGAAGTGGTGATACCACCACTAACTAGTTTTCTTGTTAATCTTGTGGTTACACAAACTGCTATAGGAGGCAATAGGCCTTCATTACTTCCAAGTTTTAAATTTTTTTTAGTAGTAGGGAGTATCCATATGACATGTCAACTGCAATGATAGTAAGCCTGCATACTAACACTTTGGTGTACACAAATAATTCAATGGATGTTGCCTCTCCTTTCAATCTATACATGGCATCAGGATTTTCTATAAACAACCCTAGTTGAATGGGTTAATCTCAGAGGGGTTGGGATACATCTCTCAGGTTATGCAACCTTTAACTAATAATTCTCTCTTGGTTGTGAGGCAACAGATGGATGCACTATAACTAATAACACTTTTTATAACGAAGTTTTCATCTCGAACATGCTAAAAACCGAAAGTATATGTTATGGAAGCGCCATGTTTGATTTTTTTAATAAAATAAACAACATTTTACCTCGGTGTTATAAAAAATTGAGGTAACACAACTATAAGTGAACACCATTTTGTATACATAAAAAAAAAAATTTATTCTCTCGGTTTTTTGGAGAACCGAGATAATATAGACCACATTTAAATTTTTTTCAATTATTTATCACTTGACGTCTTTTCCAGATTTCATGTTTTTATTTGTTAATTAGTAATTCTCAAAAATATTTATTATTAGTAAACAAGAATATGCAATAATAGAAAAAACAAATATTTCATTGATAATAAGAAAACAAGACAACAGAGAAAATTATTCCACATATTCAAACCTCTCAGTCCACTCAACTTCAACATTGTTCCTAACTATCCCTAACTTAGAGAAAAGTTCAAAAAGAACTCTTCCATATGGTACGAGAAAAGTCATTTCCTCCCGAGAAATGCTAATCATTTACTTCAAGAAGTTGAAAATTGTAAGAGGAAGATTAATTCTAATATTATAGGTGAGGAAGTACAAGAGATGCTTGTCATACAAAGTAAGTGTTTTCAGTTGTTTCTATCTTAGGCGGAGATTTTCCACTAGAAGTTGAAATCAAAATTTTACAATAGAGAGTGGAGAAGCAGGACTGATGGACTTATCTTGGTTGGTATAAATTCGGTGAAAGCGGGTTGAGTAGACATTGCTGAATTGATAATGTTCAACACAACTACATGTCTCTTGACGGTTGATTGTCACAACAATCAGCGATGGAGTAATGAAGAAATGAGAGCCATTGACATATGATTGGATGACTTCATCATGATCAGCTGGCACAACAGAGATATTCATCTAGAACTCTTTAACGAGATTAGTGTATACGGGTGTCATGTAGAATATAAAAGTAATCATTCAACTTTTGTTTGTTAACAACTTTCCTTAGTTCAAAATGACCGAAATCATTGAAATCAATAAACTTTTCATTGATAACAAAAAAAAAATTGCATCCATTTTCAAATTAAAAAGACTTTGAAACAAGGAAATAAGACATAAAGAGTTTGAAATGAGACGTTAAAAATACGAAAAAAACTTTGAAACAAGGTTTAAATACACAAAGAGTTGGAAATGAGACATTTAAATATCTTAAAAGCCTTCTTGGAAATCTAAAAAAGACGTTACAACTTAAATATAGATGATCATTGTTATTTTAGTGATATGATTCTAATGCATACACACCACATTTTAACTAGTTTTTAAAATAATATATTACCTCAGATTTTCTCATAATTGAGGGAAAAAATAAAACACGAACCTCTTTTTTTTATTATACTCTCTCTGTTCTTTTTTAAGTGTCACTTTTGTGGAAAAAAATTATTTTTTATTAATTGTCCATTTCAAAGTTCAAAGTAGTAATGATTATGGTTTTGTCAAAGTTACGCCTAACTATTTATTATAGAGAGAGAAAAAAATACATTGAAATAATTAAAAGTTAAGGGTATTATAGGAAAAGGAAAAATCATAGCATAAAAGTAACAACAATTATAAGCTTTCTTGGTATGTGGAAAAAGTCAAAAAGTGACAAATAAAAAGGAACTGATGGAGTATTTTTTATTTGTAAATTAAATGACCTAACCTGTCGATTTTCATAATAACTGAGAAATAAGATAATCATATTTTACTATAAAAGCATTCCTTAAATAGATTTTACCATAATCATAACTCGTACGCATCATTCTTTGGGATATATGCTTATCATTTCCTTTAAGAAGCATGAAAAATAACTGTATGATGGATTGAAAGTGTAGAAAAACATTTTCCAATGGTGGAAACAAATATTTTCTTTAGAAGTTGGATGCGTTCAATCCATATAACATTTTTCAATATTTGGAATAAATAACTCCCCACAGCTAAGAAGTTGGATTTGTTGCAATATTGTGTTTTAATATTTTGTGTAAATAATGTAACTTCAAAAAAAATTACACCTCAATTATCCTAAAAATTGAGGGGATAATTTAGCGTTAAAAATGAGGATATTTATCGTCGTCCATAATCAAATCCTCATTGTCCAAAATCAAATCCCCGTCATCCATTTCATGACTACCAACGCTCAAGACACTACCATTAGTGATCCGCGTGAAACATAAATAACTTTTATTATAAAAACATTTTGAATATAAAAAATTGATAATGAAACATCATGAAATGCTTGAAACTTCCTACACTTTAAGGTTTGCAAGAGTGTTTTTCATGAAGAGTTCTCTATGATGAATTGCAAGAGTAGAAAATTATTTGAGTTTAAGGTTTGTGTTCTTAAATATTTATTTGAGAAGAAAATCATTTATTTATCTAACCCTTTTTTTAAACCCTTTTTGTTAGAACATAGTTTGATTCTACAACCCTCAATTAGAGTTTTGATGATAATAAAATACAAGAATAAATAAATTGTAAGATTTATATATAAGACATATATGCTACTTAAAATTATGTTGTGTATTTACAGAAGTTCTGATGGAATCAGCATCAGAAGATTAGTATCAACATCAGCATTAGAAGATATGTCAGCATCAGAAGATCAATAACATGTGCTACACGCTGAAACTACCAGATCATACGCTGAAGCTTGATGACCAGAATCTGCGCATAAAACACTCTGACTCTGATCAAGATCCTTACCAAGTCATCAACACTCAGAAGCGTCAGCATCAGTTAAAGCAAAAGAACACTCTGATTACCATAAACAGAGAACACTCTGAAGCGTTACTAAGCATTCAAGACAGATTGATTACCAACGGCTTTATTCAAGACAAGATCTTCTCAAAAAGGAAAGAACATTATTATCATTGAAATGGATTTATGGACAACAACGTATATTTACCTTGGCTATATAAACAAGTCTGTGTGAGAAAAGATGCACGCATATACACGCCTACGAACGCACACGCACTCATACAAATTGCTAAGCTTTCCAACCACGCTCATCCAAACGCTTTAGCAATCCAGTTTCATTCTAAGCTTAAATTTGTGTATTATCACAGTTGTGGTATACTGTTTTATTAGAAAACACCAAACACATTATTTGTTCATTCTTTGTAAGATATTTCCTTGAGACAAACCGGTCTGTGGTTATACTCAAGAAGACTTTAACAGTTGTTAAAGTAGACTGTTGTAATCCTATTGAATATAGTGGATTAAGACCTCGTTGGAGAGAGGCGAAATCACCTTGACGGGTGGACTGGAGTAGTTTGAGATCAAACGAACCAGGATAAAAATACAGTGTTGTCTGCTCATTTAATTTAAATTTTACAATTCAACCCCCCTTCTTGTGTTTTTCACATCTTCAATTGGCATCAGAGCGCCTGGTTCTGAGCTTATAACACTTAACCGTGTCAGTACAAGATCCAACGTCAGAAAAACACAATGGCAGGACCACATCAAAACATCAGCAATGACAACAATGAAGAAAGAGACAGATTCAGTGGCAAACCTCCAGTCTTTGATGGAGAGAACTTTGACTACTGGAAAGACAGAATTGAAAGCTTCTTTCTGGCCCATGATGCTGATCTGTGGGACATGGTGACTGATGGATACACGCACCCAGTGGATGGAAGTGGTCAGAAGATTGACAGGAAAGCAATGTCTGATCAGCAAAAGCGTGATTTCAGAAATCATCACAAGGCCAGAACAATTCTTCTCAGCGCCATCTCTTATTCAGAATATGAAAAGATATCAAACAGAGACACTGCAAAGAACATGTTTGACTCTCTGAGAATGACGCATGAAGGCAACATTCAAGTCAAAGAAACCAAAGCTCTTGCGCTCATTCAGAAGTATGAGGCATTCCGGATGGAAGAGAGTGAATCAATAGAAATTACGTTCTCAAGATTTCAAATTCTGGTTGCCGGTCTCAAAGTTCTTGAAAAAGGGTATTCTACTGTTGATCATGTTAAGAAGATCATCAGAAGCTTTCCAAAACAATGGAGGCCAATGGTCACAGCGCTTAAGCTAGCCAAGGATCTCAACAAAATCTCTCTGGAGGAACTTGTCAGCTCCCTCAGAAGTCACGAGATAGAGCTAGAAGCAGATGAACCTCAAAAGCAAGGTAAGCCATTAGCTTTAAAATCTAACAGAAAATCAGACTCCAAAGTTTTGCAGGCTGTAGAAGAAACCTCTGATGGGTCTTCATCAGAAGAAGATGAACTATCTCTCCTCTCCAGAAGGGTGAACCAATTATGGAAGCAGAGGCAAAGGAAGTTCAGGAATCCCAGAAGATCAGAGAATCAGAATGAATCTTTCTCCAGATATAGAAGGTCAGAATCCTCCTCTGGACACAGAAGATCTGAAGGCTCTTCAGGAAACAGAAAGCCAAACAACAAAGACATCATCTGCTATGAATGTAACGAGCAAGGGAACTACAAAAGTGATTGCCCAAAGCTTCAGAAGGAAAAGCCCAAAAAGAAGTTTGGTAAGGAAAAGAAGAAAAATCTCATGGCTACATGAGATGATTCTGACACATCTGAAGCTGACTCAGAATCAGATGATGAAAGAGCAAACATAGCTCTCATGGCAAACATAACAGAAGACAGTGAAGCTTCTGAGTCAGACTCTGAATCAGATACAGAAGAGGTATTCCCTGACTTTACTATAAACTTTACTAAGGCTGAACTAGCTGAAAGCCTTAATGAAATTCTGGAAAGATATCAGCAGATCAGAGTCAAATTCAGAAACCTGAAAAGGGATCTTGCTTCTGACTCTGATAAGACTGAGAGTCTCAAATTGGAGAATTCTGAGTTAAAAGATAAAATTTCAAAATTAGAAAATCTATTGCAAAACTCTCAGAAGGATACAATCCCTGAAACTCCCAGCAGTGCTGATGAGATCATCAAGGAGTATGATCACAACTTTCAGAAGTTTCTAGCTAAAAACATAGATAGAAGCAAAATGGCTTCAATGATCTATGGAGTTAGCAGAAATGGCAGAAAAGGAATAGGATACCAAGGTAAGGTACCTACACCAAAAATTGCCATGGATTTAGTTATAAAACGTACTCCACTTGATTCACACTTTATATATGGGCACACACATGATATAAAATATACAAGTAGTAATTATTCTGTCAAACCAAAATTCAACCAGAGTTTTGGTAAAACTAACAAATCAGGACCCAAGAAAATATGGGTACCTAAGGATAAAATAATACATGTGGCAGATATCTTTAGCAGTAAAGCAGAAACACCAGTCATGGTACCTGAACTCTGGATGCTCATGACACATGACGGGAATAAGGCATATGTTCCAAAGCCTGGAACTTAAGCTTGGAGGCCACGTAGGTTTTGGAGGCAATCAGAGAGGAAAGGTCATTGGCTCTGGAACTGTAGGTAATGGAAATCTTCCCTCTATAAATAATATTTTATTAGTAGATGGATTAATGCATAACCTGTTATCCATAAGTCAATTAAGTGATAACGGTTATGATATAATCTTTAATCAAAATTCATGCAAAGCTGTTAGTCAGAAAGATGGGACTATCCTATTTAATGGAAAGAGGAGAAACAACATTTATAAAATAAAACTTTATGAACTAAAAAGTCATAATGTAAAGTGTCTTCTGTCTGTTAACAACGAGCAATGGATCTGGCACAGAAGATTGGGACATGTTAGTATGAGAAGAATATCTCAGATTAACAAACTCAATCTGTTCAGAGGACTTCCTAACCTGAAGTTCAATTCAGATGCTCTGTGTGAAGCATGTCAGAAAGGCAAGTTTGCAAAACCAACTTTCAAATCCAAAAATGTTGTTTCCACCTCTAAGCCATTAGAACTTCTGCACATTGACTTATTTGGACCAGTTAAAAATGCTTCAGTCAGTGGCAAGAAGTATGGGTTAGTAATCGTAGATGACTATAGCAGATGGACATGAGTAAAGTTCTTAAGACACAAGGACGAGTCACACTCTGTGTTTGTCACCTTCTGCAACCAAGTTTAGAATGAAAAGGATCTTAGAATCGTCAAAGTCAGAAGTGATCATGGTGGAGAGTTTGAAAACAAAGATTTTGAGTCATTCTTTAATGACAAAGGCATTCTGCATGATTTCTCTTGTCCTAGAACTCCCCAGCAAAATGGAGTTGTAGAACGAAAGAACAGAGCATTGCAAGAAATGGCCAGAACCATGATCAACGAGACTAACATTGCTAAGATCTTCTGGGCAGAGGCAATAAACACAGCGTGTTACATTCAGAATAGAATCTCCATAAGACCTATTCTGGAAAAGACTCCATATGAATTGTGGAAGAACAGAAAGCCCAACATTTCTTATTTTCATCCATTTGGATGTACATGCTTTATTTTGAATACAAAAAATTATTTGAACAAGTTTGAATCTAAAGCACAAAAGTGTATCATGTTAGGATACTCTGAACGCTCAAGAGAGTACAGAGTATACAATACAGAAACACAAATTGTGGAAGAATCAATCAGTGTTCGTTTTGATGATAAGCTTGACTCTCAAAAGTCAAAGCATAATGAATTACTTGCAGGTATGGAAGTTGAATTCACAGGTACTGAAGACAAGTCATCAGAAGCTCTTAACAGAGACACTCCCTCAACATCAGAAAGAGGAACTGCAAGCAATCCAGCACCTTCTGTTGATCAACTCCATAAAAGACCATCCAGAAGCAGCATGGATCATCCAGAAGAAAAAATCTTAGGAAGAAAGGAAGATCCAATCAAAACAAGAGCTAGCTTCAGAAACTCTGAAGAATCCCTCATGGGACTTGTTTCTCTAATTGAACCATCAACAATTGATGAAGCACTTCTGGACAATGACTGGATTCTAGCAATGCAAGAGGAGCTAAATCAATTCACAAGAAATGACGTATGGGATCTAGTTCCTAAACCAAAAGGATTCAACGTCATTGGAACAAAATGGGTGTTCAGAAACAAACTGAATGAACAAGGTGAAGTCATCAGAAACAAAGCACGATTGGTAGCAAAAGGTTATAGTCAGCAAGAGGGGATAGACTATACAGAAACCTTTGCTCCAGTCGCCAGGTTAGAATCTATCAGACTCTTAATTTCATTTGCTGTTAATAAAGGCATCACTCTGTATCAGATGGATGTTAAGAGTGCATTCTTAAATGGCTATATAGAAGAAGAGGTATATGTGCACCAACCCCTGGTTTTGAAAGTTCCAAAAATCCAGAATATGTTTTCAAACTAAAGAAGTAACTCTATGGTCTGAAACAAGCTCCCAGAGCTTGGTATGAAAGACTAAGTAACTTCCTGTTAGAAAAGGAATTCACCAGAGGGAAAGTGGACACAACCTTATTCTGTAAGACAGTTAAGAATGACATTTTAGTATGTCAGATTTATGTTGATGACATCATATTTGGATCTACTAAACCTTCTCTGGGAAGAAAGTTTGCTAAGTGTATGCAGGCAGAATTTGAGATGAGCCTAATGGGGGAACTGAAATTCTTTCTGGGCATTCAGACCAATCAAACCCTAGAAGGAACTTACATTCATCAGAGCAAATATGTCAGAGAACTTCTGAAGAAATTTGATCTCTCAGAATGTAAGCCATCAAAGATTCCAATGCATCCCACGTGCATTCTGGAAAGAGAAGAGGTAAGTAAAAAGGTAGAACAGAAGGTCTACAGAGGTATGATTGGTTCTCTTATCTATCTGACAGCTTCAAGGCCTGGCATTTTATTCAGTGTATGCATTTGTGAAAGATTCCAATCAGATCCTAGAGAATCTCACTTAACAACAGTTAAGCGAATTTTCAAGTATCTGAAAGGTACTACTAATCTGGGTCTGTTTTATAGAAAATCAAGTGATTACAGCTTAGTAGGATACTGTGATGCTGATTTTGCTGGAGACAGAGTAGAACGTAAAAGCACTTCTGGAAGCTGCCAGTTTCTGGGAGAAAATCTGATCTCATGGTCCAGCAAAAGACAATTCACAATTTCTCTTTCAACAGCAGAAGCTGAATACATAGCAGCAGCTGGATGCAGCACACAAATGCTCTGGATGAAAAGTCAACTTGAGGACTTCCAGATATTTGAGAGTAACATTCCTATCCTCTGTGATAATACTTCTGCTATTTGTCTCAGCAAAAATCCTATTTTGCATTCTAGGGCTAAGCATATAGAAATAAAACATCATTTTATTAGGGACTATATTCAGAAAGGGATTTTAAATTTTAAATTTATTAACACAGACCATCAATGGGCTGATATTTTTACAAAACCTCTTTCTGAAGATAGGTTCAACTTCATTCTGAAACATCTCAGCATGAAGCTCTGCCCAGAATAAAATTGTTTTGATTCCATATCTTAACCTTCAGAACTTTGTTTATTTTTTCTGTGAACTACTGATCAATCTTCTTTCAGAACTTTAGAAGTGCAGATTGTATCAGAATCTATCCATGAAGATCTGAGCGCTTCATTTCAAGGATAGAAACATGCTGTTCACTCAAGAAAACAAGTGTCATCCAGTCATCAGCTATTTTCTGAGGCTGAACACGCGTTCACGTTTCTGAAAAAGGCAAAGCGCTGATTGGATGCATTGAGACACATGTCATGGGTAACCGTTCTAAATATCTTTCTGAATCCCCTAAAATCAGCTATCATTAAATGCTAATAATCATTATTAATTTCTCTCTCTTAACGTTTATGTTTTCAAAACCTTTTTAGAAATCTATTTAAACACACTTCACACCATTTACACTCTTTTACCTTCACTTTCATTTTCTCTTAAACTTACTGATTTCAGTGTTCTTACTTTCTCAAAAACCCTTTCAATCTTTTTCACAAAAACCTTCGTGTGAACATGGCTTCTTCCAGCATTCCTTCTTCAGGTTCCCAGAAAACTGTTTCATCTGAACAATACGAAGAACCTTACAGAACGCTTCTCACACCAGTCAAAAATCTTGAAGTTCTGTCAGAATTAATCGTGGATTTCAACAGCCTTCAAGAGAATGGGTTTGATCTATCTGAAGAGGTTAAGGCTCAAGGCTGGGAAAAGTACTTTGACAGACTGGTGGGTCAAACATTTCCTATTCTGGTAAAGGAATTTTGGATTCACGCTTCTTCTTCAAATCATCAAGTTACGTCTTACATCATGGGGAAGAAGATTGTTATTACTGAAGACCTGATTGCAAGACTCATAGGGTACATTGGTGGTGGTGTTCGTCGCATTGACATGGCAGAAAGGTGTGCAGATGCTGCCCTAATTGCAAGGGAAATCTTTACTCTGGGGCTTCCCTCTAGCAAGATAAGGGATTTGAAAGACAAACACAAAATTTGGGCCAAGATCATTATGGGGTGCTTCAATCACAGGAAGCCTACCAGCTCCCCTGATTACATTAATATTGATTAGCAGTTTCTGATCTATTTCATCTCTCAGAAGGTCAAGATAAATCTAGCTCATCTTCTGTTCAACCATCTCAGAACAAGTGTTAAGGAAACAAGAGAAGAGGAGCGAACAAAAAGGGATTGGATACCCTTAGGAAGACTGATATCAGATATTCTAACAGAGAATAAGCTGATTGATCATCTGACAGAGGCTCAAGAAATCAACACTCTGGAAGTTACTGTTGGCAAACAGCTGAATGCCAAAAATCTGAAGAAAATGAAGTTGATTGAGAACATTAAGAAGGAACCCAGCGTCACTCCTTTTGCTGAAATCTCCAGCAGAAGAGTCCCTCTGGATGACTTCCCACTGTTCTCAAAAATTGACTCTAAACCTGAAATCATACTCAGATATCTGGATGCTTGCAAGGCTGATGGTACAACACCAAATCTGAATATTCAAGACCTTCACCAGAAGGCTCCAGAGGTTGTTCTGAAGAAGACAAAGAAAAGAAAAGCTGCAGCAGAAGGATCATCTCAGCAGACTCCTAAGAAGAGAGGTAATCCTTCTTCTGTAACTGTTTTAGATTCAACTGCTGTATCAACATCTATCCCAATACCCGCTCCATCTGAAAACCCAACACCTCAAACTTTCGATGATTTTGACCTTGACTTTGACCCCTCTGAATCATTAACTCTTAGAAGATCTCGCTCTCAACCTCAAAATCCAAATATTGTTGAAACCCAACAAGAACTTGAAAAAGTTCTTTCTGATATAGACCAACACACTTCTGCTCCAATACCAGATAATCCAAATCCTGAAACCGACACAGAAGCACAACCAGAAATTCCCCTCTCACCAATACCAGAAATTCCACTCTCTCCAGAACCAGAAATCCCACTACCTCCATCTCCTCAACTAGAAATTAATCCACCTTCTCCACAACCTGAACCATCTCACCCATAAGTTCAAACTTCTGAAGCTCAACCCTCTGAATACCTTGAACCAGAACCTCTAGCCATTCATTTGCCCTGTGGCACCATTGTAAATTTTCCACAACTTCCCTCTTCACCAGAATTAACTCCACCAAATTCCCCATCAAGTTCAATCATAATTCCTGGCTCTCCCACTCCCTCACCAAAAGACAATTCAGACGACCACAACAAGACTGTCATTGACTTAACAGTCCTTGAACGCCTTGTTGCAATAACCAACAAAACTGCTATCCCAAAACCAAAACATCCAAATGTTGGTTCCAGCATATTAAACTTTGAAACAGAAGTACAGAAGTGGATCACTTCTCTGAAACAAGCAAGTCTGGAACTGGTTGATCCTGCTGCATCAGACTATCTCTGGACAAAGTTCATAAGATGGGTATGCTCTGAAACCTTTAAGTTGCAAGAACAGAGTTATGGACAAGCTCAACAGAACTTCAGCAATCTGCTGAAAGAAATTGAAGGTCCAGTTCTGAGCAAGCTTCTTAAGGAAGAAGTTCTCCCGCTGGACAATGCTCCTTGGTCTGAACATCGTCAACCAGAGTCAGAAGAACAGATGATTCCAGCTGAAGACTTGGGTCAAGAAGAAGATATAACAGAAAGCTCTGAGAAGCATCCTGTTTCTGAAGATTCTCAAGCTTCCTCTCTCGACAGGCAGACTCTGGAAGATCTGAAAAGATCTGATATGCTGATGAATGAAAGAATGGATAAGCAGGACACCAAAATTGATGCAATAGCCAGCATGTTAACTCAACAACAGGAAACCAGCACCCAAATCAAGAGCATGTTGGAAGCTCTGTTCACACGACTTCCTCCTCCTTCTTAGAAATTTCCTTGTTGTTTTTATAACTTGTTTATCTGTAATATTTTTACATGTTCTGAACTTATCATTGCTTCTGTTTTTAATATAAACGCATTTTAGCTTTGATCATTTTAGCTATGATTATTTGTGCTTTTTGATAACTGACAAAAAGGGGGAGAAAGAATGATATTTTTCAATAACGGATTACTGAGACATAAGTCTCTTTCTTCTGAAAAGCTTGAACAGGTACAAAATTCTGACGAAAGATACAGTAAAGTACAGTAAAGTTCTGATGCTCAAAGACTCATGGAATTAAAGGGAAGTAATCAACTCAGGGGGAGTTTTCTCTTCTTAGCTCTGATACCTTTTATTCCTTATCTTTAATCTCTGATACCTTTTATTCCTTATTTTTAATTGAAAAAAATCTGGTTTTTGTCATCATCAAAAAGGGGGAGATTGTTAGAACATAGTTTGATTCTACAACCCTCAATTAGAGTTTTGATGATAACAAAATACAAGAATAAATAAATTGTAAGATTTATATATAAGACATATATGCTACTTAAAATTATGTTGTGTATTTACAGAAGTTCTGATGGAATCAGCATTAGAAGATCAGTATCAACATCAGCATCAGAAGATATGTCAGTATCAGAAGATCAATAACATGTGCTACACGCTGAAACTACCAGATCATACGCTGAAGCTTGATGACCAGAATCTGCGCATAAAACACTCTGACTCTGATCAAGATCCTTACCAAGTCATCAGCACTCAGAAGCGTCAGTATCAGTTAAAGCAAAAGAACACTCTGATTACCATAAGAAGAGAACACTCTGAAGCGTTACTAAGCATTCAAGACAGATTGATTACCAACGGCTTTATTCAAGACAAGATCTTCTCAAAAAGGAAAGAACGTTATTATCATTGAAATGGATTTATGGACAACAACGTATCTTTACCTTGGCTATATAAACAAGTCTGTGTGAGAAAAGATGCACGCATATACACGCCTACGAACACGCACGCACTCATACAAATTGCTAAGCGTTCCAACCATGCTCATCCAAACGCTTTAGCAATCCAGTTTCATTCTAAGCTTAAATTTGTGTATTATCACAGTTGTGGTATACTGTTTTATTAGAAAACACCAAACACATTATTTGTTCATTCTTTGTAAGAGATTTCCTTGAGACAAACCGGTCTGTGGTTATACTCAAAAAGGCTTTAACAATTGTTAAAGTAGACTGTTGTAATCCTATTGAATATAGTGGATTAAGACCTCGTTGGATAGAGGCGAAATCACCTTGACGGGTGGACTGGAGTAATTTGAGATCAAACGAACCAGGATAAAAATACAGTGTTGTCTGCTAATTTGATTTAAATTTTACAATTCAACCCCCTTCTTGTCCTTTTCACATCTTCACTTTTTTGTTCATATCAGAATTAAATGCAAGCAAAAGCCATAGAGAATATTATGCAACAATCATTTGATCTTCCCCAGAATTATATGATTTGAAGATCTAAAATCTATATCATGGGGAAATTAATTTTTTCCAGTGTAAGCAATGTAATATTCTAAATAAACAATGTTGTTTGTAAGCAAATTATTTTATTAATTTTCTGTGCAAACAATGTAACGGGTTTTAATTTTAAAAAACAAAACTAATTTACCCCTCGATTTTATTGATAAACAGAGATATATGAGGCGTCAGTATTGTAAATGATAAAAGTCCAGATGCTGTGGTTCGAACCCATGCGCAAATAATTTTATCCCTCAGTGTTTTAAAAATCAAGATGTTAAGTCGTTACTTTTTATGACGCCCTTCATTACATCGCTTCTATAGCCAAGGTAAAACACATTTTGTGTCTAAGGTTAAAAGCACTTTTTATAGTAGTGATGACAGTAATCATGACATGGTTAACATGTTTACCCAACAATATTGGTACGATATTCAATCCTTTGATCCAAAATACCAATCATAGTTACCAACAATTAGCACATCAAATGGGTTGAATTGTTGACTTTTTTGTGCTCATAAGTTTACTAAATTTATAGGTTACATTAGTGAGTCTACTGTCGAGCACATTACTCGATACCATTCAAAAATTGGTGATGTGGCTAATAACAAAAATTTAAAGATGAAATACATCGATAATTATTTGACAAAGATTGCTTTCATGTGGTTCACAACTTTCCCTCTAAATTCCATACATAATTAAAATCAACTAGAAAGAGTATTCCATGGGTAGTTTTATATGGAGCAGTCAAAAACTAGCCTAAAAGAGTTAGATAGTGTGAAACAAAAATCGTTTGAACCAATAAATGATTATCTCAATAGGTTCAGATTAATGAAGTCAATGTGCTTTACTTAGAATTAATGGCAAGTACTTAAAGAAGTACAAACCTATGTTGCAGCAAATTAGAATAATATAATAGTACTGTAATATATAAGCAATGAAGAAGTACGAACCTATGTTGCATGAAATTAGAATAATAGAATAGTATTGTAATATATAAGAAATGAAGAAGTACAAACCTATGTTACAGGAATACCAATATTTAAAAATGGTTTGAAAGTGGCATTAAGCCAAAGTTGTAAGAGCAAGATGGGGCTAGAGATCAAGAAGTTATCTTCAGGACTAATTTGTGATTTGAGGTCGCGAGAGGGAGTTCTTGGAGACCCGTAAAGGAAACCTAGGATCAGTTTGCTAAGATATATGACTATCTTCTCATGAAGTTTAATAGAAAGGAGTATAAATTTCTTGGCTATTTGAAGGGTGCTAGAACAAAAAATAAAATGAGATAACCAAAGGGTGAGGTAAGCGATATGCTCATACTCGGAAACTTCCTCAGTTTACTCATGGCGGCATTTAATGTAGGTGTTGAAGCTAGGGTGGTCAAAAGAGAATGGGGTCAAAAGTTTCCCCAGTTGGTCATAGACCAGTAATAGCAGCAATGTTGAAAAGATTTGGAGTGACCATCCCATATGGAAAATGAAAAATATTGGTTTAAGACTCCCCAAAAAAGAGGGTAGTTATAAGCATGTTGGGGTTATACGTGGGCCCATTTTTTTATAGTTGAATCAAGTCAAAAATACCTTAATCTTTCCAGTTATGTTCTTTTTTCTTTTATATTATGTGCAGCCAACTGATATAGGAATCATCATTGGTAGAATGATATGAACGGATCACACAAGTGGGTTGTTCCATACACCCCAACTCAAAACTTTTGTCTTCAAATATGTGAGTACAACTTCACGATTAGATATTTTGTATGATGTCAAAACTAGGAAAACTTAACATTTTTGTATATTGGACGATGTCTCTATGTATTGTGGCACTCTTTTGCATTAGGGGTATTATGAACCATTAAAAACCATATTGAAATTGACCAAAGTCTTGAAAAACAAGTTTCTGTATAAAATTTTATTACATGTGTCGACACATACGTATTTCAGGTCGACACATGCAACTTAGTTTTGAATTCTGTAGGCTCTGGAGGGCTTAGGTCAACACATGCATGCATATAGGTTGACACACATTGAAGCTTTTAATAAATTGCATAAACTCTTATTTTATGTGTCGACACATACGAGTTTCAGGTCGACACATGTGTTATTTTTTAAAGGCTTTTTTCAAGACGTTCAAGAGAGGATTGTAGCCTAGTGAAAGCCAGATAAAGAAGTCAAATGACCCTTTGGAGATAAATAACGCAAAGGAAGTAGCACGACAAGGGCAAATCTAATTGAAGTCTTATGTGTAATAAGTACAATTGATCGTGCGTGAAAGCTTTGGAGATAAAGAATGCAAAGGAATAGCAATATAGACAAGTCATTGAGATTTATTATGTCTTGGTCTTTCTCAATATCAAAAGAAGAGAAGGGGTTGAATCAATAACAAACGGTTAGGGTTTGTAGGGTTTCTATTGGAACACTTTTCTTATATAAACTTTTTGCATAGTAAGAATTTATCCTAATTCCCAAATTGGAATTAGGGGGGAGGCGTAGCTATAGCGAGGACGATTGTCGAACTTCCTAAACAAATCCTCGTGTCTCTTTTTCTTATCGATTTACTTGCTTTAATTTTCATAATTTAATTTATCTAATAGCATTGAGTAATCGATCGACTCATAAGAATTTTTCCGTGGTTGTTTCTGTTTTGAATTAGGTATTGGTTTTCTTATAATAAATTTTGATTATAAGTGCTTTTGTATCAACACAACTCAAAAGGAAAATTCTGAAAATTCGGTTGCACATCAAGTGTTCGACAAATTGTTTTGTTTGTTCTTTTGATAATTACCATTGGAAATAGTATTGCTAGCAACTCGCTATAAATGATTAATACTTTGTTACTTGATTGAAGTTTATAAATTCCATATTATAGTGTTCATTCCATAATTCGTTTTATATTTGCATACCGACTTCCAATAGCTTGGTTCGTATAGACGACACTTTTTGAAAACCTTCCACGTGCACTCTTTTCAATTACTTTTAAAACTATATTTTCATCTGGATTTTTTGACTTGGTGATCTATTTAACCCCCCCCCCCCTTTAGATAAGGAGATGTCGTCTAACTAGTGGCAAAAAGATTCTGGTTCATTCCGGCTTCAAAACTTAATAGAAAATGGCGTACGAACCTAAAGGGAATTATAAAATAGCCTTGATTTTCACGGGAGAAAACTATAGTTATTGGAAAGCTTGTATGCAAATTCAAGTTAACTCATATGAAAAATGTGTGTGGGAAGCCATTCAAAATGGTCCAACACCGGTGACATATGATGTTGATGGTGTTACTATATCAAAGTCGGAAAATTTATGGAATAAGGATGATAGTAAGAAGTGGGCACGTGATTGGAAAGCGAAAACACTATCATATCCACTCTTGGTGTTGATGAGTTTTATCACATTTCCCATTGCGAGACTGCTAACGCTATGTGGCATACTCTACAAGTTACTTATGAGTGAACTAATGAGGTCAAATAAGCTAGAATTAATACACTTAATCAAGAGTTTGAACTCTTTCGCATGAAGCATGGTGAAACTATTGCTCAAATGCAAAAGCAGTTCTCGTATCTTATTAATCATTTAAATTTTCTAGGTAATCCTATTTCCAATTTTATTTCTACTAACAAGATTTTGATATGTCTTACTAGGAATTGGAAACCAAAAGTCACTGTGTTGTACCCCAAAATTTGCCCTCCCATATTCTTCAAGAAATTGCCAAGTCAAGCTTCAAAATTCCCCAAGGGTTGCACAATGCAAGAGCTTCCTAAACAGTCAAGATTAGGGTTTTTTGTTCTGATCAAGAAAGTGAAGTTTCCAAAGGTCCAAACAAGTCTCACAAGCCTACAAATATGGTCAAGCATCCTCATACAAAGTTTCAAGGCTTTCAGCACAAAATTGCACAGTCAAAAACCCTAATTGCACTACAGTCAACTGTAAGGGCAAAATGGTCATTTGACAATCAAAAGTTCAAATTTTTGGTCAACATATCATTTTGAAGCCACAAACATAATTTTATCAATGCTTGATCATGATTCTCAAAGCTTGGCTCAAAAATCATCAAGATGCAAAAGTTTCCTTATTTGGACAGTTGAAAAAGTCAACTGTAAATTGACCAGGGCATAACTTTCACATGGATTATCAGAAAAATTCCATCCAAAGCTCATGTTGAAGAGAAAGACATTTACTACAACTCATCTTCATACTTCAAGTCCAAGAAATGCTCTCACAAAAAGTTATCAATTTCAACATTATAGGTCATTTTCAAAAGTCAACAAAAAGGGACTTTAAGGCAAAGGCCATAACTTGATATTGGTAAATCAAAATGACATGGGACCAAAGGCATTGGTTAGAGGACTCAAAGACCTTTCCAAAATGTCCAAGAACATGAGCAAAGCTTAAAAATTGAGCAAGTTATGCCTTGTGGAAGTTGGGAAATTTTTGGATATTTTGAAAAGTCAACATTGATTCAAATGACCTAAAATTGCTAATAGGCCCATTTTTCTTCCATAATTCATCATCCATAGCATGTGAACGACCACTTGGCCCAAAGGGAAGTATTTCTTCATTTTTTATTTATTTATTTGAATTTTTATTTATAATAATTCATTTAAATCAATTAAATATATGAAAAATATTTAACTTAACCTAACAAATCTTTTTGCACATGTAATCTACTCAATAATTCGTGCATAACTCAATATGGAAAGATTTGGATTGATTGGATCATGATTGGTACAAAATTGCATGAAAAAGATTGGAAAAAAAATGCTTGAAAATCAAATCTCAAAAGCCATCATTGCAAGAGATTTTGATCAGAATTGTTGACCTAATTTGTTCAATACATAAGCCTGAATAGAAACCTAATCAAAGGGATCATTGAAGCTGCGCAGAAACCATTCACAAAACTTGAAAAATTTCTCAAGAAACTCAAAACTGAAAACCACATTCTTGGGCGATTCAAGGCATAATTTTTGTTTCATTAGCTTGCTGAAGGTTCACTGAACGTTTCCCAATCAAAAACATTCATCAAAGCTTAAAGAATTGGTAACATGAACCGCCCCTGTACAGAAAAAATCCATGATCGTGTTTTAACATCTATGCATTCTTATGGCATTTTAATTGTTGATTTACATTCCTTATGCTATTCTGAAGCTAACCCATGTGTTTAATTGTGTTTTTATGCATTGTGTGCCAATATACCATTGTTGCTTTTTAGGGTTTACAGAGTTTGGAATTAGGGCTTTTTGAATGAAGAAAAATTAGAACCCCTGAGTACCACCATTGACACAAGCAAGCTTGGACGAAAAGTTTGAGACCCTCGCGCTCAATTTATGAGCGTCACAGGGCTAATCGCTATTTTTTAATAGCTGGCCTAAGAGAACACGTGAAAAACCGTTGCTTATGTGTTTGTGTTTCAGGAAGAAGAAAGCCACGCGAAGAAGATGGTGACGTGTGGAGCGCTGATTGGAAGGTTTAAAATTTTCGCGCGTGTTTGAAGCTATTGACCATCTTTCTTTTATATTACTTGTTAGTGGTTATATAATAAACACGCGTGAATTGGTTCAGTGGCATATGTGTTGGCTGGTAAAGTGCATGACCTGGGTTCGAGCCCCAGGTCTTCAATATTCCCATATTATTTTGCAATTAATGTTCACATGCAGGCTCAACATCAAAGCACACCGTACACTTCCAAATCCAGCATGCCACGCGTTCAGTTTCAGGAATTCAAAGGCATAGATTGGAGGAACACCATAAGCTTGGTCAAACGTGCCACATGTTACTCAAAAAAGTCCACCAGGCTTTGCAGTTAATGGGCCAGATTACTTAGGTTATACCTCCATGTTGGGGACTACAACCCCCCTAGGTTTGCCATAATATTTTTTATTTTATTTTCTATTTGCTTTTAATTATTATTTGTTTAAATTAATATTTTCACAAAATATAAAAACACCATAAAAAACCAGAAAAGATCAAAATTAAATATATTTAATTAGTTAATATTTTGTAAATAAATTTGCATGTAAATTAATTAGTTTTAAATTAGGGTTTAATTTAATATTTTTCATAATAAATTTAAAAAACATAGAATTAGGTTTGATTAATTTTCATCTTTTTATTTTTTTCTTTCATGATAATCAATATTATTTATTTTATTTATTTTTATAATTAAATTTATATATAAAAATTAGGGTTAATTTAGGTTAAAATTCAATATTTTCTTAATAAATTAAAAGCCACTAGAATTAGGGTAGTATTTATTTTAATTGATTCTTTTTTTATTAAATCCTAAAATACTAAAAAATACCAAAAAAACAAGTTCTTTCTTTTTCTTTATTAATTAATTCCATGTAATTTAATTTTGCAAAAAGGGTCCAACGCCCTCGTTTCGATTTAATTTTAATTCGCATATTTATTTTATTTCGTGTAAATATTTATGTATCTCTCCCAAAGCCGTGTAAATAATTTTCTCGCACTCTTCTTTTACTTTATTTATTTTCTGTCAAATCGGGTTCGAGAAACTTTTGGCGATGTGGACCCGCGCCGTTTGTAATAGCTTAGAATCTACTTTTCTCGCAACTTTTTAACTGTTAACAAATGGCATGAAAGAATGTATGGACAAAAATAAAAACAAGCGTAGAACACCAATAACATGACAAGATAAATGCAAATGAAAACGACACACAAAATCACACACCACCCCTAGGGTACGCCTCACTGTTGCCTTGCCTCGAAAGGTGATCGTCGAGTAGAGGATGTCTTAGTAAGTCCTCATGATCCGGGAACCCGGCATGAGGGTAGCTTCTAAGGTGTCTTCCCATTGCTCTGGTGATCACCATGTCCCGAACCTCGAATTGACCCGAACACCTCCAACGGTGGTGCTACCTACCTCTTAATGGTGGGATGACACTACTTTAAAGGACATTTACACAGACGAATTCCTTAGGGTAGGTAGGTTCTCGTAGATACTTGCTCTAACTTCAAAACAAATCAAAAAAATACTTTTTACACCAACACATTTTCAAAAAGCTTTCGAAAGCAACTTTTCAAACACTCTTGAGGACCGATACAAGAGTCGAACTGAAATTTTCAAAGAAACTTTTTTTTAAAACCCACAGTTGAAAAGCAAACAAACCAATTTTGAAAACACAAATGAGCAAGTATCTAAGAGCCCATGGATAACCATGGATAGAAAGGGTGCTAACACCTTCCCTTTCTATAACCTGCCTCCCGAACCGAGAGCAATCTCTATAAGGAACTTTTCTGTGCTTTTGTCCTTTCCATTTGGAGAAAATAAAAGACGGTGGCGACTCTTGCCTACCGCGACATTTCGCGAACCAGCGTTAAACAGTCAGTTCCAGATCCACCGATCACAGAACTGGCGACTCTGCTGGGGACCAATACTTAAAGTGAGGTGTACCTTAGGGATAGTTCATAACTGTGTTTTCAATTGTATTGACTTGTGTGCTTTAAATTGTGGGTTGCTTGGGAGTTCTATAGATCCTAACCCGGATCTGGGGGATACCTTCTTAGAAAGTAGCAACAAGGCTGTGAGGGAACTGTGCGGGGTATACCCACATGGTTGAAACAGTCTGCTACGTTGATGCGGCACTTTGGTGTGTACCGGTAACCCTTGACTTCAGTCAAGGAGAGTACGGGGCCTCCGCGTGGTGTCGTGAAGCATCAACATACCTTAGGAACCTTAATTGAACTATCTTGGCCTCTTTAGGGTAGTGAGATAACTGACTTTGGTGCAGTCCGAGGTTGGTTGATACTCGATACTACACTCAATTGAGGGTTGCTTTCCTGGAATATTTCGGTCACCAGTTCAGTGGCTAAATCGAAACGATGAACAATGAAAGCAATCCCGTGATATTGGGAACCTTAGAACCCGGTTACTTTGATAGGACAGGTTGAACCCACCAACTTCAAGAGGGTACTACCCAGACCCCATGCTGGCCTTAAACCTTAAGGGCTTGTCTTGTGTGCCTTGTGTGCCTTACATGTTTATCTTTGTAAATATCTGTGGTGTGTTTAATCATAGCATCATGACATCATCCAGCATCATATGCATTGACTAACCATTTCAGGGGTTCGAATCTTCATCTTTGTTCTTTGTTTTGTAGGACATGGAAACTGTTCGTAGAAAGACAATTCAAATCAGTCTTGTAAGGATCCCTCCTCAGCTTAAGGAGCTTATATCCAGGATTCCCGAGAACTCATCATTCAGTGAAAGACATGGAAGCCTCATCAGCTTGGTCAACACCAACATTGAGGAAGATATGATCAAGGTCCTGTTCCAATTCTTTGACCCTCTGCATAACTGTTTCACCTTCTTGGACTATCAGTTGGTACTGTTAGAACAATGTTTGAATCTACTACCCTATATTTAAGTTTTGATGATAACAAAGTGAAAAGATATAGTATTTATAAGTTTCATGTTTGAACTATCTGCTGCCTAAAATTATTATGTTCTGACTTGCAGATACTCTGATTGATATAAGCAAGATCACGTCTATTCAGCATCAGAATTTGATTTCATACACCAGCATCAGAAGTTGCTACATCAGAACGTCAAGATCAGATGATCAACTCACGTACATGCTGAAGCCTGATGAACAAGACTGCGCTCAAACACTCTGATACAGAAACACAATAGTTCATCAGCAGCGAAGCAGAATCAGAATGAGCCAAGCCAGAACTTGCGTTAAGTAAGCAACGGTACTGTGCATTGAAAGCTAATTAATTCCAACGGCTTCATTCCAGACAAGATCTGCTCAAAAAGGAAAGCTTGTTATTAGCATTGAATCAAGAATATTGCATTCAACGTTCATCATCTCAAGTGCTATATAAACAAGGCTTTGAAGATTATAATGGCTAATGCTCTCCAAATCTCTACACGCACAAAAGCTGAACCATAATCTTCGTTCTACCAGTTTTGCTAAACCACATACTCTGATATTCCATTACTGTTTAGCAATCTAGTTTCTAAGCTTCAATTTGTGTATACATCACAGTTGTGATAAAGTTTTGTAGAAAACATCCACACACATTGTTTTATCTCTTTGTAAGAAAGTGTTACCTTGACAAACCGGGTTGTGGTTTGAATCAAGAAGGCTTTAGCAGTTGTTAAAGCAGTCTGTAATATTCAGTTGAATATAGTGAATTAAGACCTCGTTGGAGAGAGGCGAAATCACCTTGACGGGTGGACTGGAGTAGTTTGAGATCAAACGAACCAGGATAAAAATATCTTGTCAATTGCTTTAGATTTCAGTTTTACAATTCAACCCCCCCTTCTTGTGTTTTTCACCCCTTCAATTGGCATCAGAGCGCCTGGTTCTGAGCTAAAACACTTAATCGTGTCAGTACAAGATCCAGCGTCAGAAAAACACAATGGCAGGAAACAATTCTCACATCAGCAATGACAACAATGAGGACAGAGACAGATTCAGTGGCAAACCTCCAGTCTTTGATGGAGAAAACTTTGATTACTGGAAAGACAGAATTGAAAGCTTCTTTCTAGCACATGATGCTGATCTGTGGGATATGGTGACAGATGGATACACGCACCCTGTGAATGCAAGTGGTCAGAAGATTGATAGAAAATCAATGACTGATCAACAAAAGCATGACTTCAAGAATCACCACAAGGCCAGAACCATCCTCCTCAGTGCCATTTCCTATACTGAGTATGAAAAGATCTCCAACAGAGACACAGCAAAGAACATCTTTGATTCTCTCAGAATGACGCATGAGGGCAACGTTCAGGTCAATGAAACAAAAGCTCTGGCGCTCATTCAGAAGTATGAGGCGTTCAAAATGGAAGAATCTGAATCCATTGAAACTATGTTCTCTAGATTCCAGATTCTGGTAGCTGGTCTCAAAGTTCTGGACAAAGGGTACTCTACTGCTGACCATGTCAAGAAAATAATCAAAAGTTTACCCAAGCAGTGGAGGCCTATGGTTACTGCTCTGAAGCTAGCTAAAGATCTCAACAAAATCACTCTGGAGGAACTTATAAGCTCCCTCAGAAGTCATGAGATAGAGCTAGAAGCTGATGAGCCTCAGAAGCAAGGTAAGCCTTTAGCATTAAAATCTAACAGAAAATTTGAGTCTAAAGTTTTGCAGGCAGTTGAAGAAACATCTGATGGATCCTCATCAGAAGAAGACGAACTTTCCCTTCTCTCCAGAAGAGTAAATCAACTATGGAAGCAAAGACAAAGGAAGTTCAGGAATCCCAGAAGATCTGATCAGAACGAGTCTTCTTCCAGATACAGAAGGACAGATTCTTCCTCTGGATACAGAAGATCTGAAGGCTCCTCCAGTAGCAAAAAGCCAAACACCAAAGACATCATCTGCTATGAGTGCAATGAGCAAGGACACTACAAGAGTGACTGCCCAAAGCTTCAGAGGGAAAAGCCCAAAAAGAAGTTTGGAAGAGAGAAGAAGAAAAGTCTCATGGCCACATGGGATGACTCTGACTCGTCTGAAGCTGACTCAGAATCCGATGATGAAAGGGCAAACATAGCTCTCATGGCTAACATTTCAGAAGATAGTGAAGCTTCTGAATCAGACTCAGAATCAGACACAGAAGAGGTATTTCCTAACTTCGCTGTTAACTTTACAAAGGCTGAACTTGCTGAAAGCCTCAATGAGATTCTGGAACGTTATCAGCAAATTAGAGCTAAATTCAGAGACCTGAAAAGGAATCTTGAATCCGACTTATTAAGTCTGAGAGTCTCAAATTGGAAAATTCTGAGCTGAGAGATAAGATTTCAAAATTAGAAAACGCTTTACAAAACTCTCAGAAGGAACCAATTTCTGAAACTCCCAGCAACGCTGATGAGATCATCAAGGAGTATGATCATAATTTCCAGAAGTTCCTAGCTAAAAGCATAGATATAAGCAGAATGGCTTCAATGATCTATGGAGTTAGCAGAAACGGCAGGAAAGGAATAGGATACCAAGGTAAGGTTCCTACACCAAAGAATGTCATGGACTTAACCATTAAACACACTCCTCTAAATTCACACTTTGTGTATGGTCACACACATGATATCAAATATACTAGCAGTAAGCACTCTGTGAAACCAAAATTCAACCATTGTTTTGGTAAAACTAACAAGTCAGGACCCAAGAAAATCTGGGTACCTAAGGACAAAATAATACATGTTGCAGATATCTTTAGCAGCAAGTCAGAAACACCAGTCATGGTACCTGGACTCTGGCTGCTCACGACACATGACGGGAAGAAGGCATATGTTCCAAAGCCTGGAACTTAAGCCTGGAGGCCACGTTGGCTTTGGAGGCAATCAGAGGGGAAAGATAATTGGCTCTGGAACTGTAGGTAATGGAAATCTTCCCTCTATTAATAATGTTCTGCTAGTAGATGGATTGATGCATAATCTGTTATCCATAAGTCAATTAAGTGATAACGGTTATGATATAATCTTTAATCAAAAATCATGTAAAGCTGTTAGTCAGAAAGATGGGACTATCCTGTTTAATGGTAAGAGGAAAAACAACATTTACAAAATTAAACTTTCTGAACTAAAGAGTCAGAATGTAAAATGTCTTCTGTCTGTTAACAACGAGCAGTGGATCTGGCACAGAAGATTGGGGCATGTTAGTATGAGAAGAATATCTCAGATTAACAAACTCAATCTGGTCAGAGGACTTCCTAATTTGAAGTTCAATTCAGATGCTCTGTGTGAAGCATGTCAGAAAGGCAAATTTGCAAAACCTTCTTTTAAATCCAAAAATGTTGTTTCTACCTCTAAGCCATTAGAACTTCTGCACATTGACTTATTTGGACCAGTTAAAACTGCTTCAGTCAGTGGTAAGAAGTATGGGTTAGTAATCGTAGATGACTATAGCAGATGGACATGGGTAAAGTTCTTAAGACACAAGGACGAGTCACACTCTGTGTTTGTTACCTTCTGTAACCAAGTTCAGAATGAAAAAGATCTTAGAATTGTTAAAGTCAGAAGTGATCATGGTGGAGAATTTGAAAATAAAGATTTTGAGTCATTCTTTAATGACAAAGGCATTCTGCATGATTTCTCTTGTCCTAGAACTCCCCAACAAAATGGATTTGTAGAATGAAAGAACAGAACATTGCAAGAAATGGCCAGAACCATGATCAATGAGACAAACGTTGCTAAGACTTTCTGGGCAGAGGCAATAAACACAACGTGTTACATTCAGAATAGAATCTCAATAAGACCTATTCTGGAAAAGACTCCATATGAATTGTGGAAGAACAGAAAGCCCAACATTTCATATTTTCATCCATTTGGATGTACTTGCTTTATATTAAATACAAAGAATTATTTGAACAAGTTTGACTCTAAGGCACAGAAGTGTATTATGTTAGGATACTCTGAACGCTCAAGAGGGTACAGAGTATACAATACAGAAACACAGATTGTGGAAGAATCAATCAGTGTTCGTTTTGATGATAAGCTTGACTCTGAAAAGTCAAAGCAGAATGAAATTTTTGCAGGTATAGAAATTGAATTTGCAGGTTCTGAAGACAAGTCATCAGAAGCTCCCAACACAGACATTCCTTCAACGTCTGAAAGAAGCACTGCTAGAAATCCTACAACAGCTGCTGATCAACCTCAGAAGAGATTACCCAGAAGCAGTTTGGATCACCCAGAAGAGACTATCCTAGGAAGAAAGGAAGATCCAATCAGAACAAGAGCAAGCTTCAGAAACTCTGAAGAAACTCTTATGGGACTTGTGTCTCTGATTGAACCTTCTTCTATTAATGAAGCACTTCTGGATAATGACTGGATTCTGGCAATGCAAGAAGAGCTGAATCAATTTACCAGAAACGACGTATGGGATCTCGTTCCCAGACCAAAAGGATTCAACGTCATTGGAACAAGATGGGTGTTCAGAAACAAGCTAAATGAACAAGGTGAAGTCATCAGAAACAAGGCACGACTGGTTGCACAAGGTTATAGTCAGCAAGAGGGGATAGACTATACAGAAACCTTTGCCCCAGTCGCCAGGTTAGAATCTATCAGACTTTTAATTTCATTTGCTGTTAATAGAGGCATCACTCTGTATCAGATGGATGTCAAAAGTGCATTCTTAAATGGTTATATAGAAGAAGAAGTTTATGTTCACCAACCCCCAGGTTTTGAAAATACAAAACATCCAGAACATGTTTTCAAACTAAAGAAGTCACTGTATGGTCTGAAACAAGCTCCCAGAGCTTGGTATGAAAGGCTAAGTAACTTTCTGCTTGAAAATGAATTCACCAGAGGGAAAGTGGACACTACTCTATTCTGGAAAACAGTTAAGAGTGACATCTTAGTCTGTCAAATCTATGTTGATGATATCATTTTTGGTTCTACTAATCCTTCTCTTGGAAGAAAATTTGCTAAGTGTATGCAGGCAGAATTTGAGATGAGCCTCATGGGGGAACTGAAATTCTTTCTAGGAATTCAGATCAATCAAACTCCAGAAGGAACTTACATTCATCAGAGCAAATACATCAGAGATCTTCTGAAGAAATTTGACCTCTCAGAATGTAAGCCATCAAAGATTCCAATGCATCCCACGTGCATTCTGGAAAGAGAAGAGGTAAGCAAAAGTGTAGAACAGAAAGTCTACAGAGGTATGATTGGTTCTCTCCTCTATCTGACTGCTTCAAGACCTGACATATTATTCAGTGTTTGTATCTGTGCTAGATTCCAATCAGATCCTAGAGAATCTCACTTAACAGCTGTTAAGCGAATTTTCAAGTATCTGAAAGGTACTACTAATCTGGGTTTGTTTTATAGAAAATCTAGTGATTACAGCTTAGTAGGCTACTGTGATGCTGACTTTGCTGGAGACAGAGTGGAATGTAAAAGTACTTCTGGAAGCTGCCAGTTTCTGGGAGAAAATCTGATCTCTTGGTCCAGCAAAAGGCAATCAACAATTGCTCTGTCAACAGCAGAAGCTGAGTACATAGCAGCAGCAGGATGTAGCACACAAATGCTCTGGATGAAAAGTCAGCTTGAAGACTTCCAGATTTTTGAGAGTAACATTCCTATACTTTGTGATAATACTTCTGCTATTTGCTTAAGTAAAAATCCTATTTTACATTCTAGAGCTAAGCATATAGAAATAAAGCATCATTTCATTAGGGACTATATTCAGAAAGGTATTTTGAACTTAAAATTTATAGATACAGACCATCAATGGGCTGATATCTTTACTAAACCCCTTTCAGAAGATAGGTTTAATTTCATTCTGAAACATCTCAGCATGAAAGTGTGCCCAGAATGAAAATGTTTTAATTCCATATATTTACTTTCAGAATGTAATTATTTTACTGTGAACTTCTGATCAATCTCCTTTCAGAAAGATAGAACATGCAGATTGTATCAGATGCAAGTCTAAAGATCTGAGAGTCTAATCTCAAAGACAGACGTGCTGATCACTACATCAAACAAGTGTCATCCAATCATCAGCATATCTCTGAAGCAGAACGCGTGCACGCTTCTGAGAAGGCAAAGCGCTGATTGGGTGCATTGAGACACATGTCTGGTAACCGTTTTTAAGTATCTTTCTCAAATCCCCCAAAATCAGCAAGCATTTAATGAAAAGTAATCATGCTTTTAAATGGCAATCATGATTTTTTTCTCTCTCTTAAAAACGTTTATCTTTTCAAAATAATTTTGAAAACTCTATTTAAGCACATTAATCTTTCATTTATTCTTTATGCTTTCTCACCATCACTCAAGCATTTTCTGCATATTTCTGAGTTCATCTCTTGCAAACCTTTTTCTTCAATTCATTCTCAAAACCCTTTTTAGTATGAACAATGGCATCCTCCAGCAGCGTTTCTGCAGGTAATCAGAAGAAAGCAACCTCTGAGCAATATCAAGTGCCACTCAGAACTCTCCTCACTCCGGTGAAGAACCTTGAAGTGCTCTCTGAGTTAATCATTGACTTTGAAAGCTTGAAGGAGAATGGTTTTGACCTAACTGAAGAAATTAGGGCTCAAAAGTGGGAAAGGTATTTCGATAGGTTGGTTGGACCAACATTCCCAGCGCTGGTCAAGGAATTTTGGATTCACGCCAAGGTTTCAAAACATCTAGTCATCTCCTCTGTCATGGGGAAGAAGATTGTGATTTCTGAAGATCTCATTGCAAGGCTAATCGGTCAAAGTGGTGGTGACGTCCGTTGTGTGGACATGGCTGAAAGATGTGCTGATACAGGTGTGGTAGCTAACAGGATTTTCACTCTTGGAATGCCCAGCAGCAAGATTAAGGATCTGAAGGATCATTGCAGAGTATGGGCTAAGATTGTTCTGGGATGCTTCAACCACAGGAAACCAACAAGTTCTCCTGATTATATAAATGTGGATCAGCAGTTTCTGATCTACTTTATTGATCAGAAGATAAAGATCAATCTGGCTCACTTCTTGTTCAACCATCTCAAAACCAGTGTGAAAGAAACAAGGGAAGAAGAAAGAACCAAGAGGGACTGGATACCGTTTGGAAGGCTAATATCAGATATTCTGACAGAGAATAGGCTGATTGAACATCTGATAGAAGCTCAGGAGCTGAGCACTATTGAACCAACAATTGGGAAACCTCTGAACGCAAAAAATCTGAAAAAGATGAAGCTGATAGAAAATATTCAGAAGGAACCCAGAGCTACTTCCACTGCTGATATCTCCAGCAGAAGAGTGCCTCTGAGTGATTTTCCGGTATTTTCTGAAATGGAATCCAAACCAGAGATGTTTCTCAGGTACCCAGATGCGTACAAGGCAGAAGATACAGATCCAAAGCTGAACATCAGAGATCTGCATCAACCCCAACCAGAAGTGACTTTGAAGAAGACAAAGAAGAGGAAAGCGCCATCAGAAGGATCATCTCAGCAGACTCCAAAGAAAAGAGGTATTTCATCTGCTGCCCCTATTTCAAAATCTTTTACTATTCCAGCATCTATCCCTCCTCAAACCTCTCATAGAATATCAATTCCCATCCCTACCATTGATGAAACCATACAAGAAGAAGACCCTTCTGAGGCATTAAAACTCAGAAGACCCAGAACCAAACTCCCCAAACAACCAACAATTTCAACAACAACAGCACTTGACCAAGTGCTGGCTGATATTGAGCGTGAACATGCCTCTGCACCACAAAATGTTCCTCCTCCACAACCAGAACAACAACATCAACCAGAACCAGAACCACAACAACAACCACTCTCAGAAGAACCTCTGATCCCTGAGCAATCAGAGATTCCACCTCCCTCTCCCCAACCAGAAATAAATCCTCCTTCACCTCAAACAGAGTTTCACCACTCTGAAACTCCTTCTCCTCATCAATCTGACCCACACTCACCTCAACCATCACCGTTGGCAATGCAGTTGCCATGTGGAACCACTGTTTTCATGCCCCAGTTACCATCCTCATTAGAATCGACACCTCCAAAAACTCCCAAAACACCACTGTGATCGGTGGATCTGGAACTGACTGTTTTAAAGCTGGTTCGCGAAATGTCGCGGTAAGCAAGAGTCGCCACCGTCTTTTATTTTCTCCAAATGGAAAGGACAAAAGCACAGAAAAATTCCTTTAAAGAGATTGCTCTCGGTTCGGGAGGTAGGTTATAGAAAGGGAAGGTGTTAGCACCCTTTCTATCCATGGTTATCCATGGGCTCTTAGGTACTTGCTCAATGTGTTTTCAAAATGTGTGCTTGCTTTTCAATGTGGGTTTCAAAAATATTCTTTGAAAAGTTTCAGTTCAACTCATGCGTCAGAGTGTTTGAAAAGTTGTTTTGAAAGTTTTTTTTGAAAGTGTGTCGGTGTGAAAAGAGTTTGAATTTTGTTTTGAAGAGAGCAAGTACCTACGAGAACCTACCTACCCTAAGGAATTCGTCTGTGTAAGAGTCCTTTAAAGTAATGCCATCCTACCATTGAGAGGTAGGTAGCACCACCGTTGGAGGTGTTCGGGTCAATTCGAGTTTTAGGGACGTGGTGATCACCGGAGCAATGGGAAGACACCTTAGAAGCTACCCTCATGCCAGGTTCCCGGACCATGAGGACTTACTAAGACGTTTTCTACTCGATGACCACCTTTCGAAAGGCAACAGGTGAGGCGTACCCTAGGGGTGGTGTGTGCGAATTGTGTGTCATTTTCAGTTCATTGTTTGTCTTTTCATGCGTTGGTGATCTAACGATTCAATTTTATTTTCGGGCATTCATTCTTTCATGCATATTTATTAACAGTTATATTTGCGAGAAAATAAATCTAACTATTACAACCGGCGCGGGTCCACATCGCCAAAAAAACCGAACCCGATTTGACTGAAAATAAAATAAAGCGAATAAATAAAAAGTCCGAGAGTTTTTAATTACATGGCTTTGGGGCATATACAAAGGTATTTAATAAATGCGCGAAATAAAGACTAAACGAAATTAGGGCGTTGGACCCTTTAACAGATAATTAAAATAATCAAGGAATTTTAAAATTAAAAATTAAATGAAAAATAATGTTTTTGTGTTTTTTAGGTTTAAAAGAAAAAAGAGAAAAGTTAATTAAAATTAAAATCCTAGTTCTATCATTTTTTATGTTTATTATGAAAAAAAGATTTAATTTCTAGCCTAATTAAATTCTAAACTAATTTATATACAATTTTTGATTTATAGAAAATAAATAACAGATAATAACATTGTGAGAAAAAAAAGGAAAAAAATTAAAAAGGATATGAAAAATTAATAACTACCCTAATTCTACATTTTTTGGATTTTTATTATGAAAAAAGAATTAAAATTAACATTAAAACCTAATTAAACTAAATGAGTTATATTTTAATTTATTAAAAAAAAGAATCAAAATTAATTACATTTTTTTTGTCTTTTCTGTCCTTTTTAATGTTTTTTTGCATTTTTCTAAAAATTAATTAAATCAGAAAGTAAGAAAAAAGTAAATAATAGAATATGAAAAAAATTAAAAAAAGAGAAAAAAAAAGATAGAACCAGGGGGTGTGGATTTGAATTTGGAGGTGCAAGCCTGGCCCATTTGCTGGCAATTGGTTGACTTTTCCACTCCTGTACACGCTTGTTGACTTGGTATATGATGCACTCCTCATCTTAGCCATGGATCTGAGGCCCTGGGACACGTGGATGGACTGATGCTGAAGTGCATGGTGAGTCCTTATGTCAGCGCTGCATGGAACCTTAACATGAAAAATAATATTGAGAAATTGCAAGACCTGGGACTTGAACCCAGGTCTTTGAGGTTAACACGCCTATCACCTGCCACTGAGCCAGTTGTACTGCAATTAACATATAATAGTTAACAAATAATAAAAAGAAAAATCAATGCCTAGTGGTCAAACGCGCGCGAACTTTGAATGGACGAGTCACGGGTGGACACGTCTTCTTCTTCCTCATGTCCCCTGTAACACAAACACATAACGCAACGGTTTTGAAACGTGGGGTTAGGGAAGCTACAAAGAAATAGCGAATAGCTCGTTTCCTAATATAAATTAGGCGCGAGCATCTCATTCTCTTCGTCCAGATGCCAGGAATGCAATGGTCATGGTCTTGAGGGCCAATTTTGCAGTATGGTGAAAACCCCAAAATCAAAACTTGAAAACCCTAGAACGTGGGCATGGCAGATTCGCGTAGGATGGACAAAAATGCAATTAAATGTAATCAACAGCTTGGAAACTTCATCATGAGTATGAATATGTACTTAAAAATGCAAAAAGATGCTTAGAATGTAAATCACGATTGCCACATTTTTGTTGTACAATTTGAGTTGTGTGTACCAATTCAGGGGGTTTTGGAAGATGCTATGAATTGAAATATGTTCAAAATCGTCTCAGGAAGCTATTGGTACAAAAATTATGGCTTGAGAAGATGTCTAGCTTTGATTTCAGATTTGCAATATATGTCCAAATTTTCAAATTGTCAAATGGTCTTTGAACGAGTTTCTTGCTGTACTAGGGTTAAGGTTTGACTCAATGATCATTATGGAATTGAATAAGCTTGCTAACTCTCCTTAATCCATGCTTGAGAAAGAATTGGCATTAGGGTTTGTCCATTAACCATTTTTTCCTAATTTCTAGCCAAAACCTAGACTTAGTATGAAAATGAACCTTGGCCTGATTTTTGAGTTGGTTCATGATGTATAGAACTTGTCCAAATTCATTTGACACCATTTCATTGATTTTTAAATTTTATTTGAATTTTCAATGAATTAAAATGAATTAAATCATCAAAAATCAAATAAAATAAAAAAGTCAACATTTGGTCTTGAAATCAACCATGGGCCACGTGTGTGGCATGACAAGGATGGACAAAGTGAGAAAAATGGGGCCCTTTTGTCAAAATTGGATTTTCAAAGATAATTGACTTTTGCCATTTCACAAAATTTTCCCAACTTCTACAAGGCATAACTTGCTCAATTTTTAAGATTTTCTCATGTTCTTGGACATTTTGGAAAGGTCTTTGAGTCCTTTAACCAATGCCTTTGGTCCCATGTCATTTTGATTTACCAATCTCAAGTTATGGTCTTTGACTTAAAGTCCTTTTTTGTTGACTTTTGAAAATGACCTGTAATGTTGAAATTGATAACTTTTTGTGAGAGCATTTCTTGGACTTGAAGTATGAAGATGAGTTGTAGGAAATGTCTTTCTCTTCAAAATGAGCTTTGGATGGAATTTTTCTGATAATCCATGTGAAAGTTATGCCCTGGTCAATTTCAGTTGACTTTTTCAGCTGTCCAAATATAGCAACTTTTGCATCTTTGATGATTTCTGAGCCAAATTTTGAGAATCATGATCAAGCATTGATCAAATGATGTTTGTGGCTTCAAAATGATATGTTGACCAAAAATTTGAACTTTTGACTGCCAAATGACCATTTTGCCCCTACAGTTGACTGTAGTGCAATTTAGGGTTTTGACTGTGCAATCTTGAGCTGAATGCCTTGAAACTTGATATGAGGATGCTTGACCATGTTTGTAAGCATATGAGACTTGATTGAACCTTTGAAAACTTCCTTTTCTTGATCAAACTCAAAACCCTAATTTGGACTGTTTAGGAGACTGTTGAACTGCACAACCCTTGGGGAATTTTGTGACTTGGCTTGGCAATTTCTTGAAGAATATGGGAGGGCAAATTTTGGGGTATAACAGTTGCCCCTGTTCAATCTTCTTAGACCTGAGGATGCAGATTGGCTGACGTGCCTTTCGTAATCCGATGGTAAAAGAAGATTGGACACTAGAGTGCCCGGAAATTTGCGCTCACATGTTAGCAATGATGGGGGAATGGGCTTATAGATGCCATTTGGAGATTGCTGGATGGGGTGATGGGCTTATAGATGCCATCTGGGTGTTTGATTGCGTAAGAGATTCCTTAGCGAGAACCTGCATACCTGCAAAACAGAAAATGAGTACCTGACACGTTGCAGGAGCTGAGTCTGGAGCTTCAAACAGCAATGAAAGAACCAGGGATGATTACTTCCTTAGCATGAATGGTAAGAGAGCCTTGGGCGACTTTAACTTCAACAACGCTCGTTGAGAAAAATCTGGGGTGTCTTCTACTGGGATAAGAATCAGGGAGATCTTAGGATTGATCTGACTGAACCAGAGAAGGCCTTTGACTGGATAAGTCTAGGTCTTGAAATGTCTTCAAAGGGATAAGCAATCAGAAAAATCTTGGGACGATTTAACTGAACCAGAGAAGGCCTTTGACTGAACCAGTCTAGGTCTTGAAATGTCTTCAAAGGGATAAGCATCAGGAAAATCTTGGGACGATCTAACTGAACCAGAGAAGGCCTTTGACTGAACCAGTCTAGGTCTTGAAATGTCTTCCACTGGATAAGCAATCAGGAAAATCTTGGGACGATTTAACTGAACCAGAGGAGGCCTTTGACTGAACCAGTCTAGGTCTTGAAATGTCTTCAATGGGATAAGCAATCAGGAAAATCTTGGGACGATTTAACTGAACCAGAGAAGGCCTTTGACTGAACCAGTCTAGGTCTTGAAATGTAGCTTGAGAACTTAACTGAGTTTTTCCTGAAAGATAAAAGTCAGTCATGTGCAATGCATGATATGAATCAAGCAATGATGTTCTCAACATAAATGAGATTTGTATGATGCAGTGCGTTATGCATGCTATAATGCTGTATGTGATGTTTTATGTATGTTTTCGTCTAGGAAAGTAAATCCTTGACGGGTGCCGGGAAGTCGTATCCTGGGCTGATGTCGAAGAATAGATTTTGCTTCCGCTGGGGATGATAGTAGTGGCAAGGATACCGGTAGGAGAAGATGACTCCGCTGCGGAATAAACTTGGCAAATGGAGGATTCTGCGGGGAGAAAAGATACTTTAATGATCATGCTGGGAAGCAATACTCTGTGGGGAGAGTGATGCCTTGCTGAATATTGATAGTAACTCTGTTGAGATACCGTTGTTGTATTGGAAGTGTGAATAGACTTCGCTGGGGATAGGAAAGAACTACGTTGACGACGACTTCCCCTTGGCTTTTGGCTGAGGATAACCCAGTTATATCTTGTTAAGGAAATAACTCTTTGAATAAAGCCGGACGACGCGTTCGTACTCTGCGAGGGATAAGCTTCCAGAATTTACTGGGGATAAGTTTACTGCTTGGGGAGATGAATTCCATCTTTCCTGGGGAACTTGGATGGGACTCTCCTGGGGAAATTTTGATATGCTGGGGAAGAATGCACTGACTTGCTGTCTCACTCTCTGGGGAACTTAAGATGCCTGGTTAGGTTCTTTAACTGAACCTACCTTGGTACCTTAGAGGATAGAACAATTAGACTGCTCAAACAACTCTTTATTGCCCCTGTTTCTAGTGTCACCTGCAATTAGTTCTTTGTCTCGTATGCAAATATTTATGAGCTAGCAAATTATTATCAATGCATATATCACAAATTGAACCTTGGACGTTCTTCGCAAGACAAAACAGAAAAAAGAAAAACACTTGGCACGTTTAGCTGAAAAGTGTATTTGTATTGATTTTGAATAGCCTGTGAATAGGCGTTTTGTATACAAGAGGCTGGCGTCCTAGTAAGAGGAACGTCGCCGAACAAAAGAGTTTATTACAAGTTTTACACAAAAGAAAATAAAACAGCTGTGTGAAATATGAATGATCCACTGGGTTTCAACTCCGCTATTGCCTTTATGACTCTGAGCATCTCATCACTTGATGACTGTAGTTGAAAGTGAAGCTGACTGATCGATGCCGTCTTAATGTAGATACCGGATTCTGGATGCAAAGTGATCCAATGAGACATAGTATTACGCTTTTATCCCTAACTTTTGCCTGGACTGCCTTTTCGGGTTTTCAGTCCACCGGGATACCCATTTTCGCCCAAGCCGCCTTTTCAGGTTTTCGACTTGCCGGGTGTACAGATTTTTTTATTTTCATCCCTTCATTTTGCCCGAACCCTTTTGGTTCGACGGGAAGCCCTAACTTTTGCCTAGACATGTCAGCCTAGCGGGTCTTTTTTCATGCGTAGTATTTTTTAACTATGTCTGCATTGGCGGGGTGAGGAAGGTCGTCACCATCCATGTTGGTTAATATCATTGCTCCCCCTGAGAACACATGCTTAACCACAAATGGCCCTTCGTACGTAGGGGTCCATTTGCCCCTTGGATCACTCTGAGGAAGGATGATTCGCTTGATCACCAGATCCCCGACTTGATATTCATGTGGTCTGACCTTTTTGTTAAATGCCCTGATCATTCGTTTCTGATACGTCTGACCATGGCAGATAGCAGCAAGTCTCTTTTCGTCAATAAGGTTGAGCTGATCAAGTCGTGTCTGGATCCAATCATCTTCATTCAGATTTGCATCCTTCATTATCCGGAGAGAAGGAATTTGTACTTCGATCGGCAAGACTGCCTCCATGCCATAAACCAGAGAGAAAGGAGTTGCCCCGGTTGACGTCCTAGCTGAAGTACGATACCCATGCAGAGCGAACGGTAACATCTCGTGCCAATCTTTATACGTTACTGTCATCTTCTGCACAATCTTCTTGATGTTTTTATTAGCTGCTTCGACAGCCCCATTCATCTTCGGTCGGTAAGGAGAAGAATTGTGGTGCTGTATCTTGAACTGTTCGCAAAGCTCAGCGATCATCTTATTGTTTAGATTGGTACCGTTGTCTGTAATGATCCGCTCAGGGACGCCGTACCGACAGATCAGGTTGTGCCGAATGAACCGTGCCACAACAGTCTTGGTTACCGTAGCATAGGATGCTGCCTCAACCCACTTCGTGAAATAATCAATTGCCACTAGGATGAAGCGATGTCCATTGGATGCCGTAGGTTTTATCTCACCGATCATGTCTATGCCCCACATTGCAAATGGCCAAGGCGCAGTCAGAACATTCAGGGGAACCGGAGGAACATGCACCTTGTCTGCATAGACCTGGCACTTGTGGCATGTCCTAGAATGTTGGTAACAGTCAGCTTCCATGGTGGACCAGTAATACCCTGCCCGTAGAATCTTCTTGGCCATGGTATGTCCACTGGAGTGTGTACCAAAGGTCCCATCATGTAGCTCTTCCATGATTCTATCTGCTTCAGCCTTATCTACACAACGCAGTAGGGTTGAATCCTGGTTTCGCTTGTACAAGATGCCATTGCTAAGAAAGAACTTGGCTGCAAACCTCCTCAGGAATTTCTTATCATTGACAGATGCTCCCTCAGGGTATTCCTGTGCTTCCAGATATCTCTTCACTTCGTGGTACCAAGGCTTCTCAGTCACCAATTCAGTTTCGAGATCACAACAGTATGCCGGTTCGTCCAGTTTCCAGATGATGATCCGGGGAGCTTCATTATCCCATTTAACCTTGAACATTGAAGACATTGTAGCTAACGCGTCCGCCAGCTGATTCTCTTCTCTTGGAAAGTGCTCAAATGTTATCTCTGTGAAGTGGGGGATCAGGGCCAACACGCATTCTCTGTAAGGAATCAAGTTTGGGTGTTTCGTATCCCACTCTCCTTTGATCTGATTGATCACAAGAGCGGAATCTCCGAAGACACTCAGAAATTTGATCCTCAGGTCGATCGCAGCTTGAAGACCCATAATACACGCTTCATACTCCGCCATGTTGTTGGTACAGTTGAAACACAGCCGGGCGGTGAGTGGAGTATGAGTACCTTGTGGAGATACGATTATGGCGCCGATACCATTTCCCAAAGCATTGGAGGCTCCGTCAAAGTGCATAGACCATCGGGATCCTGGTTCAGGTCCTTCATCCGGTCCAGGTATTTCACAGTCAGTTACTATCATAATGCTTTCATCTGGAAACTCGAAATTCATTGACTGGTAGTCATCCACAGCTTGATGTGCTAAGTGGTCTGCCAATACACTTCCCTTGATGGCCTTTTGGGTCGTATACTGAATGTCGTATTCCGTCAAGATCATCTGCCATCTTGCAATTCTCCCAGACAGAGCAGGCTTTTCGAATATGTACTTTATAGGATCCATTTTTGAGATTAACAAGGTAGTGTGAGTCAGCATATACTGTCTCAGCCGGCGAGCAGCCCATACCAAAGCGCAGCAAGTTTTCTCAAGCAGTGAGTATCGGGTCTCACAGTCGGTAAACTTTTTGCTAAGGTAATAAATGGCATGCTCTTTTCGGCCAGACTCGTCATGCTGCCCCAGCACACACCCCATTGCATTATCAAGCACTGTCAGGTAAAGTATCAAAGGTCTCCCTTCAACTGGTGGCATAAGGATGGGTGGTTCTTGGAGATATTCTTTGATTCTGTCAAAAGCAGCCTGACATTCATCGTTCCAACGTACTACCTGATCTTTCTTCAGCAGCTTGAAGATTGGTTCACAGGTAGCAGTTAAATGTGAGATGAACCGAGCAATGTAATTCAGACGTCCTAAAAAGCCTCTGACTTCCTTCTCTGTCTTGGGAACTGGCATCTCTTGAATGGCTTTGACCTTAGCTGGATCCACTTGAATACCTTTGTCACTCACCACGAAGCCTAGCAACTTTCCAGATCTTACCCCGAAGGTGCACTTGTTCGGGTTCAATCTCAGCTTGTACAGTTTCAACCGGTCGAACAACTTCTGCAGATGATCTAGGTGCTCTTCCTCAGTCTGGGACCTAGCGATCATGTCGTCCACATACACTTCTATCTCATGATGGATCATATCATGAAATAAGGTAACCATGGCACGTTGGTAGGTTGCCCCAGCATTCTTTAACCCGAACGGCATGACCTTGTAACAGAAGGTGCCCCACTGAGTAACAAAGGTAGTCTTTTCCATGTCTTCAGGTGCCATCTTGATCTGATTGTAGCCTGAAAAACCATCCATGAAAGAGAACACTTTATGCTGAGCTGTATTATCAACAAGGACATCAATGTGGGGTAGAGGGAAGTCATCCTTGGGGCTGGCCCTGTTCAGATCCCTGTAATCAACACACATCCTGACCTTGCCGTCCTTCTTAGGTACCGGTACCACATTAGCAACCCACTGAGGGTAAGAAGTTACTGCAAGAAACCCAGCATCAAACTGCTTCATAACCTCGGCTTTAATCTTCTCAGACATCTCTGGACGCATCCGACGAACCTTTTGCTTAACCGGAGGGAAATCTTCTTTAGTTGGTAAATGATGGACCACAATGTCGGTATCTAATCCGGGCATATCTTCGTAGGACCAGGCAAAGATTTCTTTGTAATCCTGCAGCATCTGAGTCAACCGTTGCTTCACGCTGAGTTCTAGGTTGGCACCAATCTTCACCTCTTTCTTGTCTTCCTCAGTACCCAAGTTTATTATTTCCACTGGCTCTTCATGGGGTTGAATTGCCCTCTCTTCCTGTTGTAACAGTCTTGCAAGTTCACCAGGCACTTCGCAATCATCTTCACCTTCGTCTGCGGCCAAGTTGATTGGATTTTCGAAGTCATAACTGGCAGTAGCAGAGTCGTTACCAGTGAGATCCAGAGTGGATTGAAACCTGTACGAGTGAGTGTGTGTGTAAATACAGCTGTTTTGCAATATGTAAAGAAAGGAAAGAAAAGGAGCGCAAAATTTGAAATGTGAAAAACGTCCAATGCTTTTATTCATGATATATGATAGTGACAAACAAAAAGCCCTCATAAATAAAACCACGGTGCCCCGGGTAAGACACCGGGCCATATAGTCTCAAATTATTGTTTATTACAAATCAAAAAACAAAGAAACTCATTACTGGGAGACAAAAGTAATTGGAGTAAAATCTTTAGCAGTCCAATTGGTCAATCCACCGTCGGCCGTTGGGTAGATCCAGCTATCGAACTCTGACTCTCCCACTTCATTTTCCTCTCCAATAGCATTCACTCCATGCTGAGTGATGAGCAACGGAGGTCTTCCAATTCTTGCCTTGCGCACCGCTTTCTGAGCTTCTGTGGTGAAACCCAGCCCAAACTTGTTAGTCTTAGGAGTAAGATCAGGGAGCTTGCCCCAGTTTGCACATTCACCTTTTTCGATCACAGCCCGGGCGTCCTTTAAGGAGGCCATCTTCATAGGAGAAATCTCTTCATCTTCTGCTGCTGCCAAGGTTGGTGGTACCTCCTCAAAATGTTGAAAGGGGGTTTCAATGAACTCCCCATCCATTTCCACGTATCTGAAAGAGTTGAGGTGGCTGACCATGTATTCCTCCTCCCCTTGCACTGTTACGATCCTCCCCCTGACCGGGTACTTGAGCTTCTGATGCAATGTAGAAGTCACAGCTCCAGCTTTGTGGATCCATGGGCGACCCAGCAAACAAGAATAGGACGGATGGATATCCATCACATAGAACTTTGAATCGAATACCTGTGACCCAACCCTGATTGGGATGTCCACTTCACCATGCACCATTCTTTTGGACCCGTCAAAGGCCCGGACAACAATGCTACTTGGTTTGAGCTCTAGACCCTCACAATCCAGCCTATCCAGAGCCTTCTTGGGCAGCACATTTAATGAAGAACCTGTGTCAACCAGCACATGAGCAAGAGTAGTGCCCCTGCATTCAATGGAGACATGCAGGGCATCATTATGGTTTTTCCCCTTTGCTGTCAGATCGGCATCAGAGAAACCCAGGCCATTATCAGCAGTTAGGTTGGCCACACAATCGGTGAACTGGTCAGCAGTCGTATCTTGGGGTACGTGGGCAGTCTTTAAGAAAGCAATCAGAGCCTTTGCATGGGCCTCTGAACACAGCAGCAGTGACAACATGGAGATTTTAGAGGGGGTGTGCCCCAGCTGTTCCACAACATTGAAATCACTTTTCTTTATTATCTTGAGAATTTCTTCCATTTCCTGCTTGGAAGCCTCAACAATGGTCTTTGGTGCCTCCGTCCTGGCAGGCGCATCAGCAGCAGTTCCCTTGCCCCGAGTATCAGATGACTCAGCAGCAGGGGTGGATACTTGGTCAGAAGGAGAAACAGGCACTCTGGCATGTGTGAAGATCAAAGGCCTATGAATTGCTGGAGGAGCAATGTCTGGCGAGAACAGTCTTCCACTACGAGTGACCTTAGCAGGCCCGGTGATGTTGGAGACACCAGTATCAACGTTGCACTCTTGTTTCACACCCAGAACATAAACATCCGCCCCATAGTGCCATGGGACAGCCCTATCAGATTTGTAGGGTATAGGCCCCGGAACAGTAATGGTGATGGGAACATTCTTGTGAACTGACAAAACTTGTATAGGCTTCTTTGGAGGAGCCTCGGAATAGTTGTTGAAGATGGTAACGATTGACACTTCTTCAACAGGAGCAGCAGGAACAGCAGTCTTTTCAAACAAAATCTCTCTATTATCTATCAGGTTTTGGATGCCTGACTTCAACAGAGAACAACCAACAGGGGAAGCAACACATAGAGGGCAACTTTCGCCACATCCCGGAAATAAACCGGCTAGCAACAGATTCCTCTTAACCATCAGCAACGGAGTAGCAACATCATCCACCGAAGCTACATACAAATTTCCCTCAACAGCATTCACCCCATGCTGGGGCAAGGGAGCATTTACAACATTTGGCCCCTCGGGCGCCTCAAACTGTATCTCCTTTGCATCAATGAGATCTTGAACCTTATTTCTTAGGGCCCAACAGTCATCTGTGTTATGCCCCGGGCTATCAGAGTGATAAGCACAGCGAGCATTTGGATTGAACTTGGGAGACGCAGTGTTGGGAAACTTTGGAGCCTCCTTGACAGTCACTAAATTGGTGGATAGCAACTGTGGCAGGATTTGTGATAAGGTCATGCTTAATCGAGTAAATTCTCTCCGGGGTCTCTCAAACTTTTGAGGATTAGTTGGCCGAGGAGCGGCAGCAGGTTTGGCAATCATTACCGCACTGACAGATTGGCGGTGTTCAGGTCGCTCTGTTCTCCGGGAGTTATATACAGCACTAGCCTCCTTTTTGAAGGGCTTCTTCTCAGTACTGGAGGAGGCAACTTTCTGTATCTTCCCCGATTTTATACCGGCCTCAATCCTTTCACCAGTCAGGATTAGATCGGTAAACCCAGCAGAGGAATTACCAATGAGATGGTTGAAAAATGGACCAGATAGGGTCCCCAAGAACATATCTACCAGCTCCCGATCCGTCAATGGTGGCTGCACCCTGCCAGCCAGGTCTCTCCATTTCTGAGCGTACTCCTTAAAACCTTCACCCGACCCTAGCGACATACCCTGGAGCTGGGTACGCGTAGGAGCGAGGTCGGCATTATACTGATACTGCTTGTAAAAAGCAGTGGCCAGATCCTCCCAGTTACGAATGCTGATTCCATCTAGCTGATAGAACCAATCGAGGTGAGTCCCTGAAAGACTCTCCTGGAAGAAGTGGATCCAAAGGTTCTTGTCTGCTGTGTAAGGCTGGATCTTCCTTACATAAGAACGGAGGTGCATCTTGGGACAGGAAGCCCCATCATACTTCACGAAGGCAGGTGTTTTGAACTTGTGTGGGATCACCACCCCAGTAGATAACCCCAAGTCTCCGAAATCCAATCCAGGTACCCGTTGAACTTCCACAGCCTTTAATCTGTCTTCCAGCTGTTTGTACCGGTCTTCAGCAGGAGGGTACTGGTCGTCATTGAAGTCTGTTTCGGTATCAGAGCCCACAGGAGTAGTGACATCCCTTTCATGGTGACTACCTTCTGTCACAGATGGAGGAGTCCTTTCAGCTTCAATTTGCAAGGTGTTCCCGAGTCTGCGCCCAGTGCTAAATAGCACAGTCCTCCTCTTCTTCTTAGTCTTCTTCAACAGCATGGTCTTTAACTCTTGTTGACCCTGAGACAAGCCCTTGATCAGCTCCTGAAATTGGGCGTTTTGCGCCTGAAACTGGACGTTCTGCGCCTGAAGAGCCTTGATAGCCGCATCGGTTGATGATTCAGGAGGGTTCATGATGCTGAAATAAACAGCGAAGAACGGTAAACAACCTGAAAAGAAGAGTATTTATGATGCACATGATGAATGATATGTGTTTATGCAATGCATTCAAGGGTTCGAAAATTCAAATTTGTTGTAGACCAAAAGGAACACACTTTATTATTAAGAAAATCATTGTTTTAATACATCAAAGCCTCATGGGCAAAAGTACAAAAAGATCAAATCACATCCAAAATATGTTGCGCATCTTCTTTGGAGCTATGTAAGTGTTGAGACTCCTTTCCTCATGCAACAGGCGGGTGAGCTCCAAGACCTTCTTTTCACTAGCATGCAAACTAGTCTCAAGAGAATTCCGCTCCTCCTTAAGCTGGATCCAGCTCTTCTGCATCTCCTCCCAGGATGTGGGCATATCAGGGTGCTGAATAACATGAGACACCTCTCCCTCCAAGGCAGGTTCTTTGATTACTGGAAGCATGTGAGGATAAGGCATTACCAACTTCTGAGAGCGGGTTCGTACCCATTTGAGGTAAGGCTCCAAAGGGATGGAGTTCCTGTGCCCCAGTGTCTTGCTGTCTATCCTACTAGGCATCCTCCAAGCTCTGATAAACCTCTGGCGAAGTCCTTGAGTATCGTTGTCGAAGTCAAAAACTATGTCAGGAATCAACATGTCATGAGGACCATCCCTCCGAGCATAACCAAACTGTCTCCAAGCCAGGCATGGACTATAAGTAATACCCCCTCTGATTCCAAGTAAAGGAACATTAGGATATTCCCCGCAACGATCAATGATAGTGACATCTTCTCTGGACCTAGGACACCAATGTATATCTGCATGTGTAAGAGTCATCAACCGTTGTGACCATCTCAAACCCCGCTCGTTCTTCAGGACTGATTGTGGAAGGTGCGAAATAAACCACTTTCCCAGGAGAGGAGTGCAACACATAAGGACACCTCTTTTTCTCATGGTTCGAGTGTAACATGAGTGAAGGAGGTCTCCCAGCAACGTAGGTATAGGATTCCTGGACATAAAGATCTGGACAGCACTGATATCAATGAGCTGATCTGGGTTAGGGAACAACACCAAACCATAAACAAGGAGGGCCACAACCTCTTCAAAAGCTTGCAAGTCAAGGGAGTTCCAACAATCATAGGCCTTTTCAAACAGAAACCTGGCTAAGAACCCTTTGATACCACTTCTAACTTCCCAATGTCCCTTGAGGTCAGATGACTGTAGGTGCAAGGTTTTAGCAATCTCTTCAAGCTTAGGTTCCTTTTCTGTACCGTTGAAGGGTAGCTGATCAAGAATAGGGATCTTCAGGAGTCGGGAGAACTCCTCCAATGTAGGTACCAACTGATAGTCCAAGAAGGTGAAACAGTGATGCAGAGGGTCAAAGAATTGGAACAGGACTTTTATCATATCTTCCTCAATGTTGGTGTTGACCAAGCTGATGAGGCTTCCATGCCTTTCACTGAATGAAGAGTTCTCAGGAATCCTGGATGTAAGTTCCTTAAGCTGAGGAGGGATCCTTACAAGACTGATTGGAATTGTCTTTCTACGAACAGTTTCCATGTCCTACAAAACAGGAACAAAGATGAAAATTCGAACCCCTGAAATGGTTAGTTAATGCATATGATGCTGGATGATGTCATGATGCTATGATTAAACACAAATATTTACAAAGACAAACATGTAAGGCACACAAGGCACACAAGACAGGCCCTTAAGGTTTAAGGCCAGCATGAGGTCTGGGTAGTACCCTCTTGAAGTTGGTGGGTTCATCCTGTCCTAATCAAAGTAACCGGGTTCTAAGGTTCCCAATATCACGGGATTGCTTTCATTGTTCATCGTTTCGATTTAGCCACTGAACTGGCGACCGAAATATTCCAGGAAAGCAACCCTCAATTGAGTGTAGTATCGAGTATCAACCAACCTCGGACTGCACCAAAGTCAGTTATCTCACTACCCTAAAGAGGCCAAGATGGTTCAATTAAGGTTCCTAAGGTCTGTTGATGCTTCATGACACCACATGGAGGCCCCGTACTCTCCTTGACTGACTCAAGGGTTACCGGTACACACCAAAGTGCCACATCAACGTAGCAGACTGTTTCAACCATGTCGGTATACCCCGCACAGTTCCCTCACAGCCTTGTTGCTACTTTCTAAGAAGGTATCCCCAGATCCGGGTTAGGATCTATAGAACTCCCAAGACAGTCCCACAATAATAAAGCAAACAAGGAAAGCAATTGAAAACACAGTTATGATCTTAGTCCTAAGGTACACCTCACTTTAAGTTTATTCCCCAGCAGAGTCGCCAGTTCTGTGATCGGTGGATCTGGAACTGACTGTTTTAAAGCTGGTTCGCGAAATGTCGCGGTAAGCAAGAGTCGCCACCGTCTTTTATTTTCTCCAAATGGAAAGGACAAAAGCACAGAAAAATTCCTTTAAAGAGATTGCTCTCGGTTCGGGAGGTAGGTTATAGAAAGGGAAGGTGTTAGCACCCTTTCTATCCATGGTTATCCATGGGCTCTTAGGTACTTGCTCAATGTGTTTTCAAAATGTGTGCTTGCTTTTCAATGTGGGTTTCAAAAATATTCTTTGAAAAGTTTCAGTTCAACTCATGCGTCAGAGTGTTTGAAAAGTTGTTTTGAAAGTTTTTTTTGAAAGTGTGTCGGTGTGAAAAGAGTTTGAATTTTGTTTTGAAGAGAGCAAGTACCTACGAGAACCTACCTACCCTAAGGAATTCGTCTGTGTAAGAGTCCTTTAAAGTAATGCCATCCTACCATTGAGAGGTAGGTAGCACCACCGTTGGAGGTGTTCGGGTCAATTCGAGTTTTAGGGACGTGGTGATCACCGGAGCAATGGGAAGACACCTTAGAAGCTACCCTCATGCCAGGTTCCCGGACCATGAGGACTTACTAAGACGTTTTCTACTCGATGACCACCTTTCGAAAGGCAACAGGTGAGGCGTACCCTAGGGGTGGTGTGTGCGAATTGTGTGTCATTTTCAGTTCATTGTTTGTCTTTTCATGCGTTGGTGATCTAACGATTCAATTTTATTTTCGGGCATTCATTCTTTCATGCATATTTATTAACAGTTATATTTGCGAGAAAATAAATCTAACTATTACAACCGGCGCGGGTCCACATCGCCAAAAAAACCGAACCCGATTTGACTGAAAATAAAATAAAGCGAATAAATAAAAAGTCCGAGAGTTTTTAATTACATGGCTTTGGGGCATATACAAAGGTATTTAATAAATGCGCGAAATAAAGACTAAACGAAATTAGGGCGTTGGACCCTTTAACAGATAATTAAAATAATCAAGGAATTTTAAAATTAAAAATTAAATGAAAAATAATGTTTTTGTGTTTTTTAGGTTTAAAAGAAAAAAGAGAAAAGTTAATTAAAATTAAAATCCTAGTTCTATCATTTTTTATGTTTATTATGAAAAAAAGATTTAATTTCTAGCCTAATTAAATTCTAAACTAATTTATATACAATTTTTGATTTATAGAAAATAAATAACAGATAATAACATTGTGAGAAAAAAAAGGAAAAAAATTAAAAAGGATATGAAAAATTAATAACTACCCTAATTCTACATTTTTTGGATTTTTATTATGAAAAAAGAATTAAAATTAACATTAAAACCTAATTAAACTAAATGAGTTATATTTTAATTTATTAAAAAAAAGAATCAAAATTAATTACATTTTTTTTGTCTTTTCTGTCCTTTTTAATGTTTTTTTGCATTTTTCTAAAAATTAATTAAATCAGAAAGTAAGAAAAAAGTAAATAATAGAATATGAAAAAAATTAAAAAAAGAGAAAAAAAAAGATAGAACCAGGGGGTGTGGATTTGAATTTGGAGGTGCAAGCCTGGCCCATTTGCTGGCAATTGGTTGACTTTTCCACTCCTGTACACGCTTGTTGACTTGGTATATGATGCACTCCTCATCTTAGCCATGGATCTGAGGCCCTGGGACACGTGGATGGACTGATGCTGAAGTGCATGGTGAGTCCTTATGTCAGCGCTGCATGGAACCTTAACATGAAAAATAATATTGAGAAATTGCAAGACCTGGGACTTGAACCCAGGTCTTTGAGGTTAACACGCCTATCACCTGCCACTGAGCCAGTTGTACTGCAATTAACATATAATAGTTAACAAATAATAAAAAGAAAAATCAATGCCTAGTGGTCAAACGCGCGCGAACTTTGAATGGACGAGTCACGGGTGGACACGTCTTCTTCTTCCTCATGTCCCCTGTAACACAAACACATAACGCAACGGTTTTGAAACGTGGGGTTAGGGAAGCTACAAAGAAATAGCGAATAGCTCGTTTCCTAATATAAATTAGGCGCGAGCATCTCATTCTCTTCGTCCAGATGCCAGGAATGCAATGGTCATGGTCTTGAGGGCCAATTTTGCAGTATGGTGAAAACCCCAAAATCAAAACTTGAAAACCCTAGAACGTGGGCATGGCAGATTCGCGTAGGATGGACAAAAATGCAATTAAATGTAATCAACAGCTTGGAAACTTCATCATGAGTATGAATATGTACTTAAAAATGCAAAAAGATGCTTAGAATGTAAATCACGATTGCCACATTTTTGTTGTACAATTTGAGTTGTGTGTACCAATTCAGGGGGTTTTGGAAGATGCTATGAATTGAAATATGTTCAAAATCGTCTCAGGAAGCTATTGGTACAAAAATTATGGCTTGAGAAGATGTCTAGCTTTGATTTCAGATTTGCAATATATGTCCAAATTTTCAAATTGTCAAATGGTCTTTGAACGAGTTTCTTGCTGTACTAGGGTTAAGGTTTGACTCAATGATCATTATGGAATTGAATAAGCTTGCTAACTCTCCTTAATCCATGCTTGAGAAAGAATTGGCATTAGGGTTTGTCCATTAACCATTTTTTCCTAATTTCTAGCCAAAACCTAGACTTAGTATGAAAATGAACCTTGGCCTGATTTTTGAGTTGGTTCATGATGTATAGAACTTGTCCAAATTCATTTGACACCATTTCATTGATTTTTAAATTTTATTTGAATTTTCAATGAATTAAAATGAATTAAATCATCAAAAATCAAATAAAATAAAAAAGTCAACATTTGGTCTTGAAATCAACCATGGGCCACGTGTGTGGCATGACAAGGATGGACAAAGTGAGAAAAATGGGGCCCTTTTGTCAAAATTGGATTTTCAAAGATAATTGACTTTTGCCATTTCACAAAATTTTCCCAACTTCTACAAGGCATAACTTGCTCAATTTTTAAGATTTTCTCATGTTCTTGGACATTTTGGAAAGGTCTTTGAGTCCTTTAACCAATGCCTTTGGTCCCATGTCATTTTGATTTACCAATCTCAAGTTATGGTCTTTGACTTAAAGTCCTTTTTTGTTGACTTTTGAAAATGACCTGTAATGTTGAAATTGATAACTTTTTGTGAGAGCATTTCTTGGACTTGAAGTATGAAGATGAGTTGTAGGAAATGTCTTTCTCTTCAAAATGAGCTTTGTATGGAATTTTTCTGATAATCCATGTGAAAGTTATGCCCTGGTCAATTTCAGTTGACTTTTTCAGCTGTCCAAATATAGCAACTTTTGCATCTTTGATGATTTCTGAGCCAAATTTTGAGAATCATGATCAAGCATTGATCAAATGATGTTTGTGGCTTCAAAATGATATGTTGACCAAAAATTTGAACTTTTGACTGCCAAATGACCATTTTGCCCCTACAGTTGACTGTAGTGCAATTTAGGGTTTTGACTGTGCAATCTTGAGCTGAATGCCTTGAAACTTGATATGAGGATGCTTGACCATGTTTGTAAGCATATGAGACTTGATTGAACCTTTGAAAACTTCCTTTTCTTGATCAAACTCAAAACCCTAATTTGGACTGTTTAGGAGACTGTTGAACTGCACAACCCTTGGGGAATTTTGTGACTTGGCTTGGCAATTTCTTGAAGAATATGGGAGGGCAAATTTTGGGGTATAACAACCACCCACTCCAATCGAAATATCTGACTCTGATACCCCTCCTCCAAAACAAACAGCCTCTCAGAAAACCGCTGAAAACCCCAGCAGGACTTTCATTGACTTAACCAGTCTTGACCGTCTTGCTGATCTAAAACACAAAATTGCCATCCCAAAACCAAAGCAACCAGATGTTGGCTCTGGTATTTTGAATTTTGAAACAGGTGTGCTGCAATGGATTGCTTCTTTGAAGCAAGTCTGTCCTGGGATGATTGACCCAGCTGCTTCTGATCAGCTCTGGTCACAGTTCAGATCTTGGGTACGTGCTGAAGCCCTCAAGTTGCAGAATATCAACTATGAGCAGGCACAACAGAACTTCAGCAAGCTGCTGAAGGAAGTTGAAAGTCAGCTGCCTCAGGAAGTTGTGCTCCCTCTGGACAGTGAACCTTGGTCTGAGAAATAGCAAGCTGCAAAGGTGCAACCATCAGAAGAAGACAAGACCATTCAGGCTGAAGAAAATCAAGCAGAGGATGTCGCTGAAAGTTCTGAGAAGCCTCCTCCTTCTGATGCTTCTCAAGCTGCCTTGGACAGGCAGACTCTGGAAGAACTAAGGCTGAATGACTTGCGTCTACAGTAGCGGATGGATGAAAACGATCAGAAGATGAAAGCAAGAATGGATGTGCAGGACAGCAAGATTGACAATGTTGTCAGCATGGTTCATAAGCAAAATGAAACTTCTGAAAAGATTCAAGCGATGCTGGAGCGCCTGTTCACACGCTTGCCTCCTCAACCTTAAATCTTTTTTCATGCATGACCTTTTTCATGTTTTCCTGATTTTCTGATGTACTGCTTTGATTATGTTTTGTAATATTTTCTTGCTCTGATTCTGAACTATATTAATATGATTAGTTTTTCTGATCTTAATTGTTTTAGCACATCACCAACACTTTTTGATTGCTGACAAAAAGGGGGAGAACAAGAATGATATTTAAATCAATAACGGCTAACTAGACAGAAACTCTCAAACATTCTAACTTTATTACTTGAAATGTTTTTTCTGTTGTGTTTGAAGTCTACAGGCACAAGGAAGCTCCTGGACACTCTGAAGACTAGAAGCTCTGATCAATGTTGCTCTGATCAATATGAAGTTCTGATCGTCCTAATACTCTGATCCAAAGCAAAGCTCTGACAAGAAAAGCTCTGAAGCTCTGCTCTCTGATAAGTCAAAGGCTCTGATAATCTGATGTTCAAAGAAAGAAAAAGATCTGATCCTGAAGAACACGTATAATCAAAGGGAAGTAATAAACTCAGGGGGAGTATTTCCTTACTCCTTATTCTTTTACTTCTTATTCTGATACATATTCCAGATTCCTTTTCACGTTATTTTAATTTAAAATATCTAGTTTTTGTCATCATCAAAAAGGGGGAGATTGTTAGAACAATGTTTGAATCTACTACCCTATATTTAAGTTTTGATGATAACAAAGTGAAAAGATATAGTATTTATAAGTTTCATGTTTGAACTATCTGCTGCCTAAAATTATTATGTTCTGACTTGCAGATACTCTGATTGATATAAGCAAGATCACGTCTATTCAGCATCAGAATTTGATTTCATACACCAGCATCAGAAGTTGCTACATCAGAACGTCAAGATCAGATGATCAACTCACGTACATGCTGAAGCCTGATGAACAAGACTGCGCTCAAACACTCTGATACAGAAACACAATAGTTCATCAGCAGCGAAGCAGAATCAGAATGAGCCAAGCCAGAACTTGCGTTAAGTAAGCAACGGTACTGTGCATTGAAAGCTAATTAATTCCAACGGCTTCATTCCAGACAAGATCTGCTCAAAAAGGAAAGCTTGTTATTAGCATTGAATCAAGAATATTGCATTCAACGTTCATCATCTCAAGTGCTATATAAACAAGGCTTTGAAGATTATAATGGCTAATGCTCTCCAAATCTCTACACGCACAAAAGCTGAACCATAATCTTTGTTCTACCAGTTTTGCTAAACCACATACTATGATATTCCATTACTGTTTAGCAATCTAGTTTCTAAGCTTCAATTTGTGTATACATCACAGTTGTGATAAAGTTTTGTAGAAAACATCCACACACATTGTTTTATCTCTTTGTAAGAAAGTGTTACCTTGACAAACCGGGTTGTGGTTTGAATCAAGAAGGCTTTAGCAGTTGTTAAAGAAGTCTGTAATATTCAGTTGAATATAGTGAATTAAGACCTCGTTGGAGAGAGGCGAAATCACCTTGACGGGTGGACTGAAGTAGTTTGAGATCAAACGAACCAGGATAAAAATATCTTGTCAATTGCTTTAGATTTCAGTTTTACAATTCAACCCCCCCTTCTTGTGTTTTTCACCCCTTCAGGTACCTACATTGGAGGAGTTCTCCCGGCTCCTGAAGATCCCTATCCTTGATCAGCTACCCTTCAACGGTACAGAAAAGGAACCTAAACTTGAAGAGATTGCTAAAGCCTTGCACCTGCAGTCATCTGACCTCAAGGGACATTGGGAAGTTAGAAGTGGTATCAAAGGGTTCTTAGCCAGGTTTCTGTTTGAAAAGGCCCATGAATGTTGGAATTCCCTTGACTTGCAAGCTTTTGAAGAGGTTGTGGCCCTCCTTGTCTATGGTCTGGTGTTGTTCCCTAACCCAGATCAGCTTATTGATATCAGTGTTGTCCAGATCTTTATGTCCAGGAATCCTATACCTACATTGCTGGGGGACATCCTTCACTCATGTTACACTCGAACCATGAGAAAAAGAGGTGTCCTTATGTGTTGCACTCCTCTCCTGGGAAGGTGGTTTATTTCGCACCTTCCACAATCAGTCCTGAAGAATGAGCGGGGTTTGAGATGGTCACAACGGTTGATGACTCTTACACATGCAGATATACATTGGTGCCCTAGGTCCAGAGAAGATGCCACTATCATTGATCGTTGCGGGGAGTACCCTAATGTTCCTTTACTTGGAATCAGAGGAGGTATTACTTACAGCCCACGCCTGGCTTGGAGACAGTTTGGTTATGCTCGGAGGGATGGTCCTCATGACATGTTAATTCCTGACATAGTTTTTGACTTCGACAACGATACTCAAGGACTTCGCCAGAGATTTATCAGAGCTTGGAGGATGCCAAGTAGGATAGACAGTAAGACACTGGGGCACAGGAACTCCATCCCGTTGGAACCTTATCTCAAGTGGGTACGCGCCCGTTCCCAGAAGTTGGTAATGCCTTATCCTCATATGCTCCCAGTAATCAAAGAGCCAGTCTTGGAAGGAGAAGTGTCCTGCATTATTCAGCACCCTGATATGCCCACATCCTGGGAAGAGATGCGGAAGAGCTGGATCCAGCTTAAGGAAGAACGGAATTCTCTTGAGACTAGTCTATATGCCAGTGAAAAGAAGGTCTTGGAGCTTACCCGCCTGTTGCATGAGGAGAGGAATCTCAACACTTACATAGCTCCAAAGAGGATGCGTAGCATATTTTGGGATTGATTTGATTTTTGTATTATTTCGCCCATGAGGCTTTGATGTACTAAACAGTTATTTCCTTAATGATAACGTGTGTTCTTTTTGTCTACAACAAATTTGAACTTTCGAACCCTTGAATGCATTGCATAACACATCTCTTTCATCATGTGCATAGCAGGTTTTTCCTCTTTTCAGGTTGCTTACAGTTCTTCGCTGTTTATTTCAGCACCATGAATCCCGACTCGTCATCAACTGAGACATCCATCAAGGCTCTTCAGGCGCAGAATGCGCAGTTTCAGGAATTAATCAAGGGTTTGGCTCAAGGCCAGGAAGAGCTGAAGGCTATGCTTCTGAAAAAGGAAAAGAAAAAGAAGAGAAGAACTGTTCTGTTCAACTCGGGCCGAAGGTTTGGCAATACTTTGCAGCAAGAAGAGGCTGGTTCTTCTGTTGGAAAGAGTACTCCTCAAGCAGAAGCAAGGGTTCCTAGTCCGGTAGTCTCCGACAACGAGACTGATTTTGATGAAGAGCAGTACCCTCCTGCAGAAGACAGATACAAGCAGTTGGAGGACAGGTTGAAGGCTATGGAAGTACAACAGGTACCTGGGCTGGATTTCGGAGATCTGGGTTTGTCTACTGGTGTGATTATCCCTCACAAGTTCAAAGCACCATCCTTCTCTAAATATGACGGGGCGTCTTGTCCCAAGCTACATCTCAGGTCCTATGTTCGGAAAATTCAACCATACTCAGCGGACAAGAATTTGTGGATCCACTTCTTCCAGGAGAGTCTTTCAGGGACTCATCTCGAATGGTTCTATCAGCTGGATGGGACCAAGGTTCGTAACTGGGAGGAGTTGGCTACTGCTTTCTATAAGCAGTATCAATATAATGCCGACCTTGCCCCTACACGTACCCAACTCCAGGGTATGTCGTTAGGTTCAAGTGAAGGTTTTAAGGAGTACGCTCAGAAGTGGAGAGACCTGGCTGGCAGGGTGCAGCCTCCGTTGACTGATCGGGAGTTGGTGGACATGTTCTTGGGGACCCTATCTGGGCCATTTTTCAACCATCTTATCGGGAATTCGTCTGCAGGGTTCACTGATCTGATTCTGACCGGAGAGAGAATTGAGGCCGGGTTAAAGTCTGGAAAGATTCCGAAGGGTGCATCGTCTAGTTCTGAGAAGAAACCCTTCAAGAAGGAGGCTAGTGCCGTGTATGGTTCCAAGAGATCAGAGAGACCTGAACGCCGCCAATCTGTCAGTGCGGTAATGATTGCTAAGCCTGCTGCCGCTCCTCGGCCGACCAATCCTCAAAGGGCTGAAAGACCCCGGAGAGAGTTCACCCGGTTGAGCATGACCTAATCGCAGATCCTGCCACAGTTGCTCTCAACCAACTTAGTGACTGTCCGAGAGGCACCGAAGTTCCCCAATACTGCATCTCCTAAGTACAACCCAAATGCTCGTTGTGCTTACCATTCTGATAGCCCGGGGCACTCCACTGACGACTGTTGGGCTTTAAGGAGTAAGCTGCAGGATCTTATTGACGCCAAGGAGGTACAGTTTGAGACATCTGAGAAACCCAATGTAGTGACAGCTCCCCTGCCTGCTCATGGAGTAAATGCTATTGGGGACGAAGAGGAAGTTGATGAAGCTGAGTTTGATAGCTGGATCTACCCGGCAACCGACAGTGGACTTAACAATTGGAGTGCAAAAGACAATCTCTCTGTTTCTCTTGTTACTGAGTAATGAATTCCTATGTTTTGTTAGTTTGTAATAAACAATCAATAAACTCTATGGCCCGGTGTCTTACCCGAGGCACCGTGGTTTTATTTGTGAGGGCATATAAATTGTCATTTCATATATCATGAATGAAAATCTTGGACGTTTTTTCGCATTACAAATCTTATGCTCCTTTTCTATCTTTTCTTTCCTTTACATATTTTCAAAACAGCTGTATTTACACACACACTCACTCATACAGGTTTCAATCCACTCTGGATCTTACTGGTAACAACCCTGCTACTGCCAGTTATGACTTCGAAAATCCGATCAACTTAGCCGAAGACGAAGCTGAAGATGATTGCGAAGCGCCTGGTGAGCTTGCAAGACTGTTGCTTCAGGAGGAGAGGGCAATTCAACCCCATGAAGAGCCAGTGGAAACAATAAACTTGGGTACTGAGGCAGACAGGAAAGAGGTAAAGATTGGTGCCAACCTAGAGCTCAGCGTGAAACAACGGTTGACTCAAATGCTGCATGATTATATGGAGATCTTTGCCTGGTCCTACGAAGACATGCCCGGGTTGGATACCGATATTGTGGTCCATCATTTGCCAACCAAGGAAGACTGCCCTCCGGTAAAGCAAAAGGTCCGTCGGATGCGTCCAGAGATGTCTGAAAAGATTAAAGCCGAGGTTATGAAGCAGTTTGATGCCGGGTTTCTTGCAGTGACTTCTTACCCTCAGTGGGTTGCTAATATGGTGCCGGTACCTAAGAAGGACGGTAAGGTCAGAATGTGTGTTGACTACAGGGATCTGAACAGGGCCAGCCCCAAGGATGACTTCCCTTTACCTCACATTGATGTCCTTGTTGATAATACAGCTCAGCATAAGGTGTTCTCTTTCATGGATGGCTTTTCAGGTTACAATCAGATCAAGATGGCACCTGAAGACATGGAGAAGACTACATTTGTTACTCAGTGGGGCACCTTCTGTTACAAGGTCATGCCATTCGGGTTGAAGAACGCTGGGGCAACCTACCAACGTGCCATGGTTGCTTTATTTCATGACATGATCCATCATGAGATAGAAGTGTATGTTGACGACATGATCGCAAGGTCCCAGACTGAGGAAGAGCACCTAGATCATCTGCAGAAATTGTTTGACCGGTTGAAACTATACAAGCTGAGATTGAACCCGAACAAGTGCACCTTCGGGGTAAGATTTGGGAAGTTGCTAGGCTTCGTGGTCAGTGATAAGGGCATTCAAGTGGACCCTGCTAAGGTCAAAGCTATTCAAGAGATGCCAGTCCCCAAGACAGAGAAAGAGGTCAGAGGCTTTTTAGGACGCCTGAATTACATTGCCCGGTTCATCTCACACCTAACTACTACCTATGAGCCAATCTTCAAGCTGCTGAAGAAAGATCAGGTAGTACGTTGGAACGATGAATGTCAGACTGATTTTGACAAAATCAAAGAGTATCTCCAAGAAACACCTATCCTTATGCCACCGGTTGAAGGGAGACCTCTGATACTATATCTAACAGTGCTTGACAACTCAATGGGGTGTGTGTTGGGGCAGCATGACGAGTCTGGCCGAAAAGAGCATGCCATTTATTACCTTAGCAAAAAGTTTACCGACTGTGAGACCCGATACTCACTGCTTGAGAAAACTTGCTGCGCTTTGGTATGGGCTGCTCGCCGGCTGAGACAGTATATGCTGACTCACACTACCTTGTTGATCTCAAAGATGGATCCTATAAAGTACATATTCGAAAAGCCTGCTCTGTCTGGGAGAATTGCAAGATGGCAGATGATCATGACGGAATACGACATTCAGTACACGACCCAGAAAGCCATCAAGGGAAGTGTATTGGCAGACCACTTGGCACATCAAGCAGTCGATGATTATCAGTCAATGAACTTCGAGTTTCCGGATGAAAGCATCATGATAGTAACTGATTGTGAAGTACCTGGACCGGATGAAGGACCTGAACCAGGATCCCGATGGTCTATGCACTTTGACGGAGCCTCCAACGCTTTGGGAAATGGTATCGGCGCCATAATCATATCACCTCAAGGTACTCATACTCCACTCACTGCCCGACTGTGTTTCAATTGTACCAACAACATGGCGGAGTATGAGGCATGCATCATGGGTCTTCAAGCTGCGATCGATCTAAGGATCAAGTTTCTAAGTGTCTTCGGAGATTCCGCTCTTGTGATCAATCAGATCAAAGGAGAGTGGGATACGAAACATCCAAACCTGATTCCTTATAGAGAATGTGTGTTGACCCTGATCCCCCACTTCACAGAGATAACCTTTGAACACTTTCCAAGAGAAGAGAATCAGTTGGCAGACGCGTTAGCTACAATGTCTTCTATGTTCAAGGTCAAATGGGATAATGAGGCTCCCCGGATCATCATCTGGAAACTGGACAAACCGGCATACTGTTGTGATCTCGAGACTGAATTGGTGACTGAGAAGCCTTGGTACCATGAAATAAAGAGATATCTGGAAGCTCAGGAATACCCTGAAGGTGCCTCTGTCAACGATAAGAAATTCCTGAGAAGGTTCGCGGCAAAGTTCTTCCTTAGCAACGACATCTTGTACAAGCGAAACCATGATTCAACCTTACTGCGTTGTGTGGATAAGACTGAAGCAAAAAGAATCATGGAAGAACTACACGAAGGGACCTTTGGTACGCATTCTAGCGGACACACTATGGCTAAGAAAATCCTACGGGCAGGATATTACTGGTCCACAATGGAAGCTGACTGTTACCAACATTCTAGGACATGCCACAAGTGCCAGATTTATGCAGATAAGGTGCATGTTCCTCCAGTTCCCCTGAATGTTCTGACTGCGCCTTGGCCGTTTGCAATGTGGGGCATAGACATGATCGGCGAGATTAAACCTACGGCATCTAATGGGCATCGCTTCATCCTAGTGGCGATTGATTACTTTACGAAGTGGGTCGAAGCAGCATCCTACGCCACTGTAACCAAGACTGTTGTGGCACGGTTCATTCGGCACAATCTGATCTGTCGGTACGACGTCCCAGAAAGAATCATTACAGACAACGGTACCAATCTGAATAATAAGATGATCACTGAGCTCTGCGAGCAGTTCAAGATACAGCACCACAATTCTTCTCCTTACAGACCGAAGATGAATGGGGCTGTAGAAGCAGCAAATAAGAACATCAAGAAGATCGTGCAGAAGATGACAGTGACCTATAAGGATTGGCACGAGATGTTACCGTTCGCTCTACATGGGTACCGTACCTCAGCTAGGACGTCAACCGGGGCCACTCCTTTCTCTCTGGTTTATGGTATGGAGGCAGTCTTACCGATCGAAGTGCAAATACCCTCTCTCCGGATAATGAAGGATGCAAATCTGAACGAAGATGATTGGATCCAGACACGACTTGATCAGCTCAACCTCATTGATGAAAAGAGACTTGCTGCTATCTGCCATGGTCAGACGTGTCAGAAACGGATGATCAGGGCATTTAACAAAAAGGTCAGACCACAGGAATATCGAGTTGGGGATCTGGTAATCAAGCGAATCATCCTTCCTCAGAGTGATCCAAGGGGCAAATGGACCCCTACGTACGAAGGGCCATTTGTGGTTAAGCATGTGTTCTCAGGAGGAGCAATGATATTGACCAACATGGATGGTGACGACCTTCCTCACCCCGCCAATGCAGACATAGTAAAAAGATACTACGCATAAAAAAGACCCGCTAGGCTGACATGCCTAGGCAAAAATTAGGGCTTCCCGGCGAATCAAAAGGGTTCGGGCAAAATGAAGGGATGAAAATGAAAAAATCTGTACACCCGGCAAGTCGAAAACCTGAAAAGGTGGCTTGGGCAAAAATGGGTATCCCGGTGGACTGAAAACCCGAAAGGGCGGTCCAGGCAAAAATTAGGGATAAAAGCGTAATACTATGTCTCATTAGATCACCTTGCATCCAGAATCCGGTATCTATATCAAGTTCAGACGGCATCGATCAGTCAGCTTCACCTTCAACCAAGGTCATCAAGTGATGAGACGCTCGGGGTTATAAAGGCAATAGCAGAGTTGAAACCCAGTGGGATCATTCATATTTCACACAGCTGTTTTACTTTCTTTTGTACAAAATTTGTATAAACTCTTTTGCTCGGCGGCGTTCTCTTACTAGGACGTCATCCTCTTGTACACAAAACGCCTATTCACAGGCCATTCAAAAATCAATACAAATATACTTTTCAGTTAAACGTGCCAGCTGTTTTTCTTTTTCTGTTTTGTTTTGCGAAGAACGTCCAAGGTTCAATTTGTGATATATGCATTGACAATAATTTGCTAACTCATAAATATTTGCATACGAAACAAGGGATTAATTACAGGTGACACTAGAAACAGGGGCAATAAAGAGTTGTCTAAGCAATCTAATTGTTCCGTCCTCCAAGGTACCAGGGTAGGTTCAGCTAAAGAACATGACCAGTATATCTCAATTCCCCAGAGAGTAAGTCAGCAAATCAGTGCATTCTTCTCCAAGCAGAGTTATCAAATCTCAAGGAAGTTGAGTATCCCCCAGCAGATCTCAACATCCCCCAGCAGCCATGTACATATATTCTTAACAAGCATCCCCGGCAATCTTGGCTTAAAGATTGTTCCCCGGTGGTCTATCAACATTCAAAGGAATCACTTCCCCAGCATATCAAAACCTCCCCAGGAGAGTCCAATCTAGTTCCCCAGGAAAGTTGGAATTCATACCCCCAAGCAGTAAGCTTATCCCCAGTAGATTCTGGAAGCTTATCCCTCGCAGAGCACGAACGCGTCGCCCGACTTTATTCAAAGAGTTATTTCCTTAACAGGATATAACTGGGTTATCCTCAGCCAAAAGCCATGAAAAGAGCGTCCTCGACGAAATTCTCTTATCCCCAGCGAAGTCTATCAACACTTCCAGCACAGCAAAGATATCCCCAGCAAATTATTATCAACTCAGCAAAGCATCCCTCTCCCCCACAGAGTATCACTCCCCAGCATGGTCGCTAGAGTATTTTTCTCCCCGCAGAATCTTCCACTTGCCGAGTTTATTCCTCAACGGAGTTATCTTCTCCTACCGGTATTCTCGCAGTTATCATCCCCAGCGGAAGTAAAAGCTTATTCTTCAATATCAGCCCAGGAGTGACTTCCCGGCACCCGTCAAGGATTTACTTTCCTAGACGAAAACATACATTCATAAAACATCACATACATCATTATAGCATGCATAGACGCATCATATCATACAAATCTCATTTATGTTGAGAACATCATTGCTTGATCCATGTCATGCATTGCATATGACTGACTTTTACCTTTCAGGAAAGATTCAGCTAAGTTCTCAATCATATTTCAAGACCTAGACCGGCTCAGTTAATCGACTCCAAAGATTTCTTATCCAGTCCAAGGCCTTCTCTAGTCCAGCTAAATCGACTCCCAACAGATTTTTCTGATGAAGACTCAGTAGAAGTTATCGGGTTTTTCTCAAACGTCCGCTTTTGAGATTATAATTCCTTTTAAGATTATAATTTCCTATGGTTCCCTCCCCGACGGTGCGTGAGGTGATAATTCCTTTTAAGATTATAATTTCCTATGGTCCTCTCCCCGACGGTGCGTGAGATGTAATTCCCTTTTAGGTTATAATTTCCTATGGTCCTCTCCCCGACGGTGCGTGAGATGTAATTCCCTTTTAGGTTATAATTTCCTATGGTCCTCTCCCCGACGGTGCGTGAGATGTAATTCCCTTTTAGGTTATAATTTCCTATGGTCCTCTCCACGACGGTGCGTGAGATGTAATTCCCTTTTAGGTTATAATTTCCTATGGTCCTCTCCCCGACGGTGCGTGAGATGTAATTCCCTTTTAGGTTATAATTTCCTATGGTCCTCTCCCCGACGGTGCGTGAGATGTAATTCCCTTTTAGGTTATAATTTCCTATGGTCCTCTCCCCGACGGTGCGTGAGATGTAATTCCCTTTTAGGTTATAATTTCCTATGGTCCTCTCCCCGACGGTGCGTGAGATGTAATTCCCTTTCAGATTATAATTTCCTATGGTCCTCTCCCCGACGGTGCGTGAGATGTAATTCCCTTTCAGATTATAATTTCCTTTGGGTCTCTTCCCGATACTGCGAAGATGGTAATTCCCACCAAGATTTTCTCAACGAGCGTTTTTGAAGTTAAAATCACCCAAGGTTCTCTTACCGTTCATGCTAAGGTAGTAACCATCCCTGGTTCTTTCATCATCTTGTGAAGCTCCAGATCCAGCTCCTGTAACCAGTCAGGACACATCTATACCAAGCATCTTAAAACCAACTCCTGCAACGTGTCAGGTACTCATTTTTTCTTTTGCAGGTATGCAGGTTCTCGCTAAGGAATCTCTTACGCGATCAACATCCAGATGGCATCTATAAGCCCATCATCCCCCGTCAATCTCCAAATGGCATCTATAAGCCCATTTCCATCAGCACACTGTTACTATGTGAGTGCAAATTTCTGGGCACTCTAGTGTTCAATCATCTTCTACCCTCGGATTACGAAAGGCACGTCAGCCAATCTGCATCCTCAGGTCTAAGAAGATTGAACAGGGGCAACTGTTGTACCCCAAAATTTGCCCTCCCATATTCTTCAAGAAATTGCCAAGTCAAGCTTCAAAATTCCCCAAGGGTTGCACAGTGCAAGAGCTTCCTAAACAGTCAAGATTAGGGTTTTTTGTTCTGATCAAGAAAGTGAAGTTTCCAAAGGTCCAAACAAGTCTCACAAGCCTACAAATATGGTCAAGCATCCTCATACAAAGTTTCAAGGCTTTCAGCACAAAATTGCACAGTCAAAAACCCTAATTGCACTACAGTCAAGTGTAAGGGCAAAATGGTCATTTGACAGTCAAAAGTTCAAATTTTTGGTCAACATATCATTTTGAAGCCACAAACATAATTTGATCAATGCTTGATCATGATTCTCAAAGCTTGGCTCAAAAATCATCAAGATGCAAAAGTTTCCTTATTTGGACAGCTGAAAAAGTCAACTGTAAATTAACCAGGGCATAACTTTCACATGGATTATCAGAAAAATTCCATCCAAAGCTCATGTTGAATAGAAAGACATTTCCTACAACTCATCTTCATACTTCAAGTCCAAGAAATTCCCTCACAAAAAGTTATCAATTTCAACATTATAGGTCATTTTCAAAAGTCAACAAAAAGGGACTTTAAGTCAAAGGCCATAACTTGATATTGGTAAATCAAAATGACATGGGACCAAAGGCATTGGTTAGAGTACTCAAAGACCTTTCCAAAATGTCCAAGAACATGAGCAAAGCTTAAAAATTGAGCAAGTTATGCCTTGTGGAAGTTGGGAAATTTTTGGATATTTTGAAAAGTCAACATTGATTCAAATGACCTAAAATTGCTAATGGGCCCATTTTTCTTCCATAATTCATCATCCATAGCATGTGCACGACCACTTGGCCCAAAGGGAAGTATTTCTTCATTTTTTATTTATTTATTTGAATTTTTATTTATAATAATTCATTTAAATCAATTAAATATATGAAAAATATTTAACTTAACCTAACAAATCTTTTTGCACATGTAATCTACTCAATAATTCGTGCATAACTCAATATGGAAAGATTTGGATTGATTGGATCATGATTGGTACAAAATTGCATGAAAAAGATTGGAAAAAAAATGCTTGAAAATCAAATCTCAAAAGCCATCATTGCAAGAGATTTTGATCAGAATTGTTGACCTAATTTGTTCAATACATAAGCCTGAATAGAAACCTAATCAAAGGGATCATTGAAGCTGCGCAGAAACCATTCACAAAACTTGAAAAATTTCTCAAGAAACTCAAAACTGAAAACCACATTCTTGGGCGATTCAAGGCATAATTTTTGTTTCATTAGCTTGCTGAAGGTTCACTGAACGTTTCCCAATCAAAAACATTCATCAAAGCTTAAAGAATTGGTAACATGAACCGCCCCTGTACAGAAAAAATCCATGATCGTGTTTTAACATCTATGCATTCTTATGGCATTTTAATTGTTGATTTACATTCCTTATGCTATTCTGAAGCTAACCTATGTGTTTAATTGTGTTTTTATGCATTGTGTGCCAATATATCATTGTTGCTTTTTAGGGTTTACAGAGTTTGGAATTAGGGCTTTTTGAATGAAGAAAAATTAGAACCCCTGAGTACCACCATTGACACAAGCAAGCTTGGACGAAAAGTTTGAGACCCTCGCGCTCAATTTATGAGCGTCACAGGGCTAATCGCTATTTTTTAATAGCTGGCCTAAGAGAACGCGTGAAAAACCGTTGCTTATGTGTTTGTGTTTCAGGAAGAAGAAAGCCACGCGAAGAAGATGGTGACGTGTGGAGCGCTGATTGGAAGGTTTAAAATTTTCGCGCGTGTTTGAAGCTATTGACCATCTTTCTTTTATATTACTTGTTAGTGGTTATATAATAAACACGCGTGAATTGGTTCAGTGGCATATGTGTTGGCTGGTAAAGTGCATGACCTGGGTTCGAGCCCCAGGTCTTCAATATTCCCATATTATTTTGCAATTAATGTTCACATGCAGGCTCAACATCAAAGCACACCGTACACTTCCAAATCCAGCATGCCACGCGTTCAGTTTCAGGAATTCAAAGGCATAGATTGGAGGAACACCATAAGCTTGGTCAAACGTGCCACATGTTACTCAAAAAAGTCCACCATGCTTTGCAGTTAATGGGCCAGATTACTTAGGTTATACCTCCATGTTGGGGACTACAACCCCCCTAGGTTTGCCATAATATTTTTTATTTTATTTTCTATTTGCTTTTAATTATTATTTGTTTAAATTAATATTTTCACAAAATATAAAAACACCATAAAAAATCAGAAAAGATCAAAATTAAATATATTTAATTAGTTAATATTTTGTAAATAAATTTGCATGTAAATTAATTAGTTTTAAATTAGGGTTTAATTTAATATTTTTCATAATAAATTTAAAAAACATAGAATTAGGTTTGATTAATTTTCATCTTTTTATTTTTTTCTTTCATGATAATCAATATTATTTATTTTATTTATTTTTATAATTAAATTTATATATAAAAATTAGGGTTAATTTAGGTTAAAATTCAATATTTTCTTAATAAATTAAAAGCCACTAGAATTAGGGTAGTATTTATTTTAATTGATTCTTTTTTTATTAAATCCTAAAATACTAAAAAATACCAAAAAAACAAGTTCTTTCTTTTTCTTTATTAATTAATTCCATGTAATTTAATTTTGCAAAAAGGGTCCAACGCCCTCGTTTCGATTTAATTTTAATTCGCATATTTATTTTATTTCGTGTAAATATTTATGTATCTCTCCCAAAGCCGTGTAAATAATTTTCTCGCACTCTTCTTTTACTTTATTTATTTTCTGTCAAATCGGGTTCGAGAAACTTTTGGCGATGTGGACCCGCGCCGTTTGTAATAGCTTAGAATCTACTTTTCTCGCAACTTTTTAACTGTTAACAAATGGCATGAAAGAATGTATGGACAAAAATAAAAACAAGCGTAGAACACCAATAACATGACAAGATAAATGCAAATGAAAACGACACACAAAATCACACACCACCCCTAGGGTACGCCTCACTGTTGCCTTGCCTCGAAAGGTGATCGTCGAGTAGAGGATGTCTTAGTAAGTCCTCATGATCCGGGAACCCGGCATGAGGGTAGCTTCTAAGGTGTCTTCCCATTGCTCTGGTGATCACCATGTCCCGAACCTCGAATTGACCCGAACACCTCCAACGGTGGTGCTACCTACCTCTCAATGGTGGGATGGCACTACTTTAAAGAACATTTACACAGACGAATTCCTTAGGGTAGGTAGGTTCTCGTAGATACTTGCTCTAACTTCAAAACAAATCAAAAAAATACTTTTCACACCAACACATTTTCAAAAAGCTTTCGAAAGCAACTTTTCAAACACTCTTGAGGACCGATACAAGAGTCGAACTGAAATTTTCAAAGAATTTTTTTTTAAAACCCACAGTTGAAAAGCAAACAAACCAATTTTGAAAACACAAATGAGCAAGTATCTAAGAGCCCATGGATAACCATGGATAGAAAGGGTGCTAACACCTTCCCTTTCTATAACCTGCCTCCCGAACCGAGAGCAATCTCTATAAGGAATTTTTCTGTGCTTTTGTCCTTTCCATTTGGAGAAAATAAAAGACGGTGGCGACTCTTGCTTACCGCGACATTTTGCGAACCAGCGTTAAACAGTCAGTTCCAGATCCACCGATCACACACTGCGATCAAGGAATTTAATAATCTTGCAACACTTGATCTCACCACTTTGTTTGCGAAGTTGGAGGAACACCAGAAAGAACTCACTTGCTTTGGATAAACATGAAAAGAAGCTTGAGAAAAAGAAGAAAAAGGAGAAAGAAATTGATAAGGAGGGAGGAACAAAGTACAAAGCTCTTAGGGCTTCAAGTTCAAGATCCTCAAAGGATGAGCATAATAATGATATTGATTCTTGTGATGAAGAAGATTCGGATGATGAACAAATGAGATTATTTGTGAGGAGATACAATTGATACATTCTAAATAATGGTGTCAAACACTGACAAAAATCTTGTGAGATTTAGAAGACAATCTACATTCTCCAAAGATGAAGACAACAAAAGAGATAAGGCAAAGGGGATATGCTATGAATGTGGAAAGCCAAATAATTTTATACCGGATTGTCCATCTCTTGTTAATAAGAAATGAAAGGGATAAAGAAACAATTCTAGGAATTCTATAAAATCCTATGTTGCTTGAGATAGCGATAATGATGTCTCAAGTAATGAAAGCTCAAGTGATATCGATGAAGAGGCAAACTATTTTTTCATAGAAATTCATCATCAAAACAAGGAAAATAATGTAAGTTATTCTAAATACTCTAATGTTGATAAGTTGTATTTTTTTGAATTGAAAAATACTTTTGAAAATCTACAAAAAAAGCATTACATGCTTATAAGAAATTAACTTCCAATGAAAAAGTTTTCACATACTTGGAAGAAAAGTTTGAAGAAACCAATAAGCAATTTGAAACATTAATATGATCTATTGTAGATAGTCAAAATCATAAAAAGAAGGATGAGGAACCTTGTCGGTTCGGTTGTGAAACATGTAAAATTTGGAAACAAGAGGTGAGTACTCTTGAAACCAAAGTAGACAAGACATCACAACCTCATGATACTTTTGCTAGTAGTTCTTCAAAGGTTGAAAATCCTCATAAAAAGTACAATTTGATTAAGAAGGATTCAAATGGAAAAAGTGAATCTCATCATATTTTTTTTGTCACTATTGTTGCAAGAAAGGCCACACTATTGAAAAATGCAAATTTAGGTGTTTTCTAGTTCCTAAAGACAATTTCCAATGATTTCCCAAATGAAACAATTCTTTCACTCGCTCCCAAGGACCCAATTAGAATTGGGTACCTACTACTTTTTTATTATTTTTGAAGGATGAGTGTCTTGGTGTTATGACGGAAAAATGAATTCTTGATAGTGCGTGTTCAAGACAAATGACGGGAGACATATCTCTATTCTCTGACTTTATGGAGAAGAAGAAAGGTTATGTATCCTATGGTGATCATAATAAAGGAGTGATACTCGGAAAAGGTAGTATAGGTAATTCCTCAACTATTACTATCTCAAATATTATGTTAGTTGAAGAGCTTAGACATAGCCTTCTTAGCATTAGTCAATTGTATGACAATGGTATAAGGTAACTTTTGCAAAATATATTTGCATAATAGAGCATAATGAAAAGAATTATTGTATGTTTAAAGGTGTAAGGTTAATAATATCTATATTACTGACTTAAGATAAGTTTCCTTGAACAATACTCAATGTCTTGTTACCATGAGTGAAGACTCTTGGCTATGGCCTAGACGTTTGGTGCATGTCAACTTTGATCTACTTAATAAAATAGTTGCAAAATATTTAGTAATTTGTCTACCTAAAATAAAGTTTTCAAAAGATAACCTATGTGATGCATGTTAAAAGGATAAGCAAACAAGAGTCTCTTTTAAATCTAAAAATGTTGTTTCAACTTCGAGACATCTTTAGCTCCTTCACATGGATTTAGTTGGACCTTCACGGACCAAAAGCATAAGTGGTAATTACTATGGTTTTTTAATTGTAGATGATTACTCAAGATTTTGTTGGACTAATTTCTTACGTAGCAAAGATGAAACATTCTCGACTTTCACATATTTCGCCAAGTTATCCCAAAATAAGTTAAATTCTAAAATTGTTGCCATTTTAAGTTATCATGGAGGTGAATTTGAAAACCACCTATTTGAAGAATATTATGATAAATTTGGTATTGAACATAACTTTTCATCTCCTAGAACTCCATAACAAAATGGTGTTATGGAGCGCAAAAATCGTGTTTTAATGGAGTTGGTAAGAACATTGCTCAATGATAGTGGTCTACCTAAGTATTTTTGGGTCAATGCCATTAGCACGGCATGTTATGTCTTGAATAGGATAAATATTCGTCCTATACTTTTAAAAGGAAGAAAACCAAATTTATCGCATCTTCGTGTCTTTGGATGTAAATGTTTTGTTTTAAATGATGGAAAAGATAATCTTGAGAAATTTGACGCAAAAGTCGATGAAGGTATCTTTTTTGGATACTCATAATCTAGTAAAGCATATAGAGTTTTTAACAAAAGATTACTTATTATTGAAGAGTCGTTTCATGTTACTTTTGATGAGACTTGCCAAAATAGTATTGAGAAAGGTATTTATTTTCATGGTGTAGGTGCATCTACGGAAGACATACTCAAGGATACCAAAAAAGGAGTTGATCAACCTATAGAGGTGGAAATTGAGAAGGAGGTAGATGGCAACCAAGAAAATAAGGATGCTAAAATTTAAAAAGAAGATGATGGTCCAATTGACAACATTATTGGTGACATTACAAAATGGGTAACAATACACTCTAAGATAAGTAATTTTTGTTATCTCCATGCGTACGTAACACAAGTTGAACTTAAATATTCAAAGGATGCCTTACTTGAGGAGCATTGGATTATGTCTATGCAAGAAGAATTGAATCAATTTGAAATAAATTTTATTTGGGATCTTGTCCCCCGTCCACAAAATGATCAAGTTATAGGCACATGATTGGTATTTAGGAATAAACTTGACAAACATTATGTGATAATAAGAAATAAGCCCCAACTAGTGGCTCAAGGGTATAACCAAGAGGAAGGCATTGATTATGAGGAGACTTATGCTCCGATTGCTCGAATCGAGGCTATACGCCTTTGAATAACATATACATGCTCTAAGAACTTCAAATTATATCAAATGGATGTTAAAAGTGTGTTTCTTAATGGATACATAAATGAAGAAGTGTATGTTTGACAACCTCCCGGTTTTGAAAATTATGAGTTTCCTAATCATGTTTTTAAGCTAAAACGTGCTTTGTATGGTCTTAAACAAGCCCCACGGGCATGGTATGACCGACTTAGTAAGTTCTTGCTTGATCAAGGATACTCTATGGGGGAAGGTAGACACTACACACTTTATTTAACGTCAAGGAAAGCATATTTTACTTGTTTAAATTTATGTTGATGATATCTGTAACGCGATGGGAGAAATGACTTGGGTGTTTTGCATTTTATCGCAATTGTTGCGGTTAGCAAGAGTCACCACTGTATTTTTATTTATCCAAAAGGAAAGGCTGAAAAGAACAAGAAAGACCTTTAGAGATGTTTTCGGAGTTCGGGGGGGGGGGGTAGATTATGAAAAGGGAAGGTATTAGCACCCTTTTCATCCGTAGTTATCTACGGGCTCTTAGTTACTTGCTATATCACTTGCTTTTGTTTGAATGTGTGCTTGTGGTTTGGGTTTTGAGAGTATTTTGAAAATGTCTTTGTAATGGTTCTCGTTTCTATAAGAACGCGTACAATGTGTTGTTTCGAAAATAGTTCAAAGAGGTGTTTGTGGAATGTGTTTTTGAAATTGGTTTTGAAAAGGTGTCTTTGTAATGACTCTCATTTCTATAAGAACGCGTACAAAGTGTTGTCTTTTAAAAATGTTTCAAAATGAGAGTGTTGGTGTATAAAATGTTTTTGTTGCGAGCAAGCGAGCAACTAGGAGCGAATCTACCTACTAAAAAGGTCTTAAACGTTCTTTTCCTCCTCCTTTATATGTTGCTATCTTACCATTGATTTGGTAAGAATCCCCATCGTTGGATGTGAAGGGACGGGCGTGGGACGTTTGTATAGTCATAGAAGGTAACCCATGGGACGTTTTAGCAATGTCGTTTTAGGGACTAGATCGTTTACCAAAGGCAACATCGAGGGACTACGATCTTTTATCGAGGGTCTTTGCTAAAACGCCCATGTTTGAGGGACATGACTATTTTTTTCGAGGCAACAAGTGAGATTACCCTAAGGGTGCATGTGTGTAAAATGTGTTTGATTTGCATGCATTTTGTATTTGATTATGGGTTGTCTACTTGTTGTTTTTATCTTGCCATACACACCTATTTACTAGTATTTGTATAAAGCAATAAAAAGTACAAAAAAATAAATCCTACACTATTACAACCATATTGAAGTGCATAGAAATATAAAGGAAAAAATAAGATAAAAAGAAGAAAAATGAGGGTCTTTCAATTGGGGCCTGGATTCAGCAGGGTCATGTCTTTCGATTGGGCAGGCACCAGCAGGGTCATGTCTTTCGATTGGGCACTGGCACCAGTGAGGTCCTGGCCTTTGATTCTGGCTTTCTGGGGCTTGGAAGTCAGCATGTGGTATCCTTCGACTGGGGCCTGGAAGCAGCAGGTTGTGCCTTTTGATTGGGCCTGGAATTAGTGTAGGCATGCTTTTTGTCTAGGCCTGGAAGTCAACATGGGTTTCCTCCTAGTTGCCTCTTTCGTTTGACCTGGAGAAATGGGGTAGAAGCCAAAAGCTTTGTTTCCTATTTCCTGTTTCCTGTTCCTTTCGTTTGAGATGTTAAATAGAAACATGGCCTAAAGCCATGCTAGCACTGCCTTAGGTCCAAGTTAATTCTTAAAATATTTATAAGAAACCAAAAGCAAAAACCAAAAGGCAATAGAACAAAACTAATAAGGGTGTAAACGAAAAAGGAAAAAACAACAATATGTACATGCTTGAAACGAAAAGGAGTTGTATTTACATGTGCTAGAAACAAAAGATGCAAGGGTAAGAGTAACTTACCTTGCTTCAGCCTTGAAGGTGAACTGGACCTTGAGTGGTGGTCCTAGGCTTCTCCTGGATTCGAAGGGAGGGTCCAACAATTGTGCTTTTGAGAATGGATTCAAAGGAGGAACATAAGCAATTTTAAGGCTTCTTTCCACTGGATTCGAAGGAGAGAGGGCCTGAAGCTTGGCTTGGAATGTTGATTCGAAGAAAGAAAGAAACATGTGTTATGTTTCTTTCTATGCTGGATTCGAAGGAATGTAAAGTGTCTGTTCTTCAAAATCGAAAAAAAGTGACAAGGGGATTTTGGGTTTGTTGTTCACAAGTGCTTAAGGACTTGGGAGATTTTGTTGTGTTTGGGAATATTTTGTAGGTTTCGTTCCTCTAGTAAAAAAATCCTCCCCTGCCTTTGCAAAGAACTCAACTATTTATAGAGAAAGAGTAGACATGCCAGCCTTGCAAAGAAATGATAAAATAATGTAGCATGAAAGTACATGTGGGGGGCCTATTGGCAGTTGGGGTGCAGAGGATGTGACTTATGCTTTTAATTTTCACTTCGCTTGTGCTCAGAAAAAATAAATTTGGGGGCTCAAGGAACTGACTTGGTGATTAAAATAACCTTTATGAGAATAGATAACATAGCTTTTTCATCATTTCGTCCAAAAATAGTAATGTCTAATGGGTAAAGCTTCGATTCTGTGTGTAAACCTCTGATTATACCAAGATTTGGAAGCAACATAGCCTGTCAAGTAGCTGGTCATGAGATTTTCCTCAGATTTACTTCAAACGAAAACTGCTTTGAATGGTTCAGCTTGGATTCGAAGAAGCTGATTCGAAAGGAATCAAAGTTCCAATCGAAGCTTTCTATGTAGGTTGCTTCTGTCTAATCGAAGGCTTTCTTTCCCATGGTCATATGTGGCCAAACGCTAGAACGTACGTGGGGGTCCCTGCTTTGTGACTGTTTAGCATGAGGGAAATTCCTGGCTTCTGAATCGAAGGGCGCTCTTTCAAGGGAAGCAAGAACTTAGTCAAATCTTGTATGAAGATACCTCTTGGCTCAAGTGAAGCTTGTACGAAGCAGAGTTTGCAAGAGGCCCTTGGTGCAAGTGGATTCGAAGGAGGTTTCAAATCCAAACGAAGGATGTACCTGAGTTGCATTCGAAGGAGGTTTCAAATCCAAACAAAGGATGTACCTAAACTTGCATTCAAAGGAGGCTTTAAGTTCAAAATAAAGGATGTAATCCAAGTTGCATTCGAAAGAGGCTCTTGCTCAACTGAAGTTTGCATGCAGGCACGCAGAAGGTGAGTGCCCAAACGAAGACTTGCATGCAAGCACTTGTGTTCTAAATGAAGACTTTGCCTTGCAGGGGGTACATGTAGCCAGCAGGTCATGGCCTTTGATTGCAAGCATGCAGGAAGCATACTTATCCAATCGAAAGGCTTACCCTGCATGGGGCACTTATGGCCAACAAACTTGGTGTTCAAAGCAAGCAATGTAGGAAGCAAAAGACATAAACGAAGCCTATAACAAGAAGTCACATGCCCAGGCGAAAGAGGCACGCTAGCAGCCATTTTGAGTAATCGAAAGAGGCCAAAAGTCAAATGAAGGGTGCCAAATCGAAGGAGACTTGTTTTCTTCCAAATTTGTCAAAATGTTATTTTTATCTGTTTTCTCCCTTTTTGACAGTTTCCTTTTAATTTTGGTATTGGAAAATCCCAATGTACGTGTGCAAGCTTGAATCCTGAGAATCTTTGTGAGAGAACCCTTGAGAATTGAGAGGGCAAATTTTGGGGTGCAACAACTGCCCCTGTTCAATCTTCTTACACCTGAAGAGTTAGATGGAAAATTTGTCATTCGTGACTTGAAGGTGGAAGATGATTGAACACTAGAGTGCCCAGAAATTTGCACTCGATGATGTGGTGTTTGATTATGTAGGGAATGGGATTAAAGATGCCATTTGGAGAAATGATGGATAGTTGTTGGAGATGGGCTTATAGATGCCATCCAGAGTGATTGTTGACAGGAATTAGACTAAGTCTAAATTCTGACTTCAACTGGAGGAGAAATCATAATAAATCTTTGGAGCGATTTATCTGAACTAGAGGAAATGTCTACCAGAAAGAATCAGGATAAACCATTGAGAGATTTAAACTGAACTAGCAGAGGTCTTGGATATTCTTCAATTTATGATGGGCCTGTGTAGGGCTGCTTCATGATGAGTCCGTGTAAAATTGCATCTGGAATTGTCTGAGAAGGAACCTGGGTAGGATTACTTCATGATGAGCCCGTGTAAAACTGCATCTGGAAATGAGAAGGAACCTGGGTAGGGTTGCTTGATGATGAGTCCGTGTTAAACTTCATTTGGAATTTTCTAAGAAGGAACCTGGGTAGGGTTGCTTCATGATGAGTCCGTGTAAAATTTCATCTGGAAATGAGAAGAAACCTGGGTAGGGCTACTTCATGACGAGTCCGTGTAAAACTTCATCTTGGAAAGAGAAGGAACCTATGTAGAGTTGCTTTATGACGAGTCAGTGTAAAAATTCATCTTGGAAATGAGAAGAAACCTGGGTAGGGCTGCTTCATGACGAGTCCGTGTAAAATTTCATCTTGGAAATGAGAAGAAACCTGGGTAGGGCTACTTCATGACGAGTCCGTGTAAAACTTCATCTTGGAAATGAGAAGAAACTTGGGTAGGGCTACTTCATGACGAGTCAGTGTAAAAATTCATCTTGGAAATGAGAAGAAACCTGGGTAGGGCTACTTCATGACGAGTCTGTGTAAAACTTCATCTTGGAAATAGGATGAACCTGTGTAGGGTTTCTTTATGATGAGTCAGTGTAAAAATTCATCTGGAAAGAGGAGGAACCTGTGTAGGGTTACTTCAGCTGGTCGTGTAGATAATTACCCCGACTTGTTACAGGTATTAATCTCTGACCTTTTGAAAATTGTTGATGATATCCATTTGTTGATTGACCTTGTCCTGAAAAGGTAAAATATTAGTTGTATGCAATGTCATGATGTATGAAATGCATGATGCAATGATGTTCTCAAAATAAATGAGATTGTGTCGTATGCACTTGTCATGTATGTAACCAGGATTTATGAAATGTGAAATGTTAATGAATGTATTTTTTGTCTGGGAAAATAAATCCTTGACAAATGTTGGGGAGTCATTAAATCCCGGACTACCGTTGAAGAGTAGGTGTGTCTTCAAACTTTGCTTAGAATGTTTCCACAGGGGATTCATGTTTTGTTATTTGAGAAAAACTCCATTGAGGAATATTGAAAACTCTGTGGAGAGTGTTGATTCCTGTTTGGGGAAAAGAGTTCATGAGTCTCGGTTGCGTTGTTCTACTGGGGAGTCAAAGTTGAACTGATGTCTGGTCGGGTCCAGGCTTCACAGTAACTTGTTGGGGATTGTAGAGTAGTCTACTAGGGAAGAGGAGTTGTAGTCCTTTGATTTGTAGTAGTCAGAGAGGCAAACTCAAGCTGGGGAATCCTGCTGTTTCTTGGGGAAATAAACCCTGTTTCCAGTCTGTTGGAGAGGTGTCTTCTTCACTGGGGAAAATCCTCGAGGATTCTTGAGGTCGACTCAACTGATGAGAAGTCTTCAGAGATTAAAACTCTGGCTAGGAGTCATCCTATGAGAAGGATTTTGGGGAGATTTGTCATTGCCCCTAGTAGCAAGTGTTTGTGGCACTGCCAGGAAATGTTTGATTGTATGTAACCCTTTGTTGGGATTTGAGTTTAATGCCCCAAGTGATTTAGATGGAGACCTGCCCCTGGTTATTCCGCACTTCTTGAGAGATTTCTTGGAATCTTGACTGGACTACCCCAGGTGTGCTGGATAGTGACATGTCATGGCCCCTTGTTGATAGGAGATTTGTCATTGGAAGTGTCTTCCCACTTGAGGTGATTTTGTTCACTGAGAGAGCTTTCGTTCATCGGATATTCGCTGTGTGAATTTCTCCGCTGTCAAACAAATAACCATATGCAAACAACGATATTCAAAAAATGCAAAGTTTATGCTTATCTTGAAGTTGTAAAAATTAGTTTTAGCAAGTAATTTTGTAAGAAAATTCAACTCAGGATTTAGAGTAAAGCCTTACAGGAGTCAGGATACCTTTTGTAATAGTATGCTTTCAAACGAACCTATGCTTTAATTAGGACTTTTGAATGGTTGTAGCGTGGCTTGGTTCACAGTTTAAGAAACAAAGGATAAGGCTCAAAGTATATTTGTACCCGCATATTCTTCGTGATGTTCTCCAGTCCTAAACTCAGCTAATTGTGCGTTTGAACTCCAATTGAGTCTGGAATGACGTCTTGGTGATGGTTCAGACAAGTTTAGTTTATCGGAAGGCAGTCATTTTTTGCAACATTTTTCATGTTGTTGAGGATTTTTAGTGACCTCTTTCTTTTTATTTGTTATCCCTGATTTTGCCTGACTCTTCTTGTTTTGAGATTACGGTCAGCGGGATGCCCCAGTTTTCTTAAGTCTCCTTTGTAGGTTTTGACTTAGTGGGCTTTTCTTTTTGATAGATAATGACTGCCTATTTGGTAGGGAACCATCATTGTCTTTTGATTCCATAGGAAATTTTTTGATGTCATTCGTTGTATTACGAGATGAGGGTCTGTGATTTGAACGCGTATTTGAATTAACTGAGAAACTACTCTGCCCCAGGTTTTGATTCAAGGTTTCAATTTGTGTAAAAAAAGAAAACTTCTACTTCTTTGGCTCAAAGGGGTTGACTAGGAATTATCTTCCTTATAACTCTAGTTTTAGGATTTGAAAGAATGTCTGTATATCGTCAGCAAGGCCTGTCCAAAAGCATACTGTATGAGATTATGACATTGTTTTCGTCATCCTCCCTCTAAAGGCTTGTAACTTTTAGCAAGAGTTGAATGTCATAAAGAGAGTAAAAAGCATAGTTTAAATATAATGAAAATGAATGGATGAATTCAAGACAAACATATGCAATGCATTAATGAAACAAAGTTTGACATTAATAGATACTTGTTTGAATAATAAAAGAAATTACAATTGAAAATTCAAAATGAACAAGACGCTCTCAATGATTCGGCATAGGAGCAACGATCATATTTGGAGTCTCTGGAGAGTCAAACTCAATCTCCTTGGCGTCAATCAAATTCTGAATCTTGTACTTCAACGTCCAACAATTGTTAGTATCTTGCCCAGGACTGCCGGAATGATAAGAACACGTTACATTAGGATTGTAGTTAGGAGAAGAAGTTTTGGGGTTTGGATGAGGTTCTATCAACGCAATCAGATTCATCCTCAACAAGTGTTGTAGCGCTTGAGACAACGACATGTTGATGTTGGTAAACTGTCTTTTGGGCTCGTCTAGCCTTCGTTAATTTCCCATTTGTTGTTGTCGGTGCAACACAAAACCAAAGATCAGGACTGCCCCCACATGTTGGTCATGACGACTCTTTTGACCATACACAAAATTTGACTCTTTCTTCCTATTGTATGGCTTTTTCTTAGCATCAGAGGGTGTAGCTCCTTGGATATTTCCGCTTTTGATGCCAACTTTGACTCTTTCGCCCGTCAGTATTATCTCGGTGGACCCAACTGAGGAGCTTCCGATAAGGTGATTTAAGAAAGGTCCTGTCAAAGTTCCCATGAAGATGTCAATCAGCTCCCTGTCTGTTAAAGGGGGTTGCACCCTACCAGCCAGATCTCTCCACTTTTTGGCATATCCTTTGAAGCTCTCGTTGGAACCCATGGTCATGTTCTGCAACTGCACACGAGTTGATGCAAGATCAGCATTGTATTGGTACTTCTTGTAGAAAGCAGTTGCTAGATCCTCCCAGGTGTGGATGCGAGAACTCTCCAATTGATAGAACCATTCAATTTGAGTCCCTACTAGGCTCTCTTGGAAGAAATGGATCCAAAGCTTCAGATCAGTTGTGTATGGTTGAATCTTGCAGACATAAGACTTTAAGTGCATCTTAGGGCAAGAGATTCCATCGTACAGGGAAAAGGTAGGGATTTTGAACTTTGGCGGGATGACCACTCCAGAAACCAAACCCATGTCTCCTAAATCCAAGCCAGGTGTTGTACCCCAAAATTTGCCCTCCCATATTTCTCAAGACATGGCAAGTAAGGTCCCTAAGTTGCTCAAGGAAGTTCAAGAGTTGACCAGACAAACTCTCTCCTAAGGCAGTCTACCTCAAATTAGGGTTTCCATCTTCATCAATATGTGTGAACCACAAAGGACCCAAATGCTCACCATTGTCCTAATATGTCCTCAAGATCATCCATGTCAAGTTTCAAGCCTTGCAGAAGAGGTTTGCTCAGTCAATTACTCAAATGCCTGAAAATCAACTGTGCTAGGTCAAAAGTCAACTGTGGCCCACATACAGTCAAACTTCAAGATTTTTGGTAAACATCCTCATTTTGAAGTATTATTCATCATTTGATCAAGGGTTGATCATGATTCCTCAAGGATTGCTCACAATTCATCAAAACCCAAAAGTTGCTAAATTAGGGTTTTGCAAGAAAAGTCAATTCAACTTTGACCAAGCATAACTTTGTCATACTTTATCAGAAATGATCCATCCAAAGCTCATTTTGAAGAGGATGCAATTACCTACAATGCATCTTCATCTCCCAAGTTCAGAATATGCACTCATAGAAAGATATGAATTTTGACATTATAGGTCATTTTGGAAAGTCAACAAAAACACCTTTTGGGTCAAAGCGTCATACATGAACATGGAAGACTAAATTGATATGAGACCAAAAGGGTTGATTAGAGGACATACTAATATTTCTAAAAAGTCCAAGAACACCTCTCTAGGGTCAAAATTGAGAGAGTTATGCATTGGCCAAGTTAACCATTTTTGAAAAATTGCCAAAAGTCAAATGTGCTTAAATTTGCATTTTTTGCTAAATGGGCCCAACTTTTTATGCTTGCACCTCAATTATAATGTGGTCCAAGACTCAAATACTTATCCACCAATTGTTTGCTTCATTTTTCAATTTATTTTGATTTTTCATTAATTAAAAAGTGAATTAAATCAAATAAGTGATGAAAATTATCAAAGATTTGATTTGATTGGTTTTTTTGACAGGTTAGCAACCAAGATATGCTGAGCTTGCAAAATCAATTCAAATCAATGGTGATTGGAGCAAAAAGAGCATGATTAAGCCAAATTTGGAAGGATATCATATACCATGAAAACCAAATCAAATCTTCAAGATTTGTAAAGAGACTAGTGGTTTTTACAACCCTAATTCACTCTAGTACATATAGAGAATGCAACCAAGGAAAGAAAAGAGGGTTAGAGGTCGTGCATAGCCAAGAACAAAACTGAAAATTTCAAGAAAAAGTGGGAATCGGTTTTCAATCTACAAGGAGTTTCAAAGCATTTCAAGAGCACCAATCCATTCCCAGACATCCCAGGAAGCTATTCCAATCACTCCCAGGTCTTGAAACACCCAGAATCGTGCTCTACGCCTCCCACAGTTTGCCTAAAAGCTTGATTCTGATTTCACTAATTCACGCATCTTTATCACTTTTGATTGTTATACTCATGTTTAACATCGTGTTTGCAAGCTAATAATTCCATTTAATTGCATTTTTGATGCTTGTACATGATATTGCCATAGTTAGGGTTTTGTGTTCTTGTTTAGGGGTTTTCAATGGAGAAAAAATTGGGCGTTAATTCTGGTACCATGATGCTCGTGAGGATGAGATGAGTTGATTGGTACCATCCATTGTAATTTATCTTGAGCATATGCAATTTTGGAGATGGACAAGGTTATACCTACAGTAAATGTCCGTAGGTAAAAGTTCTGTTGCCTAAAAGGACGGTTTGGGGAAGAAGACGATGCATGGCACTCACTGGTTGGGTGGTTTGAATTTTTGCGCATTTTTGTCTGAATACATCACGTGATTTGATTATATTGTTTATTTCTATTATATGTACAAACAAACAAAGCAGCTCAGTTGGCAGCATGGTATTGGGAGCGAGCCTAAGGGTCTGGGTTCGATCCCCAGGTCCCAACCTTTCTTTGCATTATTTTTTTTTCATGTGATTAGGTACACTACAGCCTCAAGCGTCCACCACGGGCCATCCAAATTCAACCATCAGATTCACCAGCTAGCCAGATCCAATGCCTCACCGTTGGAGGCCTACCATGCTCCTTAAGTCAACATACACACCAGATTAGGCGAAGTCACACGGGCTGAGATTGGTTTGGGCCCAGAATTTTAACTTCATACCCCCCATAATTGCTAACAATCAGGCCCCCTTCTTTTTCCTTTTTCTTTTTTTAATTCTTTAATATTTATTTTAATTATTTTAATTGACAATTAATCACTTTTTTAAAAGTCATAAAATCAAGAAATCATAAAAATTAGAATTAGGTTTTTATTATCAAATTTAATTTAATTTAGTTTAACTTAGGGGAATTTTAATTTATTTTCACAATTAAAATTAAATTAGAAAATTAGGTTAACTCTTGATTTAATTTTTCTCTTTTTTCTCAAATAAATAAAATACAAAAGTAGGTTTTTTAGAATAAATTAGTTTGTTTTTTTTCTTTTTTCTTAATTTAAAATTAATTAGAATTAGGATTTTCTTTTTTTTATTTAATGGTTTCTTTATTTTCTTAAATAACAAAACATGACAAAAACATTTTTTTTATCAATCGCAATTAGGTTTAGTCAAGGGTCAAAACCCTAATCATCTCGCATTTAATTCTCCGCGCGCTTATTATTTATTTTGAAAATATTTTTGTAACTGCTCACTGGTTTGTAATAGTTAATTTAGGGTTTTATTTACTGTTTAAATTCCCGGGTTTTGAGCTATGTGATTAATCCCCCCCCCCCCCGAAGCCTTCTAATAGCGTAGATTTATTTTCTCGCATCTTAATTTCTGCAAATATTTAACTGTTTAGATGTATGCTAATAGGATTGTATGACAAGAATGCATGAAAAATTAATACGGTTAGAAAACCCTAATGTGCAAAGATAAATAATTGAAACAAATCACTCGCACATATCACTCTTAGGGTATACTCTCACTTTGGTTGCCTTCGGTAAACGATCATTAAGCATAGGATGTCTTAGTGGTTTCCCTCATGTCTAAAAAGATCAAATGTCCCATTCGAATGTTGCCTCAGAAATGTTGCCTCGAATATGATCTTAAGACTCTAGGGTTATTACTAAGATGTCCTAATATTGCTTTAGTGATCGTACGTCCCTTTCGAATTGACCCTCACAGACTCCAACGACGGTTCTACCTATTTCTCAATAGTAGGATAGCATTGTCTAAAGGAAACAAGGATAGAAACGATCTTTTTTCGAGTAGGTAGATGCTAGTAGGTACTTGCTCAAATCAAAACTTTTCACACTTGCACTTTTCAAACAAATTTTCAAAACAACTTTGTCACACCTTTGAGGACTGATACAAGGGTTATCACGAAGTCAAACTTTTCAAAAACAAAGTACATACACAAGTGATTTTAAAAATATGAGCAAGTACCTAAGAGCCCATGGAAAACCATGGATAGAAAGGGTGCTAACACCTTCCCTTTATATAATCTACCCCCTGTACTCAGGATATCTCGAAAAAGGATTTTTTATGTACTTTTTTCCTTTCTGATTGGATGAAATAAAAGTCGGTGGCGACTCTTGCTTACCGCGACATTTTTCAAACAAAAAACGCAAAACGCAAAACGCAAACCATTATTAAACAGTCGGTTCTGCCACCGTATCACAGAACTGACGACTCTGCTGGGGATTTTATAAGTGAGGTATACCTTGGGATCTAGGTCATTATAATTGCTTCTCTTGAATGCTTTGTTTGCTTTTATTTTTGAGGGTTTTGTTTGGGGTTACTATAGATCCTACACCCGGATCTGGGGAATACCTTTTAGGTAAGTAGTAATAGATTGTGAGGGAACTTTACGGTGTAGACCGATACGGTTGAAGCAATATCTAAGTTGATGTGGCACTTTGGTTGGTATCGGTATCCCTTGTGGAGAAACGAGGAGAATACAGGGCCGCTACATGGTGTCGTTAAGCATCAACTGACCTTAGAACCTTTAATTTCCCAACTTGGCGATTAGAAAGTAGTGAGATAGCCGACCTCGGTGTAGAGCTGAGAACTGGTTGATACTCGATGCTACACTCATTGAGACCATACTCTCGGAATAATTTCGGCCGCAAGAAACGATTGCGTGAGCTGAAACCATGACCGATGGAGGATGGTCAGTGATATTGAGATCCTCTAGAACCCGGTTACTTTTCTAGGACAGGTTTGAAACCAACTTAACTTCAAGAGGGTATTAAGTTTGACCTCATGCAAGCCTTAAACCTAAGGGCTTTCTGTAATTTGATTGTGTTTGCAATATTTGTGTTTACTATACCTTGGTTTATCATGACATCATGCATCATAACATGGCATTCATGCTTCATTACACTAACCATTTCAAAGACCAAGGGAATTTATCTTTGTTTTGTTTTGCAGATCACGGCTTCCGTGCGTAGAAATACCATCTGAATCAACTTTGTGCAGATACCTGCCCAACTTAAGGAGCTAGCATCTAGAGTTTCTGAAACTTATACTTTTATCAAAAGACATGGTCAACTTCTCAGCATGGTTACTTCAAACCTTGATGAGCAAATGGTGAGCGTGCTATTTCAGTTCTTCGATCCCAAGCATCACTGCTTCACCTTTCCAGATTACCAACTGGTACCCACCTTGGAAGAATTCTCTCATCTGTAGGGCATATCCATTCTTGAACAGGTACCCTTCACCAGTTTGGAAGAAGTTCCTAGGCCGGAAGACATTGCCTCAGCTTTGCATTTGAAACGGGCCGATGTGGTATCCAATTGGGAAACTCGAAGCGGGGTCAAAGGTTTTCTAGCCAAATTTTTGATAGACCAGGCTCAGCTATTTTGGGATGATTTGGATTTTCAGGCTTTTGAAGATGTCTTGGCTCTTCTTATCTATGGTTTAGTTCTCTTACCTAATCCGGACTCCTCCGTAGATGTGAATGTTGTCAAGATTTTCCTTTCTCGCAACCCTGTGCCTACCTTGCTTGGAGATATCTTGCATGCTCTCCATACTTGTACTATAAAGAGAAGAGGGAATCTTATGTGCTGCATGCCGTTGTTGTCAAGGTGGTTTATTTCTCACCTCCCTAAGTCTGTGCTGAAGAACGAAGAAGGTTTAGGTTGGTCACACAAAATAATGTCACTCGCTCATACTGATATTCTTTGGTGTTCCCGGGCTATGGAAGACACTGCTGTTATTAACCGCTGTGGGGGATACCCTAATGTCCCATTACTTGGTAGCAGAGGGGGTATAACTTACAATCCTTGTCTAGCTTTGCGACAATTTGGTCGTGCTCGAAGAGATGGTCCCCATGAGTTACTTCTCGAGGGCATTGTATTCGACTATAAGGATGACATTAAGGAGCATCGCCGGAGGTTCATACGAGCTTGGGGCATGGTAAACAGATCTGACCCCGAAGAATTGGGACCGAAGACTTCCCTTCCTATGCAGCCTTACCTACAATGGGTCCGAGCTCGTGCCCAGAAGCTTGTGATGCCTTATGTGGCCGTATTACCAATGATTGTGGAGCCCATTAATGAAGAAGGCATTCCTTACACGGTTCTCTATCCTTACATGCCCACTGATCTTGGAGAGCTACAAAGGTCTTGGATTCAGCTGAGGAATGAGCGAGATGATTACCGGGAGCAGTTCCATGAGCAAGAAAGAAAGGTTTTGAAGCTCACCAGGCAGCTCGAGGAAGAAAGAGTGATCAATGACTACATCAACACAAAGAGGAAGCGTCCATGGGACTTTTGATTTTGCTTTTTCTAGTTTTAGATTTGTTTTATTTACTTCTTTGTAACGCCTTAGAGGCATTGTGAACCTTCAAAGTTTAAGCTAATAAAGTTTTGTTTATTTTTGGTTTGCAAATTTAAATCTCCCAAAGTCTTTGAAATCATTACATGCGCATCCCATACACATCATTACAGGTACCACTACAGGTTTCTCATCTTCTTCACTGTTTATTTCAGCAGAAATGTATTCTGATCAAGTCATCAAATATCTTCAGGCACAAAACACCCAGTTCCAACAGATGTTCATAAGTCTGGCTAAGGGGCAAGAGGATCTGAAGACCCTTATTCTGAAAGAGAAGAAGAAAAAGAAGAAGGTCAGAATTCTGAATATGGGCAGAAGGTTCGGAGAAAGGTTGAAGCATCAAACTAATCTGACCTCTTCATCCAAGGACGGAGAAAACCAAGAAAGGGAAAAGGACCCTAGTCCTGCAGTTTCTCACAACGATACTGATTACGATGATGAGCAATATTCTCTTTCCAAGGATAGGTACAAGCAGCTAGAAGACCGACTGAGTGCTATGGAGGTTCAGAAGATACCTGGTTTGGATTTTGGGGAATTGGGACTGGTATCGAGAGTAGTCATCCCACAGAAGTTCAAAGCTCCAGTTTTTTCCAAGTATGATGGGGTGTCCTGCCCAAAACTCCATCTCCGCTCATATGTCAGGAAGATCCAGCCCCACACAGCTGATAGAAATTTGTGGGTGCACTTCTTTCAAGATAGTCTGTCAGGGACTCAGCTTGAATGGTTCTATCAGTTGGAGGGAGCCAGTATCCGAAACTAGGAAGATCTTGCTGCTGCTTTCTACAAGCAGTATCAGTATAATGCCGACCTTGCTCCCACTCGTACTCAACTCCAGAGTATGTCCATGGGTGCAGGTGAAGGTTTCAAAGATTTTGCTCAGAAATGGAGAGACTTGGCAGGGAGAGTTCAATCCCCGTTGTCTAATAGGGATTTGGATGACATGTTTTTGGGGATTCTATCTGGTCTGTTTTTCAATCACTTGATCGACACCTCGTCATCTGGCTTCACCGAGATGATTTTAACCGAAGAAAGAGTAGAAGCTGGAATTCGGAGTGGTAAAATACAGAAGGATGCCTCCTCGAGTTCAACAAAGAATCCTTTTACTGGTAAGAAGGAAGCCAGTGCAGTCTATAGCCCGAGGGGCCAAAGCAGATCTGAACATCGTCAAACGGTAAATGCTGTAGTGATACCAAGACCCGCAGTTGCTCCACAATGCAACAATTAACAAAGGGTGGAAAGACCACAACGGCAGTTTACCCGTATCAGCATGACATTGGCTGAAGTGTTACCTCACCTGTTGAAATCCAACTTGGCAACCTTGAGAGAGGCTCCCAAGAATCCAAATACTACCTCTCCCAGATACAATCCCAACGCGCGGTGCGCCTACCATTCTGAGAGTCCAGGCCATGATACAAATGATTGTTGGGCTATGAGAAACAAAGTACAAGAGTTGCTTGAAGCCAAGGAGATAGAGTTCGATGCTCCAGAAAAGCTGAATGTTATAACTGCACCCATGCCCAAGCACGGCTCGGGAATCAATGCTATTGAGGTTGTCTCCGCCACAGAAGATACTGATGATGAGAACCCCGACATTGACAGCTGGATCTACCCAACAACCAATGGTGGACCGAATAACTAGACGGCCAGGGACTTCATACCTGTTTCTTTTATTCCACAGTAATTGACTCATTTGTTTTAAGATTTGTAATAAACAGTTTGAAACTTTATGGCCCCGTGCCTTGCCCGAGGCACCTTGGTTTTGCTTGTGAGGGCTATTATTTATCATTTCATATATCATTAATAAAGCATTGGACGTTTCTTACATACAAATTTTGCGCTCCTTGTTTTTCTTTTCTGTCTCTCACTTTATCAAAACAACTATTCTCTTGCACACACTCACGTATCATACTGCAGATTCATATCCACTCTGGATCCCATTGATAACAGCTCTTCTACTGCCAGTTATGACTTCGAAAATCCGATCAACCAAGCCGAGGACGAAGGTGAGGATGATTGTGAGGTGCCTGGAGAACTTGCTAGACTATTACAGTAGGAATAAAGGGCCATACAACCTCATGAAGAGCCAATTGAGTCAGTGGATTTGGGTACAGAGGAAGACAGGAAAGAGGTTAAAATAGGTGCGAATCTGGAGCCTAGTGTCAAACAACGGTTAATACGGAAGATACACGACTATGTTGAGATCTTCGCCTGGTCTTATGAAGACATGCCTAGTTTGGACACTGATATTATGGTACATCGTCTGCCGACTAAAGAAGACTGCCCTCCGGTAAAATAGAAGGTCCACCGTATGCACTCTAAAATGTAAGAAAATCAAAGCAGAAGTCATGAAATAGTTCGATGCAAGATTCTTAGCTATCACTTCTTATACGCAGTGGGTTGCCAACGTTGTTCCGGTGCCTAAGAAGGACGGTAAGGTACGGATGTGTGTGGACTATAGAGATCTGAACAGGGCAAGCCCCAAGGAGGACTTCCCACTTCCTCACATTGATTTTCTAGTCGTCAACACCGTGCAACACAAGATCTTCTCCTTTATGGATGGTTTTTCTGGCTACAACCAGATCAAGATGGCTCCTGAGGACATGGAGAAGATAACCTTCGTTACACAGTGGGGCACCTTCTGTTACAAGGTAATTCCTTTTGGATTGAAGAATGCTGGGGCAACTTATCAGCGCGCCATGGTCTCTTTGTTCCATGATATGATTCACCACGAGATCGAGGTTTATGTTGATGACATGATAGCTAGGTCCTAGACTGAGGAAGAGAACCTTGATCATCTCCAGAAACTGTTTGACAGATTGAAGGCGTACAAGCTGAGGTTGAATCTGAACAAGTGTACCTTTGGGGTAAGGTCTGGTAAGCTTTTGGGTTTTGTTGTCAGTGACAAAGGTATTCAGGTAGATCCCGCAAAGGTAAAATCCATACAAGAGATGCCGGCTCCCCGCACAGAGAAGGAAGTTAGAGGTTTCTTGGGGCGTCTGAACTACATCGCCAGGTTCATTTCACATCTGACTGCTACTTGTGAGCCAATCTTCAAGCTGCTGAAGAAAGATCAAGTGGTAAATTGGAATGATGAATGCCATACCACTTTCGAAAGAATCAAGGAATACCTTCAAGAACCACCAATTATGATGCCTCCAGTTGAAGGAAGACCGTTGATATTATACTTAACAGTGCTAGACAATTCAATGGGGTGTGTGCTGGGGCAGCATGACGAGTCTGGTCGAAAAGAGCATGCAATTTACCACCTTAGTAAAAAGTTTACCGACTGTGAGACCCGATACTCATTGCTCAAGAAAAATTGATGCGCTTTGGCATGGGCTGCTCGCCGACTGAGACAGTATATGCTGACTCATACAACTTTGTTGATATCAAAGATGGATCCGATCAAGTATATTTTCGAGAAGCCCGCCTTATCCGGAAGAATAGCCAGATGGCAGATGATATTAACCGAGTACGACATCCAATACACAACCCAAAAAGCAATCAAGGGGAGTGTATTGGCGGATCATTTGGCGCATCAGGCCGTGGATTACTACTAGTCCATGAATTTCGAGTTCCCGGATGAGAATATCATGTTGGTGACTGACTGTGAAGAACCTGGACCAGATGAAGGATCCGAGGAGGGATCTCGATGGTCTATGTATTTTGATGGATCCTCGAACGCGTTGGGTAATGGCCAAGGCGCTGTAATTATATCTCCTGAGGGCTGTCATACTCCGTTCACCGCCCGATTATGTTTTAACTGCACCAACAATATGGCGGAGTATGAAGTGTGTATCATGGGTCTTAGAGCTGCTATTGATCTGAGGATTAAGTTCTTGAGTGTATTCGGAGATTCCTCTCTGGTGATAATTCAGATCAAAGGCGAGTGGGATACGAAGCACCCGAATCTTATTCCTTACAAAGAGTATGTACTGACATTACTCCCACACTTTGAGGAGATAACCTTTGAACATTTCCCACAAGAGGAGAACCAGTTGGCGAACGTGCTAGCTACCATGTCTTCTATTAGGTGGGACAATGAAGCTCCCCAGATTACCATTGAGAGGTTGGATGAACCCGCACATTCCTGTGACATTGAGACTGAAGAGGTAGCAGATAAACCCTGGTTTCATGAGGTAACGAGGTATCGTGAGGCTCAAGAATACCCCGAGGGGGCATCTATTAATGATAAGAAGTTTCTGAGAAGGTTCGCTATGAAGTTCTTCATCAGCAATGGAATCCTCTATAAGCGTAACCATAATTCAACCTTACTACGGTGTGTAGACAAGGGCGAGGCGAAAAGGATCATGGCAGAGTTACATGAAGGTACCTTCGGAACCTATTCCAGTGGACATACCATGGCGAAGAAAATCCTACGAGCAGGATATTACTGGCCCACTATGGATACCGATTGTTATCAACATTCTCGAACCTGTCATAAGTGCCAAGTCTATGCTATAAGGTGCATGTACCTCCAGTTCCCCTGAATGTTTTGACAGCTCCTTGGCCCTTTGAAATGTGGGGCATCGACATGATTGGCGAGATCAGACCTACTGCGTCTAACGGGCATCGCTTCATTCTGGTAGCAATTGATCATTTTATAAAATGGGTTGAGGCAACTTCCTTTGCTACATTAATCAAGAATGTCGTGGCGCAGTTTATCTGACACAATCTGATCTGTCGATATGGTGTACCAGAGAGGATTATTACTGACAATGGTACAAATCTCAACAATACAATGATCACCGAGCTCTGTAAGTAATTCAAGATTCAACATCATAACTCTTCTCCCTACCGGCCGAAGATGAATGGGGCTGTTAAAGCAGCTAACAAGAACATCAAGAAGATTATACAGAAGATGACAGTGACATACAAAGACTGGCACGATATGCTACCATTCGCTCTTCATGGGCACCGTACCTCAGCACGGACGTCGACAGGGGCAACACCCTACTCTCTGGTATATGGCATGGAGGCAGTCCTACCCATCAAAGTCCAGATACCCTCTCTCAGGATTATGAAGGATGCGGGTTTAAACAAAGACGACTGGATCCAAACCCGGCTTGATCAGCTGAATCTAATCAATGAAAAGAGACTTACTGCTATTTGTCATGGTCAGACGTATCAAAAGCGAATGATCAAGGCTTTTAACAAGAAAGTCAGACGTCAAGAATATCAAGTCGAGGATCTAGTGATCAAATGCATCATACTACCGCAATGTGATCCTAGAGGCAAATGGACCCCCACGTACGAAGGGTCATTTGTGGTTAAGAACATTTTCTCGGGAGGAGCTATGATTCTAACCACCATGGATGGTGACGATCTTCCTCACCCCGTCAATGCAGACATAGTGAAAAGATACTACGCATAATCAAAGACCCGCTAGGTTGACTGACCTAGGAAAAAATAAGGTCTTCCCGGCGAACCAAAAGGGTCCGGGAAAAAGTAAGGGATGAGAATGAAAAAAACTGTACACCCGGCAAGTCGAAAACCTGAAAAGGCAACTTGGGCAAAACAGGGTTATTCCGGTGGACTGAAAACCCGAAAGGGCGGTCCAGGAAAAAATTAGGGATTAAAGCGTAACACTATGTCTCATTGGATCATCTTGCAACTAGGCTTCAGTATAGACTATCAAGCTCGGACATCGCCAATCAATCTGATCCACTTTCGGCCAAGTAGCAAAGTGATGAGACGCTTGAATATATAAAGGCAATAGCAGAGTTGGAACCCAATGGGATTGTTTCACATAGCTGTTTTTTCTTTCTTCTACTCAAATTGTAATCTCTATCTTTCGGTGGCGTTTCTCTTACCAGGACATCAACCTCCTTGTACAAAACGCCTATTACGGGCCAATTTCAAACTCAATACAATTCATTTTCACAAGAAACTTCAATTTATTTTTCTTTTTTCGTTTTGTTTTGCAAGAACGTCCATCGATTTATTTTTTGGTATATGCATTTGAAAATAATGGCTTGCTCATAAATATTTACATGAGAAACAAATACAATTACTCGTAATTCTAGGAACAGGGACAAACAAGAAGTACCCAAACCCTACAGTTACTCTGCCCATCAGGTACAGGGATAGAGCCAGCTTGAGAACATGAGAAATGGTACATACACTCCCCACAGAGTAAAAAGTGTTCAAAGACAGTGATGATAACGTTCCCGAATAGGACACAACTCTCCCCAGCTGAGCTTCACAATCGCGAGTGAGTCGGTAAATTTTTCCCCAAGAAGATTTTATTTCTCTCACAAGCAGAAATTCAATCTCCAACAGAATTCAGTATCACCAGCAACAGAAATTCATCCCCAACTGAGTTTATGTCTCCAAATCAGCAGATCTATCAACAGAGTATCTCCTCTCCAATAGAGTTATTCCCCCGCAGAGTTATCCTCAGACAGGGTCTCTTCCGGCAGAATATTCACCAGCCAAGGGGAAAATCCCCAACATAGTCATCTTTGTTCACCATCCCCAATGGAAATAGAGGAACTATGGTTTTTTACAGCAGTCAAGAATGCCATTTCTCATACTCTCCAAACAACAGTCAGGGATTTATTTTCCCGGACTCAGATTATTATGTCAGCATTTCATGTTCATACATCATGACATGTGCATACATCACATATAACATAGTCTCATTTATTTTGAGAACGTCATCATACAATGCATCTCATGCATCTCACATAACTAACCATGTATTTCTTTCAGGAAAGACAGTTATTATCAACAATTTCCAGCAGGTCCATGATCAACATTCGAAGCTAAACAAAGTAATTATCGGTGCGACAAAAGCAACCTTACCCAGGTTCCCTCTGCAGTTTTATCCAAACTCATTCCGAAGTAACCCTACTATCCAGGTTCCTTCTCAGTAGCCGTACTATCTAGGATTTCATATCGAAGTAACCGTACTATCCAGGTTCCTTCTCAGCAGCCCTACTATCCAGGCTTTCATCTCGAAGTAACCCTACTATCCAGGTTCCTTCTCAGCAGCCCTATTATCCAGGCTTTCATCTCAAAGTAACCCTACTATCCAGGTTCCTTCTCAGCATCCCTACTATCCAGGCTTTCATATCGAAGTAACCCTACTATCCAAGTTCCTTCTCAGCAGCCCTACTACCAAGGCTTTCATATCGAAGCAACCCTACTATCCATGTTCCTTCTCAGCATCCCTACTATCCAGGCTTTCATCTCGAAGTAACCCTACTATCCAGTTTCCTTCTCACAGCCCCACTACCCAGGCTTTCATATCGAAGTAACCCTACTATCCAGGTTCCTTCTCACAACCCTACTATCCAGGCTTTCATCTCGAAGTAACCCTACCATCCAGGTTCCTTCTCATAACCTTACTATCCAGGTTCTTCCTCTCTTATCCCCAGACAGCTGTCCACAACACTGTAAGACCGGGAACCGATCAAACACAATTGATTTCACTTTTCCCCAGAAAGTCGCGGTGCAGCATATACCCCGACCAGATACGCAGTTCACTTCAGCTTCCCAAACCGGAATTATTCCCCAGTAGAGTAACAAAGAACTGAAGCTCCTAAAACTCTATTTCTCAAAAGACAGAAATCAGCATTCCCCAGCGAAGTCCTCCTGAACGACAGGTATACGGGTTCTCGCAAAGGAATCTCTTGTGCGATCGACATCTCTTTGAATGGCATCTTTAAGCCCATCTCTGACAATTCTATAGCAACTACCAAATGGAATCTATAAGCCCATTCCCGATATCACAAATCAAGTATCACTTCATGCGAGTGCAAATGTCTGGGCACTCTAGTGTTCAATCATCTTCCACCTCCAAATCACAAAAGGCAGACGAGCCAATCTACATCCTCAGGTTTAAGAATATTGAACAGGGGCAGCTGTTGTACCCCAAAATTTTCCCTCCCATATTTCTCAACACATGGCAAGTAAGGTCCCCAAGTTGCTCAAGGAAGTTCAAGAGTTGACCAGACAAACTCTCTCCTAAGGCAGTCTACCTCAAATTAGGGTTTCCAACTTCATCAAGATGTGTGAACCACAAAGGACCCAAATGCTCACCATTGTCCTAATATGTCCTCAAGATCATCCATGTCAAGTTTCAAGCCTTGCAGAAGAGGTTTGCTCAGTCAATTGCTCAAATTCCTGAAAATCAACTGTGCTAGGTCAAAAGTCAACTGTGGCCCACATACAATCAAACTTCAAGATTTTTGGTAAACATCATCATTTTGAAGTATTACTCATCATCTGATCAAGGGTTGATCATGATTCATCAAGGATTGCTCACAATTCATCAAAACCCAAAAGTTGCTAAATTAGGGTTTTGTAGGAAAAGTCAATTCAACTTTGACCAAGCATAACTTTCTCACACTTTATCAGAAATGACCCATCCAAACTCATTTTGAAGAGGATGCAATTCCCTACAATGCATCTTCAAATCCCAAGTTCAGAATATGCACTCATAGAAAGATATGAATTTTGACATTATAGGTCATTTTGGAAAGTCAACAAAAACACCTTTTGGGTCAAAGCTTCATACATGAACATGGAAGACTCAATTAAGGTGAGACAAAAAGGGTTTATTAGAGGACATCCTAAGCTTTACAAAAAGTCCAAGAACACCTCTCTAGGGTCAAAATTGAGAGAGTTATGCATTGGCCAAGTTGACCATTTTTGAAAAATTGCAAAAATTCAAATGTGCTCAAATTTGCATTTTTTGCTAAATGGGCCCAACTTTTTATGCTTGCACCTCAATTATAATGTGGTCCACGACTCAAATACTTATCCACCAATTGTTTGTTTCATTTTTCAATTTATTTTGATTTTTCATTAATTAAAAAGTGAATTAAATCAAATAAATGATGAAAATTATCAAAGATTTGATTTGATTGGTTTTTTTGACAGGTTAGCAACCAAGATATGCTGAGCTTGCAAAATCAATTCAAATCAATGGTGATTGGAACAAAAAGAGCATGATTAGGCCAAAATTTGGAAGGATATCATATACCATGAAAACCAAATCAAATCTTCAAGATTTGTAAAAAGACTAGTTGTTTTTACAACCCTAATTCACTCTAGTACATATAGAGAATGCAACCAAGTCAAGAAAAGAGGGTTAAAGGTCGTGCATAGCCAAGAATAAAACTGAAAATTTCAAGAAAAAGTGGGAATCGGTTTTCAATCTACAAGGAGTTTCAAAGCATTTCAAGAGCACCAATCCCTTCCCAGACATCCCAGGAAGCTATTCCAATCACTCCCAGGTCTTGAAATGCCCAGAATCGTGCTCTATGCCTCCCACGGTTTTCCTAAAAGCTTGATTCTGATTTCACTAATTCACGCATCTTTAGCATTTTTTATTGTTATACTCATGTTTATCATCCTGTTTGCAACCTAATCATTCCATTTAATTGCATTTTTGATGCATGTACATGATATTGCCATAGTTAAGGTTTTGTGTTCTTGTTTAGGGGTTTTCAATGCAGGCAAAATTGGGCGTTGATTATGGTACCATGATGCTCGTGAGGATGAGACGAGTTGATTGGTACCAACCATTGTCATTTATCTTGAGCATATGCAATTTTGGAGATAGACAAGGTTATACCTACAGCAAACGTCCGTAGGTAAAAGTTCTGTTGCCTAAAACGACGGGTTGGGGAAGAAGATGATGCGTGGCACTCACTGGTTGGGTGGTTTGAATTTTCACGCATTTTTGTCTGAATACATCACGTGATTTGATTATATTGTTTATTTCTATTATATGTACAAACAAACAAAGCAGCTCAGTTGGCAGCGTGGTATTGGGAGCGAGCCTAAGGGCCTGGGTTCGATCCCCAGGTCCCAACCTTTCTTTGCATTATTTTGTTCAATGTGATTACGTACACTGCAGCCTCAAGCATCCACCATGGGACATCCAAATTCAACCATCAGATTCACCAGCTAGCCAGACCCAATGCCTCATCATTGGAGGCCTACCATGCTCCTCAAGTCAACATACACACCAGATCAGGCAAAGTCAAACAGGCTGAGATTGGTTTGGGCCCAGAATTTCAACTTCATACCCCCCACAATTGCTAACAATCAGGCCCACTTCTTTCTTATTTTTCTTTTTTTAATTCTTTAATATTTCTTTTAATTATTTTAATTGACAATTAATCACTTTTTTTAAAAAATCATAAAATCAAGAAATCATAAAAATTAGAATTAGGTTTTTATTATCAAATTTAATTTAATTTAGTTTAACTTAGGGGAATTTTAATTTATTTTCACAATTAAAATTAAATTAGAAAATTAGGTTAACTCTTGATTTAATTTTTCTCTTTTTTCTCAAATAAATAAAATACAAAAGTAGGTTTTTTTAGAATAAATTAGTTTATTTTTTTCTTTTTTCTTAATTTAAAATCAATTAGAATTAGGATTTTGTTTTTTATTTAATGGTTTCTTTATTTTCTTAAATAAAAAAACATGACAAAACATTTTTTTATCAATCGCAATTAGGTTTAGTCAAGGGCCAAAACCCTAATCATCTCGCATTTAATTCGCCACGCGCTTATTATTTATTTTTACAATATTTTTGTAACTGCTCACTGGTTTGTAATAGTTAATTTAGGGTTTTATTTACTGTTTAAATTCTCGGGTTTTTGGCTATGTAATTAATCCCCCTCCCCGAAGCCTTGTAATAGCGTAGATTTATTTTCTCGCGTCTTAATTTCTGCAAATATTTAACTGTTTAGATGTATGCTAATAGGATTGTATGACAAGAATGCATGACAAATTAATACGGTTAGAAAACCCTAATGTGCAAAGATAAATAACTGAAACAAATCACTCGCACATATCACTCTTAGGGTATACTCTCACTTTGGTTGCCTTTGGTAAACGATCATTAAGCATAGGGTGTCTTAGTGGTTGCCCCCTGTCTAAAAAGATCAAATGTCCCATTCAAGTGTTGCCTCAGAAATGTTGCCTCGGAAATGTTGCCTCGGAAATGTTGCCTCAAATATGATCTTAAGACTCTAGGGTTATTACTAAGATGTCCTAATATTGCTTTAGTGATCGTACGTCCCTTTCGAATTGACCCTTATAGACTCCAACGACAGTGCTACCTATTTCTCAATAGTAGGATAGCATTGTTTAAAGGAAACAAGGATAGAAATGATCTTTTTTCGAGTAGGTAGATGCTAGTAGGTACTTGCTCAAATCAAAACTTTTCACACTTTCACTTTTCAAACAAATTTTCAAAACAACGTCACACCTTTGAGGACTGATACAAGGGTTATCACGAAGTCAAACTTTTCAAAAACAAAGCACATAATCAAGAAATTTTAAAAAATGAGCAAGTACCTAAGAGCCCATGGAAAACCATGGATAGAAAGGGTGCTAACACCTTCCCTTTCTATAATCTACCCCTTACTCAGAATATCTCGAAAAAGAATTTTTTCTGTACTTTTTTCCTTTTCGATTGGATGAAATAAAAGTCAGTGGCGACTCTTGCTTACCGCGACATTTTGCAAACAAAAAACGCAAAACCCAAACCAATATTAAACAGTCGGTTCTGTCACCGTATCACACCTGGTATCTACTGAATATCTATAGCACTGAGGCGATCCTCCAATTGTTTATACTTGTCATCAGCAGGAGGATATTGTTCCTCAGAGTAGTCAGCTTTGACTTTATCAATCTCCAAACTGTTCTCTTCTTCATGACTATCCCCTATGTTGGATGGAGTTGAAAGATCTAGAGCTCCCTTGACTGGTCCTCTAAGTCTTCTTCCCAAGTTTAGGACACCTACTAACTTCTTAGGCTTCTTCTTCTTGTGTTTGAGAAGGAGAGTCTTTGGGTCCTCTTTCCCCTTAGCCATAGCCAGGAACATTTGTTGGAATTGAGCGTTTTGATCTTGGAGATCTTTCACCGTTTGTTCAATATCCATCTTACTGAAATAAACAGTAGGAAGATAAGGAGACCTGTATTGGAGAAACCTGTCATGATATATAGATGCATGTTTTCAAGGATCTCGCGAGGTAAATGTTAGTAGTCACTTACAACTTTGATTGCAGAACTTTGCATCGGTGGATGTCCTTCCACGAGAATTAAGCTCACCATGCCAAGTGGGTTGTAGCCCTTGACTCAAGTTGTTGTGCTTTATCTTTGACAGTGTTTGTCTAGAGGAAAATAAATCCTCTTGCCTCTTGATAAATGTTTGGTTCAATGTAACCCTGCATCAAAGGCCCTCGAGATCCTTGAAATGGTTATTGAAAATGTTATAGTATGATGTCATGATGTTATGTACAAGTATGCAAAGCAAGCAAGTTGTTATGTACAAATAGTCATACACACACAAAGCACACAAGTCCTTAGGTTTATGCTTGGATGGAGTTTGTAGGTAAGTACCCTCTTGAAGTTTCGTTGGCTTAACCTGTCCTAGTAATAGTAACTGGGTTCTAAGGGATATCAATATCACCGATCTTTCCCACAAGTTTCATTCTGATCAGCGACTGACTCGCAACCAAACAAAACTCAAGAGTCAAATCTCAATGAGTGTAGCATAGAGTATCTTCCTACTTTGGGAATACACCAAAGACGACCATCTCACTACGTCCTAATTGCCAAGTTGTTCATTTAAAGGTTCTAAGGTCAGTTGACGCTTCATGACACCACACAACGGCCCCGTATTCTCCTTGATTAACTCAAGGGCTATTGATACCAATTAAAGTGTCGCATCAATGTATCCATCGCTTCAACTGTGTCGGCATACCCCGCACAATTTCCATGATCTATTGCTACTTACCTAACAGGTTTCCCTAGATCCGGGTGTAGGATCTATAGTAACCCAAACAATCCCTTAAAAATAAAGCAAATAAACAAACAATTTAGAAATGATCTAGATCCTAAGGTAAACCCCACTTTTTTAATTTTCCCCAGCAGAGTCGCCAGTTCTATAACACGGTGGGAGAGCTGACTTGGGTGTTTTGTGTTTTATCGCAATTGTTGTGGTTAGCAAGAGTCGCCACCGACTTTTCTTTTATCTAAAAGGAAAGGTTGAAAAGAACATGAAAGACCTTTAAAGATGTTTTCTGAGTTCGAGGGGGTAGATTATGAAAAGGGAAGGTATTAGCAACCTTTTCATCCGTAGTTATCTACGGGATCTTAGTTACTTCCTAGATCACTTGCTTTTGTTTGAATGTGTGCTTGTGGTGTGGGTTTTGAAAGTATTTTGAAAATGTCTTTGTAATGGTTCTCGTTTCTATAAGAACGCGTACAAAGTGTTGTTTCGAAAATTGTTCAAAGAGGTGTTTGTGGAATGTGTTTTTGAAAGTGATTTTGAAAAGGTGTCTTTGTAATGGCTCTCGTTTCTATAAGAATGGGTACAAAGTGTTGTCTTTTAAAAATGTTTCAAAATGAGAGTGTTGGTGTCTAAAATGTTTTTGTTGTGAGCAAGCGAGCAACTAGGAGCGAATCTACCTACTCAAAAGGTCTTAAATGTTCTTTTCCTCCTCCTTTAGATGTTGCTTCTTACCATTGATTTAGTAAGAAGCCCCATCGTTGGATGTGAAGAGATGGGCGTGGGACGTTTGTATAGTCATAGAAGGAAACCCATGGGACGTTTTAGTAATGTCGTTTTAGGGATTAGATCATTTACCGAAGGCAACATCGAGGGTCATCGAGGGACTACGATCTTTTATCGAGGGTCTTTGCTAAAACGCCCATGTTCGAGGGACATGACTATTTTTTGAGGCAACAAGTGAGATTACCCTAAGGGTGCATGTGTGTAAATTGTGTTTGATTTGCATGCATTTTGTCTTTAATTATTGATTGTCTACTTGTTGTTTTTATCTTTCCATACACACCTATTTACAAGCATTTGTATAAATCAATAAAAAGTGCAAAAAAATAAATCCTACACTATTACAACCATATTGAAGTGCATAGAAATATAAAGGAAAAAAATAAGATAAAAAGAAGAAACATAAGGGTATTTAGATTGGGGCAGGAGAACCCTTCGATTTTCATTTCTTGGAATCCTTTGATTGGGGCCTGGAGTCAGCAGAGTCGTGTCTTTCGATTGGGCAGGCACCAGCAGGGTCATGTCTTTCGATTGGGCACTGACACCAGTGAGGTCCTGGCCTTTGATTCTGGATTTTTGGGGCTTGGAAGTCAGCATGTGGTATCCTTCGAATGGGGCCTGGAAGCAGCAGGTTGTGTCTTTCTATTGGGCCTGGAATTAGTGTAGGCATGCTTTTCGTTTGGGCCTGGAAGTCAACATGGTTTGCCTCCTGGTTGCCTCTTTCATTTGACTTGGAGAAATGGGGTAGAAGCCAGAAGCTTTGTTTCTTATTTCCTGTTTCCTATTCCTTTCGTTTGATATGTTAAATAGCAACATGGCCTAAAGCCATGCTAGCACTATCTTAGGGCCAAGTTAATTCTTAAAATATTTATAAGAAACCAAAAGCAAAAACCAAAAGGCAATAGAACAAAACTAATAAGGGTGTAAATGAAAAAGGAAAAAAAAACAATACGTACATGCTTGAAACGAAAAGGAGTTGTATTTACATGTGATGGAAATGAAATATGTAAGGTGTTGTACCCCAAAATTTACCCTCTCATTTATCAAGTATTTTCTCACAAGATCTCCTTTGGTTCAAGACTGCATAAAGGTTGATCAGCTCAAGACACCTCCTTAAGCACTGATGACTGAAATTAGGGGTTGAGATTGCACAAGGGTAATTGAACTTTTAATGCCTCATTTGACTTTCATGGATCAATATGGACCCTCAAGATTTCTCATGTCAAGTTTCAAGCCTTGGATCACATTTTTGCCCAGTCAATTGATCAGTTGACCTAAAAATCAACTATATTGGGGAAAAAGTCAATTGTGGTCAATTTATAGTCAAACTTCATAATTTTTTATCCATATCAATATTTTGAACTCCTATATGTCATTTGATCAAGTTTGGACCATAATTCCTAAAGAAATTTGATCAGATCATGAAAAGGGCAAAATGGTCAAAATTAGGGTTTTGATTGAGAAAGGGTAATTTCTGATTTTTGACCTAGCAAAAGGTTAATTGGTTTGAGAAATGATCTCAAGAGTCCAATTGTATCACTTTGACCTAATTGAATGACTCAAAACATCCCTCAAGATCAATTGATTGATAGTTGATTTCCAGTTAACTGATCAAAAGTCAACTGTATACTGAAAAGTCAAACTTTGACTTTTTGGTCAAAATCAAGTGTCGAAGATCACAATTCATCAAAACTTGTCAAAATATGAAACTTTTTCATCAAGAAATAAAAATTCAAGATTTCATTTTGAAAAGTCAAAGTTTCCAAACTTAGAAATTTTTCTAAGTGTTGAAAACATCATATTTTTTCACAACTTTGAGCCAATTTTTCACCATGATGCAAGATGAGTCAAAAGAAACTTTCAACATCAAAGTTGTATATCTCCATGAGATCTAAAACATTTCTTTACACAACTTCTCATATAAATGCTTGGATCTCAAGTTATTAATCCATGAAGTCATGGTCATGAAACTAAAACACTTAGTGAAATTTTAAGCATCTTTGGTTAGGATTTTGACCTAAATTATGGGCCAAGTTTCATATATTTCCAGTTGGATTTTGAAAAAGTGATTCAAATAGGGGTTGTAGAGTACATTACATGCTTTCCAAAATGTCTAAGAATTACTTGAGATCATTTGTGATCAAGGAGAATCGAAGGCCAGAAGTTAGGGTTTCAAGTTGTTTTGCAAGGCAAAATTTGTAATGCAACATGAACCAAATCCATAGCCATGCTGCATAATCTTCACTTTGCAGGCATCAAACTTGTTTGTCACTCCTTAATTAAATGTTTACACAACATATGTAGCCATTGTCCAAGCATTTGAATCATTATCTAAGTTGCATTTCCATTTTTGGAAGAAAGGCACCATTGCTATTCTTGAAAAGTGACTTTAATCACAAAGTCAACTTGTATGGAGCTTTGCACTTATTCTTTCTGCACAAGCATACTATATAAATTAAGAACAAACATGTTTAAAGTTGCTAGCCACCCTACAAGACATGTACCTTGCATTGAAACCATGTTTATCAAGATAACTTCAAAAACAAGTCAAGAACTCATAACATGTGATTCTTTGTTTCTGATAATTTCAAACCTCAAAACCTTTCCTCTATAAATAGAGATACTATTTGCAAGATAACTCACACATGCTTAAGCCCTAAAACACACAAGAACTCAGAACTGTATCACCAATCACCATTGTTGCACATTCTGACCAAAAACTTGAAACTCACATTTCCCTCGTGCGTTTTCAAGCCTTTTGGTTCCTAAAGCTTCTAAACATCAAATACAACTCATCTTGACCCTGTTTCATAACTGTAACTCCATTTTCATCAACCTCCATAACCAAAAACAGAGCTCTGCAAGTTGACTTCTCTAGAACTCCTCAGCCACTTTCAGCTCAAGCCAAGCATCACATTAGCTTCCCGGGAACTTGAGGAAGCTAACCCAATAACTGGAAATTATAAAAAGCTGCTCAAACTCAAAACACGATACCCTCTTGCAAGGTGAGTTTTCTGAATTATTGAACTCTTCATATAGGCCTCATTAATGTTTAATTTGTGAATGAAAAATGTAGATATCATTTCCCTAAAGCTAACCATGTCCATAGTTTTCATTTATATTGCTTGAGCTTAGAGAATTTTAAGATTGAAGTTTCTGAAATTTTTAGGTTTCAGATTAGGGCCAATAAAATTCATGTTTGTCTTTGATCTATAGTTTTAATGCTTTACATTTCTAAAATCGTGAGGAAATTTTCCATAAGATTCATGTTTACACTTTTGCAAATGGATGAGAAATGAACAAGATGCAGGTGGTCTGGCTAGGCACGAGGTTGACGATGAAATTGTCTTCAGGAAGCAGTTTCTAATATATATTTATGGTTTGGGGTAAGTTAACAGATGTATAGCCACCCCAGTGGTAGAAGCACGCGCCTGTGACTATAGGGACCCGGGTTCGAGCCCCAATGGTACCCTTTTATTTTTTCTTATTTTGTTTTTACAGATCCCATACAAATAAGCCAACGTGCGTATGGTACACTCTTCAATCATCATCATTTGATCATGATACAAGGCAGATCCAACACTCCTGGAAGCTGTCCCCATGGTGAACCTCAAAGGGCCTCCCCCACTGGATCATAAAATAAGCGCTTGGGCCTCCTTGGTCTGGGCCTTTCCATTTGTTTGTTTTTGCTATGTTGCACCCCCCTGATTACTTATCCATGCGCAGGTCCATTCATTTTTTATTATTATTATTTCTGATTCACACAAAAAAATCTGACTTGGGCCTGGACTCCCTCTTGCTAACATTCACACCCTTTTCACTTTCTAACCCCCTGACTTTAATTTTATATTTTTATTTTATTTTATTCTCTTTCCTTTATTATTATTATTATCGATATTATCATTATTATTATTATTATTATTTTTATTAATAAAAAATCCAAAAATATTTTATTTATTATTTTTACACTTATTTAATTTATTTTGTTTTTTTTATAAAATCAAAAGAACAAAAACATTTCTTAATAAATTAATTTCTTTTATTAACTTAATTTTAATTTTCTTATTCTAGTCAATTATCTTATTTTAATTTAATTAGGTAAAAAACCTTTAATACAAAAATCCATTCCTTATCCATTCATACTTGTACATTATATTAATTTCATTTCTTATACATTTATTCAAGTTCAATATAGTTGTAATAGATAATTAGGATTTTAATTTCTTATAATTCCCCATTTGTAATTTGTATATCCCCTCCCTTAATGATGTAATAGCTTAGTATTTTTATTTTCCGCAATTTAATGCTTTATATACAAATGCTAGTAATTAGGGTTTGTATGGAAAGATTAAAACCAACAAATAGCAAACCCTAATCAAGACAAATCAAGCATGTAAACCAGTACACTTGCACACATACACCCTTAGGGTAAACCCACTTTGTTGCCTTACCAAAATGGCCATATTATGCATGTGAGGTGTCTTAGCAAAAACAAATCAAAATACAAGATCATAGTCCCTCGATGATGCTATCAAAGTTGCCTTTCAAAAATGATCTTAGTCCCTTAAAGAAAATGTAAGATACCTTACAACATTGCTAATCATGGCTATACGATGACCCTTGCCTGTCCCTTTTACATCCAAAGATAGGGTTATTTACCAAATCAATGGTAAGATAACAATGTCAAAGGAAAGAGGAAATAAACATGAAAGACTTTTGAGTAGGTAGAATGTTCATAGTTGCTTGCTCAATTTCAAACCAAAACATCCTTGATATTTTCAAAACAAACATCAACACTTTCAAAAATATCTTTCAAACTTGAAAACATTTTCAAAAGATCAACACTTTGTATACATTATTACAAACGAGAATCATTACAAAGTTTGCCTAAACGATGACGCGTTTTCAAAATACTTTCAAAAACCACACAAAGCACATTTTCAAACAAAAGCAAGTGATCTAGCAAGCAACTAAGAGCCCATAGATAACTACGGATGAAAAGGGTGCTAATACCACCCCTTTTCATAATCTACCCCCCGGACTCAAGAAACAATCTCAACAAACTTTCTTTTTCTTTTCAGCCTTTCCTTTTGGATAAAAGAATAGTCGGTGGCGACTCTTGCTAACCGCATAATTGCGATAAAACGCAAAATAACCAAGTCAGTTCTCCCACTGTATTACATAACTGGCGACTCTGTTGGGGACAATTTTAAAAGTGGGGTTACCTTAGGGCTAGATCATATTTTCTTGCTTTCATTGTTTGACTTATATGCTTTACATTTTGGTTCTTTGTTTGGGTTTGAATCCTCTACCCAAATTTGGGATACCTTATAGGTAAGTAGCAATATGTTGTGGAAACTGTGCGGGGTATATCGACATGGCCTAAGAAATAGCTACGTTAGTGTGAAATATTTGTGGGTACCGGTAGCCCTTGAGTAGTCAAGGAGAATACAGGGCCACTGAGTGATGTCATGAAGCACTAACTAACTTCTAGAACCTTTACTTGACCAATTTGGCCATTAGGACTTAGTGAGATGACCGACTTTGGTGCAGTCCGAAGTTGGTAGATACTCGATACTACACTCATTGAGGTTTGGTTTTTTGGGATATTTCGGTCGCCATTAAAGAGGCTTGCACTGAAACAATGCCCGAGAAAACAAACCTGTGATATTGAGCTTCCTTAGAACCCGATTACTATTACTAGGACAGGTTTGAGCCAACTAAACTTCAAGAGGGTACTTACCTATGAGACTCCATGCAAGCCTAAACCTAAGGACTTGTTTTTTTGTTTGTATATATTTATTTGTACATAACATCATAAACATCATAACATCATACTCATACTCACTAACCATTTAAAGGATTTTGGGATTTATCTTTGTTCTATTTTGTAGGGCATGGATTCTATTCGCAGGAAAACCATTCAAGTCAATCTTGTGAGGATCCCTCCTCAACTTAAAGAGTTAGCATCAAGGATTCATGAGAATTCTCCATTTACCGAAAGACATGGTCGCCTCCTAAACTTGGTTACCTCCAACACTGATGAGGACATGATGAATGTGCTCTTCCAATTCTTTGATCCTCTACACCATTGCTTCACATTTTCCGATTATCAACTTGTGCCAACTTTGGAAGAATTCTCCCAACACTTGAGGATTCCCATTCTCAATCAACTACCCTTCAATGGTACGGAAAGAGATCCAAAACCAGAAGAGATTTCTCAAGCCATACACTTGCAACCATATGATGTCACAACTAATTGGGAAACAAGGAGTGATGTCAAAGGTTTCTTAGCCAAGTTCTTGTTTGAGAAAGCTCAAAACTGTTGGAACTCCTTGCACTTGCAAGCTTTTGAGGAAATTGTGGCTCTCCTCATCTATGGGATAGTTTTGTTTCCAAATCCTGACCAACTCATAAATGTAAACACCGTCAAATCCTTCATGTCTCGTAACCCGATGCCTACTTTGTTAGGAGACATCCTACATTCTTATCACACTCGCACTATGAGGAAAAGGGGTATTCTCATGTGTTGTACTCCTCTCTTGGCAAGATGGTTTATTTTGCATCTTCCCCAATCTGTATTGAAGAACGATCAAGGTTCAAGGTGGTCACATAGGTTGATGACGCTCAAACATTCAGACATTCATTGGTGTTCCCGATCTGTAGAGAATGTTACTATCGTTGACCGTTGTGGAGAATTCCCTAATGTCCCCTTACTTGGCATTAGAGGAGGTATCACCTACAACCCTTGCTTAGCCTTACGGCAGTTTGGTTATGCCCGAAGGGATGGTTCACACGAGATGCTTATTCAAGGGTTGGTATTTGACTACGAGAATGACGATCAAGGTCGTCGCCAGAGGTTTATCCGAGCTTGGAGGATGTTCAACAAGGTAGAGAGCAAGACATTGGGGCATAAGAATTCTATCCCTCTTGAGCCTTATCTCAAATGGGTACGAGCTCGTGCTCAAAGTCTTATGATGCCTTACCCCTCTATTCTCCCGGTCATCAAAGAGCCTGTTGTGGAAGGAGATGTCCCATACACTATCCTGCATCTGGACATGCCCACCTCTCTCAAAGACTTGCAAAGGGATTAGATACAACTTAAGGGGGAGCGAGACACTTTCGAGGCCCAATTCTACGACATCAAGAAGAAAGTTCTAGAACTCACCAAGCAGCTTCATGAGGAGCGGAGTCTGAACGCTTACATCGCACCAAAGAGGATGCGTTCGACTTTTTTATCTTAAAGTTTTTGTATTTCTTTGTAAGCCCAAAGAGGCATGATGTACTCAAACTTTGATTTATTAATATAACGTGTGTTCCTTTTTGTCTAAAGCAAATTTAAATCTCTAAATTCCTTGAAATCATTGCATATGAATCTTCATTCATCATAACATAAGCAGGCTTCTTACAACAGGCCTCCTCATCTTTCTACTGTTTATTTTAGTGAGATGGACATGGAACAGATGGTAAAAGATCTCCAGGCGCAGAATGCTCAGTTTCAACAAATGTTATTGACTTTGGAAAAAGGACAAGAGGATTTGAAAATTTGTTGATCGAATAAAAGAAGAAGAAAGCAAAGAAATCAACCGGTGTTTTGAATCTAGGAAGAAGGTTCCCAGGGCCAGCTAGACGAACCGTTGACTTCGCAACATCATCAGGTGAGAAGGATAATCAAGAAGGGAAAAACAAGGAAGTGATTGCCCATCCATAATCTGAAGAGGAAGAAGACGATGATTACTCTGAAGAGCAGTATTCTCCGGCTGGCGACAAATACAAACATCTGGAAGAACGTCTAAGTGTAATGGAGATTTAGAAAGTGCCCAGGCTGGACTTTGAAGAGTTGGGTTTGGTGTCTGGGATTGTTATTCCACCAAAGTTCAAGGCACCAGTGTTTGCTAAGTACGACGGGGTTTCATATCCCAAGATGCATCTCCGATCTTATGTGAGGAAAATACAGCCTCACACTGCCGACAGTGATTTGTGGGTCCACTTATTTCAGGATAGTCTATCCGGGACTTAGCTATATTGGTTCTATCAACTAGAGAGGGCCAATGTCCATAATTGGGAAGACCTGTCCGCTGATTTTTATAAACATTATCAATACAACGCAGACCTTTCTCCCACCCGTACTCAACTCCAGAGTATGGCTATGGGTTCAAGCAAAGGTTTCAAAGACTACGCTCAAAAGTGGAGGGACTTAGCAGGAAGAGTCCAACCTCCCCTATCTGACAGAGAGCTAGTGGACATGTTTCTAGGCACCCTGTCTGGTCCTTTCTTTAATCATCTAATTGGAAGCTCCTCAACCGACTTCCCCGAATTAATCTTGATTGGGGAAAGAGTGGAAGCTGGGATTAAGAGTGGGAAGATCCAAAAAGACGCATCCTCCAGTTCCATGAGAAAACCATTTATTGGGAAGAAAGAGGTTGGTGCTGTGTACCCTCAAAGGAATCAGGACATAACTGAACATCGTCCAACGGTAGGGGCCGTCATGATCCCTAAGTGTGCACTTACTCAACAAAGGAATAACTAGCCTAGAATAGAAAGACCGGTAAGGCAATTTACCCAGATAAATATGATGCTATCTCAAGTCCTGCTACATTTGTTGAGATCTAATCTGGTAACTTTGAAGGAAGCCCCAAAGAATCCCAACACCACCTCTCCTCATTACCACCCTAATGCTCGTTGTGCTTACCATTCAGAAAGTTCAGGCCATGATACCAACAACTATTGGGCTTTGAAAAACAAGGTGCAAGACATTCTCGAGGCAAAATAAATTGAATTCGATGCTCATGAGATCCCAAATGTTATCACTGCTCCTATTCCCAAGCATGGCCGTGATGTTAACACTGTTGAAGATGATGTGTTTGTTACTGTTGTTGATGAACTTGTTACTCCTCTCCTGACTGTCAAAAGGAACCTGTTGAAGGCCGGTTTATTTCCGGGCTGTGGCGAAGGCTGCCACCTCTGTTTATCCCTACCAACTGGTTGTCATTTATTGAAAGCAGGTGTCCAACGCCTAATGGATGTCAAAGAAATTTTGTTTGAAAAGACTCCCGTTCCAACCATTTCTTACAAGGATGTTTCAATAGTAACCATTTCTGCCAATCCTTCCAGGGTCTCCACCAAAAGACCCGTTAGGATTACATCTGTTCCTAAGGTGACTCCACTGATAATTACTATGCCAGGGCCAATCCCGTACTCCTCAGATAAAACTGTCCCCTGGAACTATGGGGGTGACATCTACTATCACGGTGTCAAACAGGATCGGCTGGCTGATGAAGACTCAATTTTTGAGAAGGCTGCCCCGACATCGGCAACATTGCGGGAACCAGCAAAATAACCCGAAGTGGAAGAGTATTCTCCCCAGAGATTTCTCCTCCAAAAACTGTTACCGATCCTGTGATCATCCATGCTTTTGTTCCTGTTGACACTACTACTATAGTCCCTTTGGTTACCCCGACTGACACCCCTACCGCCGAGTCGACCGAGACTCAGGGCAAAGGCATTTTGGTTGAGCCTGTCCGGATGAAGGCGCAATCAGTATCTATCCCAGAGGCCTCCAAGAAGTAGATGGAAGAAAATTTGAAAATTATAAAGAGAAATGACTACAACATAGTCGAACAGCTAGCGCAGACTTCGTCAAAGCTTTCTATGCTAGCTTTACTGTTGTGCTCTGAGGCTCATACGAAGGCCTTGGTGAAATTTCTTAAAACTGCCCATGTGCCACAGGAAACCTCTGCCGACTAATTCCAAGACTGTGTGGCCAGTTTAACCGCTGATAATGGTTTAGGCTTTTTCGATGCTGACCTGACACCTAGAGGGAGGAAACACAACGAGGCGTTGCATGTCTATGTCGAATGCAGGGGAACCACTTTGGCCCATGTCCTGGTTGATACTAGTTTATCTTTGAATGTGCTACCTAAGAAGGCTCTTGATAGACTAGACTGTGAAGGTCTGACCTTAAAACCCAGCAACATAGTGGTAAGGGCCTTCGACGGTTCGAAGAGAATGGTGCATGGGGAGGTGGACATCCCCATTAAAGTTGGAACTCAAACCTTTGATTCAACTTTCTACGTGATGGACATTCGCCCTTCCTATTCCTATTTATTGGGACGACCTTGGATTCATGACGCTGGTGCCGTCACCTCTATATTACATCAGATGCTGAAATACCCAACCAAGGGAAATATCATTACTATCCATGGAGAGAAGGAATATATGGTTAGTCACCTGAACTCCTTTAGATACATGGAAATGGATGGTGAATTCATTGAAACTCCATTTCAGCATTTCGAGGAAGTCCCACAAATAGTGGCAGTAACCAAGACTATTTCCCAAGTCCCAAAGATTACCAGACCTCCACTAAAGATGTATTCACTGAAAGATGCCAAGGCAGTAGTCGAAGAAGATGCGTGTACTATTTGGGGCCAACTCCCAGATATCCCTTGCAAATATGACAAATTTGGTTTGGGTTTCACTTCAGGAGCCCAGAAAGTTGTTCGTCATGCTCGTGCTGGGGGACCACCTTTGAAGATCAGCAGCCATGGAGTCAACGCAATTGAGGATAGTGATAACAGCTGTGACTTGGAGGAATGGATTTTCCTAACCATCAAAGGAGGACTCACCAACTTGGAAGCCAAAGATTTTGTCCCAATTACTTTTATCCAACAATAATTGTCCTTAAATTTTTATCGGACTTGTAATAATTAAACATTTGAGACTTTTAAAACCTTGTGTCTTACCCGAGGCACAACGGTCTATTTGTAAGGGTTGTTACCTCATTTTCATATGTCATCAATGAATCATGGACGTTTTTGCATACAAACTTTACGCTCTTTATTTTTCTTTTTCTACATTTTTTGTTTTTCAATAATAGCTATGCTCTTACACACACTCACATATCAAAATGCAGATCCACATCCACTCAGGATCCCATGGGTAACGATTCTGCTATGGCCTATTGTGACTTTGAAAATCTAATCTACCAAGCCAAAGACGAAGGTGAGGAAGATTGTGAAGTGCCAGGGGAACTAGCCAGATTATTACAATAGGAAGAAAGGACCATACATCCCCATGAAGAACCAGTGGACACAATTAACTTAGGTACCGAAGAGGACAAGAAATAAGTCAAGGTGGGTGCCAATTTGGAACCTAGTGTCGAGAAGCGCTTAACTCAGTTACTACATGACTATGTTGAGGTCTTTTCCTGGTCGTACAAAGACATGCCAGGACTTGATGCTGATATCGTGGTCCATCGTCTACCGAAAAAAGAAGACTGCCTGCCGGTAAAACAGAAAGTCCTTCGCATGCGGCCAGACATGTCAGAAAAGATCAAGACTGAAGTCATGAAATAATTCAACTCCAGATTCTTAGCTGTCACCTCCTATCCACAATGGGTCGCCAATGTTGTTCCAGTGCCTAAAAAGAACAGAAAAGTATGCATGTGTGTGGACTACAGAGATTTGAATAGGGCAAGCCCTAAGGATGGTTTCCCACTTCCCCATATCGATATTCTGGTTGAAAATACCGCACAACATAAAGTGTACTCATTCATGGATGGTTTCTCAGGCTACAATCAAATAAAAATGGCACCTGAGGACATGGAGAAAACGACCTTCGTCACACAGTGGGACACTTTATGTTATAAGGTTATGCCATTCGGGTTGAAGAACGCTGGGGAAACTTATCAGCGTGCCATGGTAGCTCTATTTCACGACATGATCCATCGCAAAATAGAGGTCTATGTGGATGACAAGATATCCAAATCCCAAACTAAAGAGGAACATCTTGACCATTTGCAGAAACTGTTTGAAAGGCTAAAGAAATACAAGCTAAGGTTGAACCCGAATAAATGCACATTTGGGGTGAGGTCCGGTAAACTCCTAGGATTTATCCTCATTGGTAAAGGTATCTAAGTGGACCCTACCAATGTGAAAGCAATACAATAAATTACTGCTCCTCGCACCGAGAAGGAAGTCAGAGGATTCTTAGGACGGCTTAACTACATTGCCAGATTCATTTCTCACCTAACCGCTACTTGTGAACCAATCTTCAAATTATTAAAGAAAGATCAAGTAGTCAAGTGGAATGATGAATGCGAAGCTGCCTTCGACAAGATCAAGGAGTACCTTCAAGAGCCTCCTGTTTTGATGCCACCATTCGAGGGAAGACCTTTAATCATGTATCTAACTGTCTTGGAAAATTTAATGGGGTGTGTGCTGGGGCAGCATGACGAGTCTGTCCGAAAAGAGCATGCTATTTACTACTTGAGCAAAAAGTTTACCGACTATGAAACAAGATATTCACTGCTTGAGAAAACTTGTTGCGCTCTGGCATGGGCTGCTCACCGGCTAAGACAATATATGCTGACCCATACTACCTTATTGATATCCAAGATGGATCCAATTAAATACATATTCGAGAAGCCTGCCCTCTCTGGGAGAATAGCAAGATGGCAGATGATCCTGACTGAATACGACATTCAGTACACTACCCAAAAATAAATAAAGGGCAGTGTACTAGCCGATCACCTTGCTCATCAAGCTGTGGATGACTATCAGTCCATGAAATTCGAGTTCTCAGATGAAGATATCATGATGGTAAACAACTGTGAAGAATTCAGACCATATGACGGACCTGAACAAGGATCCCGATGGACCTTGGTTTTTGACGGGGCCTCCAACTCACTCGGCAATGGCATATGTGCTGTAATCATATCCCCTAAAGGATGTCATACTCCCTTCACTACAAGACTTCGCTTTAACTGTACTAATAATATGGCAAAATACAAAGCGTGTATTTTTGGTCTCAAAGTTGCCATAGATTTGGGAATCAAATCCTTAAGTGTATTTGGAGATTCAGCCTTAGTCATCAGTCAGATCAAAGGAGAATGGGACACGAAGCACCCTAATCTCATCCCCTACAAAGAACATGTGTTGACATTAATCCCACATTTCGAGGAAATTACCTTTGAGCATTTTCCACGAGAGGAAAATCATCTAGCGGACGCGCTAGCCACTATGTCATCCATGTTTAAACTCAAGTGGGGTAACGAGGCTCCCCAGATCACCATTGAGCGGATGGATGAACCAACTTAGTGTCACGAGATCGATGTTGAAGAGGTAGTGGGAAAGCCTTGGTTCCATGAAGTTAAGAGGTATCTCGAAGCCCAAGAGTATCCGAAGGGAGCTTCAGTCAATGATAAGAAGTTCTTAAGGAGATTCTCTGCTAAATTCTTCCTCAGTAATGGCATTCTCTACAAGCGCAACCACGACTCTGTTTTGCTTCGTTGTGTAGACAAGGTTGAGGCAGACAAGATCATGGCTGATCTACATGAAGGCACTTTTGGCACCCACTCTAGTGGGCACACAATGGCTAAAAAGATCCTACGAGCAGGGTACTACTGGTCTACCATGGAAGCAGATTTCCATCAGCATTCTCGAACCTGTCACAAGTGTCAGATCTATGCTGACAAAGTACACGTGCCTCCAGTTCCTCTAAATGTCCCGACTGCTCCCTGGCCATTTGCAATGTGGGGAATCAACATGATTGGAGAAGTTAAACCTACAACTTTTAATGGACACCACTTCATCTTAGTGGCCATTAACTATTTCACGAAGTGGGTTGAGGCAGCTTCTTTCGCTTCTAGTACCAAGAATGTTTTGGCCCGATTCATCAAACATAATCTCATTTTTCAGTACAGTATCCCAGAGAGAATCATCATAGACAATGGTACGAATCTCAACAATACTATGATCACCGCACTGTGCATGCAACTCAAGATCCAACACCATAATTCTTCCCCTTACCGGCCAAAGATGAATGGTGTTGTTGAAGCAGTAAATAAGAACATCAAGAAGATCATACAAAAAATGACAGTAACCTATAAGGACTGGCATGAGATGCTACCATTCGCTCTCCACGGTTATTGTACCACGGCGCGCACATCAAATTCCCTTCTCCTTGGTATACGGCATGGAAGTTGTTCTACCAATTGAAGTCCAAATACCCTCTCTAAGAATCATCAAGGATGCAGGGCTGAATGAAGATGATTGGATCCAAACTCGACTTAACCAGTTGAACCTAAATGATGAGAAGAGGCTTACGGTTGTCTGTCACGGCCAAATGTACCAAAAATGTATGATCAAAGCTTTTAACAAAAAGGTCAGACGTCAGGTATATCAAGTTGGTACTTGGTAATCAAGCGTATCATATTACCACAAGGTGATCCCATGGACAAATAGACTCCTACGTACGAAGGAGTATTTGTGATCAAAAGCATATTCTCTGGTGGAACAATGATCCTAACCACTATGGATGGCGACGACCTTCCGCACCTTGTGAACGCAAACATAGTCAAAAGATACTATGTATAAGAGACCCGCTAGGTTGACACACCTAGGCAAAACAAGGGCATCCCGGCGAACCAAAAAAGGTTCGGGCAAAGATTAGGGATAAAATACAAACAAAAAAATCTATACACCCGACAAGCTGAAAACCTAAAAAGGCGGCTTGGGCAAAATAGGGTATCTCGGTGGACTGAAAACCCGAAAGGGTGGTCCAAGAAAAAGTTAGATAATTAAAGCGTATGACTATATCCCATTGGATCACCTTACAGACAACCTTTAGCATCGAATGACAAGCTAAAATGGTTCTAATCAATCCAATAAACTTCGGACAAGGCAGCAAGCAGACAAGACGCTCAGAGACACGAAGGCTATAGCAGAATGGGAACCCCATGGGATCATTTCACATAGCTATATTTTCTTTGTATCAATTTTCATTTTTTTACGACGATATTCTCTTACTAGAATACTCGTCTCATTGTACAAAAATACTTATTCAAGTTAATACAAAGATATCCCTTTTAAAGTGCAAAACTATCTGTTTTTCTTTTTCGTGTTTTGTTTGCGAAAACGTCCAATGATTATTTTTGAACATATTCATTTGAACATGACTACTGTTTACAAATGAACAAAAAAAAAGAGGAACAGAAAATAGAAAGACAATCACTAATGGCTTTAAGAAATAGGATAATATCTTTAGACTATTCCATAAAGTTCCCCGCAGATACTTTTCCAGCAAGAGCGGAAAACGGGATATCCCACTACAGGATCGCTAACGTATCTCCAGTATACAGCTTAATGATATCAAGCTCTCTCACATCCCAGACAGAATAAAACTTCCAGTTATAGCTCCGAAGATTCCTCAGTGAAAGTCACCCAGTTTCTCAGGATTCCCCAACAGGATTTCACGAGGTCTACAAGTAATACACGACGCTTCCCTTACGCAACAGAGTTTATTTCTCTAACAAATGGAAGCTCATCAAAACTTCAACTTCATAATATGAAGACTTACACTCATCATACTCAACAGCACTTGGGGATTTATTTTCCCCGACTCCAGCAACACAGCGGCATAACAATTAGTGTGTCCATACATTACATCCATACGTCATAGCATTGACAACACATATACATACGACACAACCTAATTTATTTTGAGAACACCATTGTACCATGCATTTCATACATCATGATATTGCATACAACAAACCTTTCATATTTTCAGGAAAGATCAATCAACAAAAAATTATCGTCAAATTTTCAGCAAGTCAATTACAGATCAATTCCCAAAAAAGGACTGGTCCACCATCTACATAACAGATATTTCTTTCAGACCCCTGCCGGTTCAGTTTAAAACTCCCAACGATTTATTATGATTCTTTCCCACAGACATCTTCTCTGGTTCAGATAAATCTCTCAATGATTTTTTCTGATTCTTCTTCAGATCCCTGCCGGTTCAGTTTAAATATCTCAACGGTTTATTATGATTCTTTCCCGCAGACGCTTTCTCTGGTTCAGATAAATCACTCAAAGATTTACTCTGATTCTCTCCAGTTAAAGAATATTCAAGATCTCTTTTGGTTCAGTTTAAACCCCTCAACGGTTTATCCTGATACTTTCGCAAAGGAACACTTCGGGTTCAGATAAATCTCTCAACGACTTATTCTGATTCTTTCTCACAGATGCTTTCTATGGTTCAGATAAATCACTCAAAGATTTACTCTGATTCTTTCCAGTTAAAGAATATTCAAGATCTATTTTGGTTCAGTTTAAACCCCTCAATGGTTTATCCTGATACTTTCCAGTTAAAGAATATTCAAGATCTATTTTGGTTCAGCTTAAACCCCTCAATGGTTTATCCTGATACTTTCTAAAAGAAAACTTTGGGTTCAGATAAATTTCTCAATGATTTATTCTGATTCTTCCCAGTCAAACAACATACAAGACTTCTTCTGGTTCAGATAAGTCGCTCTAAAGATTTATTCTGATTCTTTTCCAGTTGAAATCAAGTTTAGACTTAGTCCATTTTTTGTCAACAGTCACCCCTATATAGCATCTACAAGCCCATCTCCATCAAATGTCCATCATTCCTATAAATGGAATCTATAAGCCCATCCCCATTTCATCTTCGAGTGCAAATTTCTGGGCACTTTAGTGTCAAATCATCTTCCACCTTCAAGTCACGAATGAAGGATCCGCCAATCTAACTCTTTAGGTTTAATAAGATTGAACAGGGGTAGTTGTTATACCTCAAAATTTGCTCTCTCATTTATCAATTATTTTCTCACAAGATCTCCTTTGGTTCAAGACTGCACAAGGGTTGATCAGCTCAAGACACCTCCTTAAGCACCGATGACTGAAATTAGGGCTTGAGATTGCACAAGGGTAATTGAACTTTTAATTCCTCATTTGACTTTCATGGATCACTATGGACCCTCAAGATTTCTCATGTCAAGTTTCAAGTCTTGGATCAAATTTTTGCTCAATCAATTGATCAGTTGAACTAAAAATCAGCTGTATTGGGGAAAAAGTAAACCGTGGTCAATTTACAGTAAAACTTCATAATTTTTGATCCATATCAACATTTTTAACTCCTATATGTCATTTGATCAAGTTTGGACCACAATTCCTCAAGAAATTTGATCAGATCATCAAAAGGGCAAAATGGTCAAAATTAGGGTTTTGAGTGAGAAAGGGCAATTTCTGATTTTTGACCTAGTAAAAGGTTAATTGATTTGAGACATGATCTCAAGAGTCCAATTGCATCATTTTGACCTAATGGCATGACTCAAAACATCCCTCAAAATCAATTGATTGATAGTTGATTTTCAGTCAACTAATCAAAAGTCAACTGTATACTAAAAAGTTAAACTTTGACTTTTTGGTCAAAATCAAGTGTCAAAGATCACAATTCATCAAAACATGTCAAAATATGAAACTTGTTCATCAATAAATCAAAAAGTCAAGATTTCATTTTGAAAAGTCAAAGTTTCCAAACTTAGAAATTTTTCCAAGTGTTGAAAACTTCATATTTTTTCACAACTTTGAGCCAATTTTTCACCATGATGCAAGATGATTCAAAAGAAACTTTCAACATGAAAGTTGTAGATCTCCATGATATATAAAACATTTCTTTACACAACTTCTCCTAAAAATGCTTGGATCTCAAGTTATGAATCCATGAAGTCATGGTCATGTAACTAAAACACTTAGTGAAATTTTGAGCATCTTTGGTCAGGATTTTGACCTAACTTATGGGCCAAGTTTCATATAATTCCATTTGGATTTTGAAAAAGTTATTCAAATAGGGGTTGTAGAGAACATTACAAGCTTTCCAAAATTTCCAAGAACTCCTTGAGATCATTTGTGAGAAAGGAGAATCAAAGGCTAGAAGTTAGGGTTTCAAGTTGTTTTGCAAGGCAAAATTTGTAATGCAACATGAACCAAATCCATAGCCATGCTGCATAATATTCACTTTGTAGGCCTCAAACTTGTTTGTCACTCCTTAATTAAATGTTTACACAACATATGGATGTTAGAACATAGTTTGACTCTACAACCCTTAATTAGAGTTTTGATGATAACAAAATACAAAGAATAAATAAATTGTAAGATTTATATATAAGACAAATATGCTTCTTAAAATTATGTTTTGTATATACAGAAGATCTGATGGAATCAACATCAGAAGATCAGTAACATGTGCTACATGCTGAAGCTACCTGATCATACGCTGAAGCTTGATGACCAGAATCTGCGCATAAACAAATACACTCTGACTCTGATCAAAGATCTTTTCCAAGTCATCAGCACTCTGAAGCGTTATCATAAGTTAAAGCAAAGAAGACTCTGAAGCGTTATTAAGTATTCAAGACAGAATTAAATACTAACGGTTATCCTCAGACAAGATCTTCTCAAAAATGAAAGTGCGTTATTATCATTAAAATGGCTTTATGGACAACGTATCTCTGCCTTGCCTATTTAAACAAGTCTGTGTGAGAAAAGACGCACGCATGCACTCACATAATTTGCCAAGCCTTCAAAACCACGCTTACTCAAACGCTTTAGCAAATTCAGTTTATTCCAAGCTTAAATTGTGTAATTATCACAGTTATGATATATTGTTTTATTAGAAAACGTTAACACATCATTGTTCAAATTATTTGTAAAAGATTTCCTTGAGATAAACCGGTTTGTGATTATACTCAAGAAGGCTTTAACCGTTGTTAAAGTAGCTGTTGTAATCCTTTGAATATAGTGGATTAACACCTCGTTGGAGAGAGGCGAAATCACCTTGACAGGTGGACTGGAGTAGTTTGAGATAAAACGAACCAGGATAAAAATACTGTGTTGTCTAAGCATTTGTTTTAAGTTTTACAATTCAACCCCCCTTATTGTGTTTTTCACATCTTCAATTGGCATCAGAGCGCCTGGTTCTGAGCTTATAACACTTAACCATGTCAGTACAAGATCCAGCGTCAGAAAAACACAATGGCAGGACCAAATCAAAACATCAGCAATGACAACAATGAAGAAAGAGACAGATTTAGTGGCAAACCTCCAGTCTTTGATGGAGAGAACTTTGACTACTGAAAAGACAAAATTAAGAGTTTCTTTCTGGCCCATGATGCTGATCTGTAGGACATGGTGACTGATGGATACATGCACCCAGTGGATGGAAGTGGTCAGAAGATTGACAGGAAAACAATGTCTGATCAGCAAAAGCGTGAGTTTAGAAATCATCACAAGGCCAGAACAATTCTTCTCAGCGTCATCTCTTATTCAGAATATGAGAAGATATCATACAGAGACACTGCAAAGAATATGTTTGACTCTCTGAGAATGACGCATGAAGGCAACATTCAAGTCAAAGAAACCAAATCCCTTGCACTCATTCAGAATTATGAGGCATTCAAGATGGAAGAGAGTGAATCAATAGAAACTATGTTTTCAAGATTTCAAATTCTTGTTGCTAGTCTAAAAGTTCTTGACAAAGGGTATTCTACTACTGATCACGTTAAGAAGATCATCAAAAGCTTTCCAAAACAATGGAGGCCAATGGTCACAGTGCTTAAGCTAGCCAAGGATCTCAACAAAATCTCTCTGGAGGAACTTGTCAGCTCCCTCAGAAGTCACGAGATAGAGCTAGAAGCAGATGAACCTCAAAAGCAAGGTAAGCCATTAGCTTTAAAATCTAACAGAAAATCTGACTCCAAAGTTTTGCAGGCTGTGGAAGAAACCTCTGATGGGTCCTCATCAGAAGAAGATGAACTATCTCTCCTCTCCAGAAGGGTGAACCAATTGTGGAAGCAGAGGCAAAGGAAGTTCAGGAATCCCAGAAGATCAGAAAATCAGAATGAATCTTTCTCCAGATACAAAAGGTTAGAATGCTCCTCTGGACACAGAAGATCTAAAGGTTCTTCAGGAAACAGAAAGCCAAACAACAAAGACATCATCTTCTATGAATGTAACGAGCAAGGGAACTACAAAAGTGATTGCCCAAAGCTTCAGAAGGAAAAGCCCAAAAAGAATTTTGGCAAGGAAAAGAAGAAAAGTCTCATGGCTACATGGGATGATTCTGACACATCTGAAGCTGACTCAGAATCAGATGATGAAAGAGCAAACATAGATCTCATGGCAAACATAACAGAAGACAGTGAAGCTTCTGAGTCAGACTCTGAATCAGATACAGAAGAGGTATTCCCTGACTTTACTATAAATTTTACTAAGGCTGAACTAGCTGAAAGCCTTAATGAAATTCTGGAAAGATATCAGCAGATCAAAGTCAAATTTAGAAACCTGAAAAGGAATCTTGCTTCTGACTCTGATAAGACTGAGAGTCTCAAATTGGAGAATTCTGAGTTAAAAGATAAAATTTCAAAATTAGAAAACCAATTGCGAAACTCTCAGAAGGAAACAATCCCTGAAACTCCCAGCAATGCTGATGAGATCATCAAGGAGTATGATCATAGCTTTCAGAAGTTTCTAGCTAAAAAGATAGACAGAAGCAAAATGGCTTCAATGATCTATGGAGTTATCAGAAATGGCAGAAAAGGGATAGGATATCAAGGTAAGGTACCTACACCAAAAAATGCCATGGATTTAGTTATAAAACGTACTCCACTTGATTCACACTTTATATATGGGCACACACATGACATAAAATATACAAGTAATGATTACTCTTTCAAACCAAAATTCAACCAGAGTTTTGGTAAAACTAACAAATCAGGACCCAAGAAAATGTGGGTACCTAAGGATAAAATAATACATGTGGCAGATATCTTTAGAAGCAAAGCAAAAACACCAATCATGGTACCTGGACTCTGGCTGCTCACGACACATGACGGGAAGAAGGCATATGTTCCAAAGCCTGAAACTTAAGCCTGGAGGCCACATAGGTTTTGGAGGCAATCAGAGAGGAAAGATCATTGGCTCTAGAACAGTAGGTAATGGAAATCTTCCCTCTATAAGTAATGTTTTACTAGTTGATGGATTAATGCATAATCTGTTATCCATAAGTCAATTAAGTGATAACGGTTATGATATAATCTTCAATCAAAATTTATGCAAAGCTGTTAGTCAGAAAGATGGGACTATCCTATTTAATGGAAAGAGGAAAAACAACATTTATAAAATAAAACTTTTTGAACTAAAAAGTCAGAATGTAAAATGTCTACTGTCTGTTAACAACGAGCAATGGATCTGGCACAGAAGATTGGGACATGTTAGTATGAGAAAAATATCTCAGATTAACAAACTCAATCTGGTCAGAGGACTTCCTAACCTGAAGTTCAATTCAGATGCTCTGTGTGAAGCATGTCAGAAAGGCAAGTTTGCAAAACCAGCTTTCAAATCCAAAAACGTTGTTTCCACCTCCAAGCCATTAGAACTTCTGCACATTGACTTATTTGGACCAGTTAAAACTGCTTCAGTCAGTGGCAAGAAGTATGAGTTAGTAATCGTAGATGACTATAAAAGATGGACATGGGTAAAGTTCTTAAAGCACAAGAACGAGTCACACTCTGTGTTTGTTACCTTCTGCAACCAGGTTCAGAATGAAAAGGATCTTAGAATCGTCAAAGTCAGAAGTGATCATGGTGGAGAATTTGAAAACAAAGATTTTGAGTTATTCTTTAATGATAAAGGCATTCTGCATGATTTCTCTTGTCCTAGAACTCCCCAGCAAAATGGAGTTGTAGAACGAAAGAATAGAACATTGCAAGAAATGGCCAGAACCATGATCAACGAGATTAACGTTGCTAAGATCTTCTGGGCAGAGGCAATAAACACAGCGTGTTACATTCAGAATAGAATCTCCATAAGACCTATTCTGGAAAAGACTCCATACTAATTGTGGAAGAACAGAAAGCCCAACATTTCCTATTTTCACCCATTTGGATGTACATGTTTCATTCTGAATACAAAAAATTATTTGAACAAGTTTGACTCTAAAGCACAAAAGTGTATTATGTTAGGATATTCTGAACGCTCAAGAGGGTACAAAGTATACAATATAGAAACACAGATTGTGGAAGAGTCAATCAGTGTTCGTTTTGATGATAAGCTTGACTCTCAAAAGTCAAAGCATAATGAATCCTTGCAGGTATGGAAGTTGAACTCACATGTACTAAAGACAAATCATCAGAAGCTCTCAACAGAGACACTCCCTCAACATAAGAAAGAGTAACTGCAAGCAATCCAGCACCTTCTGTTGATTAACTCCAGAAAAGACCATCCAGAAGCAGCATGGATCACCCAGAAGAAACAATCCTAGGAAGAAAGGAAGATCCAATCAGAACAAGATCTAGCTTCAGAAACTTTGAAGAATACCTCATGGGACTGGTTTCTCTAATTGAACCAACTACAATTGATGAAGAACTTCTGGACAATGACTGGATTCTAGCAATGCAAGAGGAGCTAAATCAATTCACAAGAAATGACGTATGGGATCTAGTTCCCAAACCAAAAGGATTCAACGTCATTGGAACAAAATGGATGTTCAGAAACAAACTGAACGAACAAGGTGAAGTCATCAGAAACAAAGCACGACTGGTAGCACAATGTTATAGTCAACAAGAGGGGATAGACTATACAGAAACCTTTGCTCCAGTCGCCATGTTAGAATCTATCAGACTCTTAATCTCATTTTCTGTTAATAAAGGCACCACTCTGTATCAGATGGATGTTAAGAGTTCATTCTTAAATGGCTATATAGAAGAAGAGGTATATGTGCACCAACCCCCTGGTTTTGAAAGTTCCAAAAATCCAGAATATGTTTTCAAACTAAAGAAGTCACTATATGGTCTGAAACAAGCTCCCAGAGCTTGGTATGAAAGACTAAGTAACTTCCTGCTAGAAAAGGAATTCACCAGAGGGAAAGTGGACACAACCTTGTTCTGTAAGACAGTTAAGAATGACATTTTAGTATGTCAGATTTATGTTGATGACATCATATTTGGATCCACTAAACCCTCTCTGGGAAGAAAGTTTGCTAAATGTATGCAGGCAAAATTTGAGATGAGCCTAATGGGGGAACTAAAATTCTTTCTAGGCATTCAGATTAATCAAACCCCAGAAGGAACTTACATTCATCAGAGAAAATATGTCAGAGAACTTCTGAAGAAATTTGATCTCTCAGAATGTAAGCCATCAAAGATTTCAATGTATCCCACGTGCATTCTGGAAAGAGAAGAGGTAAGTAAAAAGGTAGAACAAAAGGTCTACAAAGGTATGATTGGTTCTCTTCTCTATCTGACGGCCTCAAGGCCTGACATTCTATTCAGTGTTTGCATTTGTGCTAGATTCCAATAAGATCCTAGAGAATATCACTTAACAGCAGTTAAGCGAATTTTCAAGTATCTGAAAGGTACTACTAATCTGGGTTTGTTTTATAGAAAATCAAGTGATTACAGTTTGATAGGATACTGTGATGCTGATTTCGGTGGAGACAGAGTAGAACGTAAAAGCACTTCTAGAAGCTGCCAGTTTCTGGGAGAAAATCTGATCTCATGGTCCAGCAAAAGACAATCCACAATAGCTCTATCAACATCAGAAGCTGAATACATAGCAGCAGCTGGATGCAACACACAAATCCTCTGGATGAAAAGTCAACTTGAGGACTTCAAGATATTTGAGAGTAACATCCCTATCCTCTGTGACAATACTTCTGCTATTTGTCTAAGTAAAAATCCTATTTTTCATTCTAGGGCTAAGCATATAGAAATAAAACATCATTTTATTAGGGACTATATTCAGAAAGGGATTCTAAATTTAAAATTTATTAACACAGACCATCAATGGGCTGATATCTTTACAAAACCTCTTTCTGAAGATAGGTTCAACTTCATTCTGAAACATCTCAGCATGAAGCTCTGCCCAGAATAAAACTATTTTGATTCCATATCTTAACCTTCAGAACTTTGTCTACTTTTTTGTGAACTACTGATCAATCTTTCTTCAGATCTTTAGAAGTACAGATTGTAACAGAATCAAGGATAGAAATGTGTAGTTCACTCAAGCAAACAAGTGTCATCCAGTCATCAGCTACTTTCTGAGGCTGAACACGCGTTCACGTTTCTGAAAGGTCAAAAGCGTTGATTGGATGCATTGGGACACATGTCATGGGTAACTGTTCCAATATCTTTCTGAATCCCCCAAAATCATCTATCATTAAATGCTCATAATCATTATATTTAATTTCTCTCTCTTGCCATTTATGTTTTCAAATTTTTTTTTAGAAATCTATTTAAACACATCTCTCACCATTTACACTCTTTTACCTTCACTTTCATTTTCTCTACAAACTTATTGTTTTCAGTCTGCATCCTTTCTCAAAACCCTTTCAATTTCTTCACAAAACCTTCGGTGTGAACATGGCTTTCTCCAGCAACCCTACCTCTAGTGCTCAGAAAACAGATTCCTCCGAACAATATGAAGAACCCTATAGAACTCTTCTTACACCCATCAAAAATCTAGAAGTTCTTTCAGAATTGATTGTGGATTTCAACAGCCTTCAAGAGAACGGGTTTAATCTCTCTGAAAAGGTTAAGGCTCAAAGCTGGGAAAGATATTTTGACCGACTGGTGGGTCCAACATTCCCAATTCTTGTAAAGGAATTTTGGATTCATGCTTCATCTTCCAACCATCAAGTTACTTCATACATAATGGGGAAGAAGAAGGATTCATTCTTCATGCTTCATCTTTCGAAGGAAGTTGATTCGAAAGGAATCAAAGTTCCAATCGAAGCTTTGTATGTAGGTTGCTTCTATCCAATTAAAGGTTTGCTTTCCCATGGTCATATGTGGCCAAACGAAAGAATGTACGTGGGGGGTGCCTGCCTTGTGACTGTTTAGCATGAGGGAAATTCCTTGCTTCTGAATCGAAGGGCGCTCTTTCAAGGGAAGCAAGAACTTAGTCAAATCTTGTATGAAGATACCTCTTGGCTCAAACGAAGCTTTTATGAAGCAGGGTCTGCAAGAGGCCCTTGGGGCAAGTGGATTCGAAGGAGGTTTCAAATCCAAATGAAGGATGTAACCGAGTTGCATTCGAATGAGGTTTCAAATCCAAACGAATGATATACCTAAACTTGCATTCGAAGGAGGCTTTAAGTTCAAAATGAGGGATGTAATCCAAGTTGCATTCGAAGGAGGCTCTTGTTCAACTGAAGTTTACATGCAGGAATGTAGAAGGTGAGTGCCCAAACAAAGACTTGCATGTAAGCACTTGTGTTCTAAACGAAGACTTTGCCTTGCAGGGGGTACATGTGGCCAGCAGGTCATGGCCTTCGATTGCAAGCATACAGGCAACATACTTGTCCAATCGAAAGGCTTGCACTGCATGGGGCACTTGTGGCCAGCAAACTTGGTGTTCAAAGCAAGCAATATAGGCAGCAAAAGACACAAACGAAGCCTGCAACAAGAAGTCACATGCCCAGGCGAAAGAGGCACACTAGAAACATTTTGAGAAATCAAAAGAGGCCAAAAGTCAAACGAAGGGTGCCAAATCGAAGGAGACTTGTTTTCTTCCAAATTTGTCAAAATGTTATTTTTATCTGTTTTCTCTCTTTTTGACAGTTTCCTTTTAATTTTGGTACTGGAAAATCCCAATGCACTTGTGCAAGCTTGAATCTTGAGAATCTTTATGAGAGAACCCTTGAAAATTGAGAGGGAAAATTTTTGGGTACAACAATATCATTTTTGGATCAACTAACATGCATCTTGTCAAGGAGTCTCTAAGCTTATGCATGGAGAGTTTAAAATGAGTCTAATGGGGGAGTTGAGCTACTTTCTCGGAATTCAAGTTAATATACTCAATGAAGGAACATTTGTATATCAAACCAAGTATTGTCTCGAATTACTAAAAAGATCCGGTATGGACGGTGCAAAGGAAATTGACACACCTATGGCAACAAATGACAATTTGGATAGAGATGAAAAAAGGTAAGGATGTTGAGGTCAATAAATATAGAGGTATGATTGGATCTCCTCTGTATCTCACTACATCTCGTCTTGATATTATGTTTAGATTTTGTATGTGTGTACGATATCAATCGGATCCCAAGGAATTGCAATTAAAAGCGCTGAAGCGTATTCTTAGATACCTTATTGGTACCTTTAAGTTTTGGCTATGGGATTGTAGCTTGATGGGTTACTCCGATTCATATTTTTCCGGTTGCAAATTGGATAAGAAAAGTACTAGTGGAACTTGTCACATATTTTAAAAATCCTTGGTTAGTTGGCATAGTAAGAAGCAATTTTCTATAGCTTTGTCAATGACCGAGGTGGAATACGTGGATGGCGGTAGTTGTTGTGCCCAAATTTTGTGGCTTAAGAAACAATTACTTAAATTTGACATTAAACTTTCAAGTATTCTTATCATGTGCAACAACACTAGTGCCATTAATCTAACCAATAATCTAGTGCTACATTCTCGCACTAAACATATTGAGATATGTCACTATTTCCTTCACGATCATGTTGAAAAAGGGGATGTTGTATTTGAGCATGTTGATAATAAGAATAAACTTGCCAGTATTTTCACTAAACCTCTGGCAACCGAACCATTTTTCAATATATGTGGGTGTCACGGTTAAAAATCGAGAGACCAAGATCAAAACCCTATATTTAAACATGAAATGAAATAATAAAAAACTAAAAGCAAAGCAATAAATAAGAGATCTAAGGTACAAGGGTTGGTTATACAAAGGGAACGTGTAAGCACCCCATGTATCTATAATACTCTATAGGAACCTTTTGAATTATTTGTTTTTGGTTAAAATGCTTTGTTTTCTAAAAGAGTGTGGAGATGAGAAAAGAAGTATATTTTATTATATTTTTGTTTGGAAAGACAAAAACTCTTATACCTACGTACCAATGAAGGATCAAAACCTCGTAGTTCGTGGTAAAAAATAACAAAAAGATTTGTTGATTGACTTTAGGAGAAGAGACAAGTTGTCATCTTAAGTAGAATACTCAACTAATCAACCCATAAGTATGAGAAGATAGATCTTTGCATCATCGTAAATGGAAGGGCTCCAACTTGGATATGAAATCAATAAGTATTCCACTAAACTCCCTTAAGTGGAAAATAATCAACAACATTCAATCATTACAATGGAGATAGAGAATTACATCTTAAATATAAAGATGACTAATGTCTAATCTTTTTTAGAAAAGGTTTTAAATTGAAAAGCCAAAGTGGCAAAAGGATTTGGATGAGGTTAAATCTCTTTTAGTCTTTTTGAAATTGTTTAATATGCTTATGTATATTGAAGCATTTGTTAAAGGAAGAAATTTTGAAAATGCAATGACAAAGTCAAGGTTTTTTTAATGAAAGCGGTGAAAGTTTGAAATTAGGATTTAGGTATAAGGGTAAACACAAACATTTACCAAGATAACATACACAAAACAGGTAAACACATAAGGATGAATCTAAGACATACACATGCACATGATTATCAAGTAAACAATACTATCTCTTTCCTTGAATTGGACACAAATATCACAAAGATAACAACCAAAGATTAAACATCACTCATAAATAAGTCACAACTTAAGCATAAAGGCAAGGTTCAATCACAATACAAACATATATCAAGTAAGAATCAAACAAAGGAGGCAACATATCATGGTGTAAGCTTGAGATCAAAGCACAAGTGTGAGAGGTGTCATGGTGAGAACATATTCAAAGAACACAACCAATCACAAATATATAATCATGTGAACAATCAAATATCAAGGCATACAAGGTATATGGTAAAGACAAATACCTAAGTATATCAAGTGTGAACATTAAAGACAAGTGATGAAATAATCAAAGGTGGAATTAAGTGAAGTATCACAAACATGGGGAAAGTGAAGTCAAAGTCAATCAACAAGCATCTAATACATATCAAGAATCATATAGACATGGTGAGAACAAAGTATAGTCCTAAGAAGAATCATAATGAATAAAAGTCAAGAATTTAGAAGCACGATCATGTTAAAACAAGTTTGACCTTAAACCATAAAAGAAAGTCCAACATGCTTTGTCAAATGGGAGTTTATGAAGGAAATATTAAAACATGTCAAAAACATCAATTAAAGAAAGTAACATAATCAAGACAATTAAACATGGTTGAATCAAGACATAGAAGTTCTAATAAAATAATCTTATGTAGAAAACCCTAATCATGCATGTACTAAAATTTAAAGATCAAACAACTAACCTTAAAGTTTCAAACTAAACAAAAGACTTAAACAAAAAAATGACATTTAATCATGGTATATATCTTAAGAACTAACATTATATTCAAACGAATATGTTAAAGCATCATGGTATTGAGAATCATTGAAGAAAAGTTTATCACAAAAAAATAATGAAAGAAACATCAAAAGAAATTAAACAAAGATTTTTTTTTGGTTTTTATTAATTAATTAGTTAAACAAAATATAAAATAAAATCAAGACTTTGAATAAATAAATAAGATGTGTTTGGTGTTTTAAATATTAAGGTTGATAAAAAATAGAAAAATGGAAGATAAAATATATAATAATTAAACTAAAACAAAAAAGAACAAAAGAAATATAAACACAAAGAAAACAAGTCATAAAAAGAAGGTTTTGTGGCCAAGAGGTGTTGAACCCATGCCCTCAAGGTCACCGTTCAAAATCTTAGTCATTGGATCATGCGTTGTGGCTTGACATATCATGCATTCACAATAATAAATATAAAACAAGGTGTTGAAATGGTTTTAAAAAAATAGAAAAAGGTATGGGGAAAAGGGGATTCGAACCCCATACATCTCGCTCACACGCAAACACATAAGACCAACGCTTTAACCGCTGGAGTGCAATGCCAATTCAAACAATATTCATATTCAGTTAAATATATTATAAAAAAAAACATTCAAAATTTTAAAACACATGCCATCCATCATCGTCATCAACCTTGAGACATCATCAATGGTGATTTTCGTATTTTCTCATTTCTCGGTCAAATTCAAAAGTGTAAAAAGCAAACTTGCTCACAATTTCACAAGGAGTTCAAAAATGTCCATATCAAAAATTTATATTAACTGTAACTCACGAATTTTGGACAAAACCATAGAAATCCTAACTTTTCAAAATGAAATTAAATGATGTACAAGCTTAACCAATGCCCATTTTCATGGGGCTTTCATTCATGGCATTCAAACAAACAAAATAGTAACAATAATGAATCAAAATGATGCTTGTATAAGAGACTTCAAAATCAAGAAAAACTAACCTATTGGACCAAGGTCCAATGCCTTTTTCAATCTATTTTAGTGATAGAAAACAATCTCTCTAGCTTGTATGATACCTAAGGAACAAAATGCAACAACTACTTTGCTTTGAAACTACCTCAAAGTTCTCAACCAAGTCAAGTTACAATGATGAATGAGCACGGGTTGGGTGGAGTGATTGGGATCTCACAGTGATCAACTAATGCATACAAGAGTGTATATATGGTATATGGATGGCGTTTATATGGTTAGTTTACAAAGAACTTGCAAGGATTGAGAAAACCAAGCTTAAGGTTTTTTGGTGCAACAATGGAACTTTGTGATTTCTCTGAGTTTTAGAGAGAATTTTTGTGTCAATGTGTGTGTTTTGAAATTAAATGATTCTCTCTATTTATAGATAAAGTTGAGAGGATCAAGGTATAATGAGAAACAAAGTTTATAAGTTTATGGTTTGGTTCAAATTTGAGTGTAAGTTTCATGAGTTATGGTGGTTCCAAGATGAAATAATGCTTGATTTATGGACAATAGGTCCACTTTTATGCATAATAGGATGTTTCTTATAATCATGTTTGATTATAGAACAAAGTATGGGCTTAAATCAAGATTTAGTGAGAAAAGGCATGCTTTTATGTAAATGGCAATGTGTCTTTTTGCAAAATGCTCCCAAAGTGGGATGAAACTTGGACAATGCACCAAACACTTTGTATAATACACTTAGGGTTTATGTTAAACAACAATTATATATATATATATATATATATATATATATATATATATATATATATATATATATATATATATATATATATATATATATATATATATATATATATATATATATATATATATATATATATATATATATATATATATATATATATATATATATATATATATATATAGAAGCAATATGACCTGTAAATGAAGATCGCGTGAGATTTGGTTAGTTTAACATGAACTTGAACCAAAAATCTGCCTTGTAAAACATCTTCACCATTGCTACTTCTATTCTTTGAAACTCCTTGCTCAAGTAAAATAAATTCATGCTCTTGGTACCATTTAAAATATGAGATCATCCTATACAACTTTCATTTTGATAACTTGGTTTGAATCATCTTGAATCAATAATAAAACTGGCCAAAAAAAGGGAGTTTCAAGCTGAAAAACACTTAAGGAAGTTTTCTAAGTCTTTGGAAAATTGACAACTTTGAGACCTCAACTTCAACACTTTATATCTCTAAATCCTTAGGAGCTTTTGATTCAATTCCTTCTACAATAATGAATTATGTAGGATCATATTTAAGTACATCCCTTTGGCATGAAAAATGATAGCTTGGGGAAGAAGTTACAAGCTTGAAAAGTCATGTATTTGAACACAAGTTTGTTGACTTAGAGAAAATTTCAAATTCTTCATCTTTTCCCTTTTTGCAGGTTATCTCCATTTTTGTGATTACACTTGGTCAAATTCAACCATTAACCACATTTTAATGATATTTAACTTGATAAGCCCATATTTGACTAAAAATCTCAAAAGTCAAGTTTTGAATATGAGTAATTGACTTTTCATTAGATGAATTTTAAATCTTTAACTTATCAATGAATCACACTTCCCTAGCTAATTGGGACACATGAGAGGGCCATAAGGAAGCATGTACATCACTAGGATTTCTCCCGATGGGCTTGTGTTGTCAAGAAGGCGTGGTTGCACTTGGTTCCTCACCTTTATATGAATGGTTAGTGAACGTCGTTTTCTAGAACATGATGAAGCTACTGACTTTGTTTGTTATTGGTTCTCTTAGCAATTGAGGGTCTATATTGTGTTTCCCACTTGAGAACTCATCGGTGTTCTCGGAGTGTCATACACATCTGAGCTACCATTATGATGGAAGCAAGTGAGGGCTTATACAGTGTTTCCCACTTGGTAACTCATTGGTGTTCTCGTGAGAACCTTGAATCATTTTTCAAACCATTAGATCAAGCTTTAGGTCAAAAGTCAATATTTAGTCAACTTTGATCCAAAATCCCTAATTTGAGGTGCAGATGAATTTGAAATTGGATGAACTTAAAATGATGCACACTTGAGCTTGATTATTGATGAAGGGAAATCACTTGACCATCATGAATGAATGAGAAGCTTGAATCATCAAGGAACCCATATGTCTCTGATCAATCAAATACATGAACTTCTTGATCTAATACACCTATCTTGTGGAAGAAGCAAACAACACAAACCCTTACACATGCATGAGGTTAGTGATGTAAAGATGGATAATATGATATCTTAATGCTATGCAAATGATGAAAACTATGGTGGGATATTAGGTAAAAAATTAGGGTACAACAAATTCCCCTATTTAAGTTTCTTCTGTTATGAAGATTGAAATCTTCGTCTCGACGTGATGGGAGATACTTAAATATAAAAACACACAAATTTTGTGCCCTAAGATGCCACAAGAATGTTTTATGATATGATATGAATGCAAGACTCTAACTTATGCGAACAGCTATAGGATAAGTAATATAAACATCCTAGTCTAATTTAGAGGAAAGGGTCCAAATGCACTAGGGAAAGGATAAACATTGCACTAGGGAAAAGACTACAAAGAGGGTACGTCGACTCACAGATGACGATAAACTACCAACTCAAATGATGAAGGTAGAAAAGTACGGAAAATAGTGACTCAACAGAGATGGTAAATAAGTTTCCAAAATAGATTCTAGATTTTTCTTTAACCAAGTCTTCCACCCGGAAAAGGTAATGAACCTCCTCATGATTCTGCTCATAAGCCATGAATGGGTCTATGTTTTTTCTTTAACTAAGACTTCCACCTGGAAAGGGTAACAAACAAGCTCCTTAAAAGGTAATCGCTTGTATAGAGACTTTGAAATGAACTTCTCTATCATATTAAAGAGATCAACCATCCATTGGAGTAGATAAGACATCACAATGAACTATATTTATCATATTGAAGAGATCGACCATACATTGGAGTAAATAAGATATCACAACGAACTATATCTATCATATCAAAGAGATCAACCATCCATTGGAGTATATAAAATTTCACAATGAACTATCTCTATCATATCAAAGAGATCAACCATCCATTGAAGTAGATAAAATTTCCCAATGAACCATCTCTATCATATCAAAGAGATCAACCATCCATTAGAGTAGATAAGATTTCACAACAAACTATCTCTATCATATCGAAGAGATCAACCATCCTTTGGAGTAGATAAGATTTTGCAACGAACTATCTCTATCATATCGAAGAGATCAACCATCCATTAGAGTAGATAAGATTTCACAACGAACTATCTCTATCATATCGAAGAGATCAACCATCCATTGGAGTAGATAAGATTTCACAATGAACTGTTTCTATCATATTGAAGAGATCAACCATCCATTGGAGTTGATAAATTTGATATTTGGGGATAACTTCTCTGGGGATTAACAGAATGCTCAAACGAGATTGCAATTTTCCATCCAAAAGGGAATCCATGGACACATAAGCTTCTCAAATAAAGAGACCACCACTTGTTGTTAATAATGCTGCTGGGAAATAAACTCAAACTTTTTGAGGAACCATAAATAAATTCCTCTTGAGGAGATAAAGTATTCACGTGTACAAAATAAATGCACTCTTAATCTAGGGTTTAATGCCTTAGAGAGATCCAAACAAAATTATTTGTCATAAACAATGTTCAATCCAGGAATAAGCTGGAGAGAGACAGTCAAACAAGACTCTTCCCAATGAGGAATAAACTCAACTAAGGATTTATCCTATCCAGAAATAGATGGGAAAGCTAAAGTGAATCTTTTCCACGAGGAACAAACTCAATAGGGGATCAAAAAGGGTATGCAACTTTTTTCCTATAGCTGACACTCTATTGGAGGGAGCAAAGACATCATTTGGGGAAGGAAGTACACCACTTGGGGATAAACACAACTAAAATAAGTGGACTTAGGAACATCGAGAAATGCAAATGCGCATGAATGATGTAAATATGAATGAACGAATGTCATGTATATGCTGATAAAACAGACAAAACAGATAAATAGATGATAACACCAGGGATGATGAAATAACACCGGGGTATAACCAAGCACTCAGCCAATATTAATAAGATGGAAATATCACTGAAGATGGAATAAAAAACTAGAGTCCTGTTACAAGGCTCAAATCTTTTTGGGGAGAGGAAAATACTTCTTGGGATGAAAACCCATAATTAAATCTTCTAACATCAATAACCATTGAGAGGACCTCAACATGAACTATGCTTCATCTGGGGAGGGAAAAGGTCTTGGTTAGTCGGGGATTCTCGAATTAAGGCTTAGCTGGGGAACAGTGCCATCCGAAAACCTTTATAAAGATGATAAAAGAAGTATTCGTTCATTTCCACACTTTGGGACTTAACCATTCTTGGAGTTACTATCAACATTCACTTTTTGCATTCATAAATCTAAAGAGAACATTTGTCATTTATTTTCAGAACAAAAAAATCATTTTGATTATTTTTTGTTTCAAATATAATTATCAAAAGTAAAAGTGAAATTTTGCAGAAGTAGGAAATGAAAATAATAATTCCAAACAATTGGGCAAAGGCTCAAATTTTATTGATAGAATCGTAATCCATAAACGGCGTGATTCCATGAATGATTACAAAGTTAGAAAATGGTAAATAAAAGGGAAAGGCTACATTAAAATACAATGACCATTATTCTCCCTAACAACTTTGAATTTTGACTGTACTTGCATTAGTTGAGAATCTTTGGTGGAAAATCCTTTGAACGACATAATTGCTTCATGATGATCAGGTCGTGCCTAGTGCAGTTATTTGCCATATTCCTTAACTTGTTCATAGGTCTCTGTGATACGGTGGGATAACTGACTTGAGGGTTTTGTATTTGATCTCAAATGTTGCGGTTAGCAAGAGTCGCCACCGACTTTTATTTTAACCAAAAGGAAAGGTGAAAAAGCACAAGAAAGACCTTTGAGATTGTTTCTTGAGTTCGGGGGGTAGATTATGAAAAGGGAAGGTATTAGCACCCTTTCATCCATGGTTTTCCATGGGCTCTTAGTTACTTTCTAGATCACTTGCTTTTGTTTGAAATTGTGCTTTGTGTAGTTTTTGAAAGTATTTTGTAAAGTGGCCATTGTTTAGGCAATCTTTGTAATGATTCTCGTTCGTAAGAATGTATACAAAGATGTTTGATCTTTTAAAAATGTTTTTAATTTTGCAAGATGTTTGGAAAGTGTAAGTGTTTGTTTTTGAAAATAGAAAGGATTTTTTGTTTGAAATTGAGCAAGTAATTAGGAACATTCTACCTACTCAAATGTCTTTCTTGTTCATTTTCTTTTCCTTTGACATTGTTGTCTTACCGTTGATTTGGTAAGCAACCCTATCTTTGGATGTAAACGAGATGGGCGTGGGTCATCGTATAGCCATGATTAGCAATGTTGCAAGGTATCTTAGCATTCTTTTTGAGGGACTAAGATCATTTCTAAGGCAACTTAGATAGCATCATCGAGGGACTATGATCTTGTATTTGCTTGTTTTTGCTAAGATACCTTACATGCGTAATATGGCCATTTTGTAAGGCAACAAAGTGGATTTACCCTAAGGGTGTATGTGTGCAAATGTGTTGATTTACATGCATTGATTTGTCTTGAATTAGGGTTTTCTAAATATTGGTTTTAGTCTTTCCATATAAACCCTAATTACTAGCATTTGTATATAAAGCGATAAATTGCGGAATTTAAAGTTACTACGCTATTACAATACTCGTGGGAGGGGGTATACAAATTGTGAATGGGGATTGCAATAATATAAACCTAATTAATCTATTACAACCAAATTGAATTTGATATCAATATACAAGGAAATAAATAAATATAAAGTACAAATGCAAATGAGAAAGAAACATGATTTTTGTTTGGATTTTTATGAAAAGAGGTTTTAACCTAACCCTAATTAGAGAAAAAATAATTGACTAAAATTAATTAAATTAACTTAAACTAATTAAGAAAAGAAATTAAATTTGAAACATTTTTAGGTTTTTAAGAAAAAGGTTTTAAATTAAAATGATATAACAAATTAATTAATTAAAATAAACCTAAATTCTAAATTGATTTTTAATCTACAAGAGGATAATATAATAAATAAACCTAATTATCTAAATATTAATTAATTAAGAAAATAAATTAATTGTTTATTTTTAAGCAAAATGTTTTTTTTTAGTCTTTTTGTATTTATGAAGGAAATAAAATATAAACATATTATTATCTAAATAAATAAATAAACTATTTTTTGGGATTTTTACTAATAATAATAATAATGATATAAATAATAATAATAACAAAAATAAAATATGAAATGAAATGAAATGAAAAAAAACATGAAATAATAAAAAAATAAAGAGCCAGGGGGTGCATGAAGTAGGCAGGGAGTTAATTAGCAAAAACAAAAAAAAGAGCCAGGCCCAAAGGACCCAGCGCCTGCAAACAAAACAAATCAGAAATGTCAAAAAATATGGAAAATAAAAGGCGCTATACATCCATTCATATAAACAAAATAATAAATATGTAAGGCAAATCAAGTCCTGATGACTTCATCTTCAACCTCCAGCCAGTGTACCTACAACTTCTTCATTTCTCAACAAAAAATGGAAGATAACAAAATGAAAGTTGTTGCATTCTTCCTCACGAATCTAACCATGTAAATAACTAAAGCTAAAAGTCAAAGATGCATGAGAATTTCTCTAGCCCTAATTTGAACCCTAAAAATTTCAGAAACTTCAACTCTAAAATTCTCTAAGCTCAAGCCATGTAAATGCAATCTATGGATATGTACAACTTCGTGGCAATGAGGTCTACATCTTTCCTTCAAAAAATAAACATTAATGATGCTTAAATAATGAGATAGAAGTTCAAGTGAAATACCTCAAAACTGGAAATCGTGAAATACAAATGAGCTTGATTCAAAGTGCTGAAAGGATCAGGTTAGCTTCCTTGAGGTCCCAGCAAGCTAATGCAATGATTAGCTTGAGCTGAAAGTGGCCGAGGAGCTCTGGAGAAGTCAAGTTGCAGACCCCTGTTTTTGAAAATGGAACTTGATGATGGAGGTATTACAGTTGAGCAAATGGACTTTGGATGGTTGGTATTTGATTTTTAGAAGCTTTTGGAAGTGAAAGACCAAAGAACGCACGAGGGGATTTGGAGTTTGGTTTGTAAAGCCAGAATTTGCACAACAATGGTGTTTTGAGACAGTTTCTGACTAGAGGGAGTTTGAGTGAGTTTAAGGATCTTCAAGCTCGTGTCCTAGCTCACAAATAGTGCTTTTATTTATAAGCAACAAGTTTGGAGACTTGTTGTTGATCAGAATTTGAAATTACATGTTTATGCATAACATGTGATTTTTGAGAAAACAAGTTTCAATGCCTTGTGTACTTGCTAAGATGGAGTGGTTATGATTTAAACACACTTGCTTATTACTTTGTAGATGAAGTGTGATCAGAGGGAACAAGTTAGAGGCTCAAGAATGGACTTTATGCATAAAGCTTGCTTTTCAAGAATGGTATTGTCAACTTTCTTCCCAAAATGACAATGTGAATTGGATAAAGCTTAAATCACTTGGATTATAGCTCAAAAATTTATGTAATCCATTAATTATGGAGTGACAAACAAGTTTGAGGCCTTCAAAGCAAAGATTATGCAGCCTAACATTGAAATTGCATTTGTGTTCATCATGAAAATGACCTATAATTCAAGTGACAAAACATCAACTTCATCTCTTCGATTCTCCCTACTCAAGAATGATCTCAAGGAGTTATTGGACATTTTGGAAAGATTGCAATGTACTATACTAACCATATTTGAATTGCTTTTGAAGATTCCCCTTAGAACTATATGAAAAAGTTCCATGAAGTTAGGTCAAAATCCTGGTCAAATTTGGGAAAAATTTCACTAAGTGTTTAGTTTCATGACCCTATGTTCATAAAATTATAACTTGAGATCCAAGAACTTTTGGAAGAAGTTGTGTGAATCAAAGTTGTAGATTTCATAGAGATCTACAACTTTCATGTTGGAATTTTCTCTTGAATCATCTTGCATCATGGTGAAAATTTGGCTCAAAGTTATGAAAATATATGAAATTTCCAACACTTAGAAAAATTTCTGTTTAAAAATTTTGACTTTTCAAAATGAAATCTTGACTTTTTCATTCCTTGATGAATAAGTTTCATATTTTGACATGTTTTGATGAATTATGATCTTTGGCACTTGAATTTGACCAAAAAGTCAAAGTTTGACTTTTCAGTATACAATTGACTTTTGATCAGTTGACTACAAAATTCATCTGTCAATCCAATGGATTTGAAATGTTTTGAATCATGTCATTAGGTCAAAATTATGCAATTGGACTCTTGAGATCATGCCTTAAACCAATTGACCATTTTCTAGGTCAAAAATCTGAAATTTCCCTTTCTCAGTCAAAACCCTAATTTTTACCATTTTGCCCTTTTGGAGATTTGATCAAATTTCTTGAGGAATTGTGGTACAAACTTGATCAAATGATACATATAGGTTTAAAATGTTAATGTGGATAAAAATTATGAATTTTTACTGTAAATTGGCCATAGTTGACCTTTTCCCCAATACAATTGATTTTTAGGTCAACTGTTCAATTGACTGAGCAAAAGAGTGATCTTAGGCTTGAAACTTGGAATGAGTAATCTTGGGGGTCCATAATGATATAGGTAATTGTAAGTTCAAAAATCCTTGTGCAAGCTCAAACCCTAATTTTGGTCATCAGTGCTTAAGGAGATGTCTTGAGCTGATCAAACCCTAGTGCAGTCTTGAGCCCAAGGAGATCTTGTGAGAAAATTCTTGATAAGTGAGAGGGAAAATTTTAGGGTACAACAGCTGCCCCTGTTCAATCTTCTTAAGCCTGAAGAGTTAGATTGGCATGTTTTTCCAGTCATGGCTCAAAGGTGGAAGATGATTGGTCACTAGAGTGCCAATAAATTTGCACTCGGCGATGCGATGGTAGAAGGAATGGGCTTAAAGATGCCATTTGGAGAGGTGATAGAATTTTTTTGGAGATGGGATTGTAGACGCCATCCAAAAGTGATTATTTGTATTGTAATTTGTAAGCTGAAAAAATGAGTATCAGAATGGCGTGTGTGTTTGGAGCATACCTGAACTGTATTTGAAAGAGGCCCTGAATGAGTATCAGAATGGCATCCATGTCTGGAGCGTATCTGAACTATATCTGAAAGTTGGATCTGAATGAGTATCAGAATGGCATCTGTGTCTGGAGTGTATCTGAATTGTATATGAGAATTTGAATATGAATGAGTATCAGAATGGCATCCGTATCTGGAGCGTATCTGAACTGTATCTGAGAGTTGAATCTGAATGAGTATCAAAATAGAATCCGTGTCTGGAGTGTATCTAAATTATATCTAAGAGTTGAAACTGAATGAGTATTAGAATGGCATCCGTGTCTGGAGCTTATTTGAACTGTATCTGAAAGAGGCTTTGAATGAGTATCAGAATGGCTTCCGTATCTGGAGCATATCTGAACTGTATCTGAAAACTTTGAACATTGTTAATGATAGCTGTTAATCTTATCCTAAAAAGGGTAAAATGTTAGCTAATATGCAATGTTATGTTGTATGAAATGCATAGTATAATGCATTCGTGTTATCAATGTTTATGATATATGGATGCAATGTATGCGTATGTGAGCTAGTTTGCTGCACTGCTGTTGGATTGGGGAAAATAAATCCTTGACTACTACTGAGGATATGGAGTATAAGTCTTCATGTTGTGAAGTCTAAGTGTTAATGAATTTATGCTTAGAGAAATAAACTCTGTTGTAAGGGAAACTCTGTCTACTACTTGTAAAATCCTGTTGGGAAATTCTGAGAAATTGAACGACTTCTACTGGGGATTGATAATTGGAAGTTTGTTCCGCTGGGAATTAAACTGCAAATTATGGAGGATTTATGGAAATAGCTTAGTGAGATTTCCCTACCTCTTAAAGCCATTAGTAATTGTCTTTTATTTTTTTTATTTGTAAACAGTAATTATGTTCAAACGCATATGTTCAACAATGAATCAATGGACGTTTTTGTAAACAAAATACAAGAGTAAAGAAAAACAGATAATTTTTCACTTTCAAAGGAATATCTTTGTATTGACTTTGAGTAAGTATTTTTGTACAATGATACAGACATTCTAGTAAGAGAACGCCGTCGTAAAAATTGAAAATTTTAATTCAAAGAAAAGATAGGTATGTGCAATAATCCCATGGGGTTCCCATTCTGCTATAGCCTTTGTATCTCTGAGCATCTTGTCTATTTGTTGCCTCGTCCGAAGATGATTGAATTGATCAGAACCTCTGAGTTTGCAGGTTGTCCGTAAGGTGATCCAACGGGACATAGCCATACGCTTTAATTCCCTAACTTTTGCCTGGACCGCCCTTTCGGGTTTTTAGTCCACCGGGATACCCTTTTTTGCCCAAGTCGCCCTTTCAGGTTTACAACTTGCCAAGTGTACATATTTTTTTTGTTTTATCCTTAATTTTTCCTGAACCTTTTTTGCTTCGTCGGGATGCCCTTGTTTTGCCTAGGTGTGTCGACCTAGAGGGTCTCTTATGCGTAGTATCTTTTGACTATGTCCGCGTTCGCAGGATGTGGCAGATCGTCGCCATCCATGGTGGTTAAGATCATTTCCCCACCAGAGAAAATGTTTTTGATTACAAATGGTCCTTCGTATGTAGGATTCCATTTGCCCCTGGATCACCTTGTGGCAGTATGATGCGTTTGATCACCAGATCTCTAACTTGATACACTTGGCATCTGACCTTCTTATTGAAAGCCTTGATCATCCGTTTTTGATACATTTGACCATGGCAGACAGCAGTAAGTCTTTTCTCATCAATCAAATTCAATTGATCAAGTCGAGTCTGGATCCAATCGTCTTCATTCAGACCTGCATCCTTCATAATTCTTAGAGAGGGGGTCTGAACCTCAATAGGCAAGACGGCTTCCATGCCGAATACCAAAGAATAGGGTGTTGCCCCGGTCGATGTGCGAGCTGTGGTACGATACCCGTGGAGAGCGAATGGCGGCATCTCATGCCGGTCTTTGTATGTGACTGTCATTTTCTGTATGATCTTTTTAATGTTCTTATTTGCAGCATCGACAACACCATTCATATTCGGCCGGTAAGGGGAAGAATTATGATTCTGGATCTTGAATTGCTCGCACAAGGCGGTGATCATAGTGTTGTTGATATTTGTACCATTGTCAGTGATGATCCTTTCCAGGATACCATACCGGCAAATGAGATTTTTCTTGATGAAATGGGAAATAACATTCTTGGTAACGGAAGTGAAGGAGGCTGCCTCAACCCACTTTGTGAAATAGTCAATGGCCACTAGGATGAAGCAGTGTCCATTGGAGGCTGTTGGCTTGATTTCCCCAATTATATCAATTCCCCACATAGCAAAGGGCCAAGGAGCCGTCAAGACATTCAAAGGAACCAGAGGTACGTGCACTTTGTTAGCATAAATCTGACACTTGTGGCAAGTTCGAGAATGTTGATAGCAATCTGCTTCCATGGTAGAACAGTAATAGCCTGCCTGTAGGATTTTCTTTGCCATCGTATGCCCACTGGAATGGGTGCCAAAAGTTCCTTCATGTAACTCATCCATGATCCTTTCTGCTTCAACCTTGTCTACGCATCGAAGTAACACAGAGTCATGGTTGCGTTTGTAGAGAATGCCATTACTAAGGAAAAATTTAGCAGAGAAACTCCTTAATAACTTCTTATCATTGATTGAAGCTCCTTCTGGATATTCTTGAGCTTCGATATACTTCTTGACTTCGTGAAACCAAGGCTGGTCCACTACTTCTTCAGTATTAATCTCGTGACAATGCGCTGGTTCCTTCATTCGTTCAATGGTGATCTAGGGAGCCTCGTTATCCCAATTAAGTTTAAACATAGATGACATTGTGGCTAGAGCGTCTGCTAGCTGATTTTCTTCTCGCGGGAAAATGCTCAAAGGTAATCTTCTCAAAATGTGGTAGCAATGTCAAAACATGTTCTTTATAAGGGATAAGGTTTGGGTGTTTGGTGTCCTATTCCCCTTTGATCTGGATGATAACTAAAGTTGAGTCTCCGAATACATTCAAGGATTTGATCCCCAAGTCTATGGCAGCTATAAGACCAAAGATGCATGCTTCGTATTCTGCCATGTCGTTTGTACAATTGAAGTAGAGTCTTGCGGTAAATGGAGTATGACACCCTTCCGGAGATATGAGTATAGCACCGATACCATTGCCAAGTGCATTGGATGGCCCATCAAAGAACAGGGTCCATCGGGATCCTTGTTCAGGTCCGTCATATGGCCTGAATTCTTCACAGTTTTTTACCGTCATGATGTCTTCATCTGGGAATTCAAACTTCATGGGTTGGTAGTCTTCCACAGCTTGGTGACCAAGGTGATCAGCTAGTACACTGCCCTTTATAGCTTTTTGGGTAGTATACTGTATGTCATATTCCGTCAGGATCATCTGCCATCTCGCTATTCTCCCAGAAAGAGCAGGCTTCTCGAAGATGTATTTTATTGGATCCGTTTTAGATATCAACAAAGTAGTATGAGTCAACATATACTGTCTTAGCTGGCGAGCAACCCATGCCAGAGCGCAACAAGTTTTCTCGAGAAGTGAATATCTGGTTCCACAGTCGGTAAAATTTTTGCTCAGGTAATAAATAGCATGCTCTTTTTGGCCAGACTCGTCATGCTACCCCAATACACACCCCATTCAGTTTTCTAAAACAGTCGGATACATGATCAATGGTCTTCCCCCGACTAGTGGTATTAACACAGGAGGCTCTTGTAAGTATTCTTTAATTTTGTACAAAGCAACTTGGCACTCGTCATTCCATTTGACTACTTGATCTTTCTTCAATAATTTGAAGATTGGTTCACAAGTAGCTGTCAGGTGAGAGACAAATTTGGCAATGTAGTTCAAACGTCCCAAGAACCCTCTGACTTCCTTCTCAGTATGAGGAGCAGGCATCTCTTGTATTGCTTTAACTTTGGCAGGATCGACCTCGATACCTTTGTTGCTGACGATAAATCCTAGGAGTTTACCAGACCGTACCCCAAATGTGGATTTGTTTGGATTCAACCTCAGCATGTACTTCTTCAGTCTCTCAAACAGTTTTTATAAGTGATCAAGATGCTCTTCTTCTGTTTGAGATCTGGATATCATGTCGTCCACATAGACCTCTATTTCTTGATGTATCATGTCGTGAAATAGAGCTACCATGGCACACTGATAGGTTGCTCCAGCATTCTTCAATCCGAATGGCATCACTTTGTAGTAGAATATGCCCCACTGCGTGACAAATGTTGTTTTCTCCATGTCCTCAGGCGCCATTTTGATTTGGTTGTAACCTAAGAATCCATCCATGAAGGAAAACACTTTGTGTTGTGCCGTATTGTCAACTAGAATATCAATGTGGGGGAGTGGAAAATCGTCCTTAGGGCTTGCCCTATTCAAATCTCTGTAGTCCACACACATTCGCACTTTGCCGTCTTTTTTGGGCACGAGAACAACATTGGCAACCCATTGGGGATAAGAGGTGACAACCAAGAATCCAGCATTGAATTGCTTCACGACTTCTGCTTTAATCTTTTCTGACATATCAGGCCTCATGCGGCGAACCTTTTGCTTTACTGGCAGACAATCCTCTCTTGTAGGTAGACGATGTACCACAATATCTACATCAAGTCCTGGCATGTCTTCATACGACCAGGAAAAGACTTCAACATAATCGTGTAACAACTGAATTAGACGCTCATTGACACCGGGTTCTAGATTGGCACCCATCTTGACCTCTTTTTTTGTCTTCTTCGGTACCTAGGTTGATTGTATCCACGGGTTCCTCATGAGGCTGAATGGTCCCCTCTTCTTGTTGTAATAGTCTGGCAAGTTCCCCTGGTACTTCACAATCTTCCTCACCTTCATCTTCGGCTTGGTAGATTAGATTCTCAGAGTCACAAAAGGCCATAGTAGTATCGTTACCCATGGGATCCCGAATGGATGTATACCTGCATTGTGAGTGTGAGTGTGTGTAAGGGTATAGCTATCCTTGAAAGAAATAAAAATGTAAAAAGAAAAACAATGAGCACAAAAGTTTGTATGTGAAAATGTCCATGATTCATTGATGTCATATGAAAATGAGATAATAACCCTTACAAATGGACCATTGTGCCTCGGGTAAGACACAAGGTTTAAGAGTGCGGATTGTTTTAATATTACAGATCCAACAAAATGTAAAGATAGATTACTGTGGGATAAAAGTGATCGGGACAAAATATCTAGCTTCCCAGTTGCTGAGCCCTCCACTGACAGTTGGGAATATCCAGTCCTCCAAGTCACAGCTATCTTCATCATCTTCTACGGTGTTAACCTCGTAGTTGCTGATCTTCAGGGGTGGTCCTCCGGCACGAGCACAATGCACAGTCTTCTGGGCACCTGAAGTGAAACCTAGGCCAAATTTGTTAGACTTATATGGGATATCTGGGAGTTGTCCCCAAATAGTGCACCCACCTTCTTCTACCACTGCTTTGGAATCCTTCAGAGATGACATCCGAAGTGGAGGCCTTGTGATCTTGGGAACAACCTTGGTTACTGCCACATCTTGCGGGACCTCTTTAGAGTGTTGGAATGGAGTTTCAATAAATTCACAATCTAATTCCACATATCTGAAGGAACTGAGATGGCTGATCATATACTCTTCTTCTCCATGAACGATGATAATCTTCCTTTGAATCAGATATTTCAGCATTTAATGCAACGTAGAAGTGACAACGCCAGCATTGTGAATCCATGGTCGGCCTAGCAAGCAGGAATATGAGGGATGGATATCCATTACATAAAAAGTTGAATCAAATGTTTGGGTTCCAACCTTTATGGGGATATCCACTTCCCCATGTACCATCCTTTTCGAGCCGTCAAAAGCCCTTACTACTATGTTACTTGGCTTCAATGTCAATCCCTCACAGTCAAGCCTCTCAAGAGCTTTTTTAGGCAATACATTCAGAGATGAGCCAGTGTCCACCAAAACATGAGCCAGGGTTGTGCCCCTACATTCAACTGAGACATGCAATGCTTCATTATGCTTCCTTCCTCTTGGTGTTAAATCAGCATCCAAAAAACCTAGACCATTATCTGCAGTCAGGCTGGCTACGCAGTCTTGAAACTGATCGGCAGATGTCTCTTGGGGTACATTGGCAGTTTTCAGGAATTTTACCAAGGCTTTTGCATGCGCCTCGGAACATAGTAGTAATGCTAGCATGGAAATTTTAGCCAGGGCATCCTTCAAGGAAGCCATCTTCAAAGGAGGGTTTTCAAACACAGTTTCAGCCGACGCCAACGTCTGAGGCACCTCTTCAAAGTGTTGAAAAGGGGTTTCAATGAATTCCCCATCCATTTCTATGTATCGGAACGAGTTCAAGTGGCTGACCATATACTCCTCTTCCCCTTGGACTGTAACAATCTTTCCCCTGACTGGGTACTTAAGCTTTTGATGTAGTGTGGAGGTCACCGCTCCAGCCTTATGGATCCATGGACGACCCAATAAACAGGAATAGGATGGACGGATATCCATCACATAGAAAGTAGAATAAAAAACTTGGGAACCAACCCTGATTGGAATGTCCACCTCGCCATGTACCATCCTCTTCGAACCGTCAAAGGCTCGGACAATAATGTTACTGGGCTTGAGTTCCAGACCCTCACAATCCAATCTGTCTAGGGCCTTCTTGGGCAATACATTCAATGAAGAACCGGTGTCCACCAACACATGGGCCAGAGTAGTGCCCCTGCATTCAATAGAGACATGCAGGGCGTCATTATGGTTCTTTCCTTTTGCAGTCAGATCGGCGTCAGAAAAGCCCAACCCGTTATCAGCAGTCAAGTTAGCCACACAATCAGTAAATTGATCAGCAGACGTTTCTTGTGGCACATGAGCTGTTTTCAGAAAGGAGATCAGGGCTTTGGCGTGGGCCTCTGAACACAATAACAGTGATAGCATAGAAATTTTTGATGGGGTGTGCCCTAACTGCTCAACAACATTGAAATCACTTTTCTTGATAATCTTGAGGATCCCCTCCATCTCTTGCTGGGAGGCTTCAACAGCGGTCGTCTTTGGTGCCTCCGTCCGGGCAGGCAAATCAGTAGCAACTCCTTTGCCCCGAGCATTAGAGGACTCGGCGGCAGGGGTAGAAACAGGAACTTGATTTGGAAGGGAAACATGCACACTTGCGGGTGTGATGATAAGAGGTTTCTGAATAACTGGTGGTGAAATATCTGGTGAAAACAGCCTACCACTGCGAGTAATCCAAGCACATAAACATCTGCCCCATAGTGCCATGGGACATCTTTGTCAGATGTATAAGGGAGAGGCCCTGGAACTGTAATGATGATGGGAGCAACTTTCTGAATGGACATAATTTTGACAGGCTTCTTTGAAGGAGCCTTGGGAGGTTTGTTGAAAATAGTGACAATAGAAACTTCTTCGGTAGGGACAGCAGGAACGACAATCTTTTCAAACAAGATTTCCTTGCTATCCATCAGGCTTTGGATACCTGATTTCAGCAAAGGACAACCAAAAGGAGAAACAACACATAGAAGGCAATCTTCATCACATCCCGGAAATAAACCAGCTAGCAACAGATTCCTTTTAACAGTTGATAACGGGGTAACAATCTCTTCCACGGAGGCTACATATCGGTCTTCTTCCACAGCACTCACTCCATGTTGGGGCATGGGAGCAGTCACAACATTGGGTCTTTCAGGCGCCTCAAACTGTATTTCCTTAGCATCTATAAGGTCTTGAACCTTATTCCTCAGAGCCCAGCAATCGTCCGTAGTATGCCCGGGGCTATCAGAGTGATAAGCGCAACGGGCGTTGGGGTTGTATTTTGGGGAAGCTGTATTCACCACCTTCGGAGCTTCCTTGACAGTTACCAGGTTGGTTGACATCAGTTGCGGCAATATCTGAGACAGGGTCATGCTAAGCCAAGTGTACTGCCTTTTGGGCCTCTCACCCCTTTGTTGATTATACTGCTGAGGAGCAGCAACATGCTTGGAAATGACCAATGCATTGACAGCTTGGTGGTGTTCCGGCTTAACTTGTCTTCGGGGACCATAAACAGCACTGGCTTCCTTCTTGAAGGGCTTCTTCTCAGTACTTGCGGAGGCACCTCTCTGTATCTTCCCTGACTTGATACCAGCTTCTATCCTTTCACCCGTCAAGATCAAATCTGTAAACCCAGCGGAAGAATTACCAATCAGATGATTGAAGAATGGACCAGACAGGGTCCCCAGAAACATGTCAACAAGTTCACGGTCAGTCAGCGGTGGCTGCACCCTGCCATCCAGGTCTCTCCATTTTTGCGCATATTCCTTGAATCCTTCGCCTGTTCCCAGTGACATACCCTGAAGTTGGGTACGCGTGGGAGCGAGGTCAGAATTGTACTGATACTGTCTATAAAATGCAGTAGCCAAGTCCTCCCAGCTTTGGATATTGGCTCCATCTAACTGATAGAACCATTCGAGTTGAGACCCCGAAAGGCTATCCTGAAAGAAATGGATCCATAGGTTCTTGTCTGCCGTGTAAGGTTGGATCTTCCTTACATATGATCTGAGATGCAGCTTAGGACAGGAAGCCCCGTCGTACTTCGCGAAGGCAGGCGCCTTGAACTTGTGTGGGATCACCACTCCAGAAGATAAACCTAAATCTCCGAAATCCAACCCTGGCACATTTTGAATCTCCATGGCACTTAAACGGTCCTCTAGTTGCTTGTATCTGTCTGTAGCAGGAGGGTACTGTTCGTCATTGTAATCCGTCTCGTTGTCGGAGACCGCAGGACTAGGAGCCCTTCCCCCCTGGGGACTGTCTTTCTCTGCAGAGGAAGTAGCCTGATCAGCCTCATTATGGAGTGTATACCCAAACCTGCGTCCAGTGTTGAACAACGCAGTCCTCTTCTTCTTCTTCTTCTTCAAGAGTAGAGTCTTCAACTCTTGTTGACCTTGGGCTAAGCTCATGACCAGCTCTTGAAACTGGGCGTTCTGGGCCTGGAGGGCCTTGATAGCTTGTTCGTTGGATGTTTCAGGATTCATGATGACTGTTTAAATAAACAGCGAAGAAGATTAAGCAACCTGTGGAAAAAGGGTACCTGTTATGCATATGATACAATGAGATGCGTATGATTTATGTTTTCAAAGACAAACGAGATTCAACTTTGTAGACAAAAGGGAAACACGCTTCATTAGATTCAAACTTTAAATTGTTCAACAACTTACCCTTAGGCATTACAGTAATGAAAATACTGAAAAGGAAATAAAAGCTATAAAAGGAAACAATCAAAGCCCATCAGTGCTCCCATGGCCTCCTCTTCTCAGTATGGATATAGTCATTCAGGATCCGCTCTTCCTCCAATTGCTTAGTCAGCTTCTGGATCTTCCGTTCCTGTTCGTTGAACTTTTCCCGATAAAAATCCCGTTCTTCCTTTAGCTGCGCCCAAGATCTCTTCAGTGTATCAACTTCAGTGGGTATCTGAGGAGGGAGGACAGTTGGAGGAACCCCGTCTTCATCCGAAGATTCAAGAATGATAGGTCTGACAGCTTCGTATGGCATACCTAACTTCTGAGCATGGATGCGGACCCATCTGCAATAGGATTCCATTGGTAGAGAAGTCTTTGGTCCCAACTCATGTGGGTCAGCTTTGTGAATTCTGCCCCAAGCCTTAATGAATCCATGGTGTAGTTTGTCACTGTCTACCTGAAATTCAAAATGGAAATGAGGAACCAACATCTCATGAGGCCCTACTCTTCTGGATCTTCCAAACTGACAGAGAGCTAAACATGGATTATAAGAGATTCCTCCCTGGGTGCCGATCAATGGAACATTAGGGTATTCTCCGCAACGATCAATAACAGCTACCTCATCCAAACCTCTGAGAGTCCAAGTGATGTCATTATCAGTGAGAGACATTAACCTATGAGCCCAACCCTTTCCTTCTTCATTCTTCAGTACGAACTTAGGAAGGTGCGAAATAAACCACCTCACTAGCAAAGGAGCACAACACCACGGAGTTCCCCATCTTCGGGCAGTACGAGCATAGAGTTGTTGCAAGATATCACCCAAAAGAGTGGGCACAGGATTCCGAGACATGAAGATCCTTATGGCATAGATACTGATAAAGGTGTCAGGATTTGGAAACAATACCAGACCATAGATTAAAAGAGCCAGAATGTCTTCGTACGCCTTGAAGTCTAAGTCATTCCAGAAATCATTAGCTTTGCCAACCAGAAATTTAACCAAAAAGCCCTTAACTCCACTTCTAGTTTCCCAGTTAGCCAATACCTCTTCTTTGGTCAAGGGAAGGACTGCAGCAACCTCTTCAGGCCTAAGAGTCTTCTCCCAACCAGTGAATGGAGTTTGCTCCAAAACAGGGATACCAAGCAAATCAGAGAATTCTTCCAGGGTAGGGACCAGCTGGAAGTCTTGAAAGGTAAAGCAATGATACAGGGGATCATAAAACTGGTTCAGGACACTTATCAGTTGTTGGTCCCACTTTGAAGTGATCAAAACAAGGAGAGAACCATGCCTCTTGATGAAGGAAGTAGTTTTTGGAATCCTATCAACCAAATTCTTGAGCAAAGTTGGTGGTTGAACAAAGTTGAGCCGGATAGTATTCCTACGCACGGGCATCATGATGTCCTACAAAACAGAGCAAAGATGAAACATTTTTGTCTTTGAAATGGGTCAGTCCTTATACGGGATGCATGCAATGGTATGATGGTATGATGCTATGATGAAGCACACCACAAGTATTCACAAAGGCAAGCATGATAAGGCACATAAGTCACACAAGACAACCCTTAGGTTTTAGGCCAGCATGAAGTTTAGGTATTACCCTCTTTTAGTTTTGTTGGTTAAAACCTGTCCTATCAGAAGTAACCGGGTTCTAGAGGATCTCAAATCATTGACTACCCTCAATCGGTCATAACTCCAGCATCGCAATCTTTTCTTGCGGCCAGAACCATCGCGGGAGTTTAGCCTCAATGAGTGTAGCATACTGCTACTGTTCTATGGCCAAGTTTGGTCAATTTAGGGTTCTAAGGTCGGTTGGTGTTTAATGACTCCTTAGAAGACCCATATTCTCCTCGTTGCAACACAAGGGATATCGGTACAAACTAAGGCGCCACACCAACGTAGCCACTGCTTCACCCATGTCGGTCTACGCCGGACAGGTCCCTCATAGATTATGCTACCTAAAAGGGGATTCCCCAGATTCGGGTTAGGATCTATGAAACTCCGATGCAAAGCCCACAAATATAAAAGCAAACAAAGCAAACAATTCAAAACAAAGGTGATCTAAGCCCTAAGGTTACTCCACTTTTAAGTTCATTTCCCCAGCAGAGTCGCCAGTTCTGTGATACGGTGGGAGAACTGACTTGAGGTTTTGCGTTTGTTTTCGCAAATGTTTCGGTTGAGCAAGAGTCGCCACCGACTTTTTATTTTATCCTAAGGAAAGGTTTAAAAAGCACAGCAAAAACCTTTGAGATGTTTTCTTGGGTTCGGGGAGTAGATTATAGAAAGGGAAGGTATTAGCACCCTTTCTATCCATGGTTATCCATGGGCTCTTAGTTACTTGCTTAGATCAACTTGCCTTGATTTTTAATTGTTTGAAATGGTGCCTTGTGTGTGTGGGTTTTGAAAATGTTTTGAAAAGAGGCCAATGTGGTGGCAACCTTTGTAATGATCCATGTTGGGATGTATACAAAGGTGTATGTCTTTAAAAAAAGTTTTCAATGTTTTTTTTGGAAGTGGTTTTGAAAATAGGCAAGTGTTTTTGCAAGTTTGATTCAAGTAACTAAGAGTTCGTCTACTCCTAAATTTCTCAAAGATTTATCCTATGTTTTAAACCTTTTAACAATTTTGTTTCACCATTGTATTTGGTGGACAATCTTGTGTTAGGATGTGAACGGGACAGGCGCGGGTCATCGTTTAGACCATGATTGCAATGGTGCCAAGTATCTTTGGGCAATTTTCCTTTTAAGGGACTTGATCATTTTTTAGGCAACTTTTGAAAGCGTCATCGAGGGACTATGATCATTTGATTGTTTTGTTTTTGCCAAAGATACCTAACATGCAATATGGCCCATTATTGAAGGCAACAAGTGGAGTACCCTAGGGGTGCAAGTGTGATTGGTGTTTGTTCATTTTCATGCTTGTTTTTCTTGAATTTAGGTCAAACTATGTATTGTTTTTGATTTGCATACAAAACCCTAATTCTAACATGGCATATTTAGAAAGCATTTAAAGTGCGAAATTTAAAAGGTCCTAAGTTATTACACAATGATCATGGGAGTGGGGGTACAAAATATTCAAATGGGGATGAGACTTCATAGGAGGATAGTACCCAATATTTACAACCAAATTGAATTGCGCAAATATAAATGTAAAGATGTATAAGAATAGAACAATGTATATGTGAAGGTATTTTTGTGTAAGTGTATATTTTTATTCACAACTAAAATAAAAATAAATAAAAGAAAAGTTAATTTTTGAATATTTTTATGTTTAGGGCAAAAACCCTAACTTTTCTAAATAAGAGGTATTAATTATTTATTTAAGTATTATATATAATATTTATTAATTATGTGTAAAAAATAAATAAAAAGAAAGTATATTATCAAAAAGTGATTTCAAGTTAATTATTAATAAAAATAAAAATGTATTATTTTTTTTATGTTTTTAACCTAAATGTACTAATAAATATATAAGTATTTACATTATTTATTAAATATATATTATATGTACAAAACTAAATATTTAATATTATTAAAAAAGTATATATTTTTTATAAAATGTTTTCAAAAGATAAAACAAAATTAAATAAGTAAATAAAAGTGTTTAGTATTATTTCTTTGTATTTTAAATAAAAGTATATTTAGCTTTATTTATGTACAAAACTAAATGAAACAAAATAAATGTCAAAAAAATGCAAAAAAATGTGGGAAAAATATTTTTAATATTTTTTTTTATGTTTAGACAAAAATATAAAAACAAAATCAAAAGGAAAAAATCAAAAATAACAAAGATATCTCAAAATGGGCCAGGGGGTGCATGTGTAAAAATAGGGTGCAAACAGAAAAAGCCAGGCCCAAGCCCAAGGATGGTTGTCTTCAACCTCCAGCACCTTCAAACACAAAAATGCGCGCGTTTTCTTCCCTGTTTTCTATCTCTTGATTCTTTGATTTTCAGCACAAACTCATAACATGAAAAATGTCAAGCATTGAACCACGAATCCAAACATATAAAAAACTTAACTTAACTTTCAGAAACGAGAGATAATTTCTCCATCCCTAATTCTTAACCTAAGTTTTTGTCAATGTTCAAGTTTAAAATACTCTCAGCATATGCAATATAAATGGAAAGTGAGGATAGGTATAGCTTCAGGGACATGAATATGACATTTTTCATTCACAAACTTAAAGCTAACTCTTCCTAGATTGAGAGGTAGAAGTCCATGAACTTACCTGTTCAGCTTGGACCGTGTCTGACAATGGAGGCACCTTCAAGGCAAAATGAGGATTGGTACAGCTTGCTTGAAGTTCAGGGATGCTATTCCAACCTTTAGTTTGTTTTAAAACCAAATGAATCAAGCTATAGCAATCCACCTGCAAAACAGAAAATGTGAAAATGGTGAAGCTGGTTAGAGGTGTTACAGGTCGTGTCCAATGTTTGGGATAGCTTGTATATGTGATATGGAATGTGTGTGGACTGGTTTTAGTAAGAATGCACGAGTGGATTGGCTTATGGAAGTCCAACTGCAGAGGTGACTCTGTTTTCTGCAGTAGGAGGGTGTTTTGAGGTTTGATGATGTTTGGAGGGTGTTTTGGTCGTGCCTTAGCTCAGTTATGTTGTTTAGAATGTGTACAACAACTTTGCTTAAGCTTGTTCTTGCAGCAATGAGAGTTGTTTTTCAAAATGCAAGGTTTCTTCTATGTGAAGCAAGGAAATGCCAACTTGGTTTCTAGGCTTGTACAGGCCCCTCAAATGTGCTGCATCTTTTAGTCTTGATCAGTGTGTTATGTCCATGAATCTTGCGTCCAAAGATATGCATTGTACCATTTGATTTGCAAACTTGACATAAAGTTCTACTTTACAAAAATGGATAAATCACTTTTTCCAATTAAGGCTTAAATCTTTGTACAATGACCAAACTCAAAGAATAACATCTTGGCACAATGGATTAGCATTAAATTATTGAGTGTAAATGAGATTTGAGGCCTGTAATCTGGGAGTGCAAGCTGAGTTCAAAAATGCCTAAGTGTATGAACATGAAAATTGGCCATGAGCAAAGTGAGTTTTGCCTATATTGCCAAATTCGATTCTCCCTAACCATAAGGTTGTTTGATGAGTTCTTGGACATTTTGGAAAGCTTGGAATATGTACTACAATCCATATTTGCAATGCAAGTTGAAATTCCAAGTGGAAGCATGTGAAAAGTTGCCATGAAGTTAGGCAAAAATCCTGCCTAGAATAGGTCAAAAATTTTTCTAAGTTAAGAATGTTTTGCACCCTTGTTCCAAAAATCATAACTTGGGATACAAGCTTCTTTTGAGGAAACTTTATGAATAAGAGTTGTAGATTTTGCAATGGACTACAACTTTCATGTTTTGAGTTTTCCTTGAATCCAAATGTATCTTGATGAAAAAATGGGACAAAGTTAGGAAAAAAATAGGGATTTTTATAACTTAGAAAAATTCTAAGTTATGAAAATTCTTCATTTTAAACCCTAATTTGAAAATCTTGATTTCTTGATGAACAAGTTTCATATTTTGACATGTCTTGATGAAAAATGAATCTTGACACTTTATTTTGACTAAAAAGTCAAAGTTTGACTTTTCAGTATACAATCAAAAATTGATCAATTGACGGGAAAATTCATCTGTCAATCTTGTGCATTTGGGATCTTTTGAATTTGTTGAACATGTCAAGACAATTCCATGGGGTCCTTGAGTCCATATATGAGCTTGGTTTGCCATTGGTTAGGTCAAACAGTCAAAAATTGCCTTTGTGCAGTCAAAACCCTAAAAATAACCATTTTGCCCTTTTGGTGATCTGATCAAATTTCTCGTGGAATTGTGATCCAAACTTGATCAAATGGTCCATATGAGTTCATAATGTTGATGTGGGTCAAAAAACATGAGGTTTGACTGTCAATTAACCACAATTGACTTTTTCCCCAATACAGCTGATTTCTAGGTCAACTGTCCAATTGACTGGGCAAAGTTTGGAATCAAGGCTTGAAACTTGGGAGTCCAATATGAAGCATGAAAGTCATTTTAGGCATTTTAGGTCAAAACATTTTTGTGCAAACACAAACCCTAATTTGGGTCAACAATGCGAGGAGAAGTCTTGAGCAGAGGAAACCCTAGTTGGATCTTGAACTCCAAGGGTCTTGTGGTGAGAAAATGTTGAGGAAATGGGAGGGCAAATTTTGGGGTACAACAGTTGCCCCTGTTCAATCTTCTTGAACCTGAAGAGTTAGATTGGCAAGTTTGCCTTTCGCGACTCGAGGGTAAAAGGAGATTGGACACTAGAGTGCCCGGAAATTTGCACTCGCATGCTGGAGTATCAACGATGTGATGTCGGTAATGGGCTTATAGATGCCATTTGGAGATGTGACAGAACCTTGTCGGGAATGGGCTTATAGATGCCATTTGGAAGTGTTGACCGCGTAGGAGATTCCTTAGCGAGAACTTGCGTACTTTGAGAAAGGAAGATGTTTCCTGGCTTGTTACAAGTGTTGATCTTTAGTCTCTTCATGCAGATATGCCCTGGCTGGATACACGTATCGAATCTAGAATTGGTTGCTCACAGATGTGCCCTGGCTGGATATAGGAATCAAATCTGGAAAATGTTGTCGACAGATGTGCCCTGGCTGGATACAAGTATCGAATCTGGAATTGGTCGTCTTCAGATGTGCCCTGGCTGGATACAGGTATCAAATCTGGAATTGTAAAAGGTTGGTAGAGATGTCTTTCCTGGCTGGATACAGGTGTAAACCTCTGACCTGAGAATGAAAGATAATTTCCTGGCTTGTTACAGGGGTTGATCTTCAAACTCTTCATGCAGATATGCCTTGGCTAGATACAGGTATCGAATCTACAATCAATCACTCACAGACGTGCCCTGGCTAGATACATGAATCGAATCTGGATTTGTGATATTTGATAGTAATCATCTTTTGGATTGATCTTTTTCCTGAAAAGGCAAAATATCAGTGGTATGCAATGTCATGATGTATGAGATGCATGATGTCATGATGCTCAAAATGAGTTAGTGTTGTATGCACTTTGTCATGTATGTGAATAGGATGTATGAGATATGAAACATCTATGAACGTATTTTCGTCTAGGAAAATAAATTCTTGACGACTGGCCGGGGAATCAAATCCTGGGCTGATGTTGAAGAGAAGAGTTCTTCGTTTCCGCTGGGGATTATGGTTGCAAGAATAAACCGATAGGAGTAGATGACTCCGTTGGGGCATAAACTTGTTGGAGAGATCACTCCGAGGGGAATTACTCCGTGGGAAGAGATAGTTCGCTGAGGCTTTGATGAGGGCTCCGCTGGGGATTCTGCTGATGAATTATGTTGGAGAATTTGATGAACTCCGCTGGGGGGTAGGAAGAGCTTCGCCGAGGACGGACTTTCCATGGTAATTAGATGATGATAACCCAGATATAACCCTTGATGGGAAATAACTTATGAATAAAGTCGGGGAGAGTCGTTCGTACTCTGCAGGGGATAAGCTTCCAGAATCTACTAGGGATAAGCTCCGAGACCTGCTGGGGATATGGATTCCACTCTCCTGGGGAAAATTTTTCTTTTGAGACTGTACTGGGGTGCTGGTATTCCGCCGGGGAATAATCTTATATTAAGACTATCAGGGATGCTTGTTGAGGGATGTCTATACTCCGCTGGGGATTGTGGAGGTAGCTTGGTCATGTTCTTCAGCTGAACCTACCTTGGTACCCTGGTGGACAAAACAACTAGACCGCTTGGTCACTTCAAAATTGCCCCCTGTTTCTGATGTCACCTGTCATTAATCTTTTGTTTCGTATGTAAACATTTATGATCTAGCAATTTAATGTCAAATGCATATATCAAAAATGCGCATTGGACGTTCTTTGCAAAACAAAACAGAAAAAAGGAAAAACAATGGATAATTTGTCTGAAAAATTGAATTTGTATTGATTTTGAAATTTGCCTGTAAAATAGGCGTTTATGTACAGGAGGCTGACGTCCTAGTAAGAGAACGCCGCCGAATAACATAGAGTTTATACAATTTTGAAAAAGGAAACAAAACAGCTATGTGAAAACTAATCCCGCTGGGTTCCAACTCTGCTATCGCCTTTATGTCTTCAAGCGTCTCATCATTTTGCTGCTTAGTTGAAGATGAAGCTGATTGATCGATGCCGAAGTCTGAGCCCTGATAGTTGATGCCGAATTCTGGATGCAAGGTGATCCAATGAGACATAGTATTACGCTTTATCCCTAACTTTTGCCTGGACCTCCCTTTCGGGTTTTCAGTCCACCGGGATACCCATTTTTGCCCAAGCCGCCTTTTCAGGTTTTCGACTTGCTGGGTGTACAGATTTATTTCATTTCATCCCTTATTTTTGCCCGAACCCTTTTGGTTCGCCGGGAAGCCCTTATTTCTGCCTAGGTGTGTCAACCTAGTGGTTCTTTAGTTCACGCGTAGTATCTTGTTACTATGTCTGCATTGGCGGGGTGAGGAAGGTCGTCACCATCCATGGTAGTTAGAATCATAGCTCCTCCTGAGAAGATATGCTTAACCACAAATGGCCCTTCGTACGTAGGGGTCCATTTTCCCCTGGGATCACTTTGAGGAAGGATGATGCGCTTGATTACCAGGTCTCCGACTTGATACTCTTGTCGTCTGACTTTCTTGTTAAATGCCCTGATCATCCGTTTTTGGTACGTCTGACCATGACAAATAGCAGTGAGCCTCTTTTTGTCAATTAGATTTAATTGTTCAAGCCGAGTCTGGATCCAGTCATCTTCGCTCAAGTCTGCATCCTTCATTATCCGGAGAGAGGGTATCTGGACTTCAATAGGCAAGACTGCCTCCATGCCGTAGACCAAGGAAAAGGGAGTTGCCCCCGTTGACGTCCGTGCTGAGGTGCAGTACCCATGAAGAGCGAACGTTAACATTTCGTGCCAATCTTTGTAGGTCACTATCATCTTCTGCACAATCTTCTTAATATTCTTATTTGCTGCTTCTACAGCCCCATTCATCTTCGGCCGGTAAGGTGAAGAGTTATGGTGCTGTATCTTGAATTGCTCGCAGAGCTCAGTGATCATCTTGTTGTTAAGATTGGTACCATTATCCGTAATGATCCTCTCAGGTACACCGTATCGACATATCAGGTTGTTCCGAATGAATCGTGCCACGATGCTCTTGGTTACGGTAGCATAGGAAGCTGCTTCAACCCATTTCGTGAAGTAATCAATCGCTACCAGGATGAAACGATGCTTGTTGGATGCCGTCGGTCGGATCTCGCCGATCATATCAATCCCCCACATTGCAAAAGGCCAAGGTGCCGTCAGGACGTTCAGCGGAACCGGAGGAATGTGCACCTTATCAGCATAAATCTGGAATTTATGACAAGTTCGAGAATGCTGGTAACAGTCGGCCTCCATTGTGGACCAGAAATATCCTGCCGGAAGGATTTTCTTTGCCATGGTATGTCCACTGGAATGTGTTCCGAATGTACCTTCATGAAGCTCCGCCATGATCTTTTCTGCTTCAGTCTTATCCACACAACGCAGTAGGGTTGAGTCATGGTTTCGTTTGTACAGAATGCCGTTGCTGAGGAAGAACTTTGCCGCGAACCTTCTCAAGAACTTCTTGTCATTAACAGATGCACCTTCGGGGTATTCTTGAGCTTCCAAGTAACTCTTCACTTCATGATACCAGGGTTTCTCTGTTACCTCCTCGGCCTCAAGATCACAACGATATGCAGGTTCATCCAATTTCCAGATAATGATCCGGGGTGCTTCGTTGTCCCATTTGACTTTGAACATAGAAGACATTGTAGCCAACGCGTCCGCTAACTGATTCTCCTCTCTTGGGAAGTGTTCAAAAGTTATCTCTTCGAAGTGGGGAAGCAATGTCAGCACATACTCCTTGTAAGGAATAAGATTCAGGTGTTTCGTATCCCACTCGCCTTTGATCTGGTTGATCAAGAGAGCGGAATCTCCGAAGACACTCAGAAACTTGATCCTTAAGTCAATTGCAGCTTGAAGACCCATGATACATGCCTCATATTCCGCCATGTTGTTGGTGCAGTTGAAACATAGTCGGGAAGTGAGTGGAGTATGAGTGCCTTTGGGGGATATGATCACAGCGCCAATACCATTACCCAAAGCATTCGAGGCTCCATCGAAGTGCATAGACCATCGGGATCCTTCCTCAGGTCCTTCATCCGGTCCAGGTACTTCACAATCAGTTACTACCATGATATCTTCGTCTGGAAATTCAAAGTTCAACGACTGGTAATCATCCACAGGTTGGTGTGCCAAACGGTCTGCCAATACACTTCCTTTGATTGCTTTTTGAGTCGTGTACTGGATGTCATATTCCGTCAAGATCATTTTCCATCTTGCTATTCTTCCGGACAGAGCGGGCTTTTCGAATATGTACTTGATTGGATCCATTTTTGAAATCAACAGAGTAGTGTGAGTCAACATATACTGTCTCAGCCGGCGAGCAGCCCATACCAGAGCACAACAAGTTTTCTCGAGCAGTGAGTACCGAGTCTCACAGTCGGTAAACTTTTTGCTCAGGTAATAAATAGCATGCTCTTTTCGGCCAGACTCGTCATGCTGCCCCAACATGCACCCCATTGAGTTGTCAAGTACTGTCAAGTATAGTATTAGAGGTCTCCCTTCCACTGGTGGCATAAGGATGGGTGGTTCTTGGAGATACTCCTTTATCTTTTCGAAAGCGGCCTGACATTCATCATTCCAACGTACTACTTGATCTTTCTTGAGCAGTTTGAAGATTGGTTCACAGGTAGCAGTTAGATGCGAGATGAATCGGGCAATGTAGTTCAATGTCTTGGGAGTTGGCATCTCTTGTATGGCTTTCACCTTGGCAGGGTCCACTTGAATACCTTTGTCGCTTACAATAAAACCCAGCAATTTTCCAGACCTCACCCCAAAGGTGCATTTGTTTGGGTTCAACCTCAGCTTGTACAACTTCAGACGGTCAAACAGCTTCTGTAGATGGTCAAGGTGTTCCTCCTCAGTTTGAGACCTTGCAATCATATCGTCGACGTACACTTCTATCTCGTGATGGATCATATCATGAAATAAAGCAACCCTGGCACGTTGGTAGGTTGCCCCAGCATTTTTCAACCCAAATGGCATGACCTTGTAGCAAAAGGTGTCCCACTGAGTAACGAAAGTGGTCTTCTCCATGTCTTCAGGAGCCATCTTGATCTGATTATAACCGGAGAAGCCGTCCATGAAGGAGAAAACTTTATGCTGAGCAGTATTATCAACCAGAACGTCGATATGAGGCAGAGGGAAATCATCCTTAGGGCTGGCCCTGTTCAAATCCCTGTAATCAACACACATTCGGACTTTACCATCTTTCTTTGGCACTGGAACCACGTTGGCAACCCACTGAGGGTAAGAAGTCACTGCTAGAAACCCGACATCAAATTGTTTCATAACCTCAGCTTTGATTTTCTCGGACATCTCTGGACGCATGCGGCGGACCTTCTGTTTTACCGGAGGGCAGTCTTCCTTGGTAGGCAGGTGATGAACCACAATGTCGGCATCCAAACCAGTCATGTCCTCGTAAGACCAAGCAAAGATTTCCATGTAGTCATGCAGCATCTGAATCAACCGTTGTTTCACACTGAGCTCTAGATTGGCACCAATCTTGACTTCCTTTCTATCTGTCTCAGTACCCAGATTTACCGTTTCCACTGGCTCTTCATGCGGCTGAATGGCCCTCTCTTCCTGGAGTAGCAGTCTTGCAAGTTCACCAGGCACTTCGCAATCATCTTCACCCTCGTCTTCGGCTAAGTTGATCGGATTTTCGAAGTCATAACTGGCAGTAGCAGAGTCGTTACCAGTGAGATCCAGAGTGGATTGGAACCTGTATAAGTGAGTGTGTGTAAATATAACTGTTTTGCAATATATGATAAAGAAAGAAATGGAGCACAATATTTGAAATGCAAAAAACGTCCAATGTTTTTATTAATGATATATGAAAATGTCATACAAAAGCCCTCACAAATGGAGCCACGGTGCCCCGGGTAGGACACCGAGCCATAAAAGTTTCTACATATTGTTTGTTACAAATTGAAGACAAAAGAGTTCATTACTGAGTGACAAAAGTAATAGGTCTAAAGTCCTTGGCAGTCCAGTTGCTTGGTCCATTGTCGGTTGTTGGGTAGATCCAGCTGTCAAATTCCACTTCCTCCACGTCGTCCTCAATAGCATTCACTCCTGGGTTGGTGATGAACACCGGAGGTTTTCCGATCCTTGCTTTGCGAACAGCCCTCTGAGCCTCTGCAGTGAAGCCCAGCCCAAACTTGTCAGTCTTCTGAGTGAAGTCAGGAAGTCGACCCCAATTTGCGCACTCGCCTTTCTCAATCACAGTCAGGGCATCCTTCAAGGAAGCCATCTTCAAAGGAGGGTTTTCAAACACAGTTTCAGCCGACGCCAACGTCTGAGGCACCTCTTCAAAGTGTTGAAAAGGGGTTTCAATGAATTCCCCATCCATTTCTATGTATCGGAACGAGTTCAAGTGGCTGACCATATACTCCTCTTCCCCTTGGACTGTAACAATCTTTCCCCAGACTGGGTACTTAAGCTTTTGATGTAGTGTGGAGGTCACCGCTCCAGCCTTATGGATCCATGGACGACCCAATAAACAGGAATAAGATGGACGGATATCCATCACATAGAAAGTAGAATAAAAAACTTGGGAACCAACCCTGATTGGAATGTCCACCTCGCCATGTACCATCCTCTTCGAACCATCAAAGGCTCGGACAATAATGTTACTGGGCTTGAGTTCCAGACCCTCACAATCCAATCTGTCTAGGGCCTTCTTGGGCAATACATTCAATGAAGAACCGGTGTCCACCAACACATGGGCCAGAGTAGTGCCCCTGCATTCAATAGAGACATGCAGAGCGTCATTATGGTTCTTTCCTTTTACAGTCAGATCGGCGTCAGAAAAGCCCAACCCGTTATCAGCAGTCAAGTTAGCCACACAATCAGTAAATTGATCAACAGACGTTTCTTGTGGCACATGAGCTGTTTTCAGAAAGGAGATCAGGGCTTTGGCGTGGGCCTCTGAACACAATAACAGTGATAGCATAGAAATTTTTGATGGGGTGTGCCCTAACTGCTCAACAACATTGAAATCACTTTTCTTGATAATCTTGAGGATCTCCTCCATCTCTTGCTGGGAGGCTTCAACAACGATCGTCTTTGGTGCCTCCGTCCAGGCAGGCAAATCAGTAGCAACTCCTTTGCCCCGAGCATTAGAGGACTCGGCGGCAGGGGTAGAAAAAGGAACTTGATTTGGAAGGGAAACATGCACACTTGCGGGTGTGATGATAAGAGGTTTCTGAATAACTGGTGGTGAAATATCTGGTGAAAACAGCCTACCACTGCGAGTAATCTTGGCAGGTCCAGTGATGTTTGTAACACTGGTACTTGTATCAAATTCTTGCTTCACTCCAAGCACATAAACATCTGCCCCATAGTGCCACGGGACATCTTTGTCGGATGTATAAGGGAGAGGCCCTGGAACTGTAATGATGATGGGAGCAACTTTCTGAATGGACATAATTTTGACAGGCTTCTTTGAAGGAGCCTTGGGAGGTTTGTTGAAAATAGTGACAATAGAAACTTCTTCGGTAGGGACAGCAGGAACGAAAATCTTTTCAAACAAGATTTCCTTGCTATCCATCAGGCTTTGGATACCTGATTTCAGCAAAGGACAACCAAAAGGCGAAACAGCACATAGAAGGCAATCTTCATCACATCCCGGAAATAAACCAGCTAGCAACAGATTCCTTTTAACAGTTGATAATGGGGTAACAATCTCTTCCACGGAGGCTACATATCGGTCTTCTTCCACAGCACTCACTCCATGCTGGGGCATGGGAGCAGTCACAACATTGGGTCTTTCAGGCGCCTCAAACTGTATTTCCTTAGCATCTATAAGGTCTTGAACCTTATTCCTCAGAGCCCAGCAATCGTCCGTAGTATGCCCGGGGCTATCAGAGTGATAAGCGCAACGGGCGTTGGGGTTGTATTTTGGGGAAGCTGTATTCACCACCTTCGGAGCTTCCTTGACAGTTACCAGGTTGGTTGACAGCAGTTGCAGCAATATCTGAGACAGGGTCATGCTAAGCCGAGTGTACTGCCTTTTGGGCCTCTCACCCCTTTGTTGATTATACTGCTGAGGAGGAGCAACAGGCTGGGAAATGACCAATGCATTGACAGCTTGGCGGTGTTCCGGCTTAACTTGTCTCCGGGGACCATAAACAGCACTGGCTTCCTTCTTGAAGGGCTTCTTCTCAGTACTTGCGGAGGCACCTCTCTGTATCTTCCCTGACTTGATACCAGCTTCTATCCTTTCACCCGTCAAGATCAAATCTGTAAACCTAGCGGAAGAATTACCAATCAGATGATTGAAGAATGGACCAGACAGGGTCCCTAGAAACATGTCAACAAGTTCACGGTCAGTCAGCGGTGGCTGCACCCTGCCAGCCAGGTCTCTCCATTTTTGCGCATATTCCTTGAATCCTTCGCCCGTTCCCAGTGACATACCCTGAAGTTGGGTACGCGTGGGAGCAAGGTCAGAATTATACTGATACTGTCTATAAAATGCAGTAGCCAAGTCCTCCCAACTTCGGATATTGGCTCCATCTAACTGATAGAACCATTCGAGTTGAGACCCCGAAAGGCTATCCTGAAAGAAATGGATCCATAGGTTCTTGTCTGCCGTGTAAGGTTGGATATTCCTTAGATATGATCTGAGATGCAGCTTAGGACAGGAAGCCTCGTCGTACTTCGCGAAGGCAGGCGCCTTGAACTTGTGTGGGATCACCACTCCAGAAGATAAACCTAAATCTCTGAAATCCAACCCTGGCACATTTTGAATCTCCATGGCACTTAAACGGTCCTCTAGTTGCTTGTATCTGTCTGTAGCAGGAGGGTACTGTTCGTCATTGTAATCCGTCTCGTTGTCGGAGACCGCGGGACTAGGAGCCCTTCCCCCCTGGGGACTGTCTTTCTCTGCAGAGGAAGTAGCCTGATCAGCCTCATTATGGAGTGTATTCCCAAACCTGCGTCCAGTGTTGAACAACGCAATCCTCTTCTTCTTCTTCTTCAAGAGTAGAGTCTTCAACTCTTGTTGACCTTGGGCTAAGCTCATGACCAGCTCTTGAAACTGGGCGTTCTGGGCCTGGAGGGCCTTGATAGCTTGTTCGTTGGATGATTCAGGATTCATGATGACTGTTCAAATAAACACCGAAGAAGATTAAGCAACCTGTGGAAAAAGGGTACCTGTTATGCATATGATGCAATGAGATGCGTATGATTTATGTTTTCAAAGACAAACGAGATTCAACTTTGTAGACAAAAGGGAAACACACTTCATTAGATTCAAACTTTAAATTGTTCAACAACTTGCCCTTAGGCATTACAGGAATGAAAATACTGAAAAGGAAATAAAAGCTATAAAAGGAAACAATCAAAGCCCATCAGTGCTCCCATGGCCTCCTCTTCTCAGTATGGATATAGTCATTCAGGATCCGCTCTTCCTCCAATTGCTTAGTCAGCTTCTGGATCTTCTGTTCCTGTTCGTTGAACTTTTCCCGATAAAAATCCCGTTCTTCCTTTAGCTGCGCCCAAGATCTCTTCAGTGTATCAACTTCAGTGGGTATCTGAGGAGGGAGGACAGTTGGAGGAACCCCGTCTTCATCCGAAGATTCAAGAATGATAGGTCTGACAGCTTCGTATGGCATACCTAACTTCTGAGCATGGATGCGGACCCATCTGCAATATGGTTCCATTGGTAGAGAAGTCTTTGGTCCCAACTCATGTGGGTCAGCTTTGTGAATTCTGCCCCAAGCCTTAATGAATCTATGGCGTAGTTTGTCACTGTCTACCTGAAATTCAAAATGGAAATGAGGAACCAACATCTCATGAGGCCCTACTCTTCTGGCTCTTCTAAACTGACGGAGAGCTAAACATGGATTATAAGAGATTCCTCCCTGGGTGCCGATCAATGGAACATTAGGGTATTCTCTGCAACGATCAATAACAGCTACCTCATCCAAACCTCTGAGAGTCCAAGTGATGTCATTATCAGTGAGAGACATTAACCTATGAGCCCAACCCTTTCCTTCTTCATTCTTCAGTACGAACTTAGGAAGGTGCGAAATAAACCACCTCACTAGCAAAGGAGCACAACACCATGGAGTTCCCAATCTTCGGGCAGTACGAGCATAGAGTTGTTGCAGGATATCACCCAAAAGAGTGGGCACAGGATTCCGAGACATGAAGATCCTTATGGCATAGATACTGATAAAGGTGTCAGGATTTGGAAACAATACCAGACCATAGATTAAAAGAGCCAGAATGTCTTCGTACGCCTTGAAGTCTAAGTCATTCCAGAAATCATTAGCTTTGCCAACCAGAAATTTAACCAAAAATCCCTTAACTCCACTTCTAGTTTCCCAGTTAGCCAATACCTCTTCTTTGGTCAAGGGAAGGACTGCAGCAACCTCTTCAGGCCTAAGAGTCTTCTCCCAACCAGTGAATGGAGTTTGCTCCAAAACAGGGATACCAAGCAAATCAGAGAATTCTTCCAGGGTAGGGACCAGCTGGAAGTCTTGAAAGGTAAAGCAATGATACAGGGGATCATAAAACTGGGTCAGGACACTTATCAGTTGTTGGCCCCACTTTGAAGTGATCAAACCAAGGAGAGAACCATGCCTCTTGATGAAGGAAGTAGTGTTTAGAATCCTATCAACCAAATCCTTGAGCAAAGTTGGTGGTTGAACAAAGTTGAGCCGAATAGTATTCCTACGCACGGGCATCATGATGTCCTACAAAACAGAGCAAAGATGAAACTTTTTTGTCTTTGAAATGGGTCAGTCCTTATACGGGATGCATGCAATGGTATGATGGTATGATGCTATGATGAAGCACACCACAAGTATTCACAAAGGCAAGCATGATAAGGCACATAAGTCACACAAGACAACCCTTAGGTTTTAGGCCAGCATGAAGTTTAGGTATTACCCTCTTTTAGTTTTGTTGGTTAAAACCTGTCCTATCAGAAGTAACCGGGTTCTAGAGGATCTCAAATCATTGACTACCCTCAATCGGTCATAACTCCAGCATCGCAATCTTTTCTTGCAGCCAGAACCATCGCGGGAGTTTAGCCTCAATGAGTGTAGCATACTGCTACTGTTCTATGGCCAAGTTTGGTCAATTTAGGGTTCTAAGGTCGGTTGGTGTTTAATGACTCCTTAGAAGACCCATATTCTCCTCGTTGCAACACAAGGGATATCGGTACAAACTAAGGCGCCACACCAACGTAGCCACTGCTTCACCCATGTCGGTCTACGCCGGACAGGTCCCTCATAGATTATGCTACCTAAAAGGGGATTCCCCAGATTCGGGTTAGGATCTATGAAACTCCGATGCAAAGCCCACAAATATAAAAGCAAACAAAGCAAACAATTCAAAACAAAGGTGATCTAAGCCCTAAGGTTACTCCACTTTTAAGTTCATTTCCCCAGCAGAGTCGCCAGTTCTGTGATACGGTGGGAGAACTGACTTGAGGTTTTGCGTTTGTTTTCGCAAATGTTTCGGTTGAGCAAGAGTCGCCACCGACTTTTTATTTTATCCTAAGGAAAGGTTTAAAAAGCACAGCAAAAACCTTTGAGATGTTTTCTTGGGTTCGGGGAGTAGATTATAGAAAGGGAAGGTATTAGCACCCTTTCTATCCATGGTTATCCATGGGCTCTTAGTTACTTGCTTAGATCAACTTGCCTTGATTTTTAATTGTTTGAAATGGTGCCTTGTGTGTGTGGGTTTTGAAAATGTTTTGAAAAGAGGCCAATGTGGTGGCAACCTTTGTAATGATCCATGTTGGGATGTATACAAAGGTGTATGTCTTTAAAAAAAGTTTTCAATGTTTTTTTTGGAAGTGGTTTTGAAAATAGGCAAGTGTTTTTGCAAGTTTGATTCAAGTAACTAAGAGTTCGTCTACTCCTAAATTTCTCAAAGATTTATCCTATGTTTTAAACCTTTTAACAATTTTGTTTCACCATTGTATTTGGTGGACAATCTTGTGTTAGGATGTGAACGGGACAGGCGCGGGTCATCGTTTAGACCATGATTGCAATGGTGCCAAGTATCTTTGGGCAATTTTCCTTTTAAGGGACTTGATCATTTTTTAGGCAACTTTTGAAAGCGTCATCGAGGGACTATGATCATTTGATTGTTTTGTTTTTGCCAAAGATACCTAACATGCAATATGGCCCATTATTGAAGGCAACAAGTGGAGTACCCTAGGGGTGCAAGTGTGATTGGTGTTTGTTCATTTTCATGCTTGTTTTTCTTGAATTTAGGTCAAACTATGTATTGTTTTTGATTTGCATACAAAACCCTAATTCTAACATGGCATATTTAGAAAGCATTTAAAGTGCGAAATTTAAAAGGTCCTAAGTTATTACACAATGATCATGGGAGTGGGGGTACAAAATATTCAAATGGGGATGAGACTTCATAGGAGGATAGTACCCAATATTTACAACCAAATTGAATTGCGCAAATATAAATGTAAAGATGTATAAGAATAGAACAATGTATATGTGAATGTATTTTTGTGTAAGTGTATATTTTTATTCACAAATAAAATAAAAATAAATAAAAGAAAAGTTAATTTTTGAATATTTTTATGTTTAGGGCAAAAACCCTAACTTTGCTAAATAAGAGGTATTAATTATTTATTTAAGTATTATATATAATATTTATTAATTATGTGTAAAAAATAAATAAAAAGAAAGTATATTGTCAAAAAGTGATTTTCAAGTTAAATATTAATAAAAATAAAAATGTATTATTTTTTTTATGTTTTTAACCTAAATGTACTAATAAATATATAAGTATTTACATTATTTATTAAATATATATTATATGTACAAAACTAAATATTTAATATTATTAAAAAAGTATATATTTTTTATAAAATGTTTTCAAAAGATAAAACAAAATTAAATCAGAAAATAAAAGTGTTTAGTATTATTTCTTTGTATTTTAAATAAAAGTATATTTAGCTTTATTTATGTACAATACTAAATGAAACAAAATAAATGTCAAAAAAATGCAAAAAAATGTGGGAAAAATATTTTTAATATTTTTTTTATGTTTAGACAAAAATATAAAAACAAAATCAAAAGGAAAAAATCAAAAATAACAAAGATATCTCAAAATGGGTCAGGGGGGTGCATGTGTAAAAATAGGGTGCAAACAGAAAAAGCCAGGCCCAAGCCCAAGGATGGTTGTCTTCAACCTCCAGCACCTTCAAACACAAAAATGCGCGCGTTTTCTTCCCTGTTTGCTATCTCTTGATTCTTTGATTTTCAGCACAAACTCATAACATGAAAAATGTCAAGCATTGAACCACGAATCCAGACATATAAAAAACTTAACTTAACTCTCAGAAACGAGAGAGAATTTCTCCATCCCTAATTCTTAACCTAAGTTTTTGTCAATGTTCAAGTTTAAAATACTCTCAGCATATGCAATATAAATGGAAAGTGAGGATAGGTATAGCTTCAGGGACATGAATATAACATTTTTCATTCACAAACTTAAAGCTAACTCTTCCTAGATTGAGAGGTAGAAGTCCATGAACTTACCTGTTCAGCTTGGACCGTGTCTGACAATGGAGGCACCTTCAAGGCAAAATGAGGATTGGTACAGCTTGCTTGAAGTTCAGGGATGCTATTCCAACCTTTAGTTTGCTTTGAAACCAAATGAATCAAGCTATAGCAATCCACCTGCAAAACAGAAAATGTGAAAATGGTGAAGCTGGTTAGAGGTGTTACAGGTCGTGTCCAATGTTTGGGATAGCTTGTATATGTGATATGGAATGTGTGTGGACTGGTTTTAGCAAGAATGCACGAGTGGATTGGCTTATGGAAGTCCAACTGCAGAGGTGACTCTGTTTTCTGCAGTAGGAGGGTGTTTTGAGGTTTGATGATGTTTGGAGGGTGTTTTGGTCGTGCCTTAGCTCAGTTATGTTGTTTAGAATGTGTACAACAACTTTGCTTAAGCTTGTTCTTGCAGCAATGAGAGTTGTTTTTCAAAATGCAAGGTTTCTTCTATGTGAAGCAAGGAAATGCCAACTTGGTTTCTAGGCTTGTACAGGCCCCTCAAATGTGCTGCATCTTTTAGTCTTGATCAGTGTGTTATGTCCATGAATCTTGTGTCCAAAGATATGCATTGTACCATTTGATTTGCAAACTTGACATAAAGTTCTACTTTACAAAAATGGATAAATCACTTTTTCCAATTAAGGCTTAAATCTTTGTACAATGACCAAACTCAAAGAATAACATCTTGGCACAATGGATTAGCATTAAATTATTGAGTGTAAATGAGATTTGAGGCCTGTAATCTGGGAGTGCAAGCTGAGTTCAAAAATGCCTAAGTGTATGAACATGAAAATTGGCCATGAGCAAAGTGAGTTTTGCCTATATTGCCAAATTCGATTCTCCCTAACCATAAGGTTGTTTGATGAGTTCTTGGACATTTTGGAAAGCTTGGAATGTGTACTACAATCCATATTTGCAATGCAAGTTGAAATTCCAAGTGGAAGCATGTGAAAAGTTGCCATGAAGTTAGGCAAAAATCCTGCCTAGAATAGGTCAAAATTTTTTCTAAGTTAAGAATGTTTTGCACCCTTGTTCCAAAAATCATAACTTGGGCTACAAGCTTCTTTTGAGGAAACTTTATGAATCAAACTTATAGATTTTGCAATGGACTACAACTTTCATGTTTTGAGTTTTCCTTGAATCCAAATGTATCTTGATGAAAAAATGGGACAAAGTTAGGAAAAAATTAGGGATTTTTATAACTTAGAAAAATTCTAAGTTATGAAAATTCTTCATTTTAAACCCTAATTTGCAAATCTTGATTTCTTGATGAACAAGTTTCATATTTTGACATGTCTAGATGAAAAATGAATCTTGACACTTGATTTTGACCAAAAAGTCAAAGTTTGACTTTTCAGTATACAGTCAAAAATTGATCAATTGACGGGAAAATTCATCTGTCAATCTTGTGCATTTGGAATCTTTTGAATTTGTTGAACATGTCAAGACAATTCCATGGGGTCCTTGAGTCCATATATGAGCTTGGTTTGCCATTGGTTAGGTCAAACAGTCAAAAATTGCCTTTGTGCAGTCAAAACCCTAAAAATGACCATTTTGCCCTTTTGGTGATCTGATCAAATTTCTTGTGAAATTGTGATCCAAACTTGATCAAATGGTCCATATGAGTTCATAATGTTGATGTGGGTCAAAAAACATGAGGTTTGACTGTCAATTGACCACAGTTGACTTTTTCCCCAATACAGTTGATTTCTAGGTCAACTGTCCAATTGATTGGGCAAAGTTTGGAATCAAGGCTTGAAACTTGGTATGGATAAACTTGGGAGTCCAATATGAAGCATGAAAGTCATTTTAGGCATTTTAGGTCAAAACATCTTTGTGCAAACACAAACCCTAATTTGGGTCAACAGTGCGAGGAGAAGTCTTAAGCAGAGGAAACCCTAGTTGGATCTTGAACTCCAAGGGTATTGTGGTGAGAAAATGTTGAGGAAATGGGAGGGCAAATTTTGGGGTACAACAGACTGGGAATAGCCTTTTGGGAAGTAACAACAGGAATGATTACGGGTCCAAAAACTGCTTTTGGGGGAGCAATTTCGGGAGAGAATATCCTTTCGCTTCGGGTAATCTTGCTAGTTCCTACAATATTACTGATGTCGGAGTTGACTTTCTTGGAACTAGAATCTTCGGCGGATGGCCAATCCTACTTGATACCGTGGTAGTAGACATCCCCTCCATAATTCCACGGTATGATTTTGTCTGACGAATATGGGACTGGTCCAGGAATTGTGATTATTAAAGGAGTTGCTTTTGGAACTGATGTAATTCTAACAGGTCTTTTGGTGGAGACCCTAGAAGAATTGACGGAAATGGTAATGATAGAAACATCTTCAAAAGGAACAGGTGGAACAGAAGTCTTTTCAAACAAAATTTCTTTGTTATCTATTAGGCACTGAACGCCTGCTTTCAACAAAGGACAGCTGGTTGGTGAGGACAAACAGAAATGACAGCCTTCATCATAGCCCGGGAACACACCGGCATTCAACAAGTTCACTTTAATAGTCAGGAGCAGGGTCATAAGTTCATCAGTTGGAGTAACAAACATTTCTTCTTCAATGGCATTGGTATTATGGCCATGTTTGGGCATAGGGGCATAAATGACATTTGGTTTTTCGGGCGGATCGAATTCAATCTCTTTTGCTTCAATGAGGTCTTGTATTTTTCTTTTTAGAGCCCAACAGTTATTAGTGTCGTGGTCGGGACTTTCAAAGTGGTATGCACAACGGGAATTGGGATGATAGTGAGGAGATGTTGTGTTAGGGTTCTTTGGAGCTTCTTTCAAGGTCACCAAATTGGATCTTAGTAGATGCGGTAATACCTGAGATGGGGTCATGTTAATTTTGGTGAATTGTTGACTAGTCTTTCCATCCTTGGTTGGTTGTTTCTTTGCTGATCAGGCGCAGACTTAGGAATCATAACAGCCCCCACCATTGGACAGCGTTCGGCCCTATCTTGATTTCTCTGAGGATAAATGGCAACCACTTCTTTCTTTCCTATAAAGGGCTTCCTTATAGCAGCAAAGGATGTATCTTTCTGAATCTTTCCACTCTTTATACCAGCTTCTACCTTTTCTCCGGTAAATATCAACTCAGTAAAACCTGCTGATGACTCCCAATTAGGTGATTGTAGAAGGGACCAGACAAGGTGCCTAAAAACATCTTCACTAATTCTCTCTCAGATAGAGGGGGTTGAACTCTTCCAGCCAAGTCTCTCCATTTTTGCGGATAGTCCTTGAAACCTTCATTGGAAACCATGGCCATACTCTGGATTGAGTACGGGTAGGTGCAAGGTCAGCATTGTATTGGTATTATTTGTAGAAGGTTGCAGCAAGATCTTCCCAATTATGAACATTGTCTCTTTCTAACTGGTAAAACCAATCAAGTTGAGTTCCAAACAGGCTGTCTTGGAAGAAGTGTACCCATAAGTCTTTGTCAGCGGTATGGGGCTAGATTTTCCTCACATAGGACCGGAGATGCATTTTAGGGCATGAAACTCCGTCATACTTGGAGAACACAGGTGCTTTGAATTTAGGAAGAATGACAATCCCCGACACTAGCCCCAATTCCTTAAAGTCCAAGCCAGGCACTTTTTGGATTTCCATCGCACTCAACCGCTCTTCGAGATGTTTATACTTGTCATCAGCTGAAGGGTATTGTTCTTCAGAATAGTCTTCTTCTTCCTCTTCCTCTTTTGATTCTGACGGGACAACTGTTTCCTTGCCTTTCCCATCTTGATTGTCTCTTTCACCAGATGTCATTGTGAAATCTAGGGTCCTTCTTGTCTGCCCATGAAATCTTCTTCCCATGTTTAGGACTCTGGTTACCTTCTTTGTCTTCTTTTTCTTCTCCTCAGTCAGCAAAGTCTTCAACTCTTCTTGTCCTTTGACTAGGGTCAAGAGAAACCGTTGAAACTGTATATTCTGAGCTTGGAGGTCCTTCACTGTTTGCTCGAGATCCATCTGACTGAAATAAACAATAGAGAGATGAGGAGATTTGTTGCGAAAGACCTGCTTATGTTATGATGAATGGTATATGCATATGTAATGATTTCAAGGATTTCAAAGATTCAAATTTGTTTTAAACAAAAAGGAAACACACATTATATTAATAAGTTAAAGCTTGAGTACATCAATGCCCCTTGGGCAAAATAATACAAAAACTCTAAGATAAAAAGGTAGTTCGCATCCTTTTTGGCGCGATGTAGGCATTGAGAGTCTTATCCTCATAAAGTATCCTAGTGAGTTCCAAAACCTTCTTCTCACTTGCGTAGAATTGGGCTTCGAAAGTATCTAGCTCTCCCTTGAGTTGTATCCAATCCCTTTGTAGGTCTTCAAGAGAGGTGGGCATATCAGGATGTAGGATAGTGTATGGAACATCTCCCTCCATGACAGGCTCAATGATCACCGGGAGAATGGAGGGGTAAGGCATCATAAGACTCTGAGCACGAGTTCGTACCCATTTGAGGTAAGGCTCAAGAGGGATGGAATTTTTATGCCCCAAAGTCCTTCTATCCACCTTATTCAACATCCTCCAAGCTCGGATAAATTTCTAGCGAAGACCTTGATCGTTGTTGTCGTAGTCAAATACCAAACCTTGAATCAGCATCTCATGCGGGCCATCCCTTCGGGCGTAACCAAATTGTCTTAAGGCTAAGCATGGGTTGTAGGTGATACCTCCACTAATTCCAAGTAAAGGGACATTAGGGAATTCTCCACAACGGTCGACAAGGATAACATTCTCTTTGGATCGGGAGCACCAATGAATGTCTGAATGTTTGAGCGTCATCAACCTTTGTGACCACCTTGAACCTTGCTCATTTTTTAATACAGATTGGGGAAGATGCGAAATAAACCATCTTTCCAAGAGAGGAGTGCAACACATAAGGACACCTCTTTTCCTCATTGTGCGAGTGTGAAAAGAGTGTAGGATATCCCCTAGTAATGTAGGCACCGGGTTGCGGGATATGAAGATTTTGATGGCGTTGACATTTATGAGATGGTCAGGATTTGGAAACAAAACCATCCCATAGACGAGGAGAGCCACAATTTCCTCAGAGGCTTGCAAGTCCAAGGAATTCCAACAATTTTGGGCTTTCTCAAACATGAACTTTGCTAGGAAACCCTTGACACCACTCCTTGTTTCTCAATGAGTTGTGACATCAGATGAGTGCAAGTGTAGAGCTTGAGCAATCTCTTCTGGCTTTGGGTCTCTTTCCGTACCGTTGAAAGGTAGTTGATTGAGAATGGGAATCCTCAAGAGTTGGGATAATTCTTCCAAAGTAGGCACAAGTTGATAGTCGGGAAATGTGAAGCAATGGTGTAAAGGATCAAAGAACTGAAAAAGCACCTTCATCATGTCCTCATCTGTGTTGGAGGTGACCAAGTTGAGTAGGAGACCATGTCTCTCGGTGAATGGAGAGTTTTCAGGAATCCTTGAAGCTATCTCCTTGAGTTGTGGAGGGATCCTTACAAGATTGACTTGAATAGTTTTCCTACGAAGTGAATCCATATCCTACAAAATAAGAACAAAGATGAATCCCAAAATCCTTGAAATGGTTAGTGGATGTATATGATATTCATGATTTTATGTACAAGTATGCATATACAAACAAAACAAACAAATCCTTAGGTTTAGGCTTGCATGGAGTTTTATAGGTAAGTACCCTCTTAAAGTTTAGTTGGCTTAAACCTGTCCTAGTAATAGTAACTGGGTTTTAAGGAGCTCAATATCACTGGTTTGTTTCCTTGGTCATTGTTTCAGCACAAGCCTCTTTAATGGCAACCTAAATATCCCAAGAAACCAAACCTCAATGAGTGTAGTATCGAGTATCTACCAACTTTGGACTGCATCAAAGTCGGCCATCTCACTACGTCCTAATGGCCAAGTTGGTCAAGTAAAGGTTCTAAAAGTTCATTAGTGCTTCATGACATCACTCAGCGGCCCCGTATTCTCTTTGATTAACTCAAAGGCTACCGATACCCACAAATATGTCGCACTAACATAGCTATTGCTTAGAACATGTCGGTATACCCCGTACAGTTTCCACAATGTATTGCTACTTACCTATAAGGTATCCCAAATCCGGGTAGAGGATTCAAACCCAAACAAAGAACCATAATGTAAAGCATACAAATCAAACAATGAAAGAAAGTAAATGTGATATAACCCTAACGTAACCCCACTTTTAGAACTTTCCCCAGCAGAGTTGCCAGTTCTGTGATATGGTGGGAGAACTGACTTGAGGGTTTTGCATTTGATCACAAATGTTGCGGTTAGCAAGAGTCGCCACCGACTTTTCTTTTATCCAAATGGAAAGGTGAAAAAGCACAGGAAAGACCTTTGATATTGTTTCTTGAGTTCGGGGGGTAGATTATGAAAAGGGAAGGTATTAGCACCCTTTTCATCCATGGTTTTCCATGGGCTCTTAGTTACTTGCTAGATCACTTGCTTTTGTTTGAAATTATGCTTTGTGTGGTTATTGAAAGTATTTTGTAAAGAGACCATTGTTTAGGCAATCTTTGTAATAATTCTCGTTCGTAAGAATGTATACAAAGATTTTTTATCTTTTAAAAATATTTTCAATTTTGCAAGATGTTTGGAAAGTGTAAGTGTTTGTTTTTGAAAATAGCAAGGATGATTTGTTTGAAATTGAGCAAGTAATTAGGAGCATTCTACCTACTCAAATGTCTTTCTTGTTCATTTTCTTTTCCTTTGACATTGTTGTCTTACCATTGATTTGGTAAGCAACCCTATCTTTGGATGTAAACGGGACGGGCGTGGGTCATCGTATAGCCTTGATTAGAAATGTTGCAAGGTATGTTAGCATTCTTTTTGAGGGACTAAGATCATTTGTATGGAAACTTAGATAGCGTCATCGAGGGACTATGATTTTGTATTTGCTTGTTTTTGCTAAGATACCTTACATGCGTAATATGGCCATTTTGTAAGGCAACATAGTGGGTTTACCCTAAGGGTGTATATGTGCAAATGTGTTGATTTATATGCATTGATTTGTCTTGAATTAGGGTTTTCTAAGTTTTGGTTTTAGTCTTTCCATACAAACCCTAATTACTAGCATTTGTATATAAAGCGATAAATTGCGGAATTTAAAGTTACTACGCTATTAAAATACTTGTGGGAGGGGGGGTATACAACCAAATTAATCTATTAATCTATTACAACCAAATTGAATTTGATATCAATATACAAAGAAATGAATAAATATAAAGTACAAATGCAAATGGGAAAGAAACATGATTTTTGTTTGGATTTTTATGAAAAGAGGTTTTAACCTAACCCTAATTAGAGAAAAAATAATTGACTAAAATTAATTAAATTAACTTAAACTAATTAAGAAAAGAAATTAAAGTTGAAACATTTTTAGGTTTTTAAGAAAAGGGTTTTAAATTAAAATGATATAACAAATTAATTGATTAAAATAAACCTAAATTCTAAATTGATTTTAATTTACAAGAGGATAATATAATAATTAAACCTAATTATCTAAATATTAATTAATTAAGAAAATAAATAAATTATTTTTTTAAAGCAAAATTTTTTTTATAGTATTTTTTATTTATAAAGGAAATAAAATATAAACATATTATTGTCTAAATAAATAAATAAATTATCTTTTGGGATTTTTATTAATAATAATAATGATATAAATAATAATAATAATAATAAAAATAAAATATGAAATGAAATGGAAAAAAAAAAGAAAAAAAAAGAAATAATAAAAAATAAAGAGCCAGGGGGTGCATGAAGTAGGCAGGGATTAATTAGCAAAAACAAAAAAAGAGCCAGGTCCAAAGGGCCCAGCGCTTGCAAACAAAACAAATCAGAAATGTCAAAAAATATGAAAAATAAAAAGGGTACCACTGGGGCTCGAACCCAGGTCCCATAGGTTAACAGGCGTGCGCTTTTCCACTGGGGTGGCTATACATCTGTTCATATAAACAAAACAATAAATATGTAAGGAAAATCAAGTCCTGATGACTTCATCTTCAACCTCCAGCCATTGTACCTGCAACTTCTTCATTTCTCAACAAAAATGGAAGATGACAAAATGAAAGTTGTTGCATTCTTCCTCACGAATCTAACCATGTAAATAACTAAAGTTAAAAGTCAAAGATAAATGAGAATTTCTATGGCCCTAATTTGAACCCTAAAAATTTCAGAAACTTCAACTCTAAAATTCTCTAAGCTCAGGCCATGTAAATTTAAACTATGGATATGTACAACTTCGTGGCAATGAGGTCTACATCTTTCCTTCGCAAAATAAACATTAATGATGCTTAAATGATGAGATAGAAGTTTAAGTGAAATACCTCAAAACTGGAAATTGTGAAATGCAAATGAGCTTGATTCAAAGTGCTGCAAGGATCATGTTAGCTTCCTTGAGGTCACAGCAAGCTAATGCAATGATTAGCTTGAGCTGAAAGTGGCTGAGGAGCTCTGGAGAAGTCAAGTTGCAGACCCCTGTTTTTGAAAATGGAACTTGATGATTGAGGTGTTACAGTTGAGCAAATGGACTTTGGATGGTTTGTATTTGATGTTTAGAAGCTTTTGGAAGTGAAAGGCCAAAGAACGCATAAGGGGATTTGGAGTTTGGTATGTAAAGTCAGAATTTGCACAACAATGATGTTTTGAGACAGTTTTTGGATAGAGGGAGTTTGAGTGAGTTTAAGGGTCTTCAATCTCGTGTCCTAGCTCACAAATAGTGCTTTTATTTATAAGCAACAAGTTTGGAGACTTGTTGTTGATCAGAATTTGAAATTACATGTTTATGCATAACATGTGATTTTTGAGAAAACAAGTCTCAATGCCTTGTGTACTTGCTAAGATAGAGTGGTTATGCTTTAAACACACTTGCTTCTGACTTTGTAGATGAAGTGTGATCAGAGGGAACAAGTTAGAGGCTCAAGAATGGACTTTATGCATAAAGCTTGCTTTTCAAGAATGGTATTGTCAACTTTCTTCCCAAAATGGCAATGTGAATTGGATAAAGCTTAAATCACTTGGATTATAGCTCAAAAGTTTGTGTAATCCATTAATTATGGAGTGAAAAACAATTTTGAGGCCTGTAAAGCAAATATTATGCAGCCTAACATTGAAATTGCATTTGTGTTCATCATGAAAATGACCTATAATTCAAGTGACAAAACACCAACTTCATCTCTTCGATTCTCCCTACTCAAGAATGATCTCAAGGAGTTCTGGGACATTTTGGAAAGATTGAAATGTGCTTTACAAACCATATTTGAATTTCTTTTGAATATTCCCCTTGGAACTATATGAAAAAGTTCCATGAAGTTAGGTCAAAATCCTGGTCAAATTAGGGCAAAATTTCACTAAGTGTTTAGTTTCATGATCCTATGTTCATAAAATTATAACTTGAGATACAAGCAATTTTGGAATAATTTGTGTCAATAAAAGTTGTATATTTCATGGATATATACAACTTTCATGTTGGAAGTTTCTCTTGAATCATCTTGCATCATGGTGAAAATTTGGCTCAAAGTTATGAAAAAACATGAAATTTCCAAGACTTAGAAAAATTTCTAAGTTTAGAAATTTTGACTTTTCAAAATGAAATCTTGACTTTTTGATTTATTGATGAATAAGTTTAATATTTTGACATGTTTTGATGAATTATGATCTCTGGCACTTGAATTTGACCAAAAAGTCAAAGTTTGACTTTTCAGTATATAGTTGACTTTTGATCAGTTGACTACAAAATTCATCTGTCAATCCAATGGATTTGCAATGTTTTGAATCATGTCATTAGGTAAAAATGATGAAATTGGACTCTTAAGATCATGCCTTAAACCAATTTACCATTTTCTAGGTCAAAAATCAGAAATTGCCCTTTCTCAGTTAAAACCCTAATTTTGACCATTTTGCCCTTTTAGAGATTTGATCAAATTTCTTGAGGAATTGTGGTCCAAACTTGATCAAATGATACATATGGCTTTAAAATGTTGATGTGGATAAAAAATTATGAAGTTTGATTGTAAATTGGCCATAGTTGACTTTTTCCCCAATACAACTGATTTTTAGGTCAACTGTTCAATTGATTGAGCAAAAGAGTGATCCAAGGCTTGAAACTTGGAATGAGTAATCTTGGGGGTCCATAATGATCCTTGAAATTAATATGGGGCATTGGAAGTTCAAAAATCCTTGTGCAAGCTCAAACCCTAATTTTGGTCATCAATGCTTAAGGAGATGTCTTGAGCTAATCAAACCCTAGTGCAGTCTTGAGCCCAAGGAGATCTTGTGAGAAAATTCTTGATAAGTGAGAGGGAAAATTTTTGGGTACAACAGTCTCCCTTTTTGGTTTTCAATCCATTGGGATGATTATTTATGTCTCTAATTTTTGACTGGGTCTCCCTTTCCGATTTTGAATCCATTGAGACGCTCATTTTTATCTAAGCCGCCTTTTCGAGTTTTCAACTTAGCGAGCTTTTTTATTTTTATTTAGGCAAATTATTTATTGACTGAATCGACATTCACATGACGCAGGAGCTCTTCACTATCCATGGCTGTAAGAGTCAAAGCACCACCAGAGAAAGCCCCCTTAACAATATATAGTCCTTCATAGTTAGGAGTCAATTTTCCCCTTGAATCAGGATTGAAAGAGAAATAATTTCTGAGGTCGAGGTTGCCTTCTTTGAACTCTCGAGGTCGAACCTTTTTATCAAATGCTTGTTTCATCCTTTCTGATATAGTTGACCATGACATAGGATCGTCATTCTTTTTTCCTCGTTCAAGTTCAATTGGTCATATCTACTCTGACACCATTCATCCTCAATCAATTTGGTTTCCATTAACACTCTCATAGACGGAATCTCAACCTCTACAGGGAGCACGAATTCCATGCCATATACTAGGCAGAAGGGGGTTTCCCATGTTGAAGTGCGGACGGAGGTACGGTACCCATGTAAAGAAAACAGGAGCATTACATACCAATCTTTGTAAGTCATAAACGGGTCAATGTTAGGCCCTCTTTTGGACCAATTTTGTCTTCTTATTTCCCTCTTATATTAATTGAAGCATGAAAATAACGAATGAAAAGCATGGCATAGTGGTTGAAGCATTAGTCTGTAGGCGTGAGGTACTGGGTTCGAAACCCATTGGGGGCATTTTACCACTTTTATGCATTCTTGTCTCCATTTAAGCCCATTGACTGTTTTTGTTACTTCACTATCTGAATGATTATGTTCACGAATGAACAGATGGTGCAATGGTTAGCGTGTGTGTTTGAATGCTTGAGGTCCCGGGTTCGAGCCCCCCATGGGACATTTTTACCATTATTCTTTTTTTTTTCCTTTTTAAGCCATCTTTTTTTATTATATTTTAGTTAAAGTGTAAATATAACAAAAAAGTAACTTGGTTCAATGGCAAGGTAAGAAAATTAACCCAAGGGGCATGATTTCAATCCATGACTTTACTCTTTTTTTTTTTAATTCTAAGTTTAACCCCTTTTTTAGCCTATTCTCATTTAATATTCATACAAAAACACAAAAAATATTAGAATTAGGTTTTAATTTTCTTTTAATTGTCTTTATATGATAAAAATCCCAAAAATATTAGATTAGAAGTTTAATTTTCTTTTGATTATTTCTTTACTAAAAAACAAAAACATATTAGAATATAGTAGTATTAAAATTCCTCGATTTCACAATTCATAATAATTTAGAATCAGGTTTTAATATTTGTTTTCACAAAATATCATAAAAATATTATAGTATTATTTTCTTTTATTCACTTGATAAAAATCATAAAAAAATGTTAAGAATTTAATTTCTTTGTTTTTGTTTGATTATTTGGTTAATCTTGATTACATGTCCCCTTAAGTGATTCCCCAAATCGATTAAACTCATGTTGATAATTTCATGTTGAATTAGACATTAGGGTCGAAACTATGTATGATAACTTTAGGATAGAATTTCCCTTTTACACATAACATTAGGTCCATCTTTGTATGACAACAATTAGGTTTTTTAGTTTCCCCCTTAGACTCTTTCTTCTTTTGTAAATTAAAACAAAACTTTCTCTCCTTAATCATTATTTAAACTCATTTCACACTTAACAAAAACACTCAACAAATCAAAGATCTCCTTAAAAGGGCATGTTATCTCTGTTCTACCATGATACCGACCATGCCTATTGCTAGAATGCGTGCGTTAATGTCACCCACTAAAAAACACCAACAAATCAACTTTTTCTAGAATAACTACGGTGTTCTGATTCCTTTATATGATACATAGACAAAGGGTTGTGAGACCCTCACGAACGCACTAATAAAAAACAATTCCATTCCCCTTAGCAAGTATAGTTATAGAAAGACACACCCTTAGAAGCAAATAATCAAAATGGATCCCATTGAGTACAATAGATGTGAGGGGTGCTAATACCTTCCCCTTGCATAACCAACTTCCGTACCCTCTCTTTTGGTTACAAGACCATCTTATCCATCCTCTTGGGGTTTTCTCGATATTTCCCCTTACTTCGGGATAAATAAAGTTCAGTGGTGGCTCTGTGTTTTTTGCCAGTAGCTTCACCTTCGGCCTTGGAGGACCATTTGAGGTATTCTCCGAATAAAAACACTCAACAAATTCAAACTCTTTTGCCACTTGGGATTTTCTTATAAAAACATTTCAGAAAGGGTTGTTACCCATAAAAAAACATAAACAAACTGAAAATTTTGAGCCAGACTATGGTGCTCTGATTCCTTAAAAAGGATATGTAGGCATTAGGTTGAAGGGCCTAAGCGAGCACAATTATTTAAAACCTTTGTTTTCCCTGTATTTTTCTTTTGCATTCATGCATTCCCTTAGCTTGTAAGCTTCAGCATGGTTTAAACACACTCTTTAATTAGAACAATAAGAATGGATCCTGTGGAGTACCACAGATGTGAGGGGTGTTAATACCTTCCCCTTGAGTAATCAACTTCTGTATCCTTTCTTTTGGTCGTAAGACCTTGTTTTCTCTCAGGTTTACTCGATTTTTTCCTTTCCCTTATTTGGGATAAATAACATTCGATGGCGACTTCATTGTTTATTTTCCTAGTTACCTCACCAGTCAATCTTCTTAATGTCTTCTTATCTTTCCCGGATGCCCCAAGTGGATACTCTTGAGCCTGAAGGTAACACTTAATGTCATAGAACCAAGGTTTACCATCTAATATTTCTTCAAATGTGAACACATGTGCATGTCTATCGAGGCGCATGATCCTTATTGTAGGCACATCATTCTAATGATTAACTTGGAACAAAGAGGTTAGTGTAGCCAAAGCATCTGCCATTTGGTTCTCATCATTGGGTATATGGTGTAACTCAACTTTGTCAAAGAAAGTTAACAACCGTATTACATAATCATTATACGGGACCAAGCCAGGGTATCGAGTTTCCCATTCTCTTTTAATATGATTAACCACCAGGGTTGAATCCCCATATACATCAAGGATTTTAATCTCAAACCAATGGCTTCTTCGAGACCCATGATACAAGCCTCATACTCCACCGTATTATTGGTGCAGTCAAACATTAATCTTGCAGTGAAAGGGATATGAGTTCCTTGAGGAGTAATGATAATTTCCGCAATTCCACTTCCATAAGCTTTAAGAGCTTCATCAAACACTAAACCCCAACAGGATTCAGGATCAGACCCTTCTCCGAACACATATTTGTCACAATCTTTAACCTTGAGGAACATAACATATTCCACTGGAAAATCATATCTGACGGATTGGTAATCATCAATAGGTCGGTGGGATAATTCGTCATCTAGAATACTTCCTTTTATCGCTTTCTGAGTATAGTACTCAATATCATACTTTGATAACAGCATCTACCAACGAGCAATCCTTCTGGTCAAAACAGCCCTTTTAAAGACATACTTGATTGTAACCATTTTGGATATTAACCAAGTGGTGTGATTAACCATGTACTAACGCAAATGATTAGCAGCCCAGACTAATGCACAACAAGTTTTCTCAAGCATGGAGTACTGTGACTCACAGTCGGTGAATTTCTTACACAGATAATAGACGGCATACTCTTTCCTTCCAGTTTTATCTTGTTGGCCAAGCACACAACTTATGGAATCTTCCAACACAGTTAGATACATAATTAATGGTCTTCCTTCTACTGGAGGGATCGACATGAGAGGTTCAAGCAAATACTTTTTGATACTATTAAATGCCTTCTGACAGTCTTATGTCCATACACAACCTTGGTCTTTTTTGAGAAGCTTGAAAATCAGCCCACAAGTAGCAGTCGTGTGAGATATGAACCTGAAGATGTAATTCAAACACCCAAGGAAACGTATTACTTGTTTTTCTCTTCTGGGAGATGGCATATCTTGAATAGCTCCTGGATTTGTCGGGATCTATTACAATGTATCTCTGGCTAACAATGAAACCCAATAGCTTTCCTGATCGGACAACAAAAGTACGTCTGTTTGGGTTCAAATGAGTTTGGTACTTCCTCAGACGCTGAAATAACTTCAATAATATTCAACATGATCTTCCTCAGTTGTTGACTTAGCAATCATGCCATCCACATAGACTTCAATCTCTTTATGCATCATATCATGGAAAAGAGTGGTCATATCCCTTTGATAAGTTGCACCTGCATTCTTCAGACCGAAAGACATCACTCTATAGCATAACATACCCCATGTTGTAATAAATGTCATATTCTCCATATCTTCATATGTCATTCTAATCTGGTTGTAACTGTAGAAACCATCCATAAAAGAGAACATGTTGAATTTGGTTGTATTGTCTACTAACATATCAATATGTGGCAATGGGAAGTCATCTTTCACACTAGATTTATTCAAGTCTCCGTAATCAACACACATTCTGACTTTACCGTCTTTCTTTGAACATACACTATATTGGCCAACCATCGAGGGTATTATAACGTGACAAGGAAACCCATATTAATTTTCTTTTGGACTTTTTTCTTGATCTTGTCAGCCATATCGGGGTGAGTTCTTATTAACTTTTGCTTGAATGGAGGACATTCTGGCTTTGATGGCAAATGATGCTCCACAATACCGGTATTTAATCCTGATGTATCCTGATAACTCTAGGAAAATACATCTACATATTCTTTGAGAAGTTCTATCATCTTTACTTTAACATTTGTATTAAGCAGTGCCTCAATCTTGACTTCTTTTTTATCCTCTTTAAAACCCAAATTAATCACCTCTAAAGACTCTTTATGCGGCTGAATGGCTTCTTCCTCGTGCTCAGAATCGAACTCTTCAGGAATCTCAGTCAATGTATCTTTTTCTGCGTCGTACACAGGAAATTCAAAGTTGGGAGATGGCATATGGTCATGGTTTTTTCAATGGGTTTATCATAAATTAATCTTCACATGTGGTTTATGCTTGACTTTAGAAATAAATAAACATGGAAGTTATATGCAAATATTGAAAGAAGTTTTTGTTTTTAGGTTTTTTAGATTACCACTTTCTAGAAAAATAGAAAATAAAACACAATGTATGAACAACAAAATGAATTTTATTAATGATATTGAAACTTGAAACAAAGCTCGACATATTCACTTTCACCGTAGGTAGAGTGAAATGGTTTATTTTAACAGGTCTGGCACATTCACTTTCACCTTAGGCAGAGCGAAATGTTTTCTATGAACAACAACAAAATATTACTTAGAAATGTGAGTAACAGAGGGAAGGTCGACAAAAATCCAGTTCTGGGTAGTCGCTTCGTGCATCACAAAGTTTGGTAACTCTCTTCCAGGATCTTCTTTAAGGATGGCATCAACTTCAGGAGAAGTAGGATTGATGAAATCCACACTATGGAAGACTTCTTAACTAGTCGAATAACCATGTTTTGCTTAACAACAATTGTAGTTGTAGAAGAAAAACCCAGACCTTCTCGGAACTTGTTCTCTAGCAAACTCAGAATATAACCCCAACCTTTAATTGAACCACTTTGAACCAATTCTTGAGCATCTTTTAAAGAAGAAATGGAGACTACCCTGCTCTTCACGTCCTTATCATCCATAGAAAGGCCCTGAAACTGAGTTCCAATAGCTTCACCAGCATCGATATAAGAAAAAGACGAAAGATAGCTCACAACCAGAGCTTGTCCTCCACCAACTATTACTAGTTTATCATTCTTTGTGAACTTCAACTTTTGATGCAGTGTAGAAGTAACAACGCTAACTTCATGAATCCATGGCCAACCCAACAAATATTTATATGCAACATGGATATCCATCACTTGAAAAGTAATCTGAAAAACATGAGGTCTAATCTTAATCAGGAGATCTACCTCTCCAATAACAGTCTTCTTAGACTCATCAAAAGCTTTAATAATTATCCCACATCTCCTTATAGGAGCTCCTTGATATGTAAGTCTAGATAAAGTAGTTTTCGACATAACATTCAGTAAGGACCCAGTATCTACCAGTACATTGGACAGAGTGTCGTTCTGATAATTCATATAGATGTGCAATGTATGAAGCTCGACTCTAATTCCCTCAACATCTGTATCAAGAAAATCCTCGGCTGGTGATACAAGATCACATGACACTTCTTTATCCTCTTTTTATTAGGGATAATAATTATCAACTCATCCTCCAACAAACCCAGGTTCATCAAAGTTTGGACGTCTCCCCTTACAACAATGCATCCATGAGAATCTTTTTCACACACGGGAAATTATCATGGCTGAAATCAATCAATTCCAAATCAACGAATTTGGTGTGTACCTCTATCAAAGGAGTTGTTGTCGTGTCAATATCTGAGGTTATATGTCTATATGGACAACTTTCAATCATATTCACGCCATCATCCATGTTTTGGTAGAGATGATAAAACCCATATCCAACATATTTTGAACACCTCTTTGTATAATAGAGTAACCACGTGGATCTCTGGAACAAACCCTACAATCACCATAGATATGTGGTCTCTGTTAATTCTCTATTTCTAGGGTTAGCATTAATTTTTGTAAAACAAATAAGGCAACAATATGTTAGATAGAATATATTAAATTGCTAATAGGAACAAGTTGAGCAAGAAGTCCTATATTTGTGTTGGGACATGTTGAGTTGAAGAAGTCTCAACATCTGGAACAACATGTCGAATAAGATATCCTATGAAGTAGCATAAGACATCGCGCTTGAGCTGAAGTGATTCTGTTAAATATGTTATGATTTAACAAGTGTAGAATATTCAGGGAATATTATGCAGTCCTATGTGGCACTGAAATCAAGGTCAAGAGAATCGAGTCAGAATATTTGAAGATTATACATGTTCTAAATATGGAGATTATTTAGGAAACTAATGTTTGAAGACCTTGTTTGTAGCGGAAGTTTATGCTGATCTGTAACAGCTAAATTGTTGCTATTAGAAAGCCCAAGTCCAGTTAGGAATAGGTTATAAATATGAGGGTTTGTAACCTAGTTTTGCATGAGTTCAAGATGTAGAAGTCTAGGGCTTTGTCAAGGTGAACCACCCGGGTAATGGGATGTTCACCATACTTTTCTCGAAGCTGTGAAGCAAGAGTTAAGTATTTTTCTTGGAGGAAGCTTTGAAGCAACTCCAAGTTGTTGTTCTTAGTCAAGATTCTTGGCTAGTGAATTGTCATGGAAGTGTGTCTTCATGTTTGTTCAGAATTGTGTTGATTCAATCACTGTCTGTGATTGCAGAGGGATTTAAGAGGGCCTCATATCTAGGTGAGTCTTAGATAGAAATCTAGTGAGGGTAGTTATTAAGTTATAAGTTGTAAGGGGGAGTTTATATTTGAATTGATACTACTAGTAGTGGATTTCTACCTGGCTTGGTATACCCCTAAAGTAGGTAGTTAGACCGAACTGAGTAAACAATTATGTGTGTAGTTTTATGCTTTTCAGTATTGGTTTTAATGTTTATAACTTGCCTATGTTGTTTTCGTCAGACTAGATGTCTCGACATCCTCTTAGGACATCTTGGTTCTGTCATACCCGAATTTTAATTGGTATCAGAGCAGGCATCCTATTCTTTTTTGAGTGAGATCTTGGGATGATACTTTATGGTCATCGGCAAGGAAGGTATTATTGAAAAGTTGTTTGAACTTGGAGAGTTCGTGTTATTGTTTGAATAGTCCCTAAAAGTAGAGGATAGATTGTTCTTGACATGAGGTATATAGGACATGTCTGTATTGTTTTCAGGCCGGTAGCTTTGGATGAGAGTTATTATATTTAGGGTTTAAGTTTACTTTCACACCTACGTTAACTTGTTGCACTTAGATTTGGTTTGTTTGTGCAAAGGTTGTTTTGCCTGAATGTTGGGGAGAAGTCTTCTGGTTTATGTTCCGCTGCGTGTATATCTGATGGAAGACTTCTGGTGGTTTTCTGTGTTGAGTCTGCAACACTCTATTCTCCTCTGAAGATGTATATAATGGTATGGTAATACTCTAGGAGAGGATCAACTAACTTTTTAGAGTTGCCAAAGATACTTGAGGTTATCACAAGTCCACTCATAATGGCACTCATATATGAGTTTGTTGAAGAGATCTGATACAAGCAATTTAGTTTTTATTCAAACCCTAAAAGTATAATCTTCGGGCTTTGATAAATGATCGCTTGTTGTGTTCCTTGAGAAGGGAACTTGTGTCCTACCAGATGTTGGAACATCATACCAGTAGATTATGCAGAATCTTGTTGGATAAAGTTAGGGCAAGCAGATGCTTGGGTGCTAAACAAACATGTATTGATTACATGTGTTTGGAACCTACTCTTGATCTGGAAGAGGAGGCATCTGTGTGACGTGTCTAAGAAGTTTCTATCTTAGACATGTATGTTGATCAGGACACGATCAACATACTAGACGCTCATTGGATTAGTTTATTTATGGTCTATGTGAGTTAGAGTGCATTGGATGTGATTTGTTTTTCCTGTGGAGGCTCGATAAATGTATCTCATTTAGATCCTTTATTTATGGATGTCAACCTCAAATTTCCGGGACATTCTCTCTAGCGTCTGGAAGATCCTTCTGATCAAAGAGGACATATTTATGAATATTGTTTTTGGCCATGAAACAGATTCTACTTGAAGGGGAATTACTATTGCATACCAACCACAGGTTGTGTAGCTACTGTATGATTCTCAAGGAATTCTTAGCAATTAATAAGGGGGAGTCCTTAGTCAGAAGCTAGAAGAACTTGAAGGAGTTTCAGACATAATGTCTTGACATCTTTATGTTGAAGATTTATTTTTTCAATATGGTTGGTGGTACTTTTCATAGATAGGATGGAGGTTGTTTACTCTAACTTGGTACTCTTATCAAGTCTATGAGAGCATGGAACTCTTGTTATGTTGGAAAAGTCATCCAAAGGATGATGAGTATTAAAGATATATCAACTGGAATTATATGGTTGATGGTTGTCTGTATTATGGAGTGTCATCTGAATCACCTAGGATGAGCATCTCGGTTGTCTGAAGCAAGGATGAGCTATTATTTCTGGAGCAAAAGGATTATGGTTCTCTGATATCTACTTGAGAAGTTCCTATCTCTGCTTGAGTTCAATTATGTGGTGTCTTAATATGATATAACATTGATGTTTGCAAGGATTAGAGGGGATACTTGTGTATTAGAAGAAGCAAACTCAGTCTGAACAGTCTTCTTGTGTTGTTTGAAGATCATTCAAGGCCATGGTTTTTGAAGTCTGCTTCAGATACATGTTATAGGGAATCTCCTCTATAGATGCAAATAGATGGCATCAATCACCTCAAAGTCGGACAGGAGGTCTGAATTTTGGGTGTGCATGCTCATCATGTATGGATGATCTAGGTTGATCAGCTACTGATGGTTGATCCTCTTGTGCCCCTTGCAAGAGTTATGGATTACTATGGTGTCTCCAAACCATATTTAAGGATCCATATGGTTGAGATTGATGTCAGATCCAATGTTGGAACATCATATCAAGATGTAAAACTTCCTCAACCACTAAACTTTGTCCAAAGAAGAGCATGAGGTCAAGCCACTGACCTACTCTTGATTGTGTTGTGAATCAGCTGATACCAGACGTATGTAGAAGAAGATTGTTAGATCATTTATTATACCTTATGTGAGAATGTGATCTTTATCTGATAAATGGTGAATACTTTGACGAGAGCTGAGTATTTAACTATCCTCTGGATAGGTAATGCATGGGACTGATGGTGAATATCTCGATGGGTGACTGGGTATTTGTATGAAGAAGCTATGCAAGTCTGCATTCTGAACCTTGTAGTTCATAGGGTATGTGAGAGTTTATTTCTCTCCATTACATTCAAGTGTCTGAAAGAACTTGGATGAGGTACGTTAGCTATGTTCGGTTGGGAGCTTCTTGAAGGATTTCTTGCACAATGAGTCCTTTGGTCTTTATTGATAAACCCTTACATCTTGGGTTTTATATTCTGAAGAAGATGTCCCACATGATGTTGTAACATCATGATTGTTGTTGGTTGTGTTCTTGCTTGGGATTGTGTAGATGGATGCCCAAACATTATTGTCAGAAGTGGTTTTTCTGACTATTTGGATTAGAATTTAGAGATCCTGGTATTGTCTATAATAGCATGTTTGATGAATGCATGACTACTTGGTTAAAGATCATGCTAGTATCAACAACTACTAGTGGATGCAAGAACAGAAGAAGCTGTTAGGTGCTGAGGTCTATTCAGTTCTTTTGTGATCTCCTTCTACAAGAACTCATGGAGAAAGTTTCTAGGAGATGTGTTTTTCTTTCTACTTTAAGTCAGCCCAGAAAAATTATTGATTGGATCTTAGTAAAGCTTTTAAGCAAGCTAAGAATTTTTGAAGTTTTTAAGTGACTTTACACCTAGTATGCATGACAACCTGCCTATTCAAAAGATCATGATATTGTGTGTAGAACTACAAGGAGTTAGATGGTCTGGATATATTCTCAAGGAGTGACAATATCTGACTTGAAATCAACTCTACTGAGGGAGTTGATGTTCAGCAAGTAGAATAATTGGTCTTCATCATGAAAGGATGGAGCCTTTCACGAGTATTCATCAGGTGCTCAAGTTTTTCATCTTCAACTAGAGCATTGTTTAAACATGACAGGGGGGTCATGAGTTTATCTGTGGATTGGTTCTAAAATTGTATAGGTATTAAAAACACGTCTAAGCTTATGAAGATCTTATTCCGCTTATGAGGTTATGATGTCAAACAAACATGTTGTGACATTATGAATTATTGGTGATCTTAACAAGGCATGGTTGATCTTAGCCATCTGAAGTTGGACGAGTCAGAAGTTCACATATCTCTCTGGTGATTAATGGTATGTCTATGAGATTTTTTTTCTGCAAATGTTAAAAAGACTCTTCAGGCCTATTTTATTGAGAAATATCACAAATGTGATATTCTGATATCATAGTGTGTATTTATAAGACTAAATGATAGGAGAACACTTAGAATTTAGTGGAAGACAATATGAATGAAAATGTGTTGGTCAAGGCTGGTAAAAAAGACAAATGTATGACAAAATGTCAGGACATTATTCAGGACATGTTTCCTGTGAGACCAACAAGAAAGTGCTATAACACTTTGATCAAACACATGTTATAAGGTGTGTTTGACTATGCATGTGCAAGTATTGGGACTAGTTCTTTTCAGTAGAAACAATCCAATCTAATTAAAGGCGTTCAAAGCTGTTTTGGACGATGCACATTGATTTAGGTGGCAATGTTTCCCTCAATTAACGATTTTCTTTGACCAAAGGATTATATTTTCAAAGATCATTAATTCCTAAGAAACTGCTTAGTTACTTATAGAGGTTTCTCCTATCCTCTATCACCATGTGAATGTTTAATAGTTTTCATCATTATAATGGGGTATGTTCGGGTTTGGGTAAGTTGTGCCTAGGTCTGGTTCTGTGAAGGCCTCCTTTGCCAAGTTTTGGGTAAAAGGGGGGAGAAAGATGTTTATCTCATATGTTGATACCACACGAGTCTATTCTTACAAATGTTGAGGCTGCACACAGATGTTGGATAAGATGTCATGTTAAGTTTTTGCTTTGTAACTCGTTATGTAAGTTATGAACACATTTGTGACCCGTGTTATGAGTTACCAAGAATGGTGGTGACTGTGTCTAGGTCTATTGGAGGCTACTAATTAGAAAATGGGTAAGAAATCTCTTATGCCACCATTGGTCTGCTATGACAAAAAAAGATTCATGGGTTGAGGGGGAGTGTCTACTATCGTCTCCTCATATGCACCGATTGGCGTTTTCAAAACCTTTTACTCCTTCTCTTGAAGGTTATGTTATTTGGTGATGAGTTTGGTGCTGCAGTGCAGCTCATTCAAAATGCTGAAGAGAAGATGTCGAACAAGATGTCCTGACATCTCACATGAAGACTGACTCCATTGTGCTATGCTGCAATGTTCAACAACTGTTGAAGACTACTATTAAAGAATTGTAATTTCATATTGCTGTAATTTGAGTTGTAGTTTTTATTAATTTGTTTTAGCCAAAATTTTCCAAAGGGGGAGATTATTAGTCCTCTATTTCTAGGATTGGCATTAATTTTTTTAAAACAAATAAGGCAACAATATGTTAGATAGGATATATTAAATTTCTAATAGGAACAGGTTGAGTAAGAAGTCATATCTTGTGTTGGGACATTTTGAGTTGAAGAAGTTTCAACATCTGGAACAACATGTCGAGTAAGATGTTCTATGAAGCAGCATAAGACATCGCGCTCGTACTGAAATGATTCTGTTAAATATGTTATGATTTAACAAGTGCACAATATTCAGAGAATATTATGCAATCCTATGTGGCGCTGAAATCAAGGTCAAGAGAATCAAGTCATAAATTTGAAGATTATATATTTCTAAATATGGAGATTATTTAGGAAACTAATGTTTGAATACCTTGTTTGTAGAAGAAGTTTCTGCTGATTTGTAACAGCTAAATTACTGTTAATAGAAAGCCCAGGTCAGTTGAGAATAAGTTATAAATAAGAGGGTTTGTAACCTAGTTTGGCATGAGTTCAAAACATAGAAGTCTAGGGCTTTGTCAAGGTGAACAACCCAGGTTGTGGGATAGTCACCATGCTCTTCTCAAAGTTGTGAAGCAAGAGTTGAGTATTGTTCCTGGAGGAAGCTCTGAAGCACCTCCAAGTTGTTGTTCTTAGTCAAGAGTCTTGGCTAGTGAACTGTCATGGAAGTGTGTATTCTTGTTTGTTCAGAATTGTGTTGATCCAATTGTTATCTATGATTGAAGACGGATTAATGAGGGCCTCATATCTAGGTGAGTCTTAGATAGAAATCTAGTGAAGGTAGTGATTAAGTGATAAGTTTTAAATTGGGGAGTTTAGCTTTGAATTGATACTACTAATAGTGGATTTCTCCCTGGCTTGGTATGCCCCCATAGTAGGTAGTTAGACCAAATTGGGTAAACAATTATATGTGTTGTTTTATGCTTTTCAGTACTGGTTTTAATGTTTATAACTTGCATGTGTTGTTTCTGTCAGACCATATGTCTCGACATCCTCTTAGGACATCTTGGTTGAGTCGTACCAGGATTTTTGTCTCAAATAACCAAGTATGCTAAAAATGGTATACTTCCTTGTTAGATTTCTTCTTAATAAGTGTGCATCAAATACACGATAGTTATCAAGATATCCATATACCATGTTTACGGAAGCATCCCTGTGTCTGGGTAAAGGATTTGCTTGGACATTTGGATTCACATCTTTGAAAGATAGGAAACCACTCTTCACTAACTTCTTAACTTCACTCTTCAATGGATAACAATTTTCAATATTGTGACCAGGCACTCCTTGGTGGAATGCACGGTGTTGATCAACCTTATACCATGGTGGGATCTACTTTGGAATATCTGGTGACGACCTGGTTTGAACCAAATTATTTTGCAAGAGGGGAGGCAAAAAATCAGCATATGTCATAGGGATTGGATAAAATGTAAATGACCTTTGCACTCTATTTTGTTGATTATATTATGGAGGAGCATGTTTATGAGGTTGTTGTTGTTGTTGACATTGTTGAGGAAACTGTTGTTGTATTTGTTGTTGTGGAAAATGTTGTTGAGCAAATTGCGGTTGATAGGCTGAAGCTGAGTTGATAACTTGAGTAACAACTACAATATGTTATGTTGGATAGTTATTTCTTCTTCTTAGTCTGCCATACAAGACGACACCGACCTCTTGATCTTTCTTCTTTATAAAAATATTTATGAACTTCTACACACCACTAGAAGAACTAGTTTCTATGGTCAATCATCCCTCTCAGATTACTTTTTCAAGCGGCATACCCATACTTACCATCTCGGTGAAGTCAGTAGGCGCACTCGCAATCATTCTTTCGTAATATAAAGTACTCAAGGTCCTCGGGAAGATCTTTTTCATCTCCTTCTCCTCTAAAGAAGGACATATTTTGGTGGCAACCTCACGCCATCTTTGAGCATATTCTTTGAAGGATTCTTTATCTTTTGGGGACATAGCTCAGAGTTTATCTCTATTCGGATCCATATCAAGGTTGTATTTATACTGACACACAAATGCTTCACTAAGATCATTGAAAGTATAGATTTGTGCATTATCCAATCACATGCACCACTTAAGAGTAACACTTGTCAAGCTATCTGGAATTAGTAGATTAACACTTGATGATTATCAATTTGGGTCGACATCTTCCTGGCGTACATGGTCAAATGACTTCAAGGACAAGAGTCTTCTTTGTATTCTCAAAATCTGACACTTTGAATTTGGTGAGAAATTTCACATTGGGTACAAGACTGATGTCACCCGTATTCATTCCAAACAGATCCTTTCCTCAGAGGGCTTTAAGTTCTCTCTGCATTTCTTGAAACTGATTTTGGAAATCATCTATTCTCTTTTCAACAACCAAACCCTCAGAAGGATTTGCATGGTAGATTTTCTCATTTCCAAATGGGACAATATGCATCACTGGAGGAGGAATAGACATCACAGGAGGAGAAACAATCATTATATTATGTACTGCCAGAATTTCAGTAGCAGATCGGTATCCTTCATGAGTAAAGTTAAGAGGAATGCCCCAGGGATATCTTTTAGGAATCTGATACTGTGGAGTGCTGACCGAAGCTACATAAATGGGAGCAATGGCAACTTAAGAGGTTACTATAGTCTGGACTTGCGCTTGAGTAGAACGAGGAGATGGAGGAGTCAGTGACTGATTTTGAGCAGTCACCAAGTTCTCTACCATAGTGGTCAATATTTCAATTTCAACTCGAAGGGTAGTTACCTCTTCACTAAGCTCATAACTCTCTTGCTCTAGTGTTATATCCATCTCCTTCAGTGATTAGCTCGAGTGCAGATTGACTATTGGATAGAAGAGATACGAATAAGTCCCGGAAATGCAAAGACTAAATGATGAATGATGCATGATATGTGACACAAATTTTTATTTGTTTTCAAGGAACTCAATATTTATAAATTTGTGAACATAATAAAGAAACAATACTTTTGAAAATAACTGGAAAAAACCACATTTCGTTGATCACAAAAGGATTATATTTGAAGTACAATTCCAAAAGATCCTAAAAATACAAGAGGGAAACAGCTAGATATCATTGGTCCTAAGGAATACCCATATGAAGAAGAACCAAATACTCCTTGTAGCTTGAGCTTAATTATTTTCTATTCATAAAAAGCTTCCATCTCAATCTTCTCAACCACCAACTGATCAACAACTTTTTCCCATGCATCGGGAGCAGGGGTAACATTTATCAAGTCTTCATGCTTTCTCTTCCTTTCCCTAGAATATTGCTTAACATTGTGTTGTACCCCAAAATTTTCCCTCTCATTTATCAAGACTTTTCTCACAAGACTTATTGGACTCAAGACAAGATTAGGGTTTGGTCAACTCAAGACACATCACCTTGCACTGATAACCCAAAATTAGGGTTTGAGTTTGCACAAGGATTTTTGGACCACCAATGCTTCATGTGACTTTCATAAATCATCATGGACCCCTAAGATTGTTCATGTTAAGTTTCAAGCCTTGAACCACATTTTTGATCAGTCAATTGAACAGTTGACCTAAAAATCAGCTGTATTGGGGGAAAAAGTCAACCATGGCCAATTTACAGTCAAACTTCATAATTCTTGATCCACAATAACATTTTAGACTCATATGTATCATTTTATCAAGTTTGGATCACAACTCCTCAAGAAATTTGATCAAATCATCAAAAGGGCAAAATGGTCAAAATTAGGGTTTTGATTGAGAAAGGGAAATTTCTGATTTTTAACCTAGCCAATGACCAATTGGGTTCAAGCATGATTTCAAGGATTCAATGGTATCATCTTGACCTAATTACATGGTTCAAAAGATCTCAAGTTCATTGGATTGACAAATGAATTTTGCAGTCAACTAATCAAAAGTCAATTGTACACTGAAAAGTCAAACTTTGACTTTTTGGCCAAAATCAAATGCCAAGGGTCATAATTCATCAAGATATGTCAAAATATGAAACTTGTTCACCAAGAAACTCAAATTTTAAAATTAGGGTTTTAATTTGAAAATTTTCATAACTTAGAATTTTTCTAAGTATAAAACTTTTCTTATTTTTTTCCAACTTTTCACCATTTTTTCACCATGATGCATTTTGATTCAAGAAAAGTTACCAACATGAAATTTGTAGTCCTCCATGAAATATACAACTTTTCTTCACAAACTTTTCCCAAAAGATGTTTGGATCTCAAGTTATGAATTTGTGAATATAGGTCCATGAACTAAATAACTTAGTGAAATTTTGCCCTAATTTAGGCAGTTTTGGACCCAACTTCATGGACATTTTTCACCTAGTTCCAAGAGGTATCTCAAATTTCATTTCAAATATGGATTATATAGAACATTGCAAGCTTTCCAAAATGTTCAAGAACTCTCCAAGATCATTTTTGGTTAGGGAGAATTGAAGAAGGGAAATTCGCATTTTCTCACTTTTGATCAAGCCATTTTCACGTAGCATCAAGTTGCAAATTAAACCCATGTTGGTTGTATCTTGCTTTACAGGTCCTAAGCTTGATTTAAACTCCATAATTAAATGCAAACTCAGTTGACAAAGGCTTTATCTTTTCTTTTGAAGCTTTGTACAAAAGATATTTCCATTTTTGGCCAAAAGGTTACAATGCCATTTTCATACAGGGCAACTTTTGCAACTTTGTCAATATTGAGCATTGAACTTGTCCCTTTGGTGCAATCAATTTCTACAGGTCTCAAGCAATGTGTACCAACCCTTATCAGCCCTCAAGCAAGCAAGTACAAGCATGTAGCATTGGTCTTGTCACTTTACTTCAAATGCAAGAAAAGTTGCAAAAGGTGTTAGAGCTTGCACAGCTAGTAAGGGCTGACTTTATATCCCTTCTCTACATATTTGCAATCTTTGTACAAGGCATGACACGATTTTCTTGCACCTAAAACACTCTGAAACTCAAAAACACCAAATTTCTTCCTAAACTCAGAACTTCTACAAAATCACAGCCAACCCTCATTTGGCTCGTGCGTTTTGTGTTTAAACACTTCAAGCATCTCATATACATCATACCAAAGCAATCCAAGCCATCACCCTGGTTCTGTAACCCCTGTTTCAGCATCCACTATTTTCACTTTAGAAGCTTGCAGCTTGACTTGTCTAGAGAGTTCCAGCCATCCTCAAAGCAAGCTAAGCATTGGAATAGGTTCAGGGAAGTTCAAGGAAGCTTAAACAATCACCAGGCCTCCATTAAAGTCCCTACATTGTCCTACACAAATCCAGCTGAAGGAGGTAATTTCTTAAACTCTATCTCTCTGAATAGGCAACTTCAAGCCACGATTTGTGAATAAAAAATGTAGCCCTTATCATGACAAAGCTGTACATATCCATACTTTTCATTTATATTAACTGTGCTGAGAGAATTTGAAGCTTGAAGTTCCTGAATTTTTTAGGTCACGAATTAGAGGTTCCAAAATTCTCCTTGATCTTTTAGAGTTAGGTTATATAATTTATATGGTTGGAATCGTGAGCTCAAATGCCACATGTTTCATGTTATGAGTTTTTGTTTTTATGCAAGTATGTGAGAGTTATAGTTTGAACTGAAGCGCGCGCGAAGAAGATGACCAAGGACAGGGATGAAGTGTTGTTGGGCTTTTTGTGCTTTGGGCCTTTTTGTTTTTTCCATTTGCACCCCCTGACTTGTTATTTGCACCCCCTGGCTAACTTTTTATATTTTTGCATTTTTCTTCATATTTTTATATTTAATACTTTCATTTACTTTTCTTAATGATAAAAAATAACAAAAAAAATGATTTATTTATTTTCACACTTTTATTTTATTTTATTTTTATTATTTTTTTTCACATGAAAAATAGTTTATTTTGATAAATAGATTTTATTTTCTTAAATAACTTGTAAATATATTTAAAAATACTTAATATTTTTATTATACTATTTATACTCATAAATATTTATTTTTTATACATATTTAATTTTTAAATATTCGAACATAATATTATTTATTATTTTCTTATACAAAAAATATACAAAATAATAATATAGAACATGTATTTTCTTTTAATCGGAAATTAGGGTTTCACCCCTTTCAAAAAGAATTAATTATTTTTTCTTATTTTTAGGTTTAAGTTAAATATTTATTTTATACAAAAACAAGACACAAAAACATTTTTTAACATACACATTTTGCATTGCATTTTAAATATTTGTCTTATTTATTTAATTCGCGCAATATTCGATTTGGTTGTAATAATATATTTAGGTTTATATTTATGCAAAATCCCCATTCAAAACATGTATCCCCCCTCCCATTATAATTGTTGTAATAGTTTAGTTTATTTTACGCAATTTATCGCTTTATATACTATGCTTAGTAATTAGGGTTTGCATGACAAGAACAAAAACAAAACAAATAGAAAAACCCTAAATACAAGACAAAAGTATGAAAATGACACACTTTATACACAAGCACCCTTAGGGTTTGTCCCACTTGGTTGCCTAAATTAAAATGGCCATGTTACGTATGCGAAGTATCTTGGCAAAACAAAACAAGTATAAGATCATAGTCCCTTGATGACGCTATTCAAAGGTTGCCTAAACAAATGATCTTGGTCCCTCAAAAATGCTAAGATACTTGGCAACATTGCTATCATGGTCATACGATGACCCACGCCCGTCCCGTTTACATCCAAAGATAGGTTTACATACCAAATCAATGGTAAGTCGACAATGTCAAAGGAATAAAAATGCACAAGAAATAAATTTGAGTAGGTAGATAGCTTCTAAGTTACTTTATCCATTTCCAAACAATCCTTGCTATTTTCAAAACAAGCACACACACACACACACACATTTTAAAACATTTCAAAACATCTTACAAAAAGATTGAAAAACATTTTCAAAAGACAAACATCTTTGTATACATTCTTACGAACGAGAATCATTACAAAGATTGCCTAAACGAATGGCCTCTTTTACAAAATACTTTCAAAACCAAACCAAACACCAAGCAACATTTCAAACAATTTCAAGAAAAGCAAGTGATCTAAGCAAGTAACTAAGATCCCATGGAAAACCATGGATGAAAAGGGTGCTAGCACCTTCCCTTTTCATAATCTACCCCCCGAACTCAAGAAAACATCTCAAAGGTCTTTCCTGTGCTTTTTTACCTTTCCTTTTGGATAAAAGAAAAGTCGGTGGCGACTCTTGCTAACCGCGACATTTGCGACAAAATGCAAAACCTCAAGTCAGTTCTCCCATCGTATCACAGAACTGGCGACTCTGCTGGGGAAATTTATAAAAGTGGGGTTACCTTAGGGTTTAGATCACCTTTATTTTCTTACAATTGTTTGACTTGTTTGCTTTACATTTTGGTTCTATTGTTTGGGTTTGAATCCTCCACCCGGATTTGGGAAACATTATAGGTAAATAGCTATACGTTATGGAAACTGTGCGAGGTATACCAACACGGTCTAAGCAATAGCTATGTTAGTGCGACATATTTGTGGGTACCAGTAGCCTTTGAGTCAATCAAAGAAAATACAGGGCCACTGAGTGATGTCATGAAGCACTAATGAACTTCTAGAACCCTTTACTTGACCAACTTGGCCTTTTAGGTTGTAGTGAGATGACCGGCTTTGGTGTAGTCCGAAGTTGGTAGATACTCGATACTACACTCATTGAGAATTGGTTTCTTGGAATATTTCGGTCGCCAGTAAAGAGGCTTGAATTGAAACAATGAACAAGGAAACAATTCAGTGATATTGAGCTCCTTAGAACCTGGTTACTATTACTAGGACAGGTTGAGCCAACTACACTTCAAGAGGGTACTTACCTATGAAACCCCATGCAAGCCTAAACTAGGAACTTGTTTGATTTGCTTGTACATATATACTTGTGCATAACATCATGGACATCATGAGCATCATATGCATCCACTAACCATTTCAAGGATTTTGGAAATTCATCTTTGTTCTTGTTTTGTAGGATATGGATTCACTTCACAGGAAAACTATTCAAGTCAACCTTGTAAGAATTCCTCCACAACTCAAGGAGCTAGCTTCAAGGGTTCCTGAGAACTCTCCATTCACCGAGAGGCATGGTCGTCTACTCAACTTGGTCACCTCCAACACAGAGGAAGACATGATGAAGGTTCTCTTCCAGTTCTTTGACCCTTTGCACCATTGCCTTCACATTTCCTGACTACCAGCTTGTGCCTACTTTTGAAGAATTCTCTCAACTCTTGAGGATTCCCATTCTCAATCAACTACCTTTCAACGGTGCGGAAAGAGATCCAAAGCCAGAAGATATTTCTCAAGCCCTGCACTTGCACTCATCTGATGTCACAACCCATTGGGAAACTAGAAGTGGTGTCAAAGGCTTCTTGGCAAAGTTCTTGTTTGAGAAGGCCCAAAGCTGTTGGAATTCCTTGGACTTGCAAGCTTTTGAGGATATTGTAGCTCTTCTCATCTATGGGATGGTCTTGTTACCTAATCCTGACCAACTCATAGATGTGAGTGCTATCAAAATCTTCATGTCACGCAATCTGGTGCCCATATTGCTTGAAGATATCTTAAACTCTTTTCACACTCGTACAATGAGGAAAAGAGGTGTTCTCATGTGTTGCACTCCTCTCCTGGAAAGATGGTTTATTTCTCATCTTCCCCAATCAGTTTTGAAGAATGAGCAAGGTTTGAGGTGGTCACAAAGGTTAATGACACTTAAACATTCAAATATTCATTGGTGTTCTCGATCCCAAGAGAATGTTATCATTGTCGATTGTTGTGGGGAATTCCTGAATGTCCCTATACTTGGCATTAGGGGAGGCATCATCTACAACCCATGCTTGGCTCTAAGACAGTTTGGTTATGCCCGAAGGGATGGCCCTCATGATATGCTGGTTCAAGGCTTGGTTTTCAACTTCGACAACGACAATCAAGGTCTTCGCCAAAGATTCATCCGAGCTTGGAGGATGCCAAACAAGGTAGATAGTAAGACTTTGGGACACAAGAATTCCATCCCTCTTGAGCCTTACCTCAAGTGGGCACGAACCCGCGCTCAAAGTCTTCTGATTCCTTACCCCTCCATTCTCCCAGTGATTATAGATCCTGTTAAGGAAGGAGACGTTCCATACACCATCCTACATCCTGACATGCCGACATCACTCGAAGATCTACAAAGGAGTTGGATACAGCTCAAAGGAGAACACGATACTTTTGAAGCCCAATTCTACGCAAGCGAGAAGAAGGTTTTGGAACTCACTCGGCTACTTCACGAAGAGCAGACTCTCAACACCTACATTGCACCAAAGAGGATGCGCAATGTCTTTTTATCTTAGAATTTTGTATTATTTTTCCCTAGGGGCATTGATGTACTCAAATTCTATTTTATTAATATAACGTGTGTTCCTTTTTGTTTAACACGAATTTGAATTTTTAAATCCTTGAAAACATTGCATGAATACATATCATTCATCATGAGCATAAACAGGTCTTTGCAACAAGTTTCCTCATCCCTCTGCTGTTTATTTCAGCAAAATGGATCTCCAACAAACGGTTAAAGACTTGCAAGCTCAAAATACACAATTTCAACAGTTACTCTTGACCTTAGTCAAGGGGCAGGAGGAACTAAAGACTCTGTTTGAAAAAGAAAAAGAGAAAAAGAAGAAGAAGCCAGCTGGTGTGGTTATCATGGGCAGAAGGTTTCAGGGACAAGCCAGGAGGACCTTAGAATTTCCAACAACCTCTGACGAAGGGGAAAGAAAAGGAAAAGAAACGGAAGTACCATCAGATTCTGAAGAAGAAGAGGAAGAAGTGGACTACTCTGAACAACAATACCCTTCGGCCGATGACAAATACAAACACCTGGAAGAGTGCCTAACTGCTATGGAGATACAGAGAGTACTGGGGCTGGATTTCAAGGAATTAGGGTTGATGTCATGAATCGTAATCCCGCCGAAGTTTAAAGTGCCATTTTTTTCCAAGTATGATTAGGTGTCTTGTCCTAAAATGCACCTTCGGTCATATGTCAAGAAGATTCAGCTGCATTCTGCTGACAAAGACTTGTGGGTTCACTTTTTCCAGGACAGTTTATCAGAAACGCAGCTTGATTGGTTCTACTAGTTAGAGAGGGCCGAGGTTCATAATTGGGAAGACTTGGCAGCAGCCTTCTATAAACAGTATCAATACAACGCCGATTTGGCCCTAACCCGTACTCAACTCCAGAGTATGGCTATGGTATCAAATGAGGGCTTCAAAGACTACGCCCAAAAGTGGAGGGATCTAGCCGGAAGGGTGCAACCCCCCTTGTCTGAAAGGGAGTTAGTGGATATGTTCTTGGGAACTCTATCAGGCCCTTTCTTTAATCATCTGATCGGAAGCTCCTCTGCAGGGTTTACCGAATTGATTTTAACTGTCGAAAGGGTGGAAGTCGGTATAAGAAGTGGGAAAATTCAGAAGGACGCGTCTACCTCTGCAGCTGTAAAAAATCCCTTCAGTGGAAAGAAGGAAGTGTCTGCTGTCTATTCACATAAAAACCAAGGAAGAACGGAATGTCGATCAACGGTGGGGGCCGTTATGATTCAAAAGCCTGCATCAGACCAGCCAAGAAATAACCAGCCAAGGGTGGAAAGGCCAATCCGGCAATTCACCAAGATCAACATGACTCTAGCCCAGGTCCTACCACATCTTCTGAAGTTGAATCTGGCCATCTTAAAAGAGGCCCCTAAAAATCCCAATACTGCGTCTCCTCACTACCATCTGAATTCCAGGTGCGCATACCATTCTGAAAGTCCAGGGCATGACACCAACAATTGTTGGGCTCTAAAGAACAAAATTCTAGACCTGATAGACGCGAAGGAAGTTGAGTTTGAAGCGACTGAGAAACCAAATGTTATTTCCGCTCCAATGCCTAGGCATGGTCACAATGCCAATGTTGTTGAGGAAGACTTATTTGTTGCCGCCGTGGATGGACTGTTAACTCCTCTCCTAACCATCAAGTTGAATTTGTTGAAAGTTGGTATATTCCCAGGTTGTGACAAAGACTGCTGTTGTACCCCAAAATTTGCCCTCCCATATTCTTCAAAAATTTGCCAAGTCAAAGCTTCAAAATCTCCCCAAGGGTTGCACAGTTCAAGGGCCTCCTAACAGTCAAAAACTAGGGTTTTGGTTCTGGCAAAGAAATTGAAGATTTCAAGGGTCCAATCAAGTCCCACATGCCTACAAACATGGTCAAGCATCCTCATACCAAGTTTCAAGACTTACAGCATAAAATTGCAATGTCAAAAACCCTAATTGCCCTACAGTCAACTGCAGGGGCAAAATGGTCATTTGACAGTCAAAAGTTCAAATTTTTGGTCAACATCTCATTTTGGAGCCACAAACATCATTTGATCAATTCTTGATCATGATTTTCAAGGCATGGCTCAAAAAGTCTCAAGATGCAAAAGTTTCCATATTTGGACTGTTGAAAAAGTCAACTGTAACTTGACCAAGGCATAACTTCCACATGGTTTATCAGAAAAATTCCATCCAAAGCTCATTTTGAAGAGAATGACATTTCCTACAACTCCTCTTCACACTTCAAGTCAAAGAAATGCTCTCACAAAAAGTTATCAATTTCAACATTATAGGTCATTTTCAAAAGTCAACAAAAAGGGACTTTAAGTCAAAGACCATAACTTGAGATTGGTAAATCAAAATGACATGGGACCAAAGGAATTGGTTATAGGACTTCAAGACCTTTCCAAAATGTCCAAGAACATGATCAAATCTTAAAAATTGAGCAAGATATGCCTTGTGGAAGTTGGGAAATGTTTGGGAATTTTGAAAAGTCAACTTTGCTTCAAATGCCTTAAAATTGCTAATGGGCCACATTTTCTTCCAAGATTCATCACCCAAAGCATATGCACGACCATTTGGCCCAAGGGGAGTTATTTCATCATTTTTTATCATTTATTTGAATTTTTAATTACCATTAATTCATTTAATTAAATAAAATATGAAAAAAATACTCATCCATGCTTTTCAAATCTTTTTATGCATAGAATACCTTCAAGATTTCGTGCACTATCTGATATGGAAAGAATCAAGGTGATTTGGACATGATTGGTATCAAAACACATGGAAAAAGATTGAAAAAATATGCCATTAAAATCCAATATTTGATTCATGATTGCAAGGATTTTTGGCTCAGAATTTAACCCTAATCTATTGCCATACATATACTGAACCTAACCCTAGTGCAAAGGACCTGAAAGCTGCGCCCCATCTCAAGAACCAAGTTTGCATTTTTATCAAAAAAATCAAAAACTGAAAACTTCCTTGGAGGACGATTCAAAGGAAAATATTGATCCCAAAAGCTTCCTAAGGCATTACTGAACCTGACTGGATACTTTTCCACGCCCATAGCATCAAGAATTGGTACATAGAGCTCAAAATTTCTCACACTTTATGCATATTCGTGTTTCAATTTTTAAGCATCCTCATTGCATTTTCTTTGTTGATTTATACTAATTGAACCATTCTGAATCTAACCATGCTCTTCAATTGAGTTTTTGTGCATTGTATGAGAAATCACCATTGAAGCTTGCTAGGGTTTCATAACTTCAAATTTGGGGATTCTCTTATCCAGAAAAATTAGACCCTAAGACCAGGACTGTTGGATTCAGAAGCTTCATGTGAATCGTTCCCATAGCTCGCGATCAATTTATGATCAACAGGGTGCTAATCGCTATTTTTATGCTTGCCATTTAGTGGGGGTTTAAAACCCCCGCTATCTAACTGTTTTTTTTCAGGCCAAAAGCGAACGAGTGGGGAAGACGATGACTTGTCTCCAAGTGATAGGGTAGTTCAAAATTTAGCGCGTTTTCTTTGATCCATAGCATTAGCGCTTGTTTTTTTTATATATTAATTGTCATCTATTATCCTTACAAAATAACAACGCAGCACAGTTGGTGGAAAGTAACGCTGGCAAGCCTTGGGACCTGGGTTCGAATCCCAGGTCCCCCCATATCCTTGTTATTTTTCTTTACAAAACGTTCAGGTACTACACAAACTCAGACGTCCACTATACACCCATCATCCAAGCTTGCCACACGCCTACTGATCTCAATCCAATGGTCCAGAATCAAGGTCTATGGAGTGTCCCAGTCAACACCTACACACGTGAACACTGAGAAGTCAAAAAAGGCCAGGCTCCTTGGGCTTAATTGCTGGACAACACCTCCAAAATTGGGGTCAACACCCCCCATCTGTTTGTATTTTCTCTCTCACTTTTATTTTCTTTTGTTTATTTATTTTCTTTTATTTATTCCTCTTAATTAATTGTTTTATTTAATTCTTCAAATTAAAATTTTCATAAAAATAATGAAAAATCAGAAAAGGCAAAATATAAATATATTTCATTTTAACATTTTTTTGTAAATAAAATCTTATTAATTAATTTAGGTTTAAATTCTAGGCTTAATTTCAAATATTTTTTTTATAAATTAAAAAATGTAGAATTAGGGTTTATATTCTTATCCTTCTCCTTTTTATTTTTCACCATATTAATTATTAATTATTATTTTTGTAAATAAATTACCATGTAAATATGTAATTAAAATTAGGGCAAACTAAAAACATTTTGAAAAATAGCTAGAATTAGGTTTTAAATTCCATTAATTCTTATTAAAAATCCATAAATACATAAAAACTCCAAAAAAATCTTTTCTTTTTTTATTTTAATTTAATTAACTTGTTAATCGTAATTTAATTTTACTAAAAAGGGGTCCAACGCCCTCGCATTCGATCGTAATTCCAATTCGCGCGCTTATTTTATTTCCTCTTTTTATGTAATTCTCCCAAAGCCATGTAAATTAGACATTTATATTTCTCGCACTTTATTTTGTTTTAAATCGGGTCCTGAATTTAATTTGGCGATGTGGACCCGCGCCTTTGTAATAGCGTAGGAATTTTAATTCTCGCATCTTTTAAACTGTTAACTATTGCATGAAAGAATGAATGTCAAAATAAAAGCAACGCGTAGATCACCCACGACATGAACAAGATAAATGCAAATGAACATGACACACAAATCACACACCACCCCTAGGGTACGCCTCACTGTTGCCTTGCCCCTCGAAAGGTGATCGTAGAGTAGAGGATGTTTTAGTAAGTCCTCATGATCCAGGAACCTGGCATGAGGGTAGCTTCTAAGGTATCTTCCTATTGCTCTGGTGATCACCATGTTCCGAACCTTCGAATTGACCCGAATACCTCCAACGGTGGTGCTACCTACCTCTCAATGGTGGGATGGCACTACTTTAAGGACATTTACACAGACAAATTCCTTAGGGTAGGTAGACGACTCTAGATACTTGCTCTAAATTTCAAAACAAATCAAAAAAATACTTTTCACACCGACACCTTTTCAAAAAGCTTTCGAAAGCAACTTTTCAAACACTCTTGAGGACCGATACAAGAGTCGAACTGGAATTTTCAAAGAAATCTTTTTTAAAACCCACAGTTGAAAAGCAAACAAACAATTTTGAAAACACAATGAGCAAGTATCTAAGAGCCCATGGATAACCATGGATAGAAAGGGTGCTAACACCTTCCCTTTCTATAATCTACCTCCCGAACCGAGAGCAATCTCTATAAGGAATTTTTCTGTGCTTTTGTCCTTTCCATTTGGAGAAAATAAAAGACGGTGGCGACTCTTGCTTCCGCGACATTTCGCGAACCAGCGTTAAACAGTCAGTTCCAGATCCACCGATCACAGAACTGGCGACTCTACTGGGGAAGTTTAAAGTGAGGTGTACCTTAGGATTAGTTCATAATTGTGTTTTCAATTGTATTGATTTGCTTGCTTTATTATTGTGGGACTGTCTCGGGAGTTCTATAGATCCTAACCCGGATCTGGGGATACCTTCTTAGAAAGTAGCAACAAGGCTGTGAGGGAACTATGCGGGGTATACCGACATGGTTGAAACAGTCTGCTACGTTGATGTGGCACTTTGGTGTGTACCGGTAACCCTTGAGTTCAGTCAAGGAGAGTACGGGGCCTCCGTGTGGTGTCGTGAAGCATCAACAGACCTTAGGAACCTTAATTGAACTATCTTGGCCTCTTTAGGGTAGTGAGATAACTGACTTTGGTGCAGTCCGAGGTTGGTTGATACTCGATACTACACTCAATTGAGGGTTGCTTTCCTGGAATATTTCGGTCGCCAGTTCAGTGGCTAAATCGAAACGATGAACAATGAAAGCAATCCGGTGATATTGGGACCCTTAGAACCTGGTTACTTCTGATAGGACAGGTTGAGCCCACCAACTTCAAGAGGGTAGTACCCCAAACTTCATGCTGGCCTAAACTCTAAGGGCTCTTTGTGTGACTTGTGTGCTTTCAAACTTGACTACTTGCATACTTGTTATCTGACACTTGAGTTTCTTGCAGGTTTTGTTTACAGTCCTTAATCTGGACTCATAACAGGGTTTACCTACATTACTCCATGCATAGCATAACATCATACCATTGCATGCATCCTACATAAGGACTAACCCATTTCAAGGATCTCAAGGGCTTGTGATGCAGGTCATGATGAACCAACTGTCCAGCAAGGGGCAAAGGGGATTTATTTTCCTCTAGACAGGGTTGTTAGGGGCTATGACCCACTGGATATGGTGAGCCTTTGACTCTTGAAGAAGGACTCTCAACAACACGAAGTTCCTTCAATCAAGTTACCAGATTCTAACAATTTTTCTTGTTTACCCCGCGAGATCCTTGAAAACATTGCATGCATGTCATACACATCCTTGCATAACAGGTATCCTTGTTGCAGGTCACTTACCTTTCTCGCTGTCTATTTCAGCAATGCTTCCCAACAAGATAACCAGGACCTTCTTGCTCAAGAGACTCGGTTCGGGGAAATCCTCCTGAATCTATCCAAGGGGCAGGAGGAGCTGAGAACACTTCTCATGGAGACTTTGGTCAGGAACAGCGCTGAGGACGAACGGCTGAAACATCTGCAAGCTGAAGTGGATGCAATGAGAGCCCAGATGCTGGGGCATGTGACTATCATCCAAGACTTAGCTCAAAGACAAGATGAGCTCGGGGTTCTCGTCAACCAACTGCTTCGGGGTAACCAACTGGGGCAAACATCTAAGGTTGAAGGGCCAGTCATCATTCAACCATCTTTGAGACAAGGAGGTAAGGGGAGAGCTCCTCAAATGGCTCCAGTGTCACCAACTCAGCAGCAACTTCACCAGCTTCAGCCAGACAAGCCCAGGAGGCAATTCACCCAGCTCAACATGTCGCTGTTTCAAGCTCTACAACGCCTGTTGAGGTTGAATCTGATCACATTAAGGGCTCATCCCCGGAACCCCAACACAGCATCTTCTATCTATGATCCCAATAAAAGGTGTGCCTACCACTCTGCCAGTCCAGGACATGATACAAATGAGTGTTGGGCTCTGAAGAACAAGATCCAGGACCTGATTAATGAAGGAGCACTGGAGTTCACACAAGATGGTCAGGCTGAGTTTTTCTACCATCCCTCCAAGGCTCACCATTTGAAGTAACAAGCCCTGAGACTAGAAGACTTTTGTTCATTAGGATTTTCAAGTTGTAATTTTCTCTTGTTCGAACATTTACTCATGTTAAACGTTGTTATTCCATTAATGCATCGCATACGTCTGTTTTGAAGCAATATATTCGTATTCACTATATGCAAATTGTTTTCATTTTTTTGTGATGATCAATTCTCGGTTAATAATTCTAAGCCTCTTGAGGGAGGATGACGAAAACGATACCACGATCATTACAATATGCTTTTGAACGGACCCCACTGATGAGGTACATGCATTGTTTCAATCCCTAAACACTGGAGTTATAAGGAAGATAATCCCTCGTCAACCCCTTTGAGCCAAAGAAGTAGGAGTTTTTCCTTTCGAAAATTAAAACCCTTAATCATAACCTGGGGCAGGGTAGTTCTCTCAGTTGATCCAAGTGCATAACAAACGGCACCAAAGAGGTCCTTACAAAAAAAAGAAGACAGTGATGGTTCCGAATAATCAATAAAGAAAGGCAGTCATTATCTTTCAAAATAAAAACCCAATAAGTCAAAACCTATGAAGGAGACTTACAAAACTAGGGCATCCCGCTGACTGTAATCACAAAAGAACAGCTCAGGCAAAAAATAGGGATAACGAAATCAAAAAAGAAAGAGGTCCTACAAACTCTCAACACAAAAGGAAATGACTGCCTATCCAAATAAACTGTCAATATCTGAACCATCATTGGAACGTCAAAGCAAAGACTCAAACAAGGTCTAACGCACGATCAACTGAGCTTAGGTTTGAAGAACATCACGAAGAGCGGGTGGGTACAAATAATTTGATCCTTTATCCTTTGTTTCTTAAACCGTGAACCAGGCCACGCTACAACCCCTAAAAGTCCTAGCTGAAGCATGGGTTAGTTCGAAAGCATACTGTTACAAAAGGTATCCTGACTCCTTAAGGCCTACGGTGAATACGGAGTTGACATCACGTTTTACAAACATTCACTTGTTTTATGAAAAAGAATGCATTTTCAAAATCTTCAAGACGGACATAAGCTTTGCATTTTTGATATAACATTGTTTGCATATGACTATTTGTTTGAACAGCAGGGAAATTCGCACGATGAAAGCCCAGTGAACAAAGGCACTTCCAATCAAGGGGCATGACATGATCATGGTCTATCATCCGGGGCAGTTAGGTCAAGATTCAGAGAATCTCTCAAATGCCAAATAGCCTGGGGCAAATCTCCACCTGAGTCACTTGGGACATTCCAACAACGAATCTTGCCTGATCAAGCACCTTCTGGTGGCATGACAAAACCCTTCTAACAGGGGCAACTCCCTACATTCTGAGAGTGTGGATATAGTCGAAAAGAATACTACGCATAATCAAAGACCCGCTAGGTTGACATACCTAGGCAAAAATAAGGGTTTCCCGGCGAACCAAAAGGGTTCGGGCAAAATGAAGGGATGAAATGAAAAAAAATCTGTACACCCGGCAAGTCGAAAACCTGAAAAGGCGGCTTGGGCAAAAATGGGTATCCCGGTGGAATGAAAACCCGAAAGGGCAGTCCGGGCAAAAGTTAGGGATCAAAGAGCGTACGACTATGTCCTGTCATCTCGTCACCTGCCTACCAGAAGAAGGTTCGTCCATCAACAGCTATCAGCACCTCACAGGTCTTCCTCTCTCACCTCGGAAACAGGGGCAATGATGAGTTGTCCAAACGATCTAATTGTTCTGTCCACCAAGGTACCAAGGTAAGTTCGGTTGAAGAACACAACCGGTATGTCCTAACCCCCCAGAGAGTGAATCAGCAAGTCAGTGCACTCTCCCCAAGCAACACTCTATCAGCCTTAAGGAAGTTGGGTATCCTCCCGCAGATCTCAATGTTCCCCAGCACAGCAATACACGCATTCTTAACAAGCATCCCCGACAGTCTTGGTCTAAAGATTATTCCCCGGCGGTATATCGAACATCCGGTGGAGTTACCCCCAATACAGCTCAAAGACTTCCCCAGGAGAGTCCAATCAAGATTTCCCCAGGAAAGTTGAATCATCTCCCCAGCAGTAAGCTTATCCCCAGTAGATTCTGGAAGCTTACCCCCGCAGAGCACGAACGCATCCCCCGACTTTATTCAAAGAGTTATTTCCGTACCAGGATATAACTGGGTTATCCTCAGCCAAAAGCCACGGAAAGATCGTTCTCGACGAAGTCTTCTTATCCCCAGCGAAGTCTATTAACACTTCCAACATAACAACGGTATCCCCAGCGGAGTTATCAACATCCCAGCAAAGTACCTCTCTCCCCACGGAGTATTGCTCCCCAGCAAGATCATTAGAGTGCTTTTCTCCCCGCAGAGTAATCCATTCGCCAAGTTTATTCCCCAATGGAGTCATCTTCTCCTACCTATATTCTTGCAACTATCATCCCCAGCGGAGGCAAAATCTATTTTCCAAACATCAGCCCAGGAGTGACTTCCCGGCACCCGTCAAGGATTTATTTTCTTAAGACAAAAAAAAATACATTCATAAACATCACACTTTCATACATGCACAGACGCATCATATCTTACAAATCTCATTTATGTTGAGAACATCATTGCTTGACCCATATCATGCATTGCATATGAATGACCTTTACCTTTCAGGAAAGATCCAATTAAGTTCTCAGCCATATTTCAAGACCTAGACCGGTTCAGTTAAATCGACCCTAAGATTTTCATGTTTCTTATCCAGTCAAAGGCCTTCTCTGGTTCAGTCAGATCGACCCTAAGATCTCCCTGTTTCTTATCTAGTTGAAGATTTCAAGACCTTGACCGGTTCAGTTAAATCGACCCTAAGATTTTCCTGTTTCTTATCCAGTCAAAGGCCTTCTCTGGTTCAGTCAGATCGACCCTAAGATCTCCCTGTTTCTTATCCAGTTGAAGATTTCAAGACCTAGACCGGTTCAGTTAAATCGACCCTAAGATTTTCCTGTTTCTTATCCAGTCAAAGGCCTTCTCTGGTTCAGTCAGATTGACCCTAAGATCTCCCTGTTTCTTATCCAGTTGAAGATTTCAAGACCTTGATCGGTTCAGTTAAATCGACCCTAAGATTTTCCTGTTTCTTATCCAGTCAAAGGCCTTCTCTGGTTCAGTCAGATCGACCCTAAGATCTCCCTGTATCTTATCCAGTTGAAGATTTCAAGACCTTGACCGGTTCAGTTAAATCGACCCTAAGATTTTCCTATTTCTTATCCAGTCAAAGGCCTTCTCTGGTTCAGTCAGATCGACCCTAAGATCTCCCTGTTTCTTATCCAGTTGAAGATTTCAAGACCTAGACCGGTTCAGTTAAATCGACCCTAAGATTTTCCTGTTTCTTATCCAGTCAAAGGCCTTCTCTAGTCCAGTTAAATCAACCCCTAAAAGATTTTCCTGATAAAGACTCAGTAGAAGACATCCAAGATTCTCTCAGCGTTACTGTTGAGATAGTAATCGTCCCCAGATTCTCTCAGCGTTCCTGTTGAGGTAGTAATGGTCCAAGGTTCTCTCAGCGTTCCTGTTGAGGTAGTAATCGTCCAAGGTTCTCTCAGCGTTCCTGTTGAGGTAGTAATCATCCAAGGTTCTCTCACCGTTCCTGTTGAGGTAGTAACCATCCCTGGTTCATTCATCGCCGTTTGAAGCTCCAGATTCAATTCCTGTAACCAGTCAGGGCGCATCTATACAAAGAATTTGAAGACCAGCTCCTGTAACAGGCCAGGTAATCATTTTCTTTTTCAGGTACGCAAGCTCTCGCTAAGGAATCTCTTACGCGATCGACATCCAGATGGCATCTATAAGCCCATCAGCCTACCCATCATCTCTTAGCATGGCATCTATAAGCCCATCATCCTATCCATCAATCTCCAAATGGCATCCATAAGCCCATTCCCACCATCACACTACTATGTGAGCGCAAATTTCTGGGCACTCTAGTGTCCAATCATCTTCCACCTTCGGATTACGAAAGGCACGTCAGCCAATCTACATCCTCAGGTCTAAGAAGATTGAACAGGGGAAACTGTTGTACCCCAAAATTTTCCCTCCCATATTCTTCAAAAATTTGCCAAGTCAAAGCTTCAAAATCTCCCCAAGGGTTGCACAGTTCAAGGGCCTCCTAACAGTCAAAAACTAGGGTTTTGGTTCTGGCAAAGAAATTGAAGATTTCAAGGGTCCAATCAAGTCCCACATGCCTACAAACATGGTCAAGCATCCTCATACCAAGTTTCAAGACTTACAACACAAAATTGCACAGTCAAAAACCCTAATTGCCCTACAGTCAACTACAGGGGCAAAATGGTCATTTGACAGTCAAAAGTTCAAATTTTTGGTCAACATCTCATTTTGGAGCCACAAACATCATTTGATCAATTCTTGATCATGATTTTCAAGGCATGGCTCAAAAAGTCTCAAGATGCAAAAGTTTCCATATTTGGATAGTTGAAAAAGTCAACTGTAACTTGACCAAGGCATAACTTCCACATGGTTTATCAGAAAAATTCCATCCAAAGCTCATTTTTAAGAGAATGACATTTACTACAACTCCTATTCACACTTCAAGTCTAAGAAATGCTCTCACAAAAAGTTATCAATTTCAACATTATAGGTCATTTTCAAAAGTCAACAAAAAGGGACTTTAAGTCAAAGACCATAACTTGAGATTGGTAAATCAAAATGACATGGGACCAAAGGCATTGGTTAGAGGACTTCAATACCTTTCCAAAATGTCCAATAACATGATCAAATCTTAAAAATTGAGCAAGATATGCCTTGTGGAAGTTGGGAAATTTTTGGGAATTTTGAAAAGTCAACTTTGCTTCAAATGCCTTAAAATTGCTAATGGGCCACATTTTCTTCCAAGATTCATCACCCAAAGCATATGCACGACCATTTGGCCCAAGGGGAGTTATTTCATCATTTTTTATCATTTATTTGAATTTTTAATTACCATTAATTCATTTAATTAAATAAAATATGAAAAAAAATACTCATCCATGCTTTTCAAATCTTTTTATGCATAGAATACCTTCAAGATTTCGTGCACTATCTGATATGGAAAGAATCAAGGTGATTTGGACATGATTGGTATCAAAACACATGGAAAAAGATTGAAAAAATATGCCATTAAAATCCAATATTTGATTCATGATTGCAACGATTTTTGGCTCAGAATTTAACCCTAATCTATTGCCATACATATACTGAACCTAACCCTAGTGCAAAGGACCTGAAAGCTGCGCCCCATCTCAAGAACCAAGTTTGCATTTTTATCAAAAAAATCAAAAACTGAAAACTGCCTTGGAGGACGATTCAAAGGAAAATATTGATCCCAAAAGCTTCCTAAGGCATTACTGAACCTGACTGGATACTTTTCCACGCCCATAGCATCAAGAATTGGTACATAGAGCTCAAAATTTCTCACACTTTATGCATATTCGTGTTTCAATTTTTAAGCATCCTCATTGCATTTTCTTTGTTGATTTATACTAATTGAACCATTCTGAATCTAACCATGCTCTTCAATTGAGTTTTTGTGCATTGTATGAGAAATCACCATTGAAGCTTGTTAGGGTTTCATAACTTCAAATTTGGGGATTCTCTTATCCAGAAAAATTAGACCCTAAGACCAGGATTGTTGGATTCAGAAGCTTCATGTGAATCGTTCCCATAGCTCGCGATCAATTTATGATCAACAGGGTGCTAATCGCTATTTTTATGCTTGCCATTTAGTGGGGGTTTAAAACCCCCGCTATCTAACTGTTTTTTTCAGGCCAAAAGCGAACGAGTGGGGAAGACGATGACTTGTCTCCAAGTGATAGGGTAGTTCAAAATTTAGCGCGTTTTCTTTGATCCATAGCATTAGCGCTTGTTTTTTTATATATTAATTGTCATCTATTATCCTTACAAAATAACAACGCAACACAGTTGGTGGAAAGTAACGCTGGCAAGCCTTGGGACCTGGGTTCGAATCCCAGGTCCCCCCATATCCTTGTTATTTTTCTTTACAAAATGTTCAGGTACTACACAAACTCAGACGTCCACTATACACCCATCATCCAAGCTTGCCACACGCCTACTGATCTCAATCCAATGGTCCAGAATCAAGGTCTATGGAGTGTCCCAGTCAACGCCTACACACATGAACACTGAGAAGTCAAAAAAGGCCAGGCTCCTTGGGCTTAATTGCTGGACAACACCTCCAAAATTGGGGTCAACACCCCCCATCTGTTTGTATTTTCTCTCTCACTTTTATTTTCTTTTGTTTATTTATTTTCTTTTATTTATTCCTCTTAATTAATTGTTTTATTTAATTCTTCAAATTAAAATTTTCATAAAAATAATGAAAAATCAGAAAAGGCAAAATATAAATATATTTCATTTTAACATTTTTTTTGTAAATAAAATCTTATTAATTAATTTAGTTTTAAATTCTAGGCTTAATTTTAAATATTTTTTTTATAAATTAAAAAATGTAGAATTAGGGTTTATATTCTTATCCTTCTCCTTTTTCTTTTTCACCATATTAATTATTAATTATTATTTTTGTAAATAAATTACCATGTAAATATGTAATTAAAATTAGGGCAAACTAAAAACATTTTGAAAAATAGCTAGAATTAGGTTTTAAATTCCATTAATTCTTATTAAAAATCCATAAATACATAAAAACTCCAAAAAAATCTTTTCTTTTTTTATTTTAATTTAATTAACTTGTTAATCGTAATTTAGTTTTACTAAAAAAGGGTCCAACGCCCTCGCATTCGATCGTAATTCCAATTCGCGCGCTTATTTTATTTCCTCTTTTTATGTAATTCTCCCAAAGCCATGTAAATTAGACATTTATATTTCTCGCACTTTATTTTGTTTTAAATCGGGTCCTGGATTTAATTTGGCGATGTGGACCCGCGCCTTTGTAATAGCGTAGGAATTTTAATTCTCGCATCTTTTAAACTGTTAACTATTGCATGAAAGAATGAATGTCAAAATAAAAGCAATGCGTAGATCACCCACGACATGAACAAGATAAATGCAAATGAACATGACACACAAATCACACACCACCCCTAGGGTACGCCTCACTGTTGCCTTGCCCCTCGAAAGGTGATCGTCGAGTAGAGGATGTTTTAGTAAGTCCTCATGATCCAGGAACCTGGCATGAGGGTAGCTTCTAAGGTATCTTCCTATTGCTCTGGTGATCACCATGTCCCGAACCTTCGAATTGACCCGAATACCTCCAACGGTGGTGCTACCTACCTCTCAATGGTGGGATGGCACTACTTTAAGGACATTTACACAGACGAATTCCTTAGGGTAGGTAGACGACTCTAGATACTTGCTCTAAATTTCAAAACAAATCAAAAAAATACTTTTCACACTGACACCTTTTCAAAAAGCTTTCGAAAGCAACTTTTCAAACACTCTTGAGGACCGATACAAGAGTCGAACTGGAATTTTCAAAGAAACCTTTTTTAAAACCCATAGTTGAAAAGCAAACAAACAATTTTGAAAACACAATGAGCAAGTATCTAAGAGCCCATGGATAACCATGGATAGAAAGGGTGCTAACACCTTCCCTTTCTATAATCTACCTCCCGAACCGAGAGCAATCTCTATAAGGAATTTTTCTGTGCTTTTGTCCTTTCCATTTGGAGAAAATAAAAGACGGTGGCGACTCTTGCTTCCGTGACATTTCGCGAACCAGCATTAAACAGTCAGTTCCAGATCTACCGATCACAACTGCCATGTTTGCCTATCCTCATCATTTGACTGCCCTCTGTTGAAAAAAGGTATCCAACAACTGATTGATAACCAAGAAATTTTGTTTGAGAAAGCTACTATTTCACCTGTTCTAGTTAAAGAAGTTTCAATAATAACCATATACGATAATCCTTCCAGGGTCCATAAAAGACCCGTTAGGATTACATCTGCTCCAATGACTACTCCACTCAAGATTACAATGCCCGGGCCGGTCCCGTACCAGTCAGATAAAACAGTACCATGGAATTATGGTGGAGAAATCTACTACCACGGTATTAAACAGGATGAATTGACTACCGAAGAAGAAAGCTCTGAAGAGGACAATTCCAACATTAGCAATATTGTTGGAACAAGCAAAATTACCCGTAGTGGAAGAATCTTCTCTCCGGAGATTGCCCCTTCAAAGGCAGTCTTTGGACCCGTGGTCGTTCTGAAGATTACCTCTGTACCAGTGATTATACATGCAAGTGTACCTACCGACAAAGACAATACAATCCCTATCCCTACTTCCACTGTTGAGAATAAAGGAAAAACGTGCAAGAAGAGCCTGTCCATAAGAAGGCTCAATCACTAGCTATTCCTGAAACATCCAAGAAGGAGATGGAAGAAATCATGAGGATCATAAAGAAGAGTGATTATGACGTGGTTGAACAATTGGGGAAAACCCCTTCTAAAATCTCTATGTTAGCATTGCTTCTGTGCTCTGAGGCACATGCAAAAGCTCTGGTAAAATTTGTGAAGACAGCTCATGTGCCACAAGAGACGTCTGCTGACCAGTTCCAAGACTGTGTGGCCAGTTTGACAGATGATAGTGGCTTGGGTTTCTCTGATGCTGACTTGACACCCAAAGGGAGAAAACACAACGAGGCATTACATGTCTCAGTGGAGTGTAGAGGAACGACCCTAGCACATGTCTTGGTAGATACTGGTTCATCTCTGAACGTCTTACCAAAGAAAGCCCTTGATAGATTGGATTACGAGGGGCTGACTTTAAAACCTAGTAATATAATTGTGAGAGCATTTTACGGCTCTAAGAGGATGGTCCACGGGGAGGTGGACATCCCAATCAAGGTGGGAATCAGACCTTCAATTCGACCTTTTATGTGATGGACATCCGTCCCTCCTACTCTTGTCTGTTTGGACGCCCCTGGATTCATAATGCCGGTGATGTCACCTCCACTTTGCATCAGATGCTGAAGTACCCTGTCCAAGGGAAGATCATAACTGTCCATGGGGAAGAGGAGTACATGATTAGCCATCTGAATTCTTTCCGATATGTGGAATTGGATGGCGAGTTCATTGAAACCCCTTTCCAACATTTTGAAGAAGTCTCTTAAGAAATAGCAGCGACCAAAGCGGTATCCTCGATTCCTAAGATCACAAGACCTCCACTTCGGATATCATCCCTAAAGGATGCAAAGGCAGTAGTGGAAGAGGGCGGATGCACCATCTGGGGGCAGCTTCTGGACATCCCGTACAAATCAGACAAGTTTGGCTTGGGGTTTACTTCAACTGCTCAGAAGGCTGTGCGTCGCGCCCGTGCCGGAGGGCCACCTGTGAAGATTAGTAACCAAAGGGTCAACACCGTGGAGGACAATGAAGAAGATGGCAGCTTGGAAGATTGGATATTTCCTACCGTCAACAGAGGACTTCGCAACTGGGAAGCCAAAGACTTTGTCCCGATAACTTTCATATCTCAGTAATTTATCTTTTACATTTCTGTTGGAATTGTAATAATTCACGAAAAATTTGCACTTTAAAAACCTTGAGTCTTACCCAAGGCACAACGGTCCATTTGTAAGGGTTTTTATTTCATTTTCATATGACATTCAATGAATCATGGACGCTTTTTTCATATATAAACCTTTTGTGCTCATTATCTTTCTTTTACATTTTATTGTTTTAAGATGGCTATACCCTTACACACACCCACACTCACAAATGCAGGTACCCTTCCATTCCGGATCCCATGGGTAACGATACTGCTATAGCCTTCAGTGACTCTGAAGATCTGATCTACCAAGCCGAATACGAAGGTGAGGAAGATTGTGAGGTGCAAGGGGAATTGGCCAGATTACTACAACAAGAGGAAAGAGCTATTCAACCTCATGAGGAGTTGTTGGATACGATCAACTTGGGTAATGAGGAAGATAAAAAGGAAATCAGAGTGGGTGCCAATCTAGAGCCGAGTGTCAAGGAGCGCCTAATTCAGCTATTGCATGATTATGTTGAGATCTTTGCCTGGTCATACGAAGACATGCCGGGACTCGATACAGACATTGTGGTACACCGTCTACCCACAAGAGAAGATTTTCCACCAGTGAAACAAAAAGTCCGCCGCATGAGACCTGACATGTCAGAGAAGATCAAAGCAGAAGTTATGAAACAGTTCAATGCTGGATTTCTGGATGTTACTTCCTATCCACAATGGGTTGCTAACATTGTTCCCGTACCTAAAAAGGACGACAAAGTAAGAATGTGCATGGACTATAGAGATTTAAATAGGGCCATCCCTAAAGATGATTTTCTACTTCTACACATCGACATCCTGGTTGACAATACAGCCCAACACAAAGTATTTTATTTCATGGACGGATTCTCAGGCTATAACCAGATCAAAATGGCACCTGAGGACATGGAGAAAACTACATTTGTCACACAGTGGGGTACGTTCTGCTACAAAGTGATGCCATTCAGACTGAAGAATATCGGGGCAACCTATCAACGCGCCATGGTAGCTTTGTTTCATGATATGATACATCATGAGATAGAGGTCTACGTAGATGACATGATAGCCCGATCACAAACTGAAGAAGAACACCTGGATCACTTGCAAAAGCTGTTTGTCAGGTTGAAGGAGTACAAGCTAAGGTTAAACCCGAACAAGTGCACATTCGGAGTCCGGTCCAGTAAACTCTTAGGTTTCATTGTCAGCAACAAAGGCATTGATGTTGATCCTACCAAAGTCAAAGCCATACAAGAAATGCCTTCTCCTCGCACTGAGAAGGAAGTAAGAGGATTCTTGGGATGCCTAAACTACATTTCCAGATTCATTTCTCACCTAACACCTACTTGTGAGCCAATCTTCAAGCTGTTGAAGAAAGATCAGGTAGTTGGATGGAATGATGACTGTCAGATTGCTTTCGACAAAATCAAAGAGTATTTACAAGAGCCTCCTATCTTGATGCCTCCAGTCAAGGGAAGACCACTAATCATGTATCTGACCGTTTTAGAGAACTCAGTGGGGTGCGTATTGGGGCAGCATGACGAGTTTGGCCGAAAAGAGCACGCTATTTATTACCTGAGCAAAAAGTTTACCGACTGTGAAACCAGATATTCACTACTCGAGAAAACTTGATGTGCTCTGGTATGGGCTGCTCGCCGGCTAAGACAGTATATGTTGACTCATACCACTTTGCTGATATCTAAGATGGATCCAATAAAGTACATCTTCGAAAAGCCTACTCTGTCTAGGAGGATAGCTAGATGGCAGATGATCCTAACAGAATATGAAATACAGTACACGACCCAAAAAGCTATAAAAGGCAGTGTGCTAGCTAATCATCTTGCTCATCAAACTGTAGAAGATTATCAATCCATGAAGTTTGAATTCCCTGACGAAGACATCATGATAGTAGACAACTGTTAAGGAATCAGACCGTATGACAGACCTGGAAAAGGATCCCGATGGACCCTGTTCTATGATGGAGCATCCAATGCACTAGGTAACGGTATCGGTGTTGTACTCATATCTCCGGAAGGATGCCATACTCCTTTCAATGCCAGACTTTGCTTCAACTGTACGAACAACATGGCAGAATATGAAGCATGCATCTTTGGTCTCAAGGCTGCCATAGACTTGGGAATCAAATCTTTGGTTGTGTTTGGAGACCCGGCTTTGGTCATCAGTCAGATCAAAGGAGAATGGGACACTAAGCATCCAAACCTTATCCCTTACAAAGAACATGTTTTGACATTGTTACCACATTTCGAGCAGATTACCTTCGAGCATTTCCCGCGAGAAGAAAATCAGCTAGCAGATGCTCTAGCTACAATGTCATCTATGTTTAAACTTAATTGGGATAATGACGCTCCCCAAATCACCATTGAACGAATGGACGAACCATCACACTGTCACGAGATTAATACTAAAGAAGTAATGGACCAGCCTTGGTTTCATGAAGTCAAAAGGTATCTCGAGACTCAAGAATATCCAAAAGGAGCTTCAATCAATGATAAAAAGTTCCTAAGGAGATTCTCTGCTAAGTTCTTCCTGAGTAATGGCATCCTGTACAAACGCAATCATGATTCTATTCTGCTCCGTTGTGTGGACAAGATTGAAGCTGAAAAGATCATGGCTGAATTGCATGAAGGTACCTTTGGCACTCACTCTAGTGGGCATACAATGGTGAAGAAAATTCTACGGGCATGCTATTATTGGTCTACCATGGAAGCGGACTGCTATCAACACTCCCAAACCTATCATAAGTGTCAAATCTATGCAGACAAGGTGCACGTACCTCCGGTTCCTCTAAATGTCTTAACAGCTCCTTGGACCTTTGCTATGTGGGGAATCGATATGATTGGGGAGATCAAGCCTACAACCTCCAATGGACACCGCTTCATTCTAGTGGCCATTGATTATTTCACAAAGTGGGTCGAAGCAGCTTCCTTCGCATCCGTTACTAAGAATGTTGTTGCCCGTTTCATCAAGCAGAATCTCATTTGTCGATATGGTATCCCAGAAAGGATCATCACTGATAATGATACAAAACTTAACAACACTATGATCACCGCCTTGTGTGAGCAGTTCAAGATTCAACATCACAATTCATACCCCTATCAGCCAAAGATGAATGGTGCAGTCGAAGCTGCTAATAAAAACATTAAAAAGATCATATAGAAAATGACAGTCACCTACAAGGACTGGCATGAGATGCTACTGTTTGCTCTCCACGGGTATCGTACCACGGCTCGCACATCAACTAGGGAAGCACCATATTCTTTGGTTTATGGCATGGAGGTTGTTCTACCCATTGAGGTTCAGATCCCCTCTTTAAGAATCATGAAGGATGCAGGTTTGAGTGAAGACGATTGGATTCAAACCCGACTTGATCAGTTGAACTTAATTGACGAAAAGAGACTTATTGTTGTTTTCCATGGTCAGATGTATCAAAAACGAATGATCAAGGCTTTCAACAAGAAAGTCAGACGCCAAGTGTATCAAGTTGGAGATCTAGTGATCAAGCACATCATCTTGCCACAAAGTGATCCCAGGGGCAAATGGACTCCTACCTACGAAGGACCATTTGTAATCAAGAACATCTTTTCCAGTGGGGCAATGATCTTAACCACCATGGACGGTGACGACCTGCCACACCCTGCGAACGCAGACATAGTCAAAAGATACTACGCATAAGAGACCCGCTAGGTTGACACACCTAGGAAAAACAAGGGCATCCCGGTGAACCAAAAGGTTCGGGAAAAAATTAGGGATAAAATGAAAAAAATCTGTACACCCGGCAAGTTGAAAACCCGAAAGGGCGACTTGGGCAAAAAAGGGTTTCCCGGTGGATCGAAAACCCGAAAGTGCGGTCCAGGAAAAAGTTAGGGAATTAAAGCGTATGACTATGTCTCGTCGGATCATTTTAAGGACAATCTCTTCACTGACAAACCTGGAGCTTCTGATCAATCCAATCATCTTCGGACGAAGCAACAAATGGACAAGATATTCGGAGATACGAAGGCTATAGCAGAATGGGAACCCCATGGGATTATTACACATATCTATCTTTATTTGTATAATTTTTTCTTATTTTCATGACACCGTCCTCTTACTAGGATGACTGTCTCTTTTGTATAAAATACTTATTCAAAGTAAATACAAAGATATCTCTTTAAAGTGAAGAAAACCTTTTCTTTTGTACACTTGTGTTTTATTTGCAAAAACGTCCAATGATTCATTAATGAACATATGCATTTGAACATAATTGCTGTTTACAAATAAAAGAAATGAAAAAGAACAATTACTGACAGGTTGAAAGAATAGGAAAACGTCTTTAGGCCATTCCATGAGCAATCCCTACAGTACGTCATTAAGATCCCCAGCGGAGCCAAAACTTCAAACTACTAATCCACAATGGAAACCATCCAGTTTCTTCAAATTCCCCAGCAAGTTGTCTTGAAGTCTGAAAAGCAACCAGATAACAGTTAACTTTTGTTTCTCCCCAACCTAGGATAATTCCCCGGTAGAGTGGCAGACAACCCAAACTCCTGAACTTTTTCCAAACAGGAATAAGCTTTTTCCCCATAGAGTTTTTATTGCTCCCCAACAGAATGAAGATTCCCATGGTTTAATCCCCAGTAGAAGTCATTAAAATTCTGTGGATTCCCCAAGCAGATTACTCAAACAAGTATATGGCATTACTCTCACAACAGAATTTTTGTCAATACTCTAACTTCAAGACATGAAGAGTCCATATATCCTCAGCAGTCAAGGATTTATTTTCCTCAGCAATACAACAAATCAGCTTACATACGCATACATTACATACATATATCATAAACATTGATAAAACACATTTATTGCATCATACATTTCATGCAACATAACTTTGTGTTTCAACTAACATTTTACCCTTTTCAGGATAAGATTAACAGCTATCATTAACAATATTCAAAGATTTCAGATACGGTACAGATACGCTCCAGACAAGGATGCCACTCTAATACTCATTCAGATCTCAGCTTTCAGATACAGTCCATATATGCTCCCGACATGGTTTCCATTCTGTTACTCATTCAGACCTCAATTTCAAGATACAGTCTAGATACAATCCAGACACGGAAGTCATTCTGTCACTTATTCAAGATATAGTCCAGATACGCTCCATACACGGAAGTCATTCTGTTACTCATTCAGATTCATCTTTAAGATACAGTTCAGATACGCTTCAGACATGGATGCCATCCTGATACTCATTCAGATTTCAAGTTCAGATACGCTCTAGACACGAATGCCATTATGGCCCCTATTCAGATTCCAACTACCTGATAGAGTCCAGATACGCTCCAGACATGGTTGCCATTCTGTCACTTATTCAGATTCATCTTTCAGATACAGTTCAGATACGCTCCAGACATGGATGCCATCTTGATACTCATTCAGATTTCAAGTTCAGATACGTTCCAGACGCGAACACCATTCTGATACTTATTCTTCTGACTTGCAACTTACAATTCAGCAAACATTCTTGGATGGCATCTACAAGCCCATCTCCAACAAGATTCTATCACCTCTCCCAATGGCATCTTTAAGCCCATTCCCTCAACTACACTTTGTCGAGTGCAAATTTATGAGCACTCTAGTGTCCAATCATATTTTACCTTCGAGTCACGAATGGAAAAGCTCGCCAATCTAACTCTTCAGGTTCAAGAAGATTGAACAGGGGAAGCTGTTGTACCCCAAAAATTTCCCTCTCATTTATCAAGACTTTTCTCACAAGACTTATTGGACTCAAGACAAGATTAGGGTTTGGTCAGCTCAAGACACATCACATTGCACTGATAACCCAAAATTAGGGTTTGAGTTTGCACAAGGATTTTTGGACCACCAATGCTTCATGTGACTTTCATACATCATCTTGGACCCCTAAGATTGTTCATGTTAAGTTTCAATCCTTGAACCACATTTTTGATCAGTCAATTGGACAGTTGACCTAAAAATCAGCTGTATTAGGGAAAAAAAGTCAACCATGGCCAATTTACAATCAAACTTAATAATTCTTGATCCACAATAACATTTTAGACTCATATGTATCATTTGATCAAGTTTGGATCACAACTCCTCAAGAAATTTGATCAAATCATCAAAAGGGAAAAATGATCAAAATTAGGGTTTTGACTGAGAAAGGGCAATTTTTTATTTTTAACCTAGCCAATGACCAATTGGGTTCAAGCATGATTTCAAGGATTCAATGGTATCATCTTGACCTAATTACATGGTTCGAAAGATCTCAAGTTCATTGGATTGACAGATGAATTTTGCAGTCAACTGATCAAAAGTCAACTGTACACTGAAAAGTCAAACTTTGACTTTTTGGTCAAAATAAAATTACAAGGGTCATAATTCAGCAAGATATGTCAAAATATGAAACTTGTTCACCAAGAAACTCAAATTTGAAAATTAGGGTTTTAATTTGAAAATTTTCATAACTTAGAATTTTTCTAAGTATAAACATTTTCTTATTTTTTCCCAACTTTTCACCATTTTTTAACCATGATGCATTTTGATTCAAGAAAAGTTCCCAACATGAAAGTTGTATTCCTCCATGAAATCTACAACTTTTCTTCACAAACTTTTCCCAAAATATGCTTGGATCTCAAGTTATGAATTTGTGAATATAGGTCCATGAACTAAATAACTTAGTGAAATTTTGCCCTAATTTAGGCAGGTTTTGGACCTAACTTCATGGACATTTTTCACCTAGTTCCAATAGGTATCTCAAATTTCATTTCAAAGATGGATTATATAGCACATTGCAAGCTTTTCAAAATGTCCAAGAACTCTCCAAGATCATTTTTGGTTAAGGAGAATTGAAGAAGGGAAATTGGCATTTTCTCACTTTTGATCAAGCCATTTTCACATAGCATCAAGTTGCAAATCAAACCCATATTGGTTGTATCTTTCTTTACAGGTCCTAAGCTTGCTTTACACTCCATAATTAAATGAAAACTCAGTTGACAAAGGCTTTATCTTTGCTTTTGAAGCTTTGTACAAAAGATATTTCCATTTTTGGCCAAAAGGTTACAATGCCATTTTCATAAAGGGCAACTTTTGCAACTTTGTCAATCTTGAGCATTAAACCTGTCCCTTTGGTGCAAGAAATTTCTACAGGTCTCAAGAAATGTGTACCAACCCTTATCATCCCTCAAGCAAGCAAGTACAAGCATGTAGCATTGGTCTTGTCACTTTACTTCAAATGCAAGAAAAATTGCAAAAGGTGCTAGAGCTTGCACAGCTAGTAAAGGCTGACTTTGTATCCCTTCTCTACATATTTGCAATCTTTATACAAGGCATGACATGATTTTCTTGCACCTAAAACACTCTGAAACTCAAAAACACCAAATTTCTGCCCAAACTCAGAACTTCTGCAAAATCACAGCTAACCCTCATTTGGCTCGTGCGTTTTGTGTTTAAACACTTCAAGCATCTCATACACATCATACCAAAGCAATCCAAGCCATCACCCTGGTTCTGTAACCCCTGTTTCACCATCCACCATTTTCACTTTGGAAGCTTGCAGCTTAACTTGTCCAGAGAGTTCCAGCCATCCTCAGAGCAAGCTAAGCATTGGAATAGGTTCAGGGAAGTTCAAGGAAGCTTAAACAATCACCAGGCCTCCATTAAAGTCCCTACATTGTCCTACACAAATCCAGCTGAAGGAAATAATTTCTTAAACTCTATCTCTCTGAATAGGCAACTTCAAGCCACGATTTGTGAAGAAAAAATGTAGCCCTTATCATGACAAAGTTGTACATATCCATACTTTTCATTTATATTAACTGTGCTGAGAGAATTAGAAGCTTGAAGTTCCTAAATTTTTTAGGTCACAAATTAGAGGTTCCAAAATTCTCCTTGATCTTTTAGAGTTAGGTTACATAACTTATATGGTTGGAATCGTGAGCTCAAATGCCACAATGTTTCATGTTATGAGTTTTTGTTTTTACGCAAGTATGTGAGAGTTACAGTTTGAACTGAAGCGCGCGCGAAGAAGATGACCAAGGACAGGGATGAAGCGCTGTTGGGCTTTTTGTGCTTTGGGCCTTTTTATTTTTGCCATTTGCACCCCCTGACTTGTTATTTGCACCCCCTGGCTAAATTTTTAAATTTTTGCATTTTTCTTCTTGTTTTTATATTTAATACTTTCATTTATTTTTCTTAATGATAAAAAATACCAAAAAAATGATTTATTTATTTTCACACTTTTATTTTATTTTATTTTTATTTTTTTTTCACATGAAAAATAGTTTATTTTGATAAATAGATTTTATTTTCTTAAATAACTTGTAAATATATTTAAAAATACTTAATGTTTTTATTATACTATTTATACTCATAAATATTTATTTTTTATACATATTTAATTTTTAAATATTCGAACATAATATTATTTATTATTTTCTTATACAAAAAATATACAAAATAATAATATATAACATGTATTTTCTTTTAATTGGAAATTAGGGTTTCACCCCTTTCAAAAAGAATTAATTATTTTTTCTTATTTTTAGGTTTAAGTTAAATATTTCTTTTATACAAAAACAAGACACAAAAACATTTTTTAACATACACATTTTGCATTGCATTTTAAATATTTGTCTTATTTATTTAATTCGCGCAATATTCGATTTGGTTGTAATAATATATTTAGGTTTATATTTGTGCAAAATCCCCATTCAAAACTTGTATCCCCCCTCCCATAATAATTGTTGTAATAGCTTAGTTTATTTTACGCAATTTATCGCTTTATATACTATGCTTAGTAATTAGGGTTTGCATGACAAGAACAAAAATAAAACAAATAGAAAAACCCTAAATACAAGACAAAAGTATGAAAATGACACACTTTGCACACAAGCACCCTTAGGGTTTCTCCCACTTGGTTGCCTAAATTAAAATGGCCATGTTACGCATGCGAAGTATCTTGGCAAAACAAAACAAGTATAAGATCATAGTCCCTCGATGACGCTATTCAAAGGTTTCCTAAACAAATGATCTTGGTCCCTCAAAAATGCTAAGATACTTGGCAACATTGCTATCATGGTCATACGATGACCCACGCCCGTCCCGTTTACATCCAAAGATAGGTTTGCTTACCAAATCAATGGTAAGTCGACAATGTCAAAGGAATAAAAATGCACAAGAAAGACATTTGAGTAGGTAGATAGCTTCTAAGTTACTTGCTCCATTTCCAAACAATCCTTGCTATTTTCAAAACTAGCACACACACACATTTCAAAACATTTCAAAACATCTTACAAAAACATTGAAAAACATTGAAAAACATTTTCAAAAGACAAACATCTTTGTATAAATTCTTACGAACGAGAATCATTACAAAGATTGCCTAAACGAATGGCCTCTTTTATAAAATACTTTCAAAACCACACCAAACACCAAGCACCATTTCAAACAATTTCAAGCAAAGCAAGTGATCTAAGCAAGTAACTAAGAGCCCATGGAAAACCATGGATGAAAAGGGTGCTAGCACCTTCCCTTTTCATAATCTACCCCCCGAACTCAAGAAAACATCTCAAAGGTCTTTCCTGTGCTTTTTTACCTTTCCTTTTGGATAAAAGAAAAGTCGGTGGTGACTCTTGCTAACCGCGACATTTGCGACAAAACGCAAAACCTCAAGTCAGTTTTCCCACCGTATCACACATTGCATTCTTATGATGAAGCTTTTCATCCTTCTCAACAAGCCATACATCTTGAAGAAAGATTATATCATCTCGTTCCTTCAGCTATCTATTCAAATCCCTCTTTTCATACTCCGATATATGATATTTTTCTTCCTAGGTATCTCTTCCCAACCTCATCCTAGCCAAAGTTTCCTGATACTCTTCCATGTTCTCAATGGGAATGGTGGAAGATGGTGTGGAAACTGATAATAAAGGCTTCTCAAGAAAATAAGGCATCTTGAGCTTGTAGGCTTTATCATGAACCCTGGAGTAAAGGGCTCAAAAGCAATGTAATGCTTCTTTCCTAATTGATCTCTACATTTAATATGAATCTTGCACCAAGCATCCATAACCTACTCCTTCAAATCTAGATTCTCTTCCTCATTAAGGTAAAAGAAGACTGATAACAATATTGTCGGGTTTTCCTTTATACGGTACCCAAACTGACGTCTAGCAAGAACAGGGTTGTAGCTGATTCCCCCTTGTATACCAAGAAGAGGTACATTAGGGATTTCCCCACAACTGTCAATGATTACTCTAATGTCATAAGATAAATTATACCAGGTTAAATCTTCTTGAGTAATGGACATAAGCCTTTGGGACCACCTAAGCTTGTCTGGATTGTCTCTAAAGAGTCTGTATTGTGGCAAGTGAAAATTAAGCCACTTGTAGAGTAGAGGTGCACAACATGTGATGGTTCTGTAACCTTTATGAATCTTATGATGGATAAAATGGTAAGTGTCTTCAAGTAAATTAGTCATTGGGTTACCGATCAAGAATATTCGGATAGCATTGATATCACCAAAATGGTCAATATTTGGAAAGAGCACAAGACCACAAATGAGTAAGGTAAGAATTGCCTCGAAAGCATCCCTACTATTTGCTTTGGCTAAGACAACAACTTTTTCCATTAAGAATCTGGAAGTCAAACCTTGGAATTTTTTTCTTATAAAAGTAAGATTTGCTTTCACTTCATATGTCTCTAAATTAAGGGCTTTATCAATAATTGGAGGCTCAGGAAACTCCTCAAAACCACTGAAAGGCAATTTGTCTGATCCTGGCAACCCAGTCCAAAAAGAGTACTCCTCTAAGGTAGGAATGAGCTGATAATCGTGGAACTTGAAGCAATGATAGATGATATCATAGAACTGAACAAGAGTTTCAATAATTCCATTTGGAACCTCAACTTGGAGAATAGCCAAAAGCCTTCCATAACATCCTCTGAAATCCCCATGACTAGATACCAAAGGCCCTAACTTTCTCAACTTGTAAATCAGGGTTCTTGAAACTATACTTCTTACTATTCCTCTTTCTAATATCCATGTGTTGTACTCAAAAATTTCCCCTCTCATTTTTCTTCAAGATTTTCTCAAAAGGTCCTCAGATGCTCAAGGTGGCTCAAGAATTGATAAGATAAATTCTTCTCCTAAGCAATGGACTCACAACTAGGGTTTTATATTTCTCAAGTAAGATTTGGTTTCCAAGGCTTAAATTGGTTTTCATGGCTCTTCATATGCTTTAAATAATTCTTATACCAATTTTCAATCCTTGCACCACAAGTTTGCTCAGTCAATGGCTCAGATGACTGAAAATCAACTGTATTGGGTAAAAAGTCAACCATGGTCAACATACAGTCAAACTTAAAGATTTTTGGTCAACATCAATATTTTGAAGTCACATTTGTCATTTTATCAAGGGTTGATCATGATTCCTTAAGAAAAACCCTCAAATCATCAAAAGTCAAAAGTTGCCAAATTAAAGTTTCCTTAGGAGAAGTCAACTGAACTTTGACCAAGCATAACTTTCACATGCTTCATCATCTTTTCCCCAACCAAAGCTCATTTTAAATGGAATTAAATTATCTACAACTTTGTATATCTAAGTTCAAGTCCCAAAAATGCATCATTTGAGAGATATAAGCCAATACATTATAGGTCATTTCAAAAGTCAACAAAAAGACACTTTTTGTCAAGGCAACTTACATCAAGATAAATTCTTTAAAGGAAAAAATGATCAACATAGAGGTTGTAGAGGGAATCTTGAGCTTTCCAAAAAGTCCAAGATCACCTTCATATGATGAAAACTGAATGAGTTGTGAATGGTGCAAGTTGAGCAATTTTTGAGAAATGCATGAAATCTCAATTGAGCAAATTTGTGATTTTGGGCTATTTGGCCTAACTTCTTAGGTTCAAACATGTTCGTGACATATCTAAGGAGCTCTAAATCCATTCATGAATTTTTGTGATTTTTATTTCTTTTTATTTTGATTTTTATTCATTTAAATCAAAAATAAAATCAAATAAAATGCAAGGTTAATGAGTTAGGCGTGCAATGCTTTTGTTTCATTCATATTGATGGCCCAAGATTTCATATACAAGCTGGAAAATTCGGCAAGGAAGATTGGTGCAAGATTGATCAAAAATATCAAATTTTCACATAATTGTAAATCATATCTTTTCATCATAAACCACAAAGATTTGTACCACAAATATTGACCTAATCTCTTCCTCTATATATACACAAGCAATACCATATGTACGAGGAGACGCCTCCTGCCGCAATAACCCCTAAAAGGTTTTTTCTCGAAATTCTTAAGAAAAATGAAAATTTGTATCACACGATCCAACCACTCTCAAGCCAAACCAAGTGTCCCATCATCATCCTGAAGGTCCCAGAGACTGTTTCCAAATGTTTATCAAGCAAAAGACGTCTCAGAATCGTGTCACCAACTATAACACCCTAATTCTACCCGGCAAATATAAATGTAAATCAGAGTTATAAAATTCATACAACTGAATCAGGATGCCATAAATGTAAACCTAAAAACACATTGCATTCAACGTGGATACATAACACTTTAAAACTTCGGATGAACTATCAGCATAATAATTTAATCTCTTAATTCAACAACTTAAACATCTACGCAGGGGAATTCATAATAACATCTTTGTCCATCGTTACAACAACTTCAAAACAACACATACATAGAAACAATCAAATTAAAGTTCAACAACTGAAATAATCAATAATTAAAAGCAACAAGCGTTCATCCCCCCGAGTGTTACGTATCAGAGCAATGACACTGACTCGATCTACTGAAGGTATACAACCTTCACTCTAGATTACTTGCATGTTACCAACGTAAGGGTAACATTCAAACAGAAGGAGTGAGATATCTAACAATATAATAAAGCGTATGATAAATAATATGCTAGATCAGCTCATATAATAAGGCCACTTCACATCTCATAAACAACGATAATCGCAATAGAATACCAACAACATATACATTTACCACATCAATACACAACTTCTTTATGCAATCATATAATGCAAATCAATACTATGAAAATGCATGTGGTACCATTGGAGCAGAACTCCCATCTCAAAATAATTGCCAATAAATAGAGGCATCAACAAGGCATAAGCCTTCATCTTAATATTTGCCAATACAGGACATTTTAACGAGCATAATCTCCATCTTGAAATGCAATGTATGCGACACAATCATGAATGTAATGACAACACCATAAATAATAACATCTCAACACAACATCATCATTGGCCAGAAGCCTACATCTTAATAGCTGCCAATTATTAGAGGCATCTCAAAATCTTTCATCAACATCATTTATCAAAATAATTCATCAAACATCATTTATCATCATAATTCATCAAACATCATTTATCATCATAATCCATCAAACATCATTTACCATCATGAATCTTACTGTTATGAACCAAACAGTAACCCACAATCATCTCATCCTCATCATTCTTCACAAAATCATCATAGCGATTAACGCGGGAAACTAACTCTAATCCTAATTTGGGTACTAGGATTTACTCTCCTTATCCTTCATTTTAATCCTTAAGAATGAAGTTCATCGTGTTAGCTATTCAACGCTTCGAACGTAACCTCAAATGGAGTCCGGAAACTCAAGTTACAGCCTCTAGAAATGATTCTGCCAACAACCAGACTACATGGGTCGACGCATAACATCTTGAGTCAACGCGTACTGGGTTTAACACGCTGCATGTATCGACGCGTACTCCCTTTGTATCGACTCATACTGAGTCTGCGACACTGCATGTATCGATACATGGTCCTATGAATCGACTCATCCTGAGTCTAAAAGCCTGCATGTATCGACGCATGGCTCCTTCATATCGACTCATCCTGAGTGTAAAAGCCTTCATGCATCAATGCATGGCTTTTGGGGTCGACACATATTGTTCTGTCATGAATATTTTCTGCGATTTCACTGTGTTTTCACTGCGGCTTCCATGCTTTTGGCCCTAAAAACATCCTCTAATCATAGGTAATCATCAATTATAATTATCCTATAATTCTACATTATTTATACAACATTAGGGCATCGTTATTCATCCTTAAATCATCGTTTTTCATCATACAACAATGTATATAATTCAATCATAAACGAAACAATCTTTCATATCTAATCCCACATACCAATCATCATAAATCCTATTATAGAGTCAGAACCCCACCCTTACCTTGGATTGAAGGTTGCTCTATAACTTTTCCAATTGAATTTCGTCCTGCCTCTTTTCCTTCTTTCCTGCAACTTTCACGTTCTCTTTATCTTCTTCCAACCCTTATTTCTTTCTCTCTTACTGCTTCTTCTTTTCTTATTATTTCTAACAATAATAAAACAACCCTATAATTCTCAAAATGCCTTAATAGACTTAAAACTCCTACACCCCCTTTTTCTACTTCTATCCTTTAAAACAAGCCCACATTAAATAATATTATCATCCTAATATTATTCCGCAACTTAATAGAATAAATAAATTCAATAACAATAACACATCAACTATCATCATAACACAACTTCACAAATATTCCAAAAATAATTTAATTAAATAATTAATTAAATTACGGACGTTACAACTCTCCCCCACTTAGAATATTTTCGTCCTCGAAAATTCACCTCAATCAAACAACTCAAGATAGGAATCCCGCATCTTGCTCTCCAACTTCCAAGTCATGCTTTCTCCGGCAGCTCCTAGCCAAACCACTTTAACCAAAGCAATCTCTTTACCCCCTTAGAGTCTTTGTTTCACGATTTGTGATCCGTACAGGTACCGTCTCCACTATACGGTTATCCCGTACTTGCATATCATCCATATGAATCACATGAGATGGATCTGAAATATACTTCTGAAGTTGTGACACATGAAACACATCATGCAAATTCGAAAGATTAGGCGGTAAAGCTACTCTATAAGCAACATTCTCCACTCTCTCCGAAATCTAATATGGTCCAATAAAACGAGAAGTGAGCTTCTTAGACTTCAATGCTTGCCCAACACCAGTTACAGGTGTGACTCTCAAAAACACATGGTCACCCACTTGAAATTCTAAGAATTTCCTTCGCTTGTCATGATAACTCTTCTGTCTACTTTGGGAAGCTTTCATCTTTTCTCGAATCAACTTCACCTTCTCAGTAGTCTCACGAACTAGTTCAGGTCCAAGTACTACACTTTCACCAGATTCATGCCAACATAAAGGAGTTCTACATCTTCGACCATACAACACTTTAAAAGGTGTCATCCCAATATTATAATGGTAACTGTTATTATAAGTGAACTCTATCAGCGGAAGATAAGTATCCCACAAACCTCCCTGCTCAAGAACACATGCCCTCACCAAGTCTTCCAACGATTAGATAGTCCGTTCAGTCTGACCATCTGTCTGAGGATGATATTCCGAACTCAACCTCAACTTAGAACCCAACGCTTCTTGCAAACTCTTCCAAAAATCAGAAGTAAATCTTAGATCTCTATTTGACACAATGCATAAAGGAACACCATGCAGCTTCACGATCACACTAGTGTAAATCTCATCCAACTTCGACACTAGAAAACTGATGTTAATAGGAATAAAATGAGCCGGCTTCATAAGCCTATCAACAATCACCAAAATTGAATCATGTCCTCTTATAGTATTAGGTAACCCCATCACAAAGTCCATTGAAATGCTATCCCATTTCCATTATGGAACTTCTAACGGTTGCATCAACCCTGCTGGCTTCTGATGTTCAACTTTCAACTTCTGACAAGTCAAACATGCATACACAAACCGAGCCACATCACTCTTCATCCCAGGCCACAAAAACAAACCTTTCAAATCTTGATACATCTTTGTAGCTCCTGGATGAATACTCAACTTACTTCTATGACTCTCTTCAAGTATCACTTTCTTCATCTCAACATCATCAAGAATACAAATCCGGTTACGAAATCTCAACACACCTTGTGAATCTAGCTTAAAATCATTGTTCTTAGACTGATCGATCCCAACCATCGAATCTACCAGCTTCACATCCAACTTCTGAGCTTCTCTGATACTGACCAAAAATTCATTATTAATCTTTAGCATACCCAACATAACACTCCGAGGTGTCACCTTACAAACTAAGCTCATATCTCTGAATTGTTCAATTAATTCCAACTCTTTAACCATCATTGCTGACATATGTAAAGTATTTCGACTCAATGCATCAGCTGCCACATTCGCTTTTCCTGGATGATAATTCAAACCGGAATCATAATCCTTTAACAATTCTAACCATCTTCGTTGCCTCATATTCAGCTCTTTCTGATCGAATAAATACTTTACGCTTTTATGGTCACTAAACACTTCAAATCTAGAACCATAAAGATAATGCCTCCAAATATTCAACACAAAGACAACTGCAGCAAGCTCTAAATCATGCGTAGGATAGTTCTTCTCGTGAGTCCTCAACTGCCTTGACGCATAAGAAACTACCTTATCATTATGCATAAGCACGCCTCCTAAACCCATATTAGAAGCATCACAGTATACCACAAAAGGCTCTCCTGGATTAGGTAACGTCAAAATCGGAGCCGACGTCAACCTCTTCTTCAATTCTGTAAAACTTTTTTCGCACTGAACATCCCACACAAAAGCTCTAACTTTACAAGTCAACTTAGTCAACGGAAGTTCCAACTTAGAAAAACTTTATTAAACCTTCTATAATAATCAGTTAATCCCAAAAATCTTCTAATCTTAGTAGCTGACCTCGGAGTTTCCCATTGCAACACAGTATCAACCTTCGATGGATCTACAACAATGCCACTACCTGAGGTCACATGACCAAGAAAACTAACCTCCTTTAACCAGAACTCACACTTGGACAACTTTGCATACAACTTCTTCTCTTTCAAAACTTGCAATACTACTCTTAAGTGTTCTGCATGCTCTTCTTATGACTTAGAGTAAATCAAAATGTCATCAATGAACACCACCACGAACCGATCCAAATAAGTATGAAAGATATGATTCATATATTCCATGAATACTCCCAGCGCATTAGTAACACCGAAAGGCATCACCGAATACTCGTAATGTCCATAACATATTCTAAAAGTCGTCTTCTGGATATCTTCATCCTTCACTTTAATCTGATGGTAACCTGACCTCAAATCAATCTTATTAAACACACGAGCGTCCACCAATTGGTCCATCAAGTCATCTATTCTTGGAAGCGGATACTTGTTCTTAATCGTCACTTTATTCAACTGTCAATAATCAACACAAAGCCTCATACTTCCATCTTTCTTCTTTACTAACAACACTCGAGCTCCCCATGGCGATACACTTGGTCTTACAAATTTCTTTTCAAGTAACTATTCCAATTGCTTCTTTAACTCTGACAATTCAGATGCAGACATCCTGTATGGTGCCATAGACACGGGTCTGGTACCAGGTACAAGATCAATTGCAAATTCAACTTCCCTCTCCGGCGGTGCATCAGGAATCTCATCGGGAAAAACTTCAGGAAATTCACACACCACCTGAAATTCCTCAATTATAGCTTAAGTCTCTACAGATAGCGAAGCCATCAACGAGAACATTTGTGCTTCTTCTTGCATCAAATTCCTCAACTGTTTAGCAGACAACAAACCATCTTCCTCTTCTTCAGGAGTAGAAAACCTCACAAACTTGTCATAACAGTTAATGTGAACACAGTTATGCTCTAACCAGTTCATACCTAAAATCACATCCAACCCTCTTAACGGTAAACAAACTAAATCAACAGCAAAGTCTATGTCGAAGATTGACAAGGGACACTATAAAAGAAGTAGTCACTGACCCCTTGGTTAGAGTATCGACAACATAAGACCCGATCTTTCAACACAATCAGCAGCAATAAAACAATGAGTAGCACCGATATCAATAATAGTAATTAAAGGAGTACTATTAATGAAACATGTACCTCTGATAAGTCTGTCCTCAGTAGCTGCCTGATCCTCAACCAAAGCAAACACTTTACCACTTTCTCGTGCCCTCTTTGGTTTCTGACACTGACTACCAATGTGCCCTTCCTCACTGCAATTGAAACAAATCACATCCTTATGCTTGCACTCAGATACAACATGTCCGTTCTTACCACAACGGAAACACCTCTTTACTTCAGTAGTACACACATTACTCTTACGCCCAGGTTTCCCACATTTAAAACAAACCACGCCAGCAGGAGCATCTCCCCCACTAGTCCTCTGACCCTGAGCAGCTTTCTGTTTACCTTTATCAACTGGGGTATCATAAGGCTTACCATGATTCTGTTGGTACTTACCCCTCTTCTCACTGATAATCTTGTAATGGCCATTATGATCCTCCTCATAAATTCTACAATTGTCAATTAAATCAGCAAAGACATGGATCTTCTGGTATCTAACTTCCTTCTTGATCTCTAGGTGCAACCCGTTCTCAAACTTGATACACTTCAAAAACTAAGCATTTGCCTCAGCGTAGTGCATATAAAACTTAGCCAACTCAGCAAACTTTGCAGCATACTTAACAACCGACATATTCCCTTGCTTCAGCTCAAGAAACTCAATCTCCTTCTTACCACGAACATCTTCAGGAAAGTACTTCCTCAAAAATTCCCTACGGAACACAGCCCAAGTGACATTTTCACATGCAGCTTCCAATATCTGACAAGTCTCTAGCCACCAATCATTAGCCTCGACTGCTAGCATATGAGTACCATACCAAACCTTCTGTGCTGGAGTGCAGTCCATCACACGGAAGATTCTCTCAAACTCTTTTAACCAATCCAATGCTCCTCCAGGATCATACTTTCCCTTGAACATGGGCAGATTCTCTCTCTGGAAAGTCGCCAAGCTACGACATCCAGCATTCCCATCAGCATTCAGATGATTCTCCATCGCATGCACTATTGCTTCTAAAGCAGCATCAAGTGTAACATCATTCCTTCCAGCCATCTCAACTTATCACTATAACATAAACAACGGTTAGAACTCAAATTAACAATACTCGATTGTTAGATAACTACGAATCGACAACAAGGTCGGATAGACCAACCTTTGCTCTGATACCAACTTTGTAACACCCCAATTCTACCCGACAATTATAAATGTAAATCAGAGTTATAAAATTCATACAACTGAATCAGGATGCCACAAATGTAAACTTAAAAACACATTGCATTCAACGTGGATACATAACACTTTAAAAATTCGGATGAACTATCAACATAATAATTTAATCTCTTAATTCAACAACTTAAACATATACGCAGTGGAATTCATAATAACATCTTTGTCCATCTGTTGTACCCTAAAATTTTCCATCTCACTTATCAATAATTTTGCTCACAAGATCCTCCTTTGGTTCAAGACTGCACTAGGGTTGATCAGCTCAAGACACCTCTTTAAACACTGATGTCCAAAATTAAGGTTTGAGATTGCACGAGGATATTTGAACTTTGAATGATTCATATGACTTTCATGGATCATTATGGACCCCCAAGATTACTCATGTCAAGTTTCAAGCCTTGGATCACACTTTTGCTCAGTCAATTGAGCAGTTGACCTAAAAATCAACTGTATTAGAGAAAAAGTCAATTATGGCCAATTTGCAGTCAAACTTCATAATTTTTTATCCACATCAACAATTTAAACTCATATGTATCATTTGATCAAGTTTTGACAATAACTCCTCAAGAAATTTGATCAAATCTTCAAAAGGTCAAAATGGTCAAAATTAGGGTTTTGACTAGGAAAGGGCAATTTCTGATTTTTGACCTAGCAAATGATAATTTGGTTTAAGTCATGATTTCAAGAGTTCAATTTCACCATTTTGACCTAATGGCATGGCTCAAAACATTGCAAGTCTAATGGGTTGATAGATGAATTTTGCAGTCAATTGATCAAAAGTCAACTGCATACTGAAAAGTCAAAGTTTGACTTTTTGGTCAAATTCAAATGCCAAAGATCACAATTCATAAAATCATGTCAAAATATGAAACTTATTCATCAAGAAATCAAAATTTTAAGATTTCATTTTGAAAAGTTAAAATTTCTAAACTTAGAAATTTTTCTAAGTGTTGGAAATTTCTTATTTTTTCATAACTTTGAGAAAACATTTCACCATGATGCAAGATGATTCAAGAGAAACTTACAACATGAAAGTTGTAGATCTCCATGAAATCTACAACTTTGATTCACACAACTTCTTCCAAAAGTGCTTGGATCTCAATTTATAATTTTAAGAACATGTGGTCAAGAAATTAAACACTTAGTGAAATTTTGCTCTAATTTGGTCAGGATTTTGACCCAACTTCATGGAACTTTTTCATATAGTTCCAAGGGGAATATTAAAAAGCAATTCAAATATGGGTTGTATATCACATTACAAACTTTCAAAAATATCCAAGAACTCCTTGAGATCATTCTTGAGTAGGGAGAATTGAAGAGATGAAGTTAGGGTTTTATCACTTGAATTACAAGGCATTTTATGATTAATCAAATTCAAAATTCAAAGTATGTTGAATAACCTCTACTTTGCATGACTCAAACTTGTTAGGAACTCCATAATTAATGGCTTGCACAACTGTTAGAGGTCTTATTTCAAGCATTCAATGCAAGGCCATGCTTTATATCCATTTTGAGAAGAAAGTATACATTGCCATTTTGATAAAGTGCTTTTTTACACAAAACTTGTTCTTGAGCCTTGCACTTGTTCTCTTATGATCATACAAGTCCCATAACCCATAAGAAACTTTTTAGACACTTACAATCACTCAGCCCGTGCTTTTACCTCACATTGAAACTTGGTTTCCCACTTTTCTTCAAAATCAAGTATCCTAGCAATTTGCTAAAAACTTGTACTTCTGATTGTCCAAACCACTCCAATCCTTTTTCTTATAGATATAGAAACCATTTACTAAAAAATATACGAATTCTTGACCCCTAAAAACACCAAGAGCTTAGAATCACATCTCATGCCTCCATTTTCACATAAACTGACCAAACACTTGAAACTCATAACTCCCTCGTTCATTTTCAAGCCTCTTTGTTACTAAAGCTTATAAACATCATTTAGAACTCATCTCACACCCTGTTACAGAACTGTAACACCATTAACACCATCCTCCATTTTCAAAAACAGAGCTTTGCACTTGGACTTCTCCATAACTCCTCAGGTACTTTCAACTCAAGCTAAGCATCCCATTAGCTTCTTGGGAACTTGAGGAAGCTAACCCAATCATTGGAACTCCTTGAAAGCTGCTCAAACTTCAAAATGGATACCCTCTTGCAAGGTAAGTTTTCTAACTTTGGAAATTTTCATACAAGCATCATCAATGATTTATTTGTGAATGAAATATGTAGATATCATTGCCCTAAAGCTAACCATGTCCATAGTTTCCATTAATTTTGCCTGAGCTTAGAGAATTTTAAGATTGAATATTCTGATATTTTTAGGGTTCATAATAGGGCCATTAAAATTCATGTTTATCCTTAAGCTATAGTTTTAATGCTTTACATTTCTGAAACCGTGAGGAAATTTGCTACAAGTTTCATGTTTACAGATTTCATTTTTGTTGAGATTTGAACAAGTTAGAGGTTCTGGTTGGGCGTGAGGTTGAAGATGAAGTTGGCCTCAGAAACGTGTTTGCCTTATGTAATTATTGTTTGATTTATATAAACGGATGTATAGCCACTCCAGTGGTAGAAGCGCGCGCCTGTAACCAAAGGGACTTGAGTTCGAGCCCCAGTGGTACCCTTTTTGTTTTTCTCACTTTTTTGCAATTCTGATCTTTTCTTTTTGGCAGGCGTTGGGCCTCCCTTTGGGCCTTTTTGTTTTTTTCTTATCTCTAACCCCCCTTGCAGGCTATTTGCACCCTGGCCCAGTTTTTCTTTTCTTTTCTTATTTTCATTTTATTTATTTTCTTATTTATTTTTCTAATACTAAAAAAGCATAAAAAATACAAAAATAGTAGATTTATATTTTGACTTAGTTTATTTATTTTTCTCACCAAAAAAATATATTTTATTTAACCATACTTTATTTATTTTACTTATTATTCTTGTAAATTTAATTAAAACTAGGTTATTATTTATTTTCTTTTACACCAATTAAAATATATTATTTTAATATAAAAAAGGCCAAAAATATTTTGTAATACTATAAATTATTTTCAAGACAAAAATACAAAAAATACTTTTCTTAAACTTAATTTCTTTTTAATCAGGTAATAGATTTAGGGTTCTATTTAAAATATTTTCTTAGTAATTTTAGGTTTTACCTTTTACTACTTTATTTCCCTTTAATTAATTAGGTTAAAATCAAAACCCTTTTTCTTTAGAAAATTCCAAACAAATATCCATTTTCATCACAATTCAATATGGTTGTAATAGACTAATTAGGTTTACTTTCTTGCAATCCCTATTTATAATTTGCACACCCCCTCCCACAAGTATTGTAAAAGCGTAGTAACTTTAAATTCTGCAATTTATCGCTTTATATACAAATGCTAGTAATTAGGGTTTGTATGGAAAGACTAAAACCAATCAAATAGAAAACCGTAATCAAAGACAAAATCAAGCATGAAAATAATACACTTGCACACAAGCACCCCCTAGGGTAAATCCACTTGGTTGCCTTACAGAATGGACATATTACACATGTGAGGTATCTTAGCAAAAACAAACAAAATATAAGATTATAGTCCCTCGATGACGCTATCTAAGTTACCTTCCAAATGATCTTAGTCCCTAAAAAAGAATTCTAAGATACCTTGCAACATTTCTAATCATGGTTATACGATGACCCATGCCAGTCCCGTTTACATCCAAAGATAGGGTTACTTACCAATTCAATGGTAAGATAACAATGTCAAAGGAAAAGAAAATGAACAAGAAAGACTTTTGAGTAGGTAGAATGCTCCTAATTACTTGCTCAATTTCAAAACATCCTTGCTTTTTTCAAAAACAAACACCTACACTTTCAAAACCTCTTACAAACTTGAAAACATTTTCAAAAGATCAAACATGTTTGTATACAACTTTATGAACGAGAATCATTACAAAGATTGCCTAAACAATGGCCTCTTTACAAAATACTTTCAAAAAACCATACGAAGCACAATTTCAAACAAAATCAAGTGATCTAGCAAGTAACTAAGAGCCCATGTAAAACCATGGATGAAAAGGGTGCTAATACCTTCCCTTTTCATAATCTACCCCCCGAACTCAAGAAACAGTATCAAAGGTCTTTCCTGTGCTTTTTCACCTTTCCTTTTGGATAAAAGAAAAGTCGGTGGTGACTCTTGCTAACCGCAACATTTGCATCAAACGCAAAACCTTCAAGTCAGTTCTCCCACCGTATCACAGAACTGGCGACTCAGCTGGGGAAAATTCTAAAAGTGGGGTTACCTTAGGGTTAGATCACATTTACTTGCTTCCATTGTTTGACTTGTTTGCTTTACATTATGGTTCTTTATTTGGGTTTGAATCCTCTACCCAGATTTGGGGATATCTTATAGGTAAGTAGCAATACATTGTGGAAACTGTACGGGGTATACCGACATGGTCTAAGCAATAGCTATGTTAGTACGACATATTTGTGGGTACCGGTATCCCTTGAGTTAATCAAGGAGAATACAGGGCCGCTGAGTGATGTCATGAATCACTAATGAACTTTTAGAACATTTACTTGACCAACTTGGCCATTAGGATTTAGTGAGATGACCGACTTTGGTGTTGTCCGAAGTTGGTAGATACTCGATACTACACTCATTGAGGTTTGGTTTTTTGAGATATTTCGGTCGCCATTAAAGAGGCTTGTGCAGAGACAATGTTCAAAGAAACAAATCAGTGATATTGAGCTCCTTAGAACTCGGTTACTATTTCTAGGACAAGTTGAGCCAACTAAACTTCAAGAGGGTACTTACCTATAAGACTCCATGCAAGCCTAAACCTAAGGACTTGTTTGCTTTGTTTGTGTATATTTACTTATACATAACATCATAAACATCATAACATCATATTCATTCACTAACCATTTCAAGGATCTTGGGATTTATCTTTGTTCTGTTTTGTAGGACATGGATTCTATCCGCAGGAAAACCATTCAAGTCAATCTTGTAAGGATCCCTCCTCAACTTGAGGAGCTAGTATCAAGGATTCTTGAAAACTCTCCATTCACCGAGATACATGGTCACCTACTAAACTTGGTCACCTCCAACACTGATGAAGACATGATGAAGGTTCTCTTTCAGTTCTTTGATCCGTTACACCATTGCTTCACATTTCCCGATTATCAACTTGTGCCAACTTTGGAAGAATTCTCCCAACTCTTGAGGATTCCCATTCTCAATCAACTACCCTTCAACGGTACGGAAAGAGACCCAAAGCCAGAAGAGATGCTCAAGCTCTACACTTGTAGTCATCTGATGTCACAACTAATTGGGAAACAAGGAGTGGTGTTAAAGGCTTCCTAGCAAAGTTCTTATTTGAGAAAGCCCAAAACTGTTGGAGCTCTTTGGGTTTGCAAGCCTTTGAGGAAATTGTGGCTCTCCTCATCTATGGTATGGTTTTTTTCCAAATCTTGACTAACTCATAGATGTGAACACCGTCAAAATATTCATATCCCGCAACCCGGTGCCTACTTTGCTAGGGTACATCCTACATTATTTTCACACTCACACTATGAGGAAAAGAGGTGCCCTTATATGTTACACTCCTCTCTTGGCAAGATGGTTTATTTCGCATCTTCCCCAATCTGTAATAAAGAACAAGCAAGGTTCAAGATGGTCACAAAGGTTGATGACACTCAAACATTCAGACATCCATTGGTGTTCCCAACCTATAGAGAATGTTACTATTATCGATTGTTGTGAAGAATTCCCTAATGTCCCTTTACTTGGCATTAGTGGAGGCATTACCTACAACCCTTGCTTAGCCTTAAGACAGTTTGGTTACGCCCGAAGGGATTGCCCTCATGAGATGCTCATTCAAGGTTTGGTATTTGACTACGAGAACAACGATCAAGATCTTCACCAGAGATTTATCCGAGCTTGGAGGATGTTGAACAAGGTAGATAGCAAGACATTAGGGCATAAGAATTCCATCCCTCTTGAGCCTTACCTCAAATGGGTACGAACTCGTGCTCAGATTCTTATGATGCCTTATCCTTCCATTCTCTCGGTAATCATTGATCCTGTTAAGGAAGGAGATGTTCCATACACTATCCTACATCCTGACATGCCCACCTCTCTTGAAGACTTACAAAGAGATTGAATACAACTCAAGGGGGGCGAGATACTTTTGAAGCCCAATTCTACGCTAGCGAGAAGAAGGTTTTCGAGCTCACTAAGAAACTTCATGAGGAGCAGACTTTTAATGCCTACATCGCACCAAAGAGGATGCGTACAACCTTTTATCTTAGAGTTTTTTGTATTGTTTTGCCCAAAGAGGAATTGATGTACTCAAGCTTTAATTTATTAATATAACATGTGTTTCCTTTTTGTCTAAAACAAATTTGAATCTTTAAAATCCTTGAAATCATTGCATATGCATTTACCATTCATCATAACATAAGCAGGTTTCTTGCAACAAGTCTCCTCATCTTTCTACTGTTTATTTCAGTAAGATGGATCTCGAGCAAACAGTGAAGGACCTCCAAGCACAAAATGCTCAGTTTCAACAGATGTTCTTAACTCTAGCCAAAGGAAAAGAAGAGTTGAAGACCTTGCTGGTTGAAGATAAAAAGAAGAAAAAGAAAATAACCGGAGTTCTAAACATGGGAAGAAGATTCCAAGGACAAGCAAGAAGGACCTTGGACTTTGCAACGTCATCTGGTGAGAAAGACAATCAAGATGGAAAAGGCAAGGAAGCCGTTGTTCAGCCAGATTCAAAAGAGGAAGAGGAAGAAGAAGATTATTCTGAATAACAATATCCTCCAGCCGATGATAAGTATAAGCATCTAGAAGAACGGTTAAGTGCAATGAAAATCCAAAAAGTGCCAGGATTGGATTTTGAGGAGTTGGGGTTAGTATCTGGGATTGCCATTCCTCCAAAATTCAAAGCACTGGTGTTCGCCAAATATGACGGAGTTTCATGTCCCAAAATTCATCTCCGGTCCTATGTGAGGAAAATCCAGCCTCATGCCGTTGACAAGGATTTATAGGTACACTTCTTCCAAGACAATCTGTCTGGAACTCAACTTGATTAGTTTTATCAGTTAGAAAGAGCCAATGTTCATAACTGGGAAGATCTTGTTACTGCCTTTTACAAACAATACCAATACAATGTTGATCTTGCGCCCACCCGTACTCAACTCCATTGTATGGCCATGGTTTCAAGTGAAGGCTTCAAAGACTACGCGCAAAAGTGGAGGGACTTAGCAGGAAGAGTCCAACATCCTCTATCTGAAAGAGGGTTGGTAGACATGTTTTGGGCACCTTGTCTGGTCCCTTCTTTAATCACTTAATTGGGAGTTCATCGGCAGGTTTTACTGAATTGATATTGACTGGAGAAGGGGTTGAAGCCAGGATAAAGAACGGGAAAATTTAAAAAGATGCATCCTCTGCTGCTGTAAGGAAACCGTTCATTGGAAAGAAAGAAGTGGTTGTTGTATATCCTTAGAGAAATCAAGATAGGGTTGAACACCGTCTAATGGTGGAGGTTGTCATGATTCTTAAACCTGCACCTGCTCAGCAAAGAAGCAACCAGCCAAGAATGGAAAGACCAGTCAGACAATTCACTCGAATTAATATAACACTATCTCAAGTATTGCCACATCTGTTAAGATCTAATCTAGTGACTTTGAAAGAAGCTCCAAAGAACCCTAACACAACCTCTCCTCACTATCATCCTAATGCCTGCTGTGCATACCATTCTGAGAGTCCCGACCATGACACTAACAACTTTTGAGCTCTAAATAACAAAGTACAAGACCTCCTTAAAGCCAAAGAGATTGAATTCGACGCGCCAGAAAAGCCCAATGTCATTACTTCCCCTATGCCCAAGCACGACCGTAATGTCAATATCGTCGAGGAAGATATGTTTGTTACTTCAGTTGATGAACTTGTGACCCCACTCCTGACTATCAAAAAGAACTTATTGAACGTCGATGTATTCCCAGGCTGTGGTGAAAGCTGTCATTTCTGTTTGTCCTCACCAACCATCTGTCCTTTGTTAAAAGCAGGCGTTCAATGCCTAATAGATAACAAGGAGATTTTGTTCGAAAGGACTTCAATTCCAACTGTTTATTATAATGATGTTTCCATTGTGACCATTTCCAACAATTCTTCCAGGGTCTCCACCAAAAGACCCGTTAGAAATACATCAGTTCCTAAAGTGGCTCCGTTGATAATTACAATGCATGGACCAATCCCGTATTCATCAGACAAAACCTTCCCATGGAACTATAGAGGTGATGTTTACTACCACGATATCAAGCAAGATTGGCCAGCTGCTGAAGATTCAAGCTCTGAGAAAGTTGACTCTGATATCAGTAATATCACAGGGACTAGTAAGATCACTCAAAGTGGAAGGGTTTTCTCTCCCGAAATTTCTCTTCCAAAATTTATTTCTGGACCCGTAATTATTCTCGTTGTTGTTGCTCCTCCAAAGGCTATTCCCAGTCCTGCAATCATCTCTGATAATACTCCTTCTAACAAAACTGTTACAATCCCTATTATCACCCCTATTGACATTCTTGCTGCCGAGTCAACTGAGACTCGAGGTAAAGGTATTATGTTCGATCCTATCCGGACGAAGGCACAATCAATAGCTATCCCTGAGACCTCTCAGAAAGAGATGGAGGAAATTCTAAAGATCATAAAAAGAAGCGACTACAACATAGTCGAGCAACTGGGGAAAACTCCATCAAAAATTTCCATGTTGTCTTTATTATTATGTTTTGAGGCACATGCAAAGTTCCTTAAAACTTCCCATGTACCCCAAGAAACATCTGCCAATCAGTTCCAAGACTGCATAGCCAGCTTGACTGCAGATAATGGTTTAGGTTTTTCGGATGCTGATTTAACGCCAAGAGGGAGGAAGCGTAATGAGGCATTGCATGTCTCAGTCGAATGCAGAGGCACGACCTTGGCTCATGTTTTGGTGGACACTGGTTCGTCTCTGAATGTTTTGCCTAAAAAGCCTCTTGATAGGCTTGACTATGAGGGATTAACATTGAAACCGAGCAACATAGTAGCGAGGGCCTTTGACGGCTCAAAAAGGATGGTGCATGGGGAAGTGGACATCCCCATAAAAGTTGGAACCCAAACTTTTGATTCAACTTTTTATGTAATGGATATTTGCCCTTCATATTCCTGCTTATTAGGCCGTCCATGGATTCACAATGCTGGTGCAGTCACCTCAACATTGCATCAAATGCTGAAATATCCAATTCAAGGGAAAATCATCACCGTTCATGGAGAAGAAGAGTATATTGTTAGCCATCTAAATTCCTTCAGATATGTGGAACTATATGGTGAATTTATTGAGACTCCATTCCAGCATTTTGAAGAAGTTCCGCAGACTGTGGCAGTAACCAAGGTTGTGTCTCAAGTTCCCAAGATCACAAGGCCTCCACTCAAGATGTCATCTTTAAAGGATGCCAAGGCAGTGATAGAAGAAGGTGGGTGCACTATTTGGGGCCAACTCCCAGATATCCCATACAAATCTGACAAAGTCGGTTTGGGTTTCACTTTAGGAGCCCAGAAAGCTGTACGTCGCGCTCGTGACGGAGGACCACCCTTGAAGATCAGTAACCGCGAAGTCAATGCAGTAGAGGATGATGAAGACAGTTATGACCTGGAGGATTGGATTTTCCCAACTGTCAGTGGAGGGCTCAGCAACTGGGAGGCTAGAGATTTTGTCCCGATCACATTTATCCCACAGTAAGTTGTCTTTACATTTTGTTGGATCTGTAATATTAAAACAATTCAGACTCTTAAAACCTTGTGTCTTACCCGAGGCACAATGGTCCATTTGTAAGGGTTATTATCTCATTTCCATATCACATCAATGAATCATGGACGTTTTTGCATACAAACTTTGTGCTCATTGTTTTTCTTTTTTACATTTTTCATTTCTTTCAAAGATAGCTATACTCTTACACACACTCACAATCACAATGCAGGTCTACATCCATTTGGGATCCCATGGGTAATGATTCTGCTATGGCCTTATGTGATTCTAAAAATCTAATCTACCAAGCCGAAGACGAAGGTGAGGAAGATTGTGAAGTACCAGGAGAACTCGCCAGGTTACTACAACAAGAAGAGAGGACCATTCAGCCCCACGAGGAACCAGTGGACACAATCAACCTAGGTACCGAAGAAGACAAAAGAGAAGTCAAGGTCGGTGCCAATATGGAACCCAGTGTCAAAGAGCGTCTGATTCAGTTGCTACACGAGTATGTTGAGGTCTTTTCCTGGTCGTATGAAGACATGCCAAGACTTGATGCAGATATCATGGTACATCATCTACCAACAAAAGAAGATTGTCCACCGGTAAAACAAAAGGTTTGTCGCATGCGACCAGACATGTCAGAGAAGATCAAAGCAGAAGTCATGAAACAATTCAACGTCGGATTCTTGGCCGTTTCCTCCTATCCGCAGTGGGTTTCCAATGTTATTCCCATGCCTAAAAAAGACGGCAAAGTACGAATGTGCATGGACTACAGAGATTTAAATAGGGGAAGCGCTAAGGATGATTTCCCACTACCCCACATTGATGTTCTAGTTGAAAATACGGTACAACATAAAGTGTTTTCCTTCAGGGACGGATTCTCAGGCTACAGCCAAATCAAAATGGCGCTTGAGAACATGGAGAAAACAACCTTTATCACACAGTGGGGCATATTTTGCTACAAGGTTATGCCATTCAAACTAAAGAATGTTGGGGAAACCTATCAGCGTGCCATGGTAGATCTATTTCACGACATGATACATCATGAAATAAAGGTCTATATGGACGACATAATATCTAGATCTCAAACAGAAGAAGAGCATCTTGATCATTTACAGAAACTCTTTGAGAGACTAAAGAAATACAAGCTGAGGTTGAACCTAAATAAATGCACGTTTGGGGTAAGGTCTGGTAAACTCCTAGGCTTTATCGTCAACAATAAAGGTATCAAAGTGGATCCCTCCAAGGTGAAAGAAATACAAGAAATTCCTGCTCCTCGTACCGAGAAGGAAGTCAGAGGATTCTTGGGACGTTTAAACTATATTTCCAGATTCATTTCTCACCTGACAGCTACTTATGAACCAATCTTCAAATTACTGAAGAAGGATCAAGTAGTCAAATGGAATGATGAGTGCCAAACTGCTTTCGACAAGATCAAAGAGTACCTGCAAGAGCCTCCTATTTTGATGCCACCAATCGAGGGAAGACCATTGTTCATGTATCTAACTGTTTTGGAAAATTCAATGGGGTGTGTGCTGGGGCAGCATGACGAGTCTGGCCAAAAAGAGCATGCTATTTATTACCTGAGCAAAAAGTTTACCGACTGTGAAATAAGATATTCACTGCTCAAGAAAACTTGTTGCGCTCTGGCATGGGCTTCTCACTGGCTAAGACAGTATATGTTGACCCATACTACCTTATTGATATCCAAAATGGATCCAATAAAATACATCTTCGAGAAACCTGCTCTCTTTGGGAGAATAGTGAGATGGCAGATGATCCTGACAGAATATGACATACAGTATACTACCCAGAAAGAAATAAAGGGCAGTGTACTAGCTGATCACCTTGCTCATCAAGCTGTAGAAGACTACCAGTCTATGATGTTCGAATTCCCAGATGAAGACATCATGATGGTAAAAAACTGTGAAGAATTCAGACCCTATGACGGACCTGAACAAGGATCCCGATGGACCCTGGTTTTTGATGGGGCGTCCAACGCACTCGGCAATGGTATAGGTGTTGTACTCATATCTCCTAAAGGGTGTCATACTCCCTTTACGGCGGGGCTCTGCTTCAATTGTACAAACAACATGGCGGAATACGAAGCGTGCATTTTTGGTCTCAAAGCTGCCATAGACTTGGGGATCAAATCTTTAAATGTATTCGGAGATTCAGCTTTGGTCATCAGCCAGATCAAAGGGGAATGGGACACCAAACACCCTAACCTTATCCCTTATAAAGAACATGTGTTGACATTGATCCCACATTTTGAGAAGATCACCTTCAAGCATTTCCCGCGAGAAGAAAATCAGCTAGCAGACGCACTAGCCACAATGCCATCCATGTTTAAACTTAAATGGGATAACGAGGCTCCCCAAATCACCATTGAACGAATGGATGAACTAGCTCATTGTCACGATATTAATACTGAAGAAGTAGTGGACCAGCCTTGGTTTAACGAAGTCAAGAGGTATCTCGAGGCTCAAGAATATCCGGAAGGAGCTTCAGTCAATGATAAGAAGTTCTTAAGGAGATTCTCTGCTAAGTTTTTCCTTAGTAATGGAATTCTCTACAAATGCAACCATGACTCGGTATTACTTCGGTGCATAGATAAGGGTGAAGCTGAAAATATCACGACTGATCTACATGAGGGCACTTTTGGCACCCATTCCAGTGGGCATAAGATGGCAAAGAAAATCCTACGGGCAGGCTATTACTGGTCTACCATGGAAGCAGATTGTTATCAACACTCTTGAACCTGCCACAAGTGTCAGGTTTATGCTGACAAGGTGCACATACCTCTGGTTCCTCTGAATGTCTTGATGGCTCATTGGCCCTTTGCTATGTGGGGCATCGATATGATTGGGGAAGTCAAACCAACAGCCTCCAATGGACACCGCTTCATCCTTATGGCCATTGACTATTTTACAAAGTGGGTTGAGGCAGCCTATTTCGCTTCTGTGACCAAGAATGTTGTAGCCCAGTTCATTAAACAGAATCTCATCTGTTGGTATTGTATCCCAGAGAGGATCATCACAGACAATGGTACGAATATAAACAATACTATGATTACCGCCCTGTGCGAGCAATTCAAGATCCAGCATCACAATTCTTCCCCTTACCGGCCAAAGATGAATGGTGTTGTCGAAGCCACAAATAAGAATATCAAAAAGATCATACAGAAAATGGCAGTCACATACAAAGACTGGCATGAGATGCTACCATTCGTTCTCCATGGGTATCGTACCACAGCTCGCACATCAACCGGGGCAACACCCTACTCTTTGGTATATGGCATGGAGGTTGTCTTGCCTATTGAGGTCCAGATCCCATCTCTAAGAATTATGAAGGATGCAGGGCTGAGTGAAGAAGATTGGATACATACTCGACTTGATCAAATAAACTTGATTGATGAGAAAAGGCTTATTGCTGTCTGTCATGGTCAAATGTATCAAAAACGGATGATCAAGGCTTTCAACAAAAAGGTCAGACACCAAGTGTATCAAGTTGGGGACTTGGTGATCAAACGTATCATAATACCGCAAGGTGATCCCAGGGGAAAATGGACTCCTACCTACGAAGGACCATTTGTGATCAAAAGCATATTCTCTGGTGGAGAAATGATCTTGACCACCATGGATGGTGACGACCTTCCACACCCTGTGAACACAGACATAGTCAAAAGAGACTATGCATAAAGAGACCCGCTAGGTCGACACACCTAGGAAACACAAGGGCATCCCAGAGAACCAAAAAGGTTCAGGCAAAAATTAGGGATAAAACAAAAAAAATTGTACACCCGGTAAGTTGAAAACCTGAAAGGGCGACTTGGACAAAAAAGGGTATCCCGGTGGACTGAAAACCCGAAAGGGCGATCCAGGCAAATGTTAGGGAATTAAAGCATATGACTATGTCCCATTGGATCACCTTACGGATAACCTACAAACTCGACGATTCTGATCAACGCAATCAGCTTCGGACAAGGAAACAAATAGACAAGATGCTTAGAGACACGAAGGCTATAGCAGAATGGGAACCCCATGGGATTATTGCACATAACTATCTTTTCTTTGTATCAAAATTTTCATTTTTTTACAAAGGCATTCTCTTACTATAATGTTTGTCTCATTGTACAAAAATACTTACTCAAAGTCAATACAAAGATATCCCTTTGAAAGTTCAAAACTATATGTTTTCTTTACTCTTGTGTTTTGTTTACAAAAACGTCCAATGATTTATTTTTGAACATATGCATTTGAACATAATTACTGTTTACAAATAAACAAAGTAAAAGAACAATCACTGATGGTTTTAAGATATAGGGAAAGCTCTTTAAGTTATTTCCATAAAGTCCCCTGTGCAGTTTAATCCCCAGCAGAACAAAGCTTCCAGTTATCAATCCCCAGTAGAACTCGTCCAATTTCTTAGGATTCCCAAACAATTTTTTACAAGCAGCACACAGCATTTCCCTTACAACAGAGTTTATTTCTCTAAATGGAAATTCATTGACACTTCAACTTCACAACATGAAGACTTACACTCCATATCCTTAGCAGTAGTCAGGGATTTTATTTCCCCCTATCCAACAACAGTGCAGCAGATTAGCTTACATATGCATACATCGCATCCGTGTGACATAAACATCGATAACACGAATGCATATATCACAATCTCATTGTACCATGCATTTCATACATCATGACATTGCATACAGCTAATGTTTTTTACCCTTTTCAGGATAAGATTAATCAATAGCTACCATTAACAATGTTCAAAAGATTTTCTGATACAGTTCAGATATGCTCCAGATACGGATGCCATTCTGATACTCATTCAGATTCAGATTTCAGATACAGTACAGATACGCTCCAGACACGGATGCCATCCTGATACTCATTCAAATTCAACTCTCAGATACAGTTTATATACGCTCCAGACACGGATGCCATTCTGATACTCATTCAGATTCAACTTTCAGATACAGTTCAGATACGCTCCAGACACGGATGCCATTCTGATGCTCATTCAGATTCAGCTTCTCAGATACAGTTCAGATACGCTCCAGACACGGATGCCATTCTGATACTCATTCAGATTCAACTCTCAGATACAGTTCAGATACACTCTAGACACGAATGTCATCCTGATACTCATTCATATTCAACTCTCAGATACAGTTCAGATATGCTTCAGACACGGATGCCATCCTGATACTCATTCAGATTCAAGATTTTCAGATACGCTCCAAACACGAACGCCATTCTGATACTCATTCAGATTCATCTCTCAGATACAGTTCAGATACTCTCCAGATACGGATTCCTTTCTGATATGCATTCAGATTCAAGCTTTCAGATACAGTACAGATATGCTCTAGACACGGACGCCATTCTGATACTCATTCAGATTCTCTTTCAAATTTAGTTCAACAATCATTTTTGGATGGCATCTACAAGTCAATCTCCAAACAACTTTCCATCATCTCTCCAAATGGCATCTTTAATCCCATTCCCTCAACCATCACATCATCGAGTGCAAATTTCTGGGCACTCTAATGTCCAATCATCTTCCACCTTCGAGTCACGAATGGCAAAACTCGCCAATCTAAATCTTCAAGCTTAAGAAGATTGAACAGGGGAAGCTTTTGTATCCTAAAATTTTCCCTCTCACTTATCAATAATTTTTCTCACAAGATCTCCTTTGGCTCAAGACTGCACTAGGGTTGATCAGCTCAAGACACCTCTTTAAACATTGATGACCAAAATTAGGGTTTGAGATTGCATAAGGATATTTGAACTTTAAATGCTTCTATGACTTTCATGGATCATTATGGACCCCCGAGATTACTCATGTCAAGTTTCAAGCCTTGGATCACACTTTTGCTCAGTCAATTGAGCAGTTGACCTAAAAATCAATTGTATTGGGGAAAAAGTCAACTATGGCCAATTTACAATCAAACTTCATAATTTTTATCCACATCAACAATTTAATCTCATATGTATAATTTGATCAAGTTTGGACCACAACTCCTTAAGAAATTTGATCAAATCTTCAAAAGGGCAAAATGGTCAAAATTAGGGTTTTGATTGGGAAAGGGCAATTTTTTATTTTTGACCAAGAAAATGATCATTTGGTTTAAGGCATGATTTCAAGAGATCAATTGCATCATTTTGACCTAATTATATGGCTCAAAACATTGCAAGTCCAATGGGTTGGTAGATGAATTTTGCAGTCAACTGATCAAAAGTCAACTGCATACTAAAAAGTCAAACTTTGACTTTTTGGTCAAATTCAAATGCCAAAGATCACAATTCATCAAAGCATGTCAAAATATGAAACTTATTCATCAAGAAATCAAAAATTTAAGATTTCATTTTGAAAAGTAAAAATTTCTAAACTTAGAAATTTTTCTAAGTGTTGGAAATTTCTTATTTTTTCATAACTTTGAGCAAAATTTTCACCATGATGCAAGATGATTCAAGAGAAACTTCCAACATTAAAGTTGTAGATCTCCATGAAATATACAACTTTTCTTCACGCAAATTCTTCCAAAAGTGCTTGGATCTAAGTTATAATTTTAAGAACATGTGGCCATGAAATAAAACACTTAGTGAAATTTTGCTCTAATTTGGTCAGGATTTTGACCCAACTTCATGACACTTTTTCATATAGTTCCAAGGGTAATCTTAAAAATAAATTCAAATATGGGTTGCATAGAACATTATAAGCTTTCCAAAATGTCTAAGAACTCCTTAAGATCATTTTTGAGTAGGGAGAATCGAAGAGATGAAGTTAGGGTTTTATCACTTGAATTACAAGGCATTTTATGATGAACCAAATTCAAAATTCAAAGTATTCTGCATAACCTCTACTTTGCAGGCCTTAAACTTGTTAGGAACTCCATAATTAATGGCTTGCACAGCTGTTAGTGGTCTCATTTTAAGAACTCAATGCAAGGTCATGCTTTATATCCATTTTGGGAAGAAAGTGTACATTGCCATTTTGATAAAGTGTTTTTTTACACAAAACTTGTTCTTGAGCCTTGCACTTGTTCTCTTATGATCATACAAGTCCCATAACCCATAAGAAACTTGTTAGACACTTACAATCACTCAGCCCATGCTTGTACCTCACATTGAAACTTAGTTTCCCACTTTTCTTCAAAATCAAGTAACCTAGCAATTAGCTAAAAACTTGTACTTCTGATTGTCCAAACCACTCCAATCCTTTTGCTTATAGATATAAAAACCATTTACCACAAAATACACGAATGCCTGACCACTAAAAACACCAAGAGCTTAGAATCACATCTCATACCTCCATTTTCACAAAAACTGACCAAAAACTTGAAACTCATAACTCCCTTGTGTGTTTTCAAGCCTCTTTGTTCCTAAAGCTTCTAAACATCATTTAGAACTCATCCCACACTCTGTTACAGAACTGTAACACCATTAACACCATCCTCCATTTTCAAAAATAGAGCTTTTCACTTGGACTTCTCCATAACTCCTCAGGTACTTTCAGCTCAAGCTAAGCATCCCATTAGCTTCCTGGGAACTTGAGGAAGCTAACCCAATCATTGGAACTCCTTGTAAGCTGCTCAAAATTCAAACCTGATACCCTCTTGCAAGGTAAGTTTATAACTTTGGAACTTTTCATACCGGCATCATCAATGATTTATTTGTGAATGAAACATGTAGATATCATTGCCCTAAAGCTAACCATGTCCATAGTTTCCATTAATTTTGCCTGAGCTTAGAGAATTTTAAGATTGAATTTTCTCAGATTTTTAGGGTTTAGAATAGGGCCATTAAAATTCATTTTTATCCTTGAGCTATAGTTTTAATGCTTTACATTTCTGAAACCGTGAGGAAATTTGCTACAAGTTTCATGTTTACAGTTTTCATTTTTGTTGAGATTTGAACAAGTTACAGAGGTTCTGGTTGGGCGTGAGGTTGAAGATGAAGTTGGCCTCAGGAACATGTTTGCCTTATGTAATTATTGTTTGATTTATATAAACGGATGTATAGCCACCCCGGTGGTAAAAGCGTGCGCCTGTAACCAAAGGGACCTAGGTTCGAGCCCCAGTGGTACCCTTTTGGTTTTTCACAATTTTTTGCAATTCTGATCTTTTCTTTTTGGCAGGCGTTGGGCCTTCCTTTGGGCCTTTTTGTTTTTTTCTTATCTCTAACCCCCCTTGCAGGCTATTTGCACCCTGGCCCAGTTTTTATTTTTTTTCTTATTTTCATTTTATTTATTTTCTTAATTATTTTTCTAATACTAAAAAATCATAAAAAATACAAAAATAGTAGATTTATATTTTGACATAGTTTATTTATTTTTCTCAACAAAAAAATATATTTTATTTAACCATACTTTATGTATTTTACTAATTATTCTTGTAAATTTAATTAAAACTAGGTTATTATTTATTTTCTTTTACACCAATTAAAATATATTATTTTAATATAAAAAGGCCAAAAATAATTTTTAATACTATAAATTATTTTCAAGACAAAAATACAAAAAATATTTTTCTTAAACTTATTTTCTTTTTAATCAGTTAATAGATTTAGGGTTCTATTTAAAATCTTTTCTTAGTAATTTTAGGTTTTACCTTTTACTACTTTAATTAATTATTTTTCCCTTTAATTAATTAGGTTAAAATCAAAATCCATTTTCTTTAGAAAAATCCAAACAAATATCCATTTTCTTCACATTTCACATTCTTGCATATTTATTCATCTTGTACATTATTTATTTCAATTTTTGTACCAATTCAATATGGTTGTAATAGACTAATTAGGTTTACTTTCTTGCAATCCCCATTTATAATTTGTACACCACCTGCCACAAGTATTGTAATAGCGTAGTAACTTTAAATTCCGCAATTTATCGCTTTATATACAAATGCTAGTAATTAGGGTTTGTATGGAATGACTAAAACCAATCAAATAGAAAACCCTAATCAAAGATAAAATCAATCATGAAAATAATACTTGCACACAAGCACCCCCTAGGGTAAATCCACTTGGTTGCCTTACAAAATGATCATATCACGCATGTGAGGTATCTTAGCAAAAACAAACAAAATATAAGATCATAGTCCCCCGATGACGCTATCTAAGTTGCCTTCCAAATGATCTTAGTCCCTAAAAAAGAATGCTAAGATACCTTGCAATATTACTAATCATGGTTATACGATGACCCACGCCCGTCCCGTTTACATCCAAAGATAGGGTTACTTACCAATTCAATGGTAAGATAACAATGTCAAAGGAAAAGAAAATGAACAGGAAAGACTTTTGAGTAGGTAGAATGCTCCTAATTACTTGCTCAATTTCAAAACATCCTTGCTATTTTCAAAAAAAACACCTACACTTTCAAAACCTCTTACAAACTTGAAAACATTTTTCAAAAGATCAAACATATTTGTATACATTCTTACGAACGAGAATCATTACAAAGATTGCCTAAACAATGGCCTCTTTACAAAATAATTTCAAAAAACCACACAAAGCACAATTTCAAACAAAAGAAAGTGATCTAGCAAGTAACTAAGAGCCCATGGAAAACCATGGATGAAAAGGGTGATAATACCTTCCCTTTAATTAATCTACCCCCCGAACTCAAGAAACAATCTCAAAGGTCTTTCCTGTGCTTTTTCACCTTTCATTTTAGATAAAGGAAAAGTCGATGGCGACTCTTGCTAACCGCAACATTTGAGATCAAATGCAAAACCTTTAATTCAGTTCTCCCACCGTATCACACCATTGTTACAGCAACTTCAAAACAACACATACTTAGCAAAAATCAAATTAAATTTCAACAAATGAAATAATCAATAATTAAAAGCAACAAGCGTTCATCCCCCTGAGTGTTACGTATCAGAGCAATGACACCGACTCGAACTACTGAAGATATACAACCTTCACTATGGTTTACCTGCACGTTACCAACGTAAGGGTAACATTCAAACAAAAGGGGTGAGATATCTAACAATATAATAAAGCGTATGATAAATAATATGCTAGATCAGCTCATATAATAACACCACTTCACATCTCATAAACAACGATAATCGCAACAGAATACCAACAACATATACATTTACCACATCAATACATAACTTCTTTATGCAATCATATAATGCGACTCAATACTATGCAAATGCATGTGGTACCATTGGAGCAGAACTCCCATCTCAAAATAATTTCCATTAAATAGAGGCATCACAAGGCATAAGCCTTCATCTTAATATTCACCAATACAGGCCATCTTAACGAGCATAAGCTCCATCTTGAAATGTAATGTATGCGACACAATCATGAATGTAATGACAACACCATAAATAACAACATCTCAACAGAACATCATCGTTGACCAGAAGCCTACATCTTAATAGCTGCCAATTATTAGAGGAATCTCAACATCTTTCATCAACATCATTTATCAACATAATTCATCAAACATCATTTATCATCATAATTCATCAAACATCGTTTATCATCATAATCCATCAAACATCATTTATCATCATGAATCTTACTGTTATGAACCAAATAGTAACCGACAATCATCTCATCCTCATCATTCTTCACAAAATCATCATAGCGGTTAACGCGGGAAACTAACTCTAATCCTAATTTGGGTAATAGAATTTACTCTCCTTATCCTTCATTTTAATCCTTAATAATGAAGTCCATCGCGTTAGCTATTCAACGCTTCGAACGGCACCTCAAACGGAGTCCGAAAACTCAAGTTACAGCCTCTAGAAATAATTCTGCCAACAACCAGACTACATGGGTCGATGCATAACGTCTTGAGTCGATGCGTACTGGGTTTAACACACTGCATGTATCGACGCGTACTCCCTTCGTATCGACTCATACTGAGTCTGCAACACTGCATGTATCGATACATGGTCCTATGAATCGACTCATCCTGAGTCTAAAAGCTTGCATGTATCGACGCATGGCTCCTCCGTATTGACTCATCCTGAGTCTAAAAGCCTTCATGCATCGACGCATGGCTTTTGGGGTCGACACATATTGTTCTGTCATGAATATTTTCTGCAATTTCACTGCGTTTTCACCGCGGTTTCCATGCTTTTGGCCCTAAAAACATCCTCTAATCATAGGTAATCATCAATTATAATTATCCTATAATTCTACATCATTTATACAACATTAGGGCATCGTTATTCATCCTTAAATCATCGATTTTCATCATACAACAATGTATATAATTCAATCATAAACTGAACAATCTTTCACATCTAATCCCACATAAAAATCATCATAAACCCTATTATAGAGTCAGAACCCCACCCTTACCTTGGATTGAAGGTTGCTCTATAACTTTTCCAATTGAATCTCGTTCTGCCTCTTTTCCTTCTTTCCTGCAACTTTCACGTTCTCTTTCTCTTCTTCCAACCCTTATTTCTTTCTATCTTATTGCTTCTTCTTTTCTTATTATTTCTATTAATAATAAAATAACCCTATAATTCTAAAAATGCCTTAATGGGCTTAAAACTCCTACACCCCCTTTTTCTACTTATATCCTTTAAAACAAGTCCACATAAATAATATTATCTTCCTAATATCATTCCACAACTTAATAGAATAAATAAATTCAATAACAACAACACATCAACTATCATCATAACACGACTTCACAAATATTCCAAAAACAATTTAATTAAATAATTAATTAAATTACGGGCGTTACACCAACCATCACGGTGTTGGTAGTTTTCTAAAATTTCAAACTTCCAATCCATGCGTTATTGATTGATTTAGTGCATTCATACATGTTTATATTGATATTTAGAATAATTTTGACGCATAATATGTGAGTTTCAATGCAGGAATAAGACTGCGCCATTACTACGGCATAAGGAGTTGTTTGCTTTGTATCTTTGAATACAGGCACATTCAGGCTAAATGTCCACCACCATTGGATTCAGAAGGCTTGATTTAGGGGGTAGAGTCTTCTTCATTCGCTAACGTTTTCTATTTTTACAGGTGCAAGAATTGGCTCGGCGGAGAAGATGACCGGAGCTAAGGCTACGGCGCTTCTCCGACCAATATATTTGTTTACATATTATATATATTTTGATTCAATTATATGAACGGGTGTATAGCCACCTCAGTGATAGAAACACGTGCGCTAAGTCACTCCTCTCTCAGGTTACAGGTTGATCCTCGATTTTGCCAATTTTTTTCATGTTTTCATTATTTTTGCAGGTTTAGTGTAAGATGCGTTGAACCTGTTACCTTGACACCAACCAACGCTTGGCTTGGTGGTATGCCATGCGTGGAGAATGCTTGAGGGCATGGGTTAAACATCCACCCCTACTCATTTGGATATTTCTTTTTCCAATACTATGTTTCTCACTCTTTTCTTTTTTTTTCTCCTATTTTTTCACAAAACCCTTTTTATATAAAACCTTTAATTAATTTTAGGCTTTAATTAATTTTTGGCTTTAATTTAATTTTAGATTATTTATTTAATCAATTTTAGGTTTTATTTAATTAACCCTAATTTAGTTTAAGGTTTTATCAATAAACCCTAATTTGATTTTTTAGGTTTTCTCAATTCATTTAAAATTAACCTAGATTTTAGGGTTTGTTAATTTAATTTAATTACCTAATTTTTTAATCAATTAGGTTTTAAGATAATCATCAATTTTTTTCATCAAACAATCACAAAACGATTTTCTCTTTTCTTTTCCTCTTTACCGCTTTTAATGTATCATTACTTTCGCATTAGTTTTCCCCAGTTATGTATCTGCTACAGTATGTAATAGTTAATTAGGGTTTACTTTCTTTTCCCCTCGATTTTATGGTTTTGTATCCCCACTTCTGAAGCCCTGTAATAGTTTAGGTTTACTTTTCGCACCTTTACTTTCCGCAATTTACCATTTTCCTTGTCACTGTATAGTAACTAGGCATGTATGGCAAGACATAAAAATGAACATAGCTAACCCTACATACTAGATGAATAACTGAATTGAATCACTTTTCACACACTCACCTCTAGGGTAATCCCACTTGTTGCCTTCGAATAAAAACAATCATGTCCCTCGAACGTGGGGACGCTTTAGCAAAGACCCTCGGTTAAAATATCGTAGTCTCTCGATGACCCTTACGATGCTGCCTTCGGTAAACGATCTTAGCCCCTTACGATAAATTGCTAAAGCGCCCCTACAAGTTGCCTTTATGATTGTACGATGACCCACGCTTGTCCCTTCACATCCAATGATAGGGCTTCCTACTAACTAATGGTAGGATAACACTATCTAAAGGAGGAAAATAACAATAAATACCTTTGAGTAGGTAGATCGCTCGTAATCGCTTTCTCACAAAAAAACATTTCAAAACATCTTTTACACAAAACACTTTTCTCTGAAATCTTTTCAAAAAAACAAACAAACACTTTGTACACATTCTTAACTTATACAAGAATCATTACAAAGTTGTCGCACATAGGCATTTTTCAAAATATTTTCAAACACATACACAAAGCATTTTCAAAGTGAGCTAGCGATTAAGAGCCCGTAGATAACTACAGATGAAAAGGGTGCTAACACCTTTCCTTTTTATAACCTACCCCCAGAACTCAAAATTCTCCAAGGTATTTCCTGTTCTTTTCACCCTTTCCTTATTGGATAAAAGAAAAGTCGGTGGCGACTCTTGCTATCTGCAATATTTGCGATAAAACGCAAAACAAGTCAATTCTCCCACCATATTACAGAACTGGTGACTCTGTTGGGGATAACTAAAAGTGGGGTTACCTTAGAGTTAGATCACTTTTAAATGCTTTCCTTGTTTGATTTGTCTGCTTTATTTTTAAAGGGTTGTTTGGGTTTTTATTCTTGCAAAGATCCTATACCCGGATATGGGGAATATTTTAGGTAAGTAGCAATAGATCATGGAAACTACACATCTTATACTGATATGGTTGAAGTGATGGCTACGTTAGTGCAACACATTGGTTTGTACTGGTATCCCTCGAGTCAGTCGAGGAGCATACTAGGCTGCCACGTGGTGTCATAAGCACTAACTGACCTTAGAACCTTAATTGACCCAACTTAGCCATTAGAAGGTAGTGAGATAGCTGGCTTTGGTGCAGTCTAAAGTTGGTTGATACTCGATACTACACTCATTGAGATTCGACTCTCGAGTTCTGTTTGGTGGTAAGTCAATTGTCGTGCTAGACGAAATTGTGGGAAAAATCAGTGATATTGAGATCCCTAGAACCCGATTACTTCTCTAGGACAAGTTAAGCCAACTAAACTTCAAGAGGGTACTTACCTACAAACCCCATAAAAGCCTTAAACCTAAGGCCTTTGCGTGCTTTGATTGTGTTTGATTATCTATTTGAACATGATATCATGACATCATGACATCATAACATCATACCATGACTAACTATTTCAAAGATCTCAAGGGCCTGTGATGCAGGTTATCATGAACCAGACGTCTAGCAAGGGGTAAGGGGATTTATTTTCCTCTAACCAATGTCATCAAAGTATCATGAACCGGTATCTAGCAAGGGGCAAGGGGATTTATTTTACTCTAACCAATGTCGTCAAAGACCGAAGTACGTTATCTTGAGTCAAAGTCTAGGACCCACTCGTCGACATGGTGAGTTTGATTCTCATAGAATGACGTTCAATGACACGAAGTTTTTTAGTCAAAGTTGCGGCCAGGCTCTATGTCTAACACTTCTTTTTTGTTTACCCCGTGGGATATTTGAAAACATTGCATCTACATATCATGCATCATCACATAACAGGTACTTTCTAGACAGATTTTCTCATCTTCTTGCTGTTTATATCAGTAAAAGATGGCTCTTGAACAAACTGTTAAGGAACTCCAAGCTCAGAATGCCCAATTCCAGGAGACCCTCTTGAACCTCGCTCAAGGATAGATAGATATGATGGTGCTCATTGCCAAAAATAAGAAGACTCGGAAGCCAATTGATGTCCTCAACATGGGAAGAAGATTCAAAGGTCCTGCTAAACCAGTTCAAACTACTGATATCACCTCTGATGAAGATGACAACCAAGAGGAGGAGGGTGGAAGTGTCGGGCTGAAGGTGGAAGTAACCTTGGTTCTGGTAAGATGCCTGAGGATGAAGACTATTCTAATGAACAATATCCTCCTGCTGATGACAGATACAAGTAGCTGGAAGATCGCCTCAAGGCCATGAAAATCTAGAAAGTGCCTGGATTGGATTTTGAAGAGATGGGTCTCATTTCGGGGTAGTTATCCCTCACAAGTTCAAAGTCCCTACTTTCTCTAAATATGATGGTGTGTCTTGTCTGAAACTTCATCTGAGGTCCTATGTTCGGAAGATCCAACCCCATACTGCTGACAGAAAGTTATGGGTTTACTTCTTTCAGGAAAGTTTGTCTGGTACATAACTCAAGTGGTTCTATCAGCTGGAGGGAACCAACATCCTCACTTGGAAAGACTTGGTTGCTTCTTTTTAGAAACAATATCAATACAATGCTACCTTGAACCAACTCGCGTGCAATTATAAAACATGGCTATGGGTTTGAATGAAGGGTTCAAGGAATATGCCTATAAGTGGAGAGACTTAGCTAGAAGGGTGCAACCTCCCTTGTCAGATCGGGAACTATTTGATATGTTTATGGGCACTCTAACATGTCCATTTTTTAATCATCTGATTTGGAGTTCTTCATATGGTTTTACTGAGTTGATTATAACTAGAGAACATGTCGAAAGTGGTATTAAGAGCGGAAAAGTTCAAGTGGCTGTGTCTTCAAATGTTGTGAGGAAGACATTCAATGGTAAGAAGGAGACTAATGCTATTTACGGCCAGAAGGGCCATGGTAAAAATGACTGTAATCAGTCTGTGGGAGCGGTATTGATTTCTAATCTTGCGCATGTTCAACAATAATAACATGGCAATAAGCGTAGTCCAGACGCTCTGGGAAGTAAGTTTACCAAGATTAATATGCCATTGTCTCGGGCGTTATAACACTTACTAAAAGCGAAGCTGATTACGCTAAGGGATCCACCTAAGAACCCCAACACCTCCTCTCCTAAGTACAATTCGAACGCGAAATGCACCTACCATTTTAACAGTCCTGGGCACGACACCAATAACTGTTGGGTCCTGAAAAATAAAATTCAAGATCTGATTGACAACAAGGAAATTGAGTTTGAACCTCCAGAGACTCCGAATGCGATTATTGCTCCCATGCCTAAGCACGACAAAGGTGTGAATGATGTTTCTGCTGAAGAAGATGCTGACAGTGATTATGACCTTGACAGTTGGATCTTTCCTACCATTGGAAATGGGCTCAACAACTGGAAGGATGGGGAAATTATCTCTATCTCCTTTAGTCAGGAGTAATAGATACATTTCTATTTTTTATTGCTTTCAAGTTTTGGCTTTGTAATATTTAAACAATGACTTTAAGCCTTGTGCATTACCCGGGGCACAATGGTGCATTTGTTAAGGGTTGTCATTTCATAAACATATTTTCATTTAATAAAGCATTGGATGTTTTGCATTCAAATTTTGCACTCTCTGTCTTTCTTTTATTTTTATCACTTTCAAGATATGTGTTCTTACACACACCCACACAACATATTGCAGATCCAGATCCACTCTGGATCCCGTTGATAACGATTCTCCTATTGCCACTTATGACTTTGAAAATCCGATCTACCAAGCCGAGGATGAAGGTGAGGAAGATTATGAAATACCTGGAGAACTATCCAGACTATTAATACAAGAAGAAAAGGCTATACAACCACATGAAGAGCCAATTGAAGTGGTAAACCTGGGTTCTGAAACAGACAAAAAATAAGTCAAGATAAGCGCCAACTTAGAGGACAATGTAAAGAATAGGTTAATACAGATGTTGCATGAATATGTTGAAATTTTTTCTTGGTCATACGAAGATATGCTAGGGCTTGATACCGATATTGTGGTTCACCGTCTGCCGATGAAAGAGAGTTGTGCTCCAATGAAACAGAAGGTTCATCGTATGTATCTCGAGATGTCAAAGAAGATCAAGGATGAGGTTATGAAATAATTCAACACATTGTTCTTATAAGTGACATCCTATCCCCAATGGGTTGCGAATATGGTCCCGATATCGAAGAAAGACGGCAAGGTACATATGTGTGTAGACTATAGGGGTCTGAACAGGGCTAGCCCCAAAGATGACTTCCCACTTCCACATATTGATCTTCTGGTTGACAACACCGTTCAGCACAAGGTATTCTCCTTCATGGATGGTTTCTCATGGTATAATCAAATTAATATGGTGCCTGAAGACATGGAGAAAACAACCTTTGTCACATAGTGGGGCACTTCCTGTTACAAGGTTATGCCTTTTGGGTTGAAGAACGTCGGGGCAACATATCAGTATGCTATGGTAGCTTTGTTCCATGACATGATTCATCACGAGGTAAAGGTCTATGTCGATGATATGATATCCAGATCATAGACTAAAGAAGAGCATCTGGACCATCTACATAAGTTGTTTGAGAGACTGAAGAAGTAAGTTGAGGTTGAATCCGAACAAGTGCACATTTAGGGTGAGGCCCGGTAAACTCTTGGGTTTTATTGTCAGCGGTAAAGCAATTGAGATTGATCCTGCTAAAGTCAAAGCTATTCAATAAATGCTTGCTCCCCGTACTGAGAAAGAAGTCAGAGGTTTCTTGGGATGACTAAACTATATTGCTAGATTTATTTCTCATTTGACCGCTACTTATGAATCGATCTTTAAGTTGCTAAAGAAAGATCAGGTAGTGAAATGGAACAATGATTGTCAGATAGTCTTTGACAAAATCAAGTAGTACCTACAAAAACCTCCAATTCTGATGCCACCAGTTGAAGGAAGACCTCTGATCATGTGTTTAACAGTGCTAGAGAATTCAATGGGGTGTGTATTAGGGAGGCATGACGAGTCTGGTCGAAAAGAGCATGCAATATACTATCTTAGCAAAAAGTTTACCGATTGTGAAACAAGATACTCACTACTCAAGAAAACTTGATGCGCTTTGGCATGGGCTGCTCGCCGTCTAAGAAAGTATAGGTTGACCCATACTACTTTGTTGATCTCTAAAATGGATCCCATAAAGTAGATATTCGAGAAACTCGCTCTCTTCAGAAGGATAGCCTGATGGCAAATGGTCTTAACAGAATACGATATTTAGTACACCACTTAGAAAACGATCAAAGGAAGTGTGTTGGAAGATCATTTAGCTCATCAAGCCGTAGACGACTACCAATCTATGAACTTCGAATTCCCATACGATAACATTATGCTAGTTATAGATTATGAAGAACTTGGACCATATGAAGGACCTGAGCCAGGATCCCGATGGAATATGGTTTTATATGGAGCCTCTAATGCACTTGGCAGTGGAATCCTCAAGGTTTCCATATGCCATTCACTGCCAGATTATGCTTTGACTGTACCAATAACATGGTTGAATATGAAGTGTGCATCATGGGTATTAAAGTTGCTATTAACCTGAGAATCAAGTTCTTGAGCGTATACGGGGACTCATCCTTAGTAATCAGTCAAATCAAAGGATATTTGGACACGAAACATCCAAATCTTATTCCTTATAAAGAGCATGTAATGGCGCTGATCTCGTACTTTGAAGAAATTACCTTTGAACATATTCCACGGGAAGAAAATCAGTTGGCAGATGCATTAGCAACCATGTTGTCTATGTTTAAAGTCAGATGTGACAATGAGGCTCCCAGAATTACCATTGTAAAGCTAGACGAACCGACACACTTCTACGAAGTTAACACTGACGGAGTAGAAGATAAGCCTTGGTTTCATGAAGTGAAAAGATATCTTGAGGCTTAAGAGTATCCTGAAGGAGCATCTATCAATGATAAGAAATTCATACGGAGGTTCTCATCTAAGTTCTTCCTGAGCAACAAAATTCTATACAGGTGCAACCATGATTCGACTCTACTTTGTTGTATGGACAGGAAACAGGCAGAGAAGATTGTGGAAGATGTGCATGAAGGTATCTTTGGTACTCATTCCAGTGGACATACTATGGCTAAGAAAATTCTGAGAGCAGGTTACTATTGGTCGACTATGGAAACGGATTGCCATCATCACTGAAGAACTTGTCACAAGTGCCAGATCTATGTTGACAAAGTACATGTGCCTCCAGTACCTCTGAATGTCTTGACTGCTCCTTGGTCGTTTGCAATGTGGGGGATTGATATGATTGGAGAGATCAAACCTATTGCTTCCAATGGACATTGATTCATCCTTGTCGCCATTGATTACTTCACAAAGTGGATTGAAGAAGCCTCGTTTGCCTCTGTTACTAAGAATGTTGTCACCCGATTCATCAAGCATAACCTTATCTATCGGTATGGCATCCCCGAGAGGATTATCACGGACAATGGTACCAATCTCAATAACACTATGACATGAAACTCTGTATGCAGTTCAAGATCAAGCACCATAATTCTTCTATGTGTCGACCAAAGATGAATGGCACAGTGGAAGCCACCAATAAGAATATTAAGAAGGTTATACAGAAGATGGCAGTGATATATAAAGATTGGCATGAGATGCTACCGTTTTCTCTTCATGGCTATCACACTTCAGCACGAACATCAATTGGGGCAACCCCGTTCTCTCTAGTTTACAGTATGGAAGTTGTCCTACCTGTCGAAGTTCAGATTCCTTTCTGGAGAATTATGAAAGATGCAGACTTTATCATAGTCAGATGTATCAAAAGTGTATAATCAAAGCTTTCAATAAGAAAATCAAGCATCGGGTATATTAGGCTGGTGACTTGGTAATAAGGCACATCATCCTACCGTAGGGAGATCCCAGGGGAAAATGAACTCCCACCTGCGAAGGGCCATTTGTGATCAAAAAGATATTTCCGGGCGGTGCTATGATACTTACCACCATGCACGGTGAATATCTTTCACACCCCATGAACGCGGATATAGTTAAAAGATACTACGTATGAAAACGACCAGCTAGGTTGACTGGCCTAAGCAAAAATAAGGGCATCCCGAAGAACCAAAAGGGTTCGGGAAAAAATCAGGGATATATAAAAAAGACTGTACACCGACAAGTCTAAAACTTGAAAAGGAGGCTTGGGAAAAAAGGGTATCCTGGTGGACTGAAAACCCAGAAGGGCAGTCCAAGCAAAAATTAGGGATTAAAGCGTACAACTATGTCCCGTTGGATCACTTGCAGCCATCTTTATTACCAACGTCAAGTTCAAATGGTACAGATCAATTCAATCAATTTCTTCCAACAGCAAGGGATGAGATGCTCGAAGACATAGGGGCAATAACAGAGTTGGAACCCGGCGAGATCATTTACACATAGCTATATGTTTTGTTTTACTTTGTACTCCTTTTATTTCACGGTAATATCCTTTTACTAGGACTTATGTCTCTTTTTATAATGATCGACTATTTATAGGAAAATTATCAATATAAACACAATTTCAAAATTCAAAATTTGTTTTACTTTTTTGTTTTGTTTGTAAAAACGTACAATGACTAAATTGAATGAACATATGCATATGAATATGATTATTGTTAATAAATATATGCATAAAAACAAGAATATGTATTTACTCAAGACTCTAGGAGACGGGAGAACGTTCAACTCATCCATAATCCCCACGGAGCATTTCCCATAAGATTATCCCCCGCATAGTCATTTTAATACGATGGGAGAACTGACTTGGGTGTTTTGCTTTTTATCTCAATTGTTGCGGATAGCAAGAGTCACCACCGACTTTTCTTTTATCCAATAAAGGAAAGTTGAAAAGAACAAGAAAGACCTTTGATATTATTTTCTTGCGTTCTGGGGGTAGATTATGAAAAAGGAAGGTATTAGCACCCTTTTCACCCATAGTTATCCATGGGATCTTAGTTGCTTTCTAGATCATTGCTTTTGTTTGAAAGTTTTCTTTGGGATGGGTTTTGAAAGTATTTAGAAAAAGTTTCTTTGTTTTAGGCTAACTTTGTAATGATTCTCGTCTCTATAAGAATGTATACAAAGTGTTGGACTTTTGAAAATATTTCATGGAAAGTGTTGGTGCATTTAAAAAAAATGTTTATGTTTGAAGATGCGCAAGCAACTAAGAACATTTCTACCTACTCAAAAGTATTTGTTCTTTTCCTCCTCCTTTAGATGTTGCTATCCTACCATTGATTGGTAAGAAGCCTTATCTTTGGATGTAAAGGGACGGGCGTGGATCATTGTATAGTCATGAAAGCAATATTGTGAGATATCTTAGCATTTCTCTTGAGGGACTAAGATCATTTGTAAGACAACATTCGAAGCGTCATCGAGGGACTATGATCTTGTATTTTTTTGATTTTTTTTGCTAAGACTCCTCACATGCATAACATGACCGTTTTTCATAAGGCAACAATTGGATTAACCCTAGAGATGCGAGTGTGCGAGTGTTTGTATTTCATGCTTGATTTATCTTGAATTAAGGCTTTCTAAGTATTAATTTTATCTTCCCATACAAATCCTACTTTACTAGCATTTATATGAAAGCGATAAATTGCGGAAAGTAAATATCCTATGTTATTACAATCACTTGGGAATGGGGTGTACAAATTTACAAATGGGGGTTGCAAGAAATTAAAGTCCTAATTAACTATTACAACCATATTGAAATAATGTACAAGAATTGAAATGTAAAATAGATTTGTTTTGTTTTTTTATTAAGAGAAGAAATAAATTTGCTTAAGGAAATGTTTTTAGTCTTTTTGTTTTAAAAAAAGTAAAGCAAAGTATATGAATATAAAGTATTTTTTGTGTTTTTGATTAATGAAAATAAAAGTGATGATAAAAATAATAAGAGAATAAGAGTTAGAGTCAACGTGTTGCTGAAAGAATAGAAATAAGAGAGAAGAGAAGTTCTGACTCATGCGTGCTGCAAATCAAAAAGAAAATGTTAGTAGAAATAGGGAAGGCCAGAAGTTCTGGATCCATGCGCACTAAAGTTCTGGAGATGCTGGAAACAAAGGAAAACCTAGAAGTTCTGATTATTGAGAGAGCCTAGAAGTTCTGATGCAACTGGAAACCTAGAAGTTCTAGTGTTACTGGAAGGCTAGAAGTTCTGATAATGGGTAAGTGAGGTGACAATGTTGTTGGATGAGAATATCTAGAAATTCTAGTCCAGGAGTATTGTTTGACAAATAATAAAAGGGGTATCTAGAAGTTCTAGTACAAGAATATTGTTTGACAAATAATGGGGTAAAATATTAAGAAGAAAAAAAACATAAAAGGTACTCCTGGGACTAGAACCCCAGACCCTTAACACTAATGCCTTATGCGCGCGCTCTTTACCACTGGGGTGGCTATACATCCGGTATTAGAAGTAAAAACATAAACATATATTACAAAGTATGTTATGATGACAAACTTCATTTTCTTTTTTGTGCCAGCCAGAGTATCTGCAACTTAGTTATTCCTCAACAAAAATGGAAAATGCAAACATAGAAGTTATGGCAAATTTCATCATAGTTTCAGAAATACAAAGCATCAAAATTGTAAACCAGAAGCAATCATGAATTTTGCTAATCCTAATTCTGAACCCTAATTTTCTCAAGAAGTTATGATCTTAAATTCTCTCTACTTAGGCCATATAAATGAAATCTATAAATATGTACATATTCAGAGCCATGATATCTACATTGTGTCTTTAAATTTGCAAGTCTAACAATGCCTAAGTAATGAGATGAAAATCAGAAGAAACTTACCTTGCAGCTGGAAATTGTTCTGTGTGTTAGAGCCTAGTTCAGATTGTTGTTATGTTTTGGTCAGCTTCCTCAAGTTCTCAGAAAGCTAAAGCAACCCTTAACTTGAGTTATGGATGGTTGGAATGCTCTGGAGCAGTCAAGATGCAAAGTTCTGATTTTTGAAATGGAGAGTGGTGAAGACTGTATTACAGTTTGAAAACTGAAATTGGGAAGGCTTTTATGTGTATATTGTTGTACCCCAATTTTTCCCCTAAGATTCCTCTATCATATCATATCAACTTGATCATAACAAGATCACATTAGGGTTGGTTCTTCCTCTTTTTCTATCTCATATCTTTAAGTTTGCTCTTGAGGAATCTCCAAGCACCTTGGTTGTGTATTTTATATATGTGTTGTTGACTAATTTCTAATCAAAATACAAAAAATATTTATCTTTGTCTTTGAATATTTGTGTTTTGTAGGTATCGAGTCAAAGCATCTGGAAAATAAGGTTTTACGGTATTATTTCCCTAAAATCTCTATTTGTAAAGAAAAAGAATTAAAAAATTTCAATTTTTTTTCACTGTACAATCGATTGCTCCTAGAGTGCAATCGATTGCACAAAGTGCATTTTGTGCCATTTTTGAAAAAATATACTGTGCAAATCGATTTGCACTGTAGTGCAATCGATTTGCACAAAGTGAAATTTTGAAAAATCAGCAATTTCAAGCTTGTCAAATTTTGTATCCAATTTTTCTTCATTTTTTGAGAGATATATCATTAATTCAAATTTTGGTGCCAATCTTTCTTTTTTAAAAATATTCATTAATTAAAATTTTGGCTCTAATTTTTGAAAGAATAATCATTAATTCAAATTTTGGCTCCAATAATCAATTACCAAATTACCACTAATCCCAATCCTAAACTCTATAAATAGAGCCCTCATTTCATTCAAATTTCAAGCTTTTGATAGCCAAATCCACCTTGCTAAAAAATCTCTTAATTCTCTCCATCTACCAAATTCACTCAAAGCTCCATTTTCAAAAAAGTTAGTAAGTTTTGCATTGAAGCTTACTAATCTTTGAGCTAAACCTTCATCCAAACACTTTTTCTTCATCAATTCTCTATATCCAAGCTTGGGTAATTGATTCTTGTGGTTGAATTGAAGCAAATTCTTGAATTTGTTTTGATAATTCTCTAGATCTACCTTTGGTAAGTTGGATAATTCATCTTTCACAATGTGATCTCTTGTTGATCTTTGGGTTTGATTCATTGAGCATTATTTTGTGATTCCAATGTTGTTATTCTCTCATAATTTGATGGAATTTTCATGCTCAATTGGATCCATGATCATAAGGTATTTAATGGAAAGTTTGAACAAGAATTTGGCCTTTTAAAATGTTGTTTTGCTGTCTGTAACAGCGTGCAATCGATTGCTGTAACAGTGCAATCGATTGCACTAAGTGAATTTCGCACATATTTTTGAAAATTGTACTGTGTAAATCGACTTACACTTTAGTGCAATCGATTTGCATATAAACAGAATGCATTTTTTGCCTTGTTTTGGGGCAACTTTGATCCAAAATTTTTTTCTACTCACTCCTTTTGATTGTTGGTTTGAATTGCAATTTTAAATGTCCAATTTCTCTTTAAATTCAATAGACTTTGTGATGTAGATGAAGTTGGATAAATGTTCATCAATTCAAATCTACCAAAGAGTGAATTATCTAATTCATTTTTGGTGCTTTGGATTAATTATATGTTTAGTGCTTTAATCCATCTAGAGGAGTGATTGAATTTAAAGATGAAAGAAATTTAAAGTAGTGATCCAAATTAGCTTATCATTCCCCTCCCTCTTCATCTTATCACTTTCTTTTTTAATTGTGCTACATGTTAAGGGATGATGATCTCTTAATCATTTATCCAAACATGAAGTACATAGATTTCTATTGACCAGCCTCAAAATAGGTGTGACTTCTACATAAGTCCACTTATGATTGCTTAACATAGCGCTAAATTTTGTCCTGGTTCGAATAAATGATCATTTGTGGCCCAAACCTATGTTTGCAAGCCCAAGTATGTTAATTTGATCTCTTTGATCCAATAACCTTGAGATTCATTGTGTGGAGGCTTTGGTTCTACCAATCCTCTAATGGATCTACATCACTTTTGGTCAACATGGATCACTTAAACATAGTTGATCATTAAATGTTACTTTTGAGGATTCCAAAATGGATGATATGCTTGACAAAAAGCAAATGAAACTTGTTGTGTGGAGGCTTTGGTTCTACCAATCCTATAATGAGTTCCAAATGCAGGTTTCAAGATGGTCATCTAATTAACCACTAATTTCTAACAATTGACTTTACTTTATGCTTTTATTTTATGCTTTATGTACTATTTACTTCTTGCATTTACATTTCATGCCATTTTTATTTTTGCTCACTTGAGCATTTACTTTTATGTCATTTTTATTTTTTCTCATTTGAGATTTTCTTTTCCTTTTAAAGACACTTAATAATTAACATGAACCATAAAAAACTTTAATGATACTTGGACTATTTGGTTACTATCCTTGGCATTATGGAGTATTGGACTTCTTGGACTTAGGACTAGAGACCTTGGCCTATGTTGGAGACCTTGTGACCTTAATTGATATTTTGTCTGGAGTTATTGGATTTTACCTCAATACATTGTGTTGTACCCAAAAATTTTCCCTCTCACTTGTCAAGAATTTGCTCACAAGATCTCCTTTGACTCAAAGGTTGCATTAGGGTTGATCAGCCCAAGACACCTCTTTAAGCACTGATGACCAAAATTAGGGTTTCAGTTTTCACAAGTATTTTTGAACTTCCAATTCCCCATATGACTTTCATGGATCATTATGGACCCCCAAGATTACTCATGTCAAGTTTCAAGCCTTGGATCACACTTTTGATCAGTCAATTAAGCAGTTGACCTAAAAATCAGTTGTATTGGGGAAAAAGTCAACTATGACCAATTTACAGTCAAACTTCATAATTTTTTATCCCCATCAACATTTTAAACTCATATGTATCATTTTATCAAGTTTGGATCACAATTCCTCAAGAAATTTGATCAAATCTCCAAAAGGGCAAAATGGTCAAAATTAGGGTTTTGACTGGGAAAGGGCAATTTCTGATTTTTAACCTAGAAAATGGTCAATTGGTTTAAGGAATTATCTCAAGAGCCCAATTGCATCATTTTGACCTAATTACATGGTTCAAAACATTGCAAGTCCATTGGATTGACAGATGAATTTTGTAGTCAACTGATCAAAAGTCAACTGTATACTGAAAAGTCAAACTTTGACTTTTTGGTGAAATTCAAGTGCCAAAAATCACAATTCATCAAAACATGTCAAAATATGAAACTTATTCATCAAGAAATCAAAAAGTCAAGATTTCATTTTGAAAAGTCAAAATTTCTAAACTTAGAAATTTTTCTAAGTGTTGAAAATTTCATGTTTTTTTCATAACTTTGAGCAAACTTTTCACCATGATGCAAGATGATTCAAGAGAAACTTTCAACATGAAAGTTGTATATATCCATGAAATCTACAACTTTTATTTACACAACTCCTTCCAAAAATGCTTAGATCTCAAGTTATAATTTTAAGAACATGTGGTCATGAAACTAAACACAGTGAAATTTTGCCCTAATTTGGTCAGGATTTTAACCCAACTTCATGGCACTTTTTCATATAGTTCCAAGAGGAATATTCAAAAGTAATTCAAAGATGGGTTTTAGAGCATATTGCAAGATTTCCTAAATGTCCAAGAACTCCTTAATATCATTATTGAGTAGGGATAATCGAAGAGATGAATTTAGATTTTTATCACTTTAATTACAAGTCATTTTAGTGATGAACAAAATTCAAATTCAAACTATGTTGTATAAACACTACTTTTCAGGCCTCAAACTTGTTAGGCACTCCATAATTAATGGTTTACACAGCTGTTAGAGGCCTCACTTCAAGCATTCAATGCATGGACATGCTTTATATCCATTTTTGGAATAAAGGTTACATTGCCATTTTGATAAAGTGACTTTTTGTACAAAACTTGTTCTTGAGCCTTGCACTTGTTCTCTTCTGATCAAACAAGTCCTATAACTCATGAGAAATGTTTAAAATACTTAAAATCACCCATCCCATGCTTGTACCTCTTCTTGAAACTTGTTTCCCTCTTTTCTTCAAAATCAAGTAACCTAGCCAAAAGCTAGAAACTTGTACTCCTGATTATCCAAAGCTCTCAAACACTTTTGCTTATAGATACATGATCGGCCATATTTCTGTCTGGTTGTCTATCTATTATCCGGTATGAAACCGCATCTTTGGTAACACCTTGCTTAGTTTCTCTATTGTTTTCATCACATATTTTAATTTTCACATTTTTGTTTACTTGCCTTAAGTTAGTTCAGATTTTGTTTAAATAAGATACTTTTGAAGTCTTGGTCTTGTGGTTTTTGTATTTTCAAGTCCGGACGAAATTGCACAAGAATAGAGGTGAAGCTGACAAGTTCCGAAGCGTTTCCTCCGGAAATTCAGTAGCTAACACGGGCGCCCGTGTCACCTGGCACGGCCCATGTCAGAAAATGCTATCACGGACGAGAATAGAGGAGGACTACAGTAGCTGACACGGGCGCCCGTGTCACATGACACGGCCCGTGTCAGAATGCTTGACAAGGATTGTGTATGAGAAGTTCAGTACCCAACACGGGTGCCCGTGTCACCTGGCACGGCTCGTGTTGGCAGGTGCGGGACAGAAAAGTGATTTTTTGAGATCACTTTATTTGAAGTCTTGGAGGATATTTCAGACTTTCTGCTTAGCTGTAGGGTGATATGACACAATTTAGACCTAGTTTTTGAGAGTACAAAGACACTTTTTGGGAAGGAGAAAAGAGAAGGAGAACGATCAAGGGTTTGGATAACAAAGATCAACAAGAGCGGAAGCAATTGAAGGTCAGAGCAATTCCATTCTTTTGTAATGTTTAACTTTGATTTAGTATTTTCTTTGAATATTATGAGAAGCTAAACCCCCCAATGCTAGGGGGTGTCCCTGAATTTCTTTTGTGATGAACCGAATTGCTATACTTTTATAATATCTATGTTTTTATGTATTCACTGTATTATGCAATTTCTCACTGCTTATCCTTTTGGAAAATAGGGTATTGATCTATGGGTAAAGTAGGTTTGACCAATTACTTTATCGCTAATTGTATAATACCGTCGCTAATTTCTCTTAGGAATAAGGATCTAATATTGATGACCGTAAACTCTTGACTTTATTACATGTGCTTGACATATGTTTGAATAACTAAGGAATTAGAAATTAAAATTTTATGTCAATGGTTTTCGGCTAAGGAATTAGGGGCAGTAACTCTTGAGAATCGGTATTGGATTACATAAGCATAGATAGTATAAATACAGGTTCAGTTCATTACGGAGCAATTCATACTTCTTATCCCTAGCATGCTTCATCATTTTGTGTTATCACTCTTTACTTTTAGTTTTAAGATTCACATAGCAGATTTTATTACGTTTCTTCAAACCACACCAATGCCCTTTTTGTCTAATTGAATGACTTTCAACACTGTTAATTCTAACGCAGTCCTCGAGATTGATACACGGCATAACTTCCTTTTATTACTACATTGGTAAAAATAGTACACTTGCTATTTTATCGATCAAGTTTTTGGCGCCGTTGTCGGGACTGCCAAATTTTCTGTGTTTAATTACTCAAATAGAATTTTTTTGCTCTGCAACCAAAATTTTATTTACTGCAATTTTTGTTTGTATTCGCTCACAACTAATAATCGTCTAATCTTTTTATGAGAGGTAAGGCCTCAGCTGAATTTCTTTTTGATGCAGAACCAGAAAGATCACTGAAAGAGGGAATCCGAAAAGCTAGGCAAGAAAGTCGGAAGGGAAGAGAAGAAGCATAATCAATTCTTTCCGAGCAATTAGATTCAAATTCTGAAGCGATGTCTGCTGATCCACCTCTTGTGGAAAGACTTCTAGGCGACTATGGAGGAGAAAATTCCCCTTTGGGCCGGATGACGATCGTTAATTAACCAGTAAACCTCGATCACTTTCAGTTGCACCCCTCAATAATCAGGCAACTTGAAAGGAGACCATTTTTTGGAAAGATTAATGAAGATGCAAATAAACATCTGTAGAGGTTTCTCACCATGACCACATCACTGAAAATTGAGGGGCATTCTGAAGAAGCTAAAAAATTAGTAATGTTCCCTTTTACATTGTCAGAGGATGCTGAAGAATGGTTTTACTCTTTATCGGCTGGAAGCATTACAACTTGGCAGCAGATGGAGACTACCTTTCTCAACGAATATTTTCCTGCTTCTGTGTACATCCGTAAGAGATATGACATAGTAAACTTTAAACGGAAGGAAGGAGAATCACTGGGAGATGCGTATAAGAGGTTTAAACGACTGTTGGTTGCATGTCCCACTCACAACATGGATGCAACTGAACAAATGCAAAATTTTGTAAATGGCCTAAGGATGAGGCTAAGCAACTCATCGACACGGCTACCGATGGCTCAACTAACTTTACGATAGCCACTGGTATTAAAAAGATAATTGAAGCTATTGCAGCAAATGAGCATTTAGAGTTGTATAACCGGAGTGTGTCCTAACCTGAAGGAATAATTGAGTTGAAATTAGCTAATCAAGTTGTTAAGATGGAAGACCAAATTACAGCTGAAGTAGAGAGAAGACTGAATAAGATGGCTATTGTGATACGGTGGGAGAACTGACTTGAGGTTTTGCGTTTGTTTTCGCAAATGTTTCGGTTGAGCAAGAGTCGCCACCGACTTTTTTATTTTATCCTAAGGAAAGGTTAAAAAGCACAACAAAAACCTTTGAGATGTTTTCTTGGGTTCGGGGAGTAGATTATAGAAAGGGAAGGTATTAGCACCCTTTCTATCCATGGTTATCCATGGGCTCTTAGTTACTTGCTTAGATCAACTTGCCTTGATTTTCAATTGTTTGAAATGGTGCTTTGTGTGTGGGTTTTGAAAATGTCTTGAAAAGAGGCCAATGTGGTGGCAACCTTTGTAATGATCCATGTTGGGATGTATACAAAGATGTATGTCTTTTGAAAAGTTTTCAATGTTTTTGAAAGTTATTTTGAAAATGTGTTGTGGAGTGTGGTTTTAAAAAATAGGCAAGGGTTTTTGTTTTGCAAGTTGGCAAGTAACCAAGAGCTATCTACCCTAAATTTCTCAAAGATCTTTGCTATGTTTTAACCCTTTTAACAATTTTGTTCCACCATTGTATTTGGTGGACAATCTTGTGTTAGGATGTTAACGGGACGGGTGCGGGTCATCGTTTAGACCATGATTGCAATGGTGCCAAATATCTTTGGGCAATTTTTCCTTTAAGGGACTTGATCATTTTTAGGCAACTTTCGAAAGCGTCATCGAGGGACTATGATCATTTGATTGTTTTGTTTTTGCCAAAGATACCTAACATGCAATATGGCCCATTATTTGAAGGCAACAAGTGGAGTAACCCTAAGGGTGCAAGTGTGATTAGTGTTGTCCATTTTCATGCTTGTTTATCTTGAAATTAGGTCAAACTATTTTTGGTTAATTTTGCATACAAAACCCTAATTCTATCATGGTATCATTAGAAAGCTTTTAAATGCGAAAAATAAAAGGTCCTAAGTTATTACAACACAATACATGGGATGGGGGTACAAATGTTCAAATGGGGATATTTTAGCAAGAAATTAAACCTAAACTATTACATCCAAATTGAATTATACAAACTATTTAATATACAACAATTAAATAAAATATAATAAATGTGCAAGATGCAAAAAATGGTTTTTTATATGTATGAAAAAAGTATTTTTTATGTGTCAAATAAGCAAAAATAAAATTAATTAATTTTTGGTATTTTTATGTATTTAGGGTAAAACCCTAATTTTATAAATAAAAGGTATTTATTATATAATATATGCAATATTTATTAATTATGTACAAAAAATAAATAAAAGAAGGTATATTGTAAAAAAAAGTAATTTTGAGGTCAAAATATTAATAAAAATAAAATGTATTAATTCTTTGTATTTTCCCTAAATATACTAATAAATATATAAGTATTTTACATTATTTATTAAATATATATTATATGTGCAAAAATAAAATATTTAATATTATTAAAAAAAGTATATTTTTATTATAAAATGTTTTCAAGAGATAACATAAAATAAAAATCAGAAATAAAATATGTTTGTATTATTTTTTAGTTATTTTAAATAATAGTATATTTATGTTTATTTATATACAAAACTAAATGAAACAAAATAAATGTAAAAAAAAATGCAAAAAATGTGGAAAAATATTTTTAATGTTTATTTATGTTTAGATAAAAATATAAAAACAAAATCAAGAGGAAAAAATTAAAAATGATAAATAAATTTCAAAATGGGCCAGTGGGGTGCATGTGTAAAACAGTGGTGTAAAAGGAAAAACATTTCAGGCCCAGCCCAAAGACCCTGTCTTCTTCAACCTCCAGCATCCTTGTACAACCAACACACGCGTTTCTGCTATCTCATGATTCTTGGACTTTTAGCACAAACTCACAATATGAAAAATGTTAAGCATCAAACCACGATTCCATACATATAAAAAACTTAACTTAACTATCAGAAATGAGAGAGAATTTCTCCATCCCTAATTCTTAACCTAAGTTTTTGTCAATGTTCAGGTCTTAAATTCTCTCAGCACATGCAATATAAATGGAAAGTAAAGATATGTATAGCTTCAGGGGCATGAATAGAACATTTTTCATTCACAAACTTAGAGCTAACTCTTCCTATTTTGAGAGATAGAAGTCCGTGAACTTACCTGTTCAGCTTGGATCGTGTCTGACAATGGAGGCACTTTCAAGGCAAAATGAGGATTGGTACAGCTTGCTTGAAGTTCAGGGATGTTATTCCAACCTTTAACTTGCTTTGAAACCAACTGGATCAAGCTATGGCAATCAACCTGCAAAACAGAAAAAATGAAAATGGTGATGTTGGTTAGAGGTGTTACAGGTCGTGTCCAATGCTTGGGACAGCTTGAGTGGGCGATAGGGAATGTGTTTGCAAAGGTTTTAGCCAAAACGCACGAGGGGAAACGTTTATGGAAGCTAAGTTGCAGAGATGCCCTGTTTTTGTGCAGTACAATGGTGTTTTGAGGTTTGATGAGGTTTGGAAAGTGTTTTGCTCGTGCCTTAGCTCAGTGATGTTGCTTGGGATGTGTCTAATAACTTTGCTTTAGCTTGTGTTGGCAGAAATGAAAGTTCATGTGTGTTATGCCAAGTTTCTTCACACTTAAGCAAGAAATGTCAACTTGGTTCTCTAGACCTGTACAGGCCCCCCAAATGTGCTGCAACCATCCCTCTTGATCAGTGTGACATGCTTCTGAACTTGTGCCAAAGAGATTTGCCTTGTACTTCTTGATTTGCAAATTTGACATAAAGTTCCACTTTTCAAAAATGGATATATTGCTTTTTCTAATTATAGCTCAATCTTGTATGTAATGCTTAAACACATAATATAAGGCTTGAACACAAGGGGTTTGCATTAAATTTATGAGTGTGGATGAGATAAAGGACCTGTAATCTAGCTTAGAGCATGCTGAATTCAAAAATGCAAAGTTATGGACATGTAAATTGGCCATGAACAAAGTGAGTTTTGCTCATATTGCCAAATTCGATTCTCCATAACCACAAGGTTGTTTGACGAGTTCTTGGACATTTTGGAAAGCTTGGAATGTGTACTACAATCCATCTTTGTAATGCAAATTGAAATTCCAAGTGGAAGCATGTGAAAAGTAGCCATGAAGTTAGGCAAAAATCATGCCTAAAATAGGTCAAAATTTCTCTAAGATAAGAATGTTTTGCACCCTTGTTCCAAAAATCATAACTTGAGCTACAAGCTTCTTTTGAGGAAACTTTGTGAATCAAAGTTGTAAATTTTGCAATGGAATACAACTTTCATGTTTTGACTTTTGTTTGAATCCAAATGCATCTTGATGAAAAAATGGGACAAAGTTAGGAAAAAATTAGGGATTTTCATAACTTAGAAAATTTCTAAGTTATGAAAATTCTTCATTTCAAACCCTAATTTGTGATTTTTGATTTCTTGATGAACAAGTTTCATAATTTGGAATGTTTTGATGAAAAATGAATCTTGACACTTGATTTTGACCAAAAAGTCAAAGTTTGACTTTTCAGTATACAGTCAAAAATTGATCAATTGACTGGAAAATTCATCTGTCAATCTTGTGCATTTGGGATCTTTTGAATTTGTTGAACATGTCAAGACAATTCCATGGGGTCCTTGAGTCCATATATGAGCTTGGTTTGCCATTGGTTAGGTCAAACAGTCAAAAATTGCCTTTGTGCAGTCAAAACCCTAAAAATGACCATTTTGCCCTTTTGGTGATCTGATCAAATTTCTTGTGGAATTGTGATCCAAACTTGACCAAATGGTTAAAATGAGTTCATAATGTTGATGTGTGTCAAAAATCATGAGGTTTGACTGTCAATTGACCATAGTTGACTTTTTCCCCAATACAGCTGATTTCTAGGTCAACTGTCCAGTTGACTGGGCAAAGATTGGAATCAAGGCTTGAAATTTGGTATGGGTAAACTTGAGAGTCCAATATGAAGCATGAAAGTCATCTTAGGCATTTTAGGTCAAAACATCTTTGTGCAAACACAAACCCTAATTTGGGTCAACAGTGCAAGGAAGAGTCTTGAGCAGAGCAAACCCTAACTTAATCTTGAGCTCCAAGGGTCTTGTGGTGAGAACATGTTGAGGAAATGGGAGGGCAAATTTTGGGGTACAACAGCTATTGATACACAAACTGTAGCTCAAGTCCAACCGGTTCAACCTACGCAAGCGAGCAATTGTGAAATTTGTGGAGGACCTAATCTTACTGTACATTGTGTTGGTACTGCACAACAAATTGAGGAGATAAAATTTCTAAGGCAGAACAACCCTTATTCAAATACTTATAATCCGGGTTGGAAAAATCATCCTAATTTCTCGTGGAAGGATCAACAAGGAAATTCCCAAAACTGACCACCACAGCAGCAACAATACAACCACCCTCAGCAACAATTTCAACAACAGGGGACAAGGAAAGCTGATTGGGAGATTGCCATTGAAATGATGGCCGCTCAAAGTTCACAATTTCAAGAAGAGACCCGAAGTAATCTAAAGAACACGGGTGCTTCCATTAAGAATCTAGAAATATAGATGAGTCAGATCGCACAACAACTTGCGGGTTCGCAACCACAAGGCGCTTTGCCAAGTGCCACGGTTACTAATCCAAGAGACAATCATCATGTGAATGTTTTGATCACTAGGAGCGGTAAATCAAAAGATGTGCGTGAGAAAAATTCTGAAGAAGAAGACCTATTGCTTGAAGTTGATTTAGAGATTAAAGAGAATGAGGTTGAAAGTGAAGAAGTCACTATACATGAAAGTGTGGTCAGAGAAAAACCACAAGAAAAAGTCGCTGAACCGAAACCAACAATTAAACTCCCTTTCCCCACAAGAAACAAGAAGAAGGGGCATCATGAGAAAAACTTTGAATTTTTTTAGAGATGTTCAAAAAGCTTGAACTAAACATTCCTGTCTTGGAGGAACTCGAGCAAATGCCTACTTATGCCAAGTTCGTGAAAGATATCATATCAAAGAAAAGAACCATCGATACCGACCCTATTATTCTAACTGAAACCTGTAGTGCTATTTTACAGGGTATAAAGATTCCAGTAAAGATGAAGGATTGAGGTTATGTTACTATCCCTTGCACTATTGGGGATAGATCTTTTAAAAAGGCTCTTATTGATTTGGGAGCAAGTGTTAGTCTCATGCCATTTTCTATCTACAAGAAATTAGGGATTGGTAATGTGCAAAACACAAGGATGACACTTCAGTTTGCCGATCATTCGGTGAAAAGACCTTATGGAATAGTGGAAGATGTCCTGGTGAAAATTGACAAGTTCGTATTCCCTGTTATTTTGTTGTTCTCGAGATGCCGGAAGATGAGGAGATTCCTCTTATTCTTGGTAGACCATTTTTAGAGACTGGGAGATGTTTGATAGACATAGAAGAGGGTACCATGACTCTGAAAGTCTATGATGAAGAGTTGAAAATTGATGTTCGAAACACTATGAAGTATAAGGATGATATTGCCACAAGTCAACATATTGAGGTAATTGATCAAGTGGTTGCTAATGAGAATTCTTTGAAGACACAACAACTACCTTTGGAAAAAGTGCTAAGCTTATCAATTTTTGAAGAATCTGAAGAGGTGGATGAAAAAGAGATGGAAGTGTTAGCTATGATGGATGTAATTCTATCTTTCAAGGGAACTCGACCAAACCAGTGGGAGGATTTAAGGCAGCCTTCAACGGAGGAGAAGAAAGAGGAGTCTAAGAAAGGGGAGGAATTGAAACAATTACCCGAGAACCTCAAGTATATTTTCCTCGACACCGACAATAGATGCCTGGCAATAATAAGTTCCAATATTGAATCTCTCCAAGAGGATAAGCTCGTCAAAGTTCTAAAAAAACACAAAAGTGCTATTGGATGGTCAGTTGATGATTTGAAGGGGATTAGTCCTACGGTTTGCATGCACAAAATTCTTATGGAAGATGATCATAAACCGGTTGCCCAACCCCAAAGAAGACTAAATCCAACAATGAAAGAGGTAGTCAGAAGAGAAGTGGTGAAACTGTTAGATGCTGGGATGATTTATCCTATATCTGACAGTTCTTGGGTGAGTCCTATACATGTCGTGCCAAAGAAAGGAGGAACAACTGTGATCAAGAATGAGAAGAATGAGTTGATCCCTACAAGGACAGTTACCGGATGGCGAGTCTGTATCGATTATAGAAGATTGAACCTCGCTACAAGAAAGGATCACTTTTCGTTACCATTCATTGACCAGATGTTGGAGAGGTTGGCCGGTCATGAGTATTATTGTTTCCTCGATGGTTACTCGGGGTATAATCAGATAGCTGTTGTACCAAAAGATCAAGAGAAGACAACATTTACATGTCCTTTTGGTATCTTTGCCTACAGAAGGATGCCATTTTGGTTATGCAATGCACTTGCTACCTTTCAAAGATGCATGCAATCAATTTTGACGGATATGCTTGAAACATATATGGAAGTCTTCATGGATGACTTCTCAGTTTTTGGTAAGTCTTCTGATAATTGTTTAAATAACCTTGCTCTTATCTTAGAAAGATGCCAACAGACCAACCTAATCCTTAACTGGGAGAAATGTCACTTCATGGTGCGCGAAGGCATAGTCTTGGGTCACAAAATTTCCTACAAGGGAATAGAAGTGGACCAAGCAAAGATTGAAGTAATACCAAAGCTTCACCCACCGACGAATGAAAAAGGTATTAGAAGTCTCTTAGGGCATGCGGGGTTTTACCGTAGAATCATAAGAGAATTTTCTAAAATAGTAAAACCCTTAACGACCATTTTGGTTAAGGATAGGGCTTTTGTTGTTGATAAAGAGTGTGTCGTGGCTTTTGAAACCATAAAGAATAAATTCGTGTCGGCACCAATTGTAGTAGCCCCTGATTGGTCTTTCCCTTTTGAGATCATGTGTGATACTAGTGATATTGCATTAGGGCAGTTCTGGGACAACGTAGAGAAAAACTACTACATGTCATTTACTATGCGAGTCATGTGTTGAACCCTGCACAGATGAACTATGCAACTACCGAAAAGGAGTTGTTAGTTGTGGTTTACGCCTTTGATAAATTCAAGCAATATATGTTGGGTTCTAAAGTCATCGTTTATACTGACCATGCTTCTTTGAAATATTTATTCGCTAAACTGGATTCTAAGCCAAGACTTCTGAGATGGATTTTACTCCTTCAGGAGTTTGATATGGAGATTCGTGATAAGAGAGGTTGTGAAAACATTGTTGCTGATCACCTCTCTCGTATGTCACCTATTGAAGAAACATAGGTTAAGCGACCAATAAAGGACGAGTTTGCCGATGAACACATCCTTGTTGTTATTGGTGTACCATGGTTCACAAATTATGCAAAATATATAGTAGGAGGTATCATCCCTGATGAATTTGATTCTAACGGGAAAAAAAAAGTTTGTTCATGATTGCAGGTTTTACTTGTGGGATGATCCCTTTTTATACAAAAGGGGAATGGACGGACTTATAAGAAGATGTGTGCCTGAGCAAGAACAGGAAGACATATTGAAAGCATGTCATGCCTCAGAATATGGAGGACATTTTATTGGTGATAGAACTGCAGCTAAGGTCCTCCAATCAGGTTTGTATTGGTCGTCGTTGTTTAAGGATGCCCAAGAGATGGTAAAAGAGTGTGACAAATGTCAAAGAACTGGGAATATCTCCAAGAGAAACCAGATGCCTCAGAATTCTATGTTGGAGGTTGAGTTATTTGATGTTTGGGGAATAGATTTCATGGGACCTTTTCCACCATATTTTGGGAAGAACTACATCCTAGTGGCGGTTGATTATGTGTCTAAATGGGTTGAAGTTGTGGCTTTACCAACTAATGATGCGAAAGTGGTGGTGAAATTCTTGAGAGAAAACATTTTTGCCAGCTTTGGAGTACCGAGAGCACTCATAAGTGATGAAGGAACACATTTTCTGAATCACCTCATGGAAAGGTTACTCCAGAATTACAATGTTAAGCATAAGGTTGCCACTCCGTATCACCCTCAAACTAGTGGCCAAGTAGAAGTTTCAAATAGGCAAATCAAGCAAATTATTGAGAAAATAGTAAGTTCTTCTCAGAAATATTGGGCGGCTAAGTTGGATGATGCTTTATGGGCTTACCGAACGGCTTTTAAAACGCCAATCGGTATGTCGCCATACTAACTAGTTTATGGAAAAGCATGCCATTTTCCTTTGGAGTTAGAGAACAAGGCATTATGGGCATCAAAACTTTTGAATATGGATCTGTCTAAGTCAGGTAGTTCATGGTTCCTTCAACTTCATGAGTTGGAGGAATTCCGGAACCGCGCCTATGAAAATGCGAAGGTTTACAAAGACCAAATGAAGAAGTGGCATGATAAAAGGATTGTGAGGAAAGAGTTTCATGAAGGACAACTGGTCCTCTTGTACCATTCCAGGCTAAAGCTATTTCCTGGAAAACTGAGATCCAAATGGTCAGGACCCTTCGTAGTGCACAAAGTGTTTTCTCATGGGGGCGATTGAAGTGAAAAATCAAGCTAATGGTGACATTTTTAAAGTGAATGGGCAATGGTTAAACCCTATTATGCGGGGAAAGAAGGTGGTCAGATTCATTTTGTTCATCTTACAGGGTGAGATGAACAACTGTCGAGCCATGCAACGTAAAACGAAGCGCTACGTGGGAGGCAATCCACGTGTTTTGTTTCTTATGATTTCTTTTGTTTTGTTGACATGTTTTCTTATAGGGTCTCTTATGTGGAGGAGGTTGAGGAATGGAGTTTTGAGCATGGAAACAAAAGATGACTTGAGAAAATATGAAAGATGAAATTGGAAAATACAGGGGATGACACGGTCGCCGGTGTCAAGTAACATGGCCGTGTCATCCAAAGGAACGTAACAGTTTTTTTTATCAGCCTCTGACACGGGTGCCCGTGTCATGTGACACCCTCGTGTCAGAAAACCTGGAACATGAAGGCCGGACCTTGGGCAGGCCCTGACACGGTTGCCCGTGTCATGTGACACGGCCGTGTCAGGCGTTTCAGTTTCTTATTTAATTTTGGGAGTTTTTTTTTCTAGGGCCCACCATCTTATAACCTCTCCCCCACTCACATTAGTCATTATTCATCAAAACCTTTTGTTTTCTCTTATTCTACCTCTCTCTCTCTCTCTAAAACTCCATAGCCACTCTCTCTATAAAGCTCCTTACTTTCTCCATAGATCTCGTGCTCCCACCTTGTCACCCTCACAAAAGTTGTTCCAAATTCCGCCCTCTACCTTTCTACGGTAGCTTTTTCCTCTAACTCTCTGTTTCATTTTGGTGTGATTTTTCAGGTTTACCAAAAATGCCCCCAAAGCGTAATGCAAGAGGTAAGCAGCCAGCAGGTGAACCATCAAAGTCGAGACCAAGGAGCAGCCGCGATCAAATGGCGGAACCTAATGCTAATGACATCTTCTTTGATAATCCTGCTCATGAGGGGCGTTACTCGCATCATATTCGGCATAAGTTGATGCCCACAAGGTACATGTGTTCCCAAACTTTGTCTCTACTGGGTTTATCTGATGAAATAAATAGAATGTTTCATGTTTTGGCAATACTGGAATTTATGCAGCATGAAACGCCCACTTTTGAGCGCATAACACTCGAATTTCTGAGCTCTGTTGATTGTAAGCTGAAGCCAACTTGGGATGGGAAAATTCAAATACACACAGGTACTTGAACTTTCAGATTGTTCAATGTGGAACTTCAGCTGACCCTGAAGTAATTGGGTGGGATTCTCCACCTTCCGGTTTTTGGACCGGGAGCGATTCCAGAAACTTTCAATCTAGCGGGATTTTAGGGAGAAATCACTGGTTGTGGTGGTTATAAGGCGAAGAGTGCCAAGGCATATCGGATTCAAAACCCATGCTTCAGGTATGCTCAAAAATGGCTGGCTTACTCTTTGTTAGGTAGAGGGGATAGTACAGGTGTCGCATTGCAAGCAAAACTCTTTCTACTTCATGTTATGGCCAATGCAACCCCGGTCAATGTTGCTGCCTTCGCAGCAAACCACCTGAGAAAAGTGGGATGGGCAACTTCGGGTGATATTTCTGTTGGCGGGATGATTACCCAAATAGCCATTTATTTTGGTTACGACCCTGTGGAAATGAATCATGCACCCTTGACAGGTATGAGTAAAATAGATATGAATGCCTTAATTAATCAAGGTATGATTCAGGTATAGGGTAATCGTTTCGGTTATATTGTTTCAAAGCGGATTATTATGATGCTCCCTGACCCTGAAAAAATCTCAATTTTGAATCGTCAGAATTTGGAATATGGTATTTTTAATGATGCTTTTCAAGTTGAGAATGAAAGGAATAATCCTGCTGAGGAACACCTCATGGATGATGATGCTGGAGAGCCGGTAGAAAATCCCCCTGAAATGCCTACTCAAATGGATGGCTGGTCCTTATCGTTCACTCAAGAGGAGTGGGTTTGGCTGCAGGTAAAGTGTGCAGATCTCTGAGCTGAGCAAACACGTCAAGGAGTCGAGTTGTTCCGTCAAGGACACGAACAGGCTCAGCAATGGGAGATGTTGCTGACATACATCGAATGATGCAGCATTTGATGTTGTAGTTTCCTCCCCCTCCTCCACCGCACTGAGCTCTGTAAGTCCCTCCTTGCATCCTTGGTTCTGAAACATTGAGGTCAATGTTTGGTCCAAGTGTGTGGGGGTTTTTCTTTTATCATTTAGTATTTTGTGTGTTTTTATTTATTGCTTGTTATTTCAGTTTAAATCTTTTGTTTCTTTATGTTTTTTGTGTTTCAGATGTGTGGTGACTATGCCAAAATAGTGGAAAACCCGAGAGAAGTGGATGAGAGCGATCAATCCTGACATCGAACTCTAGGAAACCTCTGAAAGTTGGTACGACTGAAAAGAAAATTGGACGCAATTCCTAACACTGGAACTAGACTGGAATATAACATACCCGAACCTACATGACGCCACATGACACAGAAGGCACCTTTGAAACTGTCAGTATACCCAACATGGTGAGGATCAGAAATAGCCAAACACAAATGCACCAAGAGAGTGTCGGGTATGTACTTAGTCTCTTTTTGTTTGCATAATTTATCTGTGGAATATATACTGCACACACACATGCACTGAGGCACTTGTTTTTTTTAGCCCTGAGCCTGTTGAGCCTGCCCCTATGCATTATCCCTTGTTACCCCAGTTTGAGCTTTATCCCCATTCTTGTTTTTTTTTAAACCTTATTTTATAAAACCTTTAGCCCAAACACTTCCCTACCTTGCTCAGATAGGTGTTAGAAATTTTGTGGTTTGTGTAAATACTCTAAGTTTGGGGTCTTGACACTTGCAAGAAGAGTGAATGAGTGCATTCGGAAAAAATATCAAAGAGATTGAAAAAAAAGAGGAGAAAAATATATAGAGAGAATTACAAAATCTTAAAAAAAACATTGCGATAATGCACTCGTCACCGAGATTCCGAATAAAAAAAGAGAGCGTATCATAGTTCCTCCAGTATACATTTTAGGAGAAGAAACTAAAAGATCTCGAATATTATGTGTCCTAACCTTTGAGTTGCAGAATAACAAGTACATAACTATGAGATAGATAACACTGAATCTGAGCCATTTAACCCTTTGTTTTCCATTTTTTGTATCCCACCTTGTCCCTTAGCCCTGTTACAACCTATAAAGTCCTCGTATAGTGCATGTTTTGTGTGTTTGTGTTATGTTTACAGATGTTGTGCAAGCTCAGTAGATGACGGTGCATACATTGACAATGAGAGTATAAACACTTAAACCCGAGAGATCTGGAGAGAGTGTGAAAAACTGACAGAGGAAGAGGTGCTGAATTCTGAAAGTGTAGTTGATTGCAGTAAGTCGGGTAAGAATGGAAGGCCTAGAAGAAAGTAAGGTGTGATCGGTGGATCTGGAACTGACTGTTTAACGCTGGTTCGTGAAATATCGCGGAAGCAAGAGTCGCCACCGTATTTTATTTTCTCCAACATGGAAAGGACAAAAGCACAGCAAAATTCCTTATTGAGATAGTTTCTCGGTTCGGGAGGTAGATTTATAGAAAGGGAAGGTGTTAGCACCCTTTCTATCCATGGTTATCCATGGGCTCTTAGATACTTGCTCATTTGTTTTGAATTAGAGCAAGTATCCATGAGTCATCTACCTACCCTAAGGAATTAGGCTGTGTAAATGTCCTTAAGGTAGTGCCATCCCACCATTGAGAGGTAGGTAGCACCACCGTTGGAGGTGTTCGGGTCAATTCGAGTTTGTAGGGACAGTGTGGTCACCAGAGCAACAGTAGGACACCTTAGAAGCTACCCCCATGCCATGTTCATGGACATGAGGACTTACTAAAACGTCCTATACTCGACGACCACGTTTCGAGGGGCAAGGCAACAGTGAGGCGTACCCTAAGAGTGGTGTGTGAATTGTGTGTCATTTTCAGTTATGTTTTATCTCGATCATGGTGAGTTACGCTTTGATTTTATTTGGGCCATTCATTCTTTCATGTGATTAGCAGTTTAAAGGTGCGGAAATTAAAATGCGAAAAATAAAAGTCCTACGTTATTACAAGGCGCGGGTCCATACATCGCCAAATTAACAAAAACCCGATTTGAATAAAAATGCGGAAAATAAAGGTCCTAATTACTATTACAAAGCTTTGGGGGAATTACATAATATTAAAAATGAAAAATAGAAGCAAACGCGCGAAAAGAAACTAGAAGCGAAAGTTCGAGGGCGTTGGACCCTTTAAAGAAATTACATTGAAATTGGAAGTTAATTAATTATTTAATGAGAAAAGAAATTGTTTTTTATGTTTTTTTTTTGGTATTTAATGAAAATAAAGAAAGAAAATTAATTATTATTAGAAACCCTAATTCTAAATTATTTTTAATTTGTTAAAGAAAAATATTTAAGTTTAAACCTAATTTACTCTAATTAATTAATTACATATTTATTTACAAAATTAGTTAATAATTAATAATAGTAATAAGAAGAAAAAGTTGTTTATTAAAAAAAAGATAAAAATGTTGAAACCCTAATTTCTATGTATTTTAGTTTATTTAAAAAAATATTAAAATTAAAAACCTAAATTAACCTAAATTGATTAATAAAATTTTATTTACAAAAAATATTAATGGCTTAAATATTAAATAAAACATATTTTTATTTTTATGATTTCTGATTTTTTTTGTATTATGAAAATTATTTTGTGAATTAAAAGAAACAATTAAAATAATTAAAATAAATAAAAGAGAATAAAAAGAGAGAAAGAAAATACAAACAAGGGGGGTTTCTGGCCCAATTATGGAGGTGTTGTTGAAGCAATCAGGCCCACTCAATTCCAGGCCTTATTTGACTTTTGATGGTTACGTATGGAATAGTTGACTAATGCGCATGGTGGACTGCAGATTCTGGCCACTGGACTGATCTCCTGGGCGCGTGGCAAGCAGGCAGGTGAGGGCGCTTGGTGAACCTTTGAGAGTACACTGCACAGAAGCATTTTAAGAAAAATATTATGAAGAAGTGGGGGACCTGGGAATCGAACCCAGGTCCCAATACCTACAAGCCAGCGCATTTGCCAATTGAACCAACACATTTATTTGATATTAATATGGAACGTGATCAATATATGTGGAAACAAACGCTATTGGTATAAAAACAAAAATCACGCACGAACATTCAAATTGCCCAGTCCTGTCCAGACACGCAAGCATCATCTTCATCGTTTTACCTGTAACATAATCAGTTAGCGGGGGTTTTAAACCCCCACAAAAACAAATGCCAAATAATAGCGATTAGCACATAGAGCAATAGAAATTGGGCGCGATATGTGATTTCAAATCGTTTGGATGTCACGATTCCAATGGTACTGGTTTCATGGCCTGATTTTTCCAGACGTGTAAAGCCCTAAATTCAAACTTCTGAAACCCTAGAACGCTTCCATGGTAACTTCTTGTACAGGGCTTATTAGTTCAATCAAAGCATGCCATTAGCTTCAGAACACTCATGTTAGTGTAAATCAACAATAAAAATGCATGGATAATGCCTAGAGATCAAAACACGATTAAGGAAAATTTCAAGAAAAGTTTGATTTTGTTTTACCAATTCCTTGAGTATGGAGGGTTGGTTTCGATTAGAATAGCTTCCTGGTAGTGTCAGGAGTATAGTGGAATGGTTTTTAGGCCTTGAAACGACCTCTAGATAGGTTTTCAGTTTTGAGATTTTTGTGAAAAAAGGTGCAAAGTGTTCTTGTGTTTGGGCGCAGCAGCTGTGTCTTAGGCATTAGGGTTCAATTGTGCATGTATGTGTGAATGAATTAGGTTAGAAAAACCAAGCCCAAAGCCTTTGCATTGATGATTTTGCATATTTGATTTTCCATGATATTTTTCAAATCTCTTTGCCATGAAAACTTGCCTATTTGGAAGATTTGGTCTCTTGAGAAGGCACACGAAATCTTGAGCTCATAATAGAAGAATAAGCTGCACAAAAAGATTCCAAAACCTTTGTTTAGTATTTTTCTCATATTTAATTTTAATTAAATGAATTAATAGGATTAAAAACTCAATTAATTAATTAAAAATAATAAAATAACTCCCTTTCAGCTTAATGGGTCGTGCATAGCTTTTGGGTAATGATTCATGGAAGAAATTGAGGCCCATTAGCAATTTTGAGGCATTTGTAGCAAAGTTGACTTTTCAAAATTCCCAAAAATTTCCCAACTTCCACAAGGCATATCTTGCTCAATGTTTAAGCTTTGATCATGTTCTTGGACATTTTGGAAAGGTATTGAAGTCCTCTAACCAATGCCTTTGGTCCCATGTCATTTTGATTTACCAATCTCAAGTTATGGTCTTTGACTTAAAGTGCCTTTTTGTTGACTTTTGAAAATGACCTATAATGTTGAGATTGATAACTTTTTGTGAGAGAATTTCTTGGACTTGAAGTGTGAAGATGAGTTGTAGGAAATGTCATTCTCTTCAACATGAGCTTTGGATGGGATTTTTCTGATAAACCATGTGGAAGTTATGCCTTGGTCAATTTACAGTTGACTTTTTCAACTGTCCAAAAATAGAAACTTTTGCATCTTGAGACTTTTTGAGCCATGCCTTGAGAATCATGATCACGAATTGATCAAATGATGTTTGTGGCTTCAAAATAAGATGTTGACCAAAAATTTTGACTTTTGACTGTCAAGTGACCATTTTGCCCCTGCAGTTGACTGTGAAGCAATTAGGGTTTTTGACTGTGCAATTTGATGTTGTGAGTCTTGAAACTTGACATAGGGATGCTTGACAATGTTTATAGGCATGTGGGACTTGTTTGGACCCTTGGAAACTTCAATTTCTTTGCCATAACCAAAACCCTAATTTTTGACTGTTTTAGGAGGCAATTGGACTGTGCAACCCTTGAGAGATTTTGAACCTTGATCTTGGAAAATCTTGAAGAGTATGGGAGGGAAAATTTTGGGGTACAACAGTTGCCCCTGTTCAATCTTCTTAGACTTGAGGATGTAGATTGGCTGACATGCCTTTCGTAATCCGAAGGTGGAAGATGATTGAACACTAGAGTGCCCAGAAATGTGCACTCACATAGTAGAGTGTCAGCAGTATGATGGTGGGAATGGGCTTATAGATGCCATTTGGAGATTGATGGATAGGAAGATGGGCTTACAGATTCCATCTGGTGTGGTGACGGGGTCTTGTCGGGAATGGGCTTATAGATGCCATTTGGAGACTGTCAGTATGTGGATGGGCTTATAGATGCCATCTAGGTGTTAATCGCGTAAGAGATTCCTTAGCGAGAACCTGCGTACCTCAACAGTAACGATGAGAGAACCTTGGGCGATTACTACCTCAACAGTAACGATGAGAGAACCTTGGGCGATTACTACCTCAACAGTAACGATGAGAGAACCTTGGGCGATTACTACCTCAACAGTAACGATGAGAGAACCTTGGGCGATTACTACCTCAACAGTAACGATGAGAGAACCTTGGGTGATTACTACCTCAACAGTAACGATGAGAGAACCTTGGGCGGTTACTACCTCAACAGTAACGATGAGAGAACCTTGGGCGATTACTACCTCAACAGTAACGATGAGAGAACCTTGGGCGATTACTACCTCAACAGTAACGATGAGAGAACCTTGGGCGATTACTACCTCAACAGTAACGATGAGAGAACCTTGGGCGATTACTACCTCAACAGTAACGATGAGAGAACCTTGGGCGATTACTACCTCAACAGTAACGATGAGAGAACCTTGGGCGATTACTACCTCAACAGTAACGATGAGAGAACCTTGGGCGATTACTACCTCAACAGTAACAATGAGAGAACCTTGGGCGATTACTACCTCAACAGTAACGATGAGAGAACCTTGGGCGATTACTACCTCAACAGTAACGATGAAGGAATCTTGGATGTCTTCTACTGAGTCTTCATCAGGAAAATCTTTAGGAATCGATTTAACTGGACCAGAGAAGGCCTTTGACTGGATCGGCATCAGAAAAATCTTTAGGAGTCGATTTAACTGAACCAGGAAAGGTCTTGGAATCTTCAACTGGGTCTTCATCAGGAAAATCTTTAGGAATCGATTTAACTGGACCAGAGAAGGCCTTTGACTGGATCGGCATCAGAAAAATCTTTAGGAGTCGATTTAACTGAACCAGGCAAGGTCTTGGAATCTTCAACTGGGTCTTCATCAGAAAAATCTTTAGGAATCGATTTAACTGAACCAGAGGAGGTCTTTGACTGGATCGGCATCAGAAAAATCTTTAGGAGTTGATTTAACTGAACCAGGCAAGGTCTTGGAATCTTCAACTGGGTCTTCAACAGGAAAATCTTTAGGAATCGATTTAACTGGACCAGAGAAGGCCTTTAACTGGATCGGCATCAGAAAAATCTTTAGGAGTCGATTTAACTGAACCAGGAAAGGTCTTGGAATCTTCAACTGGGTCTTCAACAGGAAAATCTTTAGGAATCGATTTAACTAGACCAGAGAAGGCCTTTGACTGGATCGGCATCAGAAAAATCTTTAGGAGTCGATTTAACTGAACCAGGCAAGGTCTTGGAATCTTCAACTGGGTCTTCAACAGGAAAATCTTTAGGAATCAATTTAACTAGACCAGAGAAGGCCTTTAACTGGATCGGCATCAGAAAAATCTTTAGGAATCGATTTAACTGAACCAGAGGAGGTCTTAGACATAGCTGAGAACTTAACTGGATCTTTCCTGAAAGGTAAAGGTCAGTCATATGCAATGCATGATATGGATTAAGCAATGATGTTCTCAACATAAATGAGATTGTATGGTATGATGCGTTTATGCATGTATCATGATGTATGTGATGTTTTTGAATGTATTTTCGTCTAGGAAAATATATCCTTGACGAATGCCGGGAGTTAAATCCTGGACTGATGGTTAAAGAGAGTTCTTCGTTTCTGCTGGGGATGAAGATTGCAAGAATGAACCGGTAGGAGAAGATGACTCCGTTGGGGAATAAACTTGCTGGAGAGATACTCTGCGGGGAATACTCTGTGGGGAAGAGATACTTCGCTGAGAATTTGATGATAACTCCGCTGAGGGATACCGTTGATAAGCTTTGTTGAGGGAATTGATGAACTCCGCTGGGGGTAGGAAGAACTTCGCCGAGGACGATCTTTCCATGGTTATTAGCTGAGGATAACCCAGTTATAAGCCCTGGTGGGGAATAACCTTTGGATAAAGCCGGGGAGACGCGTTCGTGCTCTGCAGGGGATAAGCTTCCAGAACCTACTGGGGATAAGCTTCCTACTGGGGGAATTGATTCAACTCTCCTGGGGAAACTTTTGAACTGTACTGGGGAAGTGGCTCCACTGAATGTCTGGTATACCGCCGGGGAACAATCTTTGATCAAAACTGTCGGGGATGCTTGTTAGGAATGTTCGTATATTGCGCTAGGGGATGTTGAGATCTGTTAGGGATACTTCATTTCCTTAAGGCTAACAGTATAACATTGCTTGGGGAGAGTATGTTGACTTGCTGGCTCACTCTCTCGGGAGTTAAGATATCTTGGTTGCGTTCTTCAGCCGAACTTACCTTGGTACCTTGGTGGACAGAGTAACTAGGTCGCTTAGACAACTCATTATTGCCCCTGTTTCTGTGGGAGAAGACACCTGTGGGGGTAATTGACAAATCTTCTGGAAGACAGGTGACGAGATGCCAGGACGTAGTCGTACGCTTTGATCCCTAATTTTTGCCTGGACCGCCCTTTCGGGTTTTCAGTCCACCGGGATACCCTTTTTTGCCCAAGTCGCCTTTTCAGGTTTTCGACTTGCCGGGTATACAGATTTTTTTCATTTCATCCCTCATTTTTGCCCGAACCCTTTTGGTTCGCCGGGAAGCCCTTATTTTTGCCTAGGTGTGTCAACCTAGTGGGTCTTTGATTATGCGTAGTATTTTTTTCGACTATGTCCATGCTCTCAGGATGCAGGGAGTTGTCATTGTCAGTAGTGTTGCGTCGCCATACTACCAGAAGATCTTCGTTTGATCATGCAGGATTCGTAGCTGGGATTCATGTCCAATGCCCCAAGTGATCCATATGGAGATTTACCCCAAGTTGGTTGGCCTTTTGAGAGATTCTCCGAATCTTGACTTAACTGCCCCAGATAATAGACCATGATCATATCTGCCCCTTGGTTGGAAGTGCTTTTGTTCACTAGATATTCTTCGTGCAAATTTCTTTGTTGTTCGAACAAAAAAGTCATATGCAAACAAAGTTATGTTAAAAATGCAACGCTTATGTCTGTCTTGAAGTTTTTGAAATGCAGTTTTTTTTAGTATAAACAAGTGAATTTTTTTGTAAACTGTGATGTCAACTCGTTATTTTACCGCAAGCCTTAAGGAGTCAGGATACCTTTGGTAACAGTATGCTTTCGAACTAGACCCACGCTTCAGCTAGGACTTTTTAAGGGTTGTAGCGTGGCCTGGTTCACGGTTTAAGAAACAAAGGATAAAGGCTCAAATTTTATTTGTACCCACCCGCTCTTCGTGATGTTCTTCAAACCTAAGCTTAGTTGATCATGCGTTAGACCTTGTTTGAGTCTTTGTCCTGATGTTCCAATGATGGTTCAGATATTGATGATTTATTCTGAATAGGCAGTCATTTTTTGTTTTTGTTGAAGGTTTGTATGACCTCTTTCTTTTTGATTTCGCTATCCCTAAATTTTTCCTGAACTGTTTCTTTTGTGATTACAGTCAGCGGGATGCCCCAGTTTTGTAAGTCTCCTTCGTAGGTTTTGACTTATTGGGTTTTTATTTTTGAGATATAATGACTGCCTATCCTTATGATTATTCGGAATCATCACTGTCTTCTTCTTTTTTGTAAGGACCTCTTTGGTGCCATTTGTTATGCACTTGGATCAACTGAGAGAACTACCCTGCCCCAGGTTATGATAAAGGGTTTTAATTTTCGAAAAGAAAAACTCCTACTTCTTTGGCTCAGAGGGGTTGACGAGGGATTATCTTCCTTATAACTCCAGTGTTTAGGGGTTGAAACAATGCTTGTACCTCATCAGCGGGGTCTGCTCAAAAGCATACTGTAGATTGCGGTATCGTTTTCGTCATCCTCCCTCAAGAGGCTTAGAATTATTAATCGAGCATTGAACATCACAAAAAATGAAAGCAATTTTAAATAGTGCATACGAAATAATTACTTCAAAACAGACATGTGTAGTGCATTAATGAAATAACAATGTTTAACATGAATAAATGTTTGAACAATCAAAAGAAAATCACAACTTGAAAAATTCTAATGAACAAAAGTCTTCTAGTCTCAGGGCTTGTTACTTCGACTGGTACATCTTGTAGGGATGGCAGGAGCATTCAGCCTGGCCCATCTGGGTGAAATCCACAGCTCTTTCATTAATCAGGTCTTGGATCTTATTCTTCAGAGCCCAGCAGTCGTCGGTGTCATGTCCTGGACTGTCAGAGTGGTATGCACATCTTTCCTCAGGATTGTACTTTAGGGAGGTTGTGTTGAGATTCTTAGGAGGGTCCCTTAACGTCACCAGATTCAACCTCAACAATTGTTGTAAAGCTTGAGACGGTGACACGTTGAGCTTGGTGAACTGCCTTTTAGGCTTGTCTGGCTTGCTCTGATCAGCCCGTTGTTCTTGGCGAGGTCGTTGTTGGACCTGTGAAGTAGTAGCAGCTTGGAGAGGCTCGTTCATTAAACCAAACCTCTGACTTCTTAGAGGCTGATTAATGACTTGGTCCCTGACTTGGACTGGTTGCTTCATGTTGTATCTGTCTTGATGGAGTTGACTGATCATGGTCCTCAACTCTTCTTGCTCCCGAGCTAAACCTTGGATGAGAGCCCTTTTCCCCAGCATCTGGGTTTTCAATGTGTCTACCTCAGCTTGTAGACGTTTCAGTCGCTCGTCCTTGTCATCTTCGGGGTTTTGCTTGGCCAGATTCCCCATGAGGAGTGTCCTTAACTCTTCTTGCCCCTTGGATAGGCTTAGGAAGATCTCCCTGAACTGAATCTCTTGAGCCTGAAGATCCTGGTTATCTCGTTGGGAAGCCATTGCTGAAATAAACAGCGGAGATGGTAAGTGACCTGTCAAAAGGGTCCCTGTTATGCAATGATATGTATGTATATATATGCAATGTTTTCAAGGATCTCGCGGGGTAAACAAGAAAATTTGTTAAAATTAGAATCTGGTATCTTGATTGAAGTAACTTCGTGTTGTAGAGAGTCCTTCTTCAAGGGTCAAAGGCTCACCATATCCAGTGGGTCATAGCCCCTGACAACCTTGGCTAGAGGGAACCTTCTTCAAGAGTCAAAGCTCACCATATCAAGTGGGTCATAGCCTCTGACTCAAATCCTCAACCTGGCTAGGAGAAAATAAATCCCCTTTGCCCCTTGCTGGACATTTGATTCATCATGACCTGCACCACAAAACCCTTGAGGTCCTCGAAATGGATTAGTCCTTATGCAGGATGTATGCAATGGTATGATGGCATGATGTTATGCTATGCGTGGAGTAATGTAGGTAAACTCTGTTATGAGTCTCAATTAAGGACTATAAACAAAACCTGCAAGAAACTCAAGTGTCAGATAACAAGCATGCAAGTAGTCAAGTATGAAAGCACACAAGTCACACCACAGCCCTTAGAGTTTAGGCCAGCATGGGGTCTGGGTATTACCCTCTTGAAGTTGGTGGGCTCAAACCTGTCCTATCAAAGTAACCGGGTTCTAAGGGTCCCAATATCATTGGATTGCTTTCATTGTTCATCATTTCGATTTAGCCACTGAACTGGCGACCGAAATATTCCAAGAAAACAACCCTCAATTGAGTGTAGTATCGAGTATCAACCAACCTCGGACTGCACCAAAGTCAGTTATCTCACTACCCTAAAGAGGCCAATATGGTTCAGTTAAGGTTCCTAAGGTCAGCTGATGCTTCACAACACCACGCGGCGGCCCTGTACTCTCCTTGACTGAACTCAAGGGTTACCGGTACACACCAAAGTGCCACATCAACGTAGCAGACTGCTTCAACCATGTCGGTATACCCCGCACAGTTCCCTCACAGTCTTGTTGCTACTTTCTAAGAAGGTATCCCCCAGATCCGGGTTAGGATCTATAGAACTCCCAAGACAGTACCCACAATAATAAAGCAAACAATTCAGACAATTGAAAACACAAATGATCTTAGTCCTAAGGTACACCTCACTTTAAGTTTCCCCAGCAGAGTCGCCAGTTCTATGATCGGTGGATCTGGAACTGACTGTTTAACGCTGGTTCGTGAAATGTCGCGGAAGCAAGAGTCGCCATCGTCTTTTATTTTCTCCAACATGGAAAGGACAAAAGCACAGCAAAATTCCTTATTGAGATAGTTTCTCGGTTCGGGAGGTAGATTTATAGAAAGGGAAGGTGTTAGCACCCTTTCTATCCATGGTTATCCATGGGCTCTTAGATACTTGCTCATTTGTTTTGAATTAGAGCAAGTATCCATGATTCATCTACCTACCCTAAGGAATTAGGCTGTGTAAATGTCCTTAAGGTAGTGCCATCCCACCATTGAGAGGTAGGTAGCACCACCGTTGGAGGTGTTCGGGTCAATTCGAGTTTGTAGGGACAGTGTGGTCACCAGAGCAACAGTAGGACACCTTAGAAGCTACCCCCATGCCATGTTCATGGACATGAGGACTTACTAAAACGTCCTATACTCGACGACCACGTTTCGAGGGGCAAGGCAACAGTGAGGCGTACCCTAAGAGTGGTGTGTGAATTGTGTGTCATTTTCAGTTATGTTTTATCTCGATCATGGTGAGTTACGCTTTGATTTTATTTGGGCCATTCATTCTTTCATGTGATTAGCAGTTTAAAGGTGCGGAAATTAAAATGCGAAAAATAAAAGTCCTACGCTATTACAAGGCGCGGGTCTATACATCGCCAAATTAACAAAAACCCGATTTGAATAAAAATGCGGAAAATAAAGGTCCTAATTACTATTACAAAGCTTTGGGGGAATTACATAATATTAAAAATGAAAAATAGAAGCAAACGCGCGAAAAGAAACTAGAAGCGAAAGTTCGAGGGCGTTGGACCCTTTAAAGAAATTACATTAAAATTGGAAGTTAATTAATTATTTAATGAGAAAAGAAATTGTTTTTTATGTTTTTTTTTGGTATTTAATGAAAATAAAGAAAGAAAATTAATTATTATTAGAAACCCTAATTCTAAATTATTTTTAATTTGTTAAAGAAAAATATTTAAGTTTAAACCTAATTTACTCTAATTAATTAATTACATATTTATTTACAAAATTAGTTAATAATTAATAATAGTAATAAGAAGAAAAAGTTGTTTATTAAAAAAAAGATAAAAATGTTGAAACCCTAATTTCTATGTATTTTAGTTTATTTAAGAAAATATTAAAATTAAAAACCTAAATTAACCTAAATTGATTAATAAATTTTTATTTACAAAAAATATTAATGGCTTAAATATTAAATAAAACATATTTTTATTTTTATGATTTCTGATTTTTTTTGTATTATGAAAATTATTTTGTGAATTAAAAGAAACAATTAAAATAATTAAAATAAATAAAAGAGAATAAAAAGAGAGAAAGAAAATACAAACAAGGGGGGTTTCTGGCCCAATTATGGAGGTGTTGTTGAAGCAATCAGGCCCACTCAATTCCAGGCCTTATTTGACTTTTGATGGTTACGTATGGAATAGTTGACTAATGCGCATGGTGGACTGCAGATTCTGGCCACTGGACTGATCTCTTGGGCGCGTGGCAAGCAGGCAGGTGAGGGCGCTTGGTGAACCTTTGAGAGTACACTGCACAGAAGCATTTTAAGAAAAATATTATGAAGAAGTGGGGGACCTGGGAATCGAACCCAGGTCCCAATACCTGCAAGCCAGCGCATTTTCCAATTGAACCAACGCATTTATTTGATATTAATATGGAACGTGATCAATATATGTGGAAACAAACGCTATTGGTATAAAAACAAAAATCACGCGCGAACATTCAAATTGCCCAGTCCTGTCCAGACACGCAAGCATCATCTTCATCGTTTTACCTGTAACATAATCAGTTAGCGGGGGTTTTAAACCCCCACAAAAACAAATGCCAAATAATAGCGATTAGCACATAGAGCAATAGAAATTGGGCGCGATATGTGATTTCAAATCGTTTGGATGTCACGATTCCAATGGTACTGGTTTCATGGCCTGATTTTTCCAGACGTGTAAAGCCCTAAATTCAAACTTCTGAAACCCTAGAACGCTTCCATGGTAACTTCTTGTACAGGGCTTATTAGTTCAATCAAAGCATGCCATTAGCTTCAGAACACTCGTGTTAGTGTAAATCAACAATAAAAATGCATGGATAATTCCTAGAGATCAAAACACGATTAAGGAAAATTTCAAGAAAAGTTTGATTCTATTTTACCAATTCCTTGAGTATGGAGGGTTGGTTTCGATTGGAATAGCTTCCTGGTAGTGTTAGGAGTATAGTGGAATGGTTTTTAGGCCTTGAAACAACCTCTAGATAGGTTTTCAGTTTTGAGATTTTTGTGAAAAAAGGTGCAAAGTGTTCTTGTGTTTGGGCGCAGCAGCTGTGTCTTAGGCATTAGGGTTCAATTGTGCATATATGTGTGAATGAATTAGGTTAGAAAAACCAAGCCCAAAGCCTTTGCATTGATGATTTTGCATATTTGATTTTCCATGATCTTTTTCAAATCTCTTTGCCATGAAAACTTGCCTATTTGGAAGATTTGGTCTCTTGAGAAGGAACACGAAATCTTGAGCTCATAATAGAAGAATAAGCTGCAAAAAAAGATTCCAAAACCTTTGTTTAGTATTTTCTCATATTTAATTTTAATTAAATGAATTAATAGGATTAAAAACTCAATTAATTAATTAAAAATAAGAAAATAACTCCCTTTCAGCTTAATGGGTCGTGCATAGCTTTTGGGTAATGATTCATGGAAGAAATTGAGGCCCATTAGAAATTTTGAGGCATTTGAAGCAAAGTTGACTTTTCAAAATTCCCAAAAATTTCCCAACTTCCACAAGGCATATCTTGCTCAATGTTTAAGCTTTGATCATGTTCTTGGACATTTTGGAAAGGTCTTGAAGTCCTCTAACCAATGCCTTTAGTCCCATGTCATTTTTATTTACCAATATCAAGTTATGGTCTTTGACTTAAAGTGCCTTTTTGTTGACTTTTGAAAATGACCTATAATGTTGAGATTGATAACTTTTTGTGAGAGCATTTCTTGGACTTGAAGTGTGAAGATGAGTTGTAGGAAATGTCATTCTCTTCAACATGAGCTTTGTATGGGATTTTTCTGATAAACCATGTGGAAGTTATGCCTTGGTCAATTTACAGTTGACTTTTTCAACTGTCCAAAAATAGAAACTTTTGCATCTTGAGACTTTTTGAGCCATGCCTTGAGAATCATGATCAAGAATTGATCAAATGATGTTTGTGGCTTCAAAATAAGATGTTGACCAAAAATTTTGACTTTTGACTGTCAAATGACCATTTTGCCCCTGCAGTTGACTGTGAAGCAATTAGGGTTTTTGACTGTGCAATTTGATGCTGTGAGTCTTGAAACTTAACATAGGGATGCTTGACAATGTTTATAGGCATATGGGACTTGTTTGGACCCTTGGAAACTTCAATTTCTTTGCCAGAACCAAAACCCTAATTTTTGACTATTTTAGGAGGCAATTGGACTGTGCAACCCTTGAGAGATTTTGAACCTTGATCTTGGCAAATCTTGAAGAGTATGGGAGGGCAAATTTTGGGGTACAACATAAGGGAATTGCGAATAATCTCAGTGGTACATGGTTTGTTGAAATTCGGAGGTAACCTATAATGCAGACTTAAGCTTTGCTTGAGTACAAGCAATAAGATAAGTTTGGGGTTGTGATCGGTCACATTTCTATCTGGTTGTCTATCTATTATCCGGCACGAAACCGCATCTTTGGTAACACCTTGCTTAGTTTCTCTACTGTTTTCGTCACGTATTTTAATTTTCACATTTTTGTTTATTTGCATTAAGTTAGTTCAAATTTTGTTTAAATAAGATACTTTTGAAGTCTTGGTCTGGTGGTTTTTGTATTTTCAGGTCCGGACGAAATTGCACAAGAATAAAGGTGAAGCTGATAAGTTCTGAAGTGTTTCCTCCATAAATACAGTAGCTGACACGGGCTCCCGTGTCACCTGACACGGCCCGTGTCAGAAAATGCTAGCACGGGCGAGAATAGAGGAGGACTACAGTAGCTGACACAGGCGCCCGTGTCACATGACACGGCCCGTGTCAGAATGCCTGGCAAGAATTGTGTATGAGAAGTTCAGTACCCAACACGGGTGCCCGTGTCACCTGACATGGCCTGTGTTGGCAGGTGCGGGACAGAAAAGTGATTTTTTTGAAATCACTTTATTTGAAGTCTTGGAGGATATTTCGGACTTTCTGCTTAGCTGTGGGGTGATTTGACACTATTTATACCTAGTTTTGAGAGTACAAAGACACTTTTTGGGGAGGAGAAAAGAGAAGGAGAACGATCAAGGGTTTGGATAACGAAGATCGACAAGAGCGGAAGCAATTGAAGATCGTAGCAATTCCATTCTTTTGTAATGTTTAACTTTGATTTAGTATTTTCTTTGAATATTATGAGAAGCTAAACCCCACAATGCTAGGGGGTGTCCCTGAATTGCTTTTGTGATGAACCGAATTGCTATACTTTTATAATATCTATGTTTTTATGTATTCACTGTATTATGCAATTTCTCACTGCTTATCCTTTTGGAAAATAGGGTATTGATCTATGGGTAAAGTAGGTTTGACCGATCACTTTATCGCTAATTGTATAATACCTTCGCTAATTTCTCTTAGGAATAAGGATCTAATGGTAATGACCGTAAATTCTTGATTTTATTACATGTGCTTGACATATGTTTGAATAACTAAGGAATTAGAATTTAAAATTTTATGTCAATGGTTTTCGGCTAAGGAATTAGGGGAAGTAACTCTTGAGAATCGGTATTGGATTACATAAGCATAGATAGTATAAATAGAGGTTCAGTTCATTACGGAGAAACTCATACTTCTTATCCCTAGCATGCTTCATCATTTTGTGTTATCACTTTTTACGTTTTGTTTTAAGATTCACATAGCAGATTTTATTACCTTTCTTCAAACCACACCAATGCCCTTTTAGTCTAATTGAATCACTTTAAACACTGCTAATTCTAACGCAGTCCTCGAGATTTATACACGGGATAACTACCTTTTATTACTACATTGGTAAAAATAGTACACTTTCTATTATATCGATCAATACACAAACTATTTGCACCAAATACACGAATGCTTGACCACTAAAAAGAGCTAGAACTCAGAATCACACTTCACACTTCCATTTTCACACAAACTGACCAAAAACTTGAAACTCATAATCTACTTGTGTGTTTCTTGGCCTTTTGGTTTCTAAAGCTTCTAAACATCATATAGACTTGATCCCACACCCTGTTACAGAACTGTAACACCATTAACACCATCCTCCATTTCCAAAAAACAGAGGTCTGCACATTGACTTCTCCAGACCATCTCAGCCATCCATTACTCAAGCTAATCATTGCATTTTCTTCCTGGTACCTCAAGGAAGCTAACCTGATCATCACCATCACTTGAAACAAGCTCAAACTCAAAACACGATTTCCAGTTTTGAGGTAAGTTTTCTTAACTTTGAACTTTTCATACATGCATCATCAATGATTTATTTGTGAACAAAACATGTAGATATCATTTCCCTAAAGCTAACCATGTCCAAAGTTTCCATTAATTTTGCTTGAGCTTAGAGAATTTTGAAACTGAAAGTTCTGAGATTTTTAGGGTTTAGATTAGGACCATTAAAATTCATGCTTATCTTTGATCTATGGTTTTAATGCTTTACATTTCTGAAACCGTGAGAAAATTTGCTACAAGTTTCATGTTTACAGTTTTCATTTTTTATGAGAAATGAGCAAGTTACAGTTGGTCTGGCTGGAGGTTGAAGATGAAGTCATCAGGGCGCGTTTTGCCTTATATATTTATTGATTTGCCTATGTTAACGGATGTATAGCCACCCTAATGGTAGAAGCGCGCGCCTGTAACCTTTGGGACCTGGGTTCGAGCCCCAGTGGTACCCTTTTAATTTTTTCACATTTTGCTTTCTGATTTTTGTCTTTTTGGCAGGCGATGGGCCTCTTTGGGCCTGGCTTGTTTTTTTTTTTGCTAGCTAACCCCCTGCAGGCTGTTTGCGCCCCTGGCCCAAGTTTATTTCTTTTTCTTTTTTTTATTTATTTATTTCATTTTTATTTTCTTAAACATTTTTCCTAATATTAAAAAATCACAAAAAAATTAGATTTTCATTTTAACTTAGTTTATTTTATTTTTTTTTCACAAAAAATATTTTATTTAACTATACTTTATTTATTTTTATTAACTAGTCTTATAAATTTAAATTAAAACTAGGTTATTATTTATTTTTCTTTTACACCTATTAAAATATATTTTTTTATATATGAAAAAGGGCCAAAAATATTTTATAATGCTATAAATATTTTCAAGACAAAAATACGAAAAAATACTTTTCTTAAACTTGTTTTCTTTTGATCAATTAATAGAACTAGGGTTTTATTTAAAATATTTTCTTAATAAATTTATGTTTAATTAATTATTTTCTTTAATTAATTAGGTTAAGACAATTTCCCTTTTTCTCATGAAAACCAAACAAAGATCCATTTTCTTTACATTTTGCATTTATGTACATTTATTCATTTTGTACTTTGTATTTATTTGTTTCCTTGTACATTGATGCCAATTCAATATGGTTGTAATAGACTAACTAGGTTTACATTTTTTCAATCCTCATTTAATTTGTACACCCCCCCCCCCCCCCCCCCCCACAAATGTTATAATAGCGTAGTAACTTTAAATTCCGCAATTTATCGCTTTTATACATAATATGCTAGTAATTAGGGTTTGTATGAAAAGACTAAAATCAATACTTAGAAAATCCTAATTCAAGACAAAAACAAGCATGAAAACAATACAATTGCACACAAGCACCCCTAGGGATATTCCACTGGTTTCCTTATACAAAATGGTCATATTACGCATGTAAGGTATCTTAGCAAGAACAAGCAAATACAAGATCATAGCCCCTCGATGACGCTATCTAAGTTGCCTTTCAAATGATCTTAGTCCCTAAAAAAGAATGCTAAGATACCTTGCAACATTGTTAATCATGGTTATACGATGACCCACGTCCGTCCCGTTTACATCCAAAGATAGGGTTACTTACCAAATCAATGGTAAGATAACAATGTCAAAGGAAAAGGAAAATGCACAAGAAAGACTTTTGAGTAGGTAGAATGCTCTTAATTACTTGCTCAATTTCAAACAAACATCCTTGTTATTTTCAAAACAAACACTTACACTTTCAAACATCTTACAAACTTGAAAACATTTTCAAAAGATCAAACATCTTTGTATACATTCTTACAAACAAGAATCATTACAAAGATTGCCTAAACAATGGCCTCTTTACAAGATACTTTCAAAAAACCACACCAAGCACAATTCCAAACAAAAAAAGCAAGTGATCTAGCAAGTAACTAAGAGCCCGTGGAAAACCATGGATGAAAAGGGTGCTAATACCTTCCATTTTCATAATCTACCCCCCGAACTCAAGAAATAATCTCAAAGGTCTTTCCTGTGCTTTTTCACCTTTCCTTTTGGATAAAAGAAAAGTCGGTGGCGACTCTTGCTAACCACAACATTTGTGATAAAATGCAAAACCCTCAAGTCAGTTCTCCCACTGTATCATAGAATTGGAGACTCTACTGGGGGCTATTCTAAAAGTGGGGCTACCTTAGGGTTAGATCACATTTACTTGCTTGCATTGTTTGACTTGTATGCTTTACATTATGGTTCTTTGTTTGGGTTTGAATCCTCTACCCGGATTTGGGATACATTATAGGTAAGTAGCAATACATTGTGGAAACTGTACGGGGTATACCGACATGGTCTAAGTAATAGCTATGTTAGGGCGACATATTTGTGGGTACCGGTAGCCTTTGAGTTAATCAAAGAGAATACGGGGCCGCTGAGTGATGTCACGAAGCACTAATGAACTTTTAGAACATTTACTTGACCAACTTGGCCTTTAGGATGTAGTGAGATGACCGGCTTTGGTGCAGTCTGAAGTTGGTAGATACTCGATACTACACTCATTGAGGTTTGGTTTCTTGGGATACTTCGGTCGCCATTAAAGAGGCTTGTGCTGAAACAATGACCAAGGAAACAGACCAGTGATATTGAGCTCCTTAGAACCCGGTTACTATTACTAGGACAGGTTGAGCCAACTAAACTTCAAGAGGGTACTTACCTATGAGACTACATGCAAGCATAAACCTAAGGACTTGTTTGCTTTGTTTGTATATACATACTTGTACATAACATCATGAACATCATAACATCATACACATTCACTAACCATTTCAAGGATCTTGGGATTTATCTTTGTTCTATTTTGTAGGATATGGATTCTCTTCGCAGGAAAACTATTCAAGTCAACCTTGTAAGGATCCATCCACAACATAAGGAGCTAGCTTCAAGGATTCCTGAAAATTCTCCTTTTACCGATAGACATGGTCTCCTACTCAACTTGGTCACTTCCAACACTGATGAAGACATGATGAAAGTGCTCTTTCAGTTCTTTGATCCCTTACACCATTGCTTCACATTTCCCGATTATCAACTTGTGCCAACTTTGGAAGAATTCTCCCAACTCTAAAGGATTCCCATTCTCAATCAACTAACTTTCAACGGTACGGAAAGAGATCCAAAGCCAGAAGAGATTGCTCAAGCTCTACCTTGCAGTCATCTGATGTCACAACTAATTGGGAAACAAGGAGTGGTGTCAAAGGTTTCCTAGCAAAGTTCTTGTTTGAAAAAGCCCAAAACTGTTGGAACTCCTTGGATTTGCAAGCCTTTGAGGAAATTGTGGCTTTCCTCATCTATGGGGTGGTTTTGTTTCCAAATCCTGACCAACTCATAGATGTGAGCACCATCAAAATCTTCATATCTCGCAACCCGGTTCCTACTTTTCTAGGGGACATCTTACATTCTTTTCACACTCGCACTATGAGGAAAAGAGGTGTAATTATGTGTTGCACTCCTCTCTTGGCAAGATAGTTTATTTTTCATGTTCCCCAATCTGTATTAAAGAACGAACAAGGTTCAAGGTGGTCACAAAGGTTGATGACGCTCAAACATTCAGATATTCATTGGTGCTCCCGATCCATAGAGAATGTTACTATTGTCGACCGTTGTGGAGAATTTCCTAATGTCCCTTTACTTGGCATTAGGGGAGGTATCACCTACAACCCCTTCTTAGCCTTAAGACAATTTGGTTATGCCCGAAGGGATGGCCCTCGTGAGATGCTGATTTAAGGTTTGGTATTTGACTACGACAATGACGATCAAGGTCTTCGCCAGAGATTTATCCGAGCTTGGAGGATGTTGAACAAGGTAGATAGCAAGACATTGGGGCATAATATTTCCATCCCTCTTGAGCCTTACCTTAAATGGGTGCGAACTCGTGCTCAAAGTCTGATGATGCCTTATCCCACCATTCTCCCGGTAATCATTGAGCCTGTCATGGAAGGAGATGTTCCATACACAATCCTACATCCTGACATGCCTACCTCTCTTGAAGACTTACACAGAGATTGGATACAACTCAAGGGGGGGAGAGATACTTTTGAAGCCTAATTCTACGCAAGCGAGAAAAAGGTTTTGGAACTCACTAAGCAACTTCTTGAGGAGCAGACTCTGAATTCCTACATTGCACCAAAGAGGATTTGTACTACCTTTCTATCTTAGAGTTTTTGTATTTTTTTTGCCCAAGGAGGCACTGATGTACTCAAGCTTTAATTTATTAATATAACGTGTGTTTCCTTTTTTGTCTAAAACAAATTTGAATCTTAAAATCCTTGAAATCATTGCATATGTATTTACCATTCATCATATCATAAGCAGGTTTCTTGCAACAAGTATCCTTATTTCTCTACTGTTTATTTCAGTAAGATGGATCTCGAGCAAACGGTGAAGGACCTCCAAGCTCAGAATGCACAGTTTCAACAATTGTTCTTACCTCTAGCCAAAGGACAAGAAGAGTTGAAGACCTTGTTGGTTGAGGAGAAGAAAAAGAAGACAGAGAAAATAACTGGAATTTTAAACATGGGAAGAAGATTCCAAGGGCAAACAAGAAGGGCCTTAGACTTTGCAACGACATCCGGTGAGAAAGACAGTCAAGATAGGAAAGGCAAAGAAACAGTTATCCAGTCAGAGTCAGAAGAGTAAGAGGAAGAAGAAGACTATTCTGAAGAATAATACCCTCCAGCCGACGACAAGTATAAGCATCTAGAAGAGCGGTTGAGTGCAATGGAAATCTAAAAAGTGCCTGGATTGGACTTTGAGGAGTTGGGACTAGTATCAGGGATTATCATTCCTCCAAAACTCAAAGCACCTGTGTTCACCAAATATGACGGAGTTTCATGCCCTAAAATGCACCTCCGGTCCTATGTGAGGAAAATCCAGCCTCATACCGCTGACAAGGATTTATGGGTTCACTTCTTCCAAGACAGCCTGTCTGGAACTCAACTTGATTGGTTTTATCAGTTAGAAAGAGCCAATGTTCATAACTGGGAAGATCTTGTTGCAGCCTTTTACAAACAATACCAATACAACGCTGATCTTACGCCAACCCGTACTCAACTCCAGAGTATGACCATGGTTTCAAGTGAAGGCTTCAAGGACTATGCGCAAAAATGGAGGGACTTGGCTGGAAGAGTTCAACCTCCCCTATCTGAAAGAGAGTTGGTAGACATGTTTTTGGGCACCTTGTTTGGTCCCTTCTTCAATCACTTAATTGGGACTTCATCGGCAGGTTTTACTGAATTGATATTGACCGGAGAAAGGGTAGAAGTCGGGATAAAGAGTGGAAAGATTCAGAAAGATGCATCATATATTGCTGTAAGGAAGCCATTCATCGGAAAGAAAGAAGTGGTTGTTGTGTATCCTCAGAGAAATCAAGATAGGGGTGAACGTCGTCCAATGGTGGGGGCTGTCATGATTCCTAAACCTGCATCTGATTAATAAAGAAACAACCAACCAAGAATGGAAAGACCAGTCAGACAATTCACTCAAATTAATATGACAATATCTCAAGTATTGCCACATTTGTTAAGATCCAATCTAGTGACCTTTAAAGAAGCTCCAAAGAACCCTAACACAACCTCTCCTCACTATCATTCTAATGCCCGCTGTGCATACCACTCTGAGAGTCCCGACCATGACACTAACAATTGTTGGGCTCTAAAGAACAAAGTACAAGACCTCCTTGAAGCCAAGGAGATTAAATTCGATGAGCCAGAAAAGCCCAATGTCATTTCTGCCCCTATGCCCAAACATGGCCATAATACCAACGCCATCGAGGAAGATAAGTTTGTTACTTCAGTTGATGAACTTATGACCCCACTCCTAACTATCAAAAAGAACTTATTGAATGCCAGTATTTTCCCAGGCTGTGATGAAAGCTATCATTTCTGTTTGTCCTCACCAACCAGCTGTCCTTAGTTGAAAACAGGCGTTCAGTGCCTAATAGATAACAAGGAAATTTTATTCGAGAAGACTCTTATTCCAACTATTCCTTATAATGATGTTTCCATTGTTACCATTTCCGACAATTCTTCTAGGGTCTCCACCAAAAGACCTGTTAGAATTGCATCAGTTCCAAAAGTAGCTCCTTTGATAATTACAATGCCTGGACCCATCCCGTATTCATCAGACAAAATCGTACCATGGAATTATAGAGGGGATGTCTACTACCACGGTATCAAGCAAGATTGGCCAGCTGCTGAAGATTCAAGTTCTGAGAAGGTTTACTCCAATATCAGTAATATTGCAGGGACTAGCAAGATTACCCGAAGCGGAAGGATATTCTCTCCAGAAATTGCTCCCCCGAAAGCAGTTTCTGGACCCGTAATCATTCCTGTTGTTATTGCTCCTCCAAAGGTTAATCCCAGTCCTACAATCATCTCTACTAATATTCCAACTGACAAAGCTAATACAACCCCTGTTATCACTCCTACTGACATTCCTCCTGCCGAGTCAACTGAGACTCAAGGTAAGAGTATTCTGATTGAACCTGTCCGGATGAAGGAACAATCATTGGCTATCCCTGAGACCTCCCGGAAAGAGATGGAGGAAATTCTAAATATCATAAAAAGAAGCGACTACGATGTAGTTGAGCAACTGGGGCAAACTCCATCTAAAATATCCATGTTGGCTTTGTTGTTATGTTCTGAGGCTCATGCAAAAGCCTTAGTAAGATTCCTGAAAACTGCCCATGTACCCTAAGAAACATCTGCCGATCAGTTCCAAGACTGCGTAGCCAGCTTGACTGCAGATAATGGTTTAGGTTTCTCAGATGCTGATTTAACGTCAAGAGGGAGGAAGCATAATGAGGCATTACATGTCTCTGTGGAATGCAGGGGCACAACCTTGGCTCATGTTTTGGTGGACACTGGTTTGTCTCTGAATGTATTGCCTAAAAAGGCTCTTGATAGGCTTGACTGTGAGGGATTGACTTTGAAATCGAGCAACATAGTAGTGAGGGCCTTTAACGGCTCAAAAAGGATGGTGCATGGGGAAGTGGACATCCCCATAAAGGTTGGAACCCAAACATTTGATCAGACTTTTTATGTAATGGATATTCGCCTTTCATATTCCTGCTTGCTAGGCCGACCATGGATTCACAATGTTGGCGTTGTCACCTCTGTGCTGCACCAAATGCTGAAGTATCTGATTCAAGGGAAAATCATCACCGTTCATGGAGAAGAAGAGTATATGATCAGCCATCTCAATTCCTTCTGATATGTGGAGTTAGATGGTGAATTTATTGAAACTTTGTTCCAGCACTTTGAAGAAGTCCCGCAAGATGTGGCAGTAACCAAGGTTGTGTCTCAAGTTCCCAAGATCACAAGGCCTCCACTCAGGATGTCATCTTTGAAGGATGCCAAGGCAGTAATAGAAGAAGATGGGTGCACTATTTGGGGACAACTCCCAGATATCCCATACAAATCTGACAAGTTTAGTCTGGGTTTCACTTCAGGTGCCCAGAAGGATGTACGTCACGCTCGTGCCGGAGGACAAACCTTGAAGATCAGCAACCACCAAGTCAGGGTCGTGGAGGATGATGAAGACAGCTACAACCTGGAGGATTGGATTTTCCCAACTGTCAGCGGAGGGCTCAGCAACTGGGAGGCTAGAGATTTCGCCCCGATCACTTTTTCCCGCAGTAATTTATCTTTACATTTTGTCGGATATGTAATATTAAAACAATTCAGACTCTTAAAAACCTTGTGTCTTACCCAAGGCACAATGGTCCATTTGTAAGGGTTATTATCTCATTTCCATATGACATCAATGAATCATGGACGTTTTTGCATACAAACTTTGTGCTCATTGTTTTTATTTTACATTTTTATCCTTTTCAAAGATAGCTATACTCTTACACACACTCACACTCATAATGCAGGTCTACATCCATTCGGGATCCCATGGGTAACGGTTATGCTATGGCTTTTTGTGACTCTGAAAATCTAATATACCAAGTCGAAGACGAAGGTGAGGAAGATTGTGAAGTACCATGGGAACTTTCCAGATTACTACAACAAGAAGAAAGAACCATTCAGCACCACTAGGAACCAGTGGACACTATCAACCTAGGTACCGAAGAAGACAAAAGAGAGGTCAAGATGGGTGCCAATTTGGAACCCAGTGTCAAGAAGTGTCTGATTCAATTGCTACACGAGTATGTTGAGGTCTTTTCCTGGTCGTATGAAGACATGTCATGACTTGATGCCGATATTATGGTACATTGTCTACCTACAAAAGAGGATTGCCCACCAGTAAAACAAAAGGTCCATCGTATGCGACCAGATATGTCGGAGAAGATTAAACAGAAGTCATGAAACAATTCAATGTTGGATTCTTTGTTGTCGCCTCTTATCCGCAATGGGTTTCCAATGTTGTTCCCGTGTCCAAAAAAGACGACAAGGTACGAATGTGCATGGACTATAAAGATTTGAATAGGGCAAGCCCTAAGGATGATTTCCCATTTCCCCACATTGACATCCTAGTTGACAATACGGAACAGCACAAAGTGTTTTCCTTCATGGACGGTTTCTTAGGTTACAACCAAATCAAAATGGCGCCTGAGGACATGGAGAAGACAACCTTTATTACACAATGGGGGACATTCTGCTACAAGGTTATGTCGTTCGTACTGAAGAATGCTGGAGCAACCTATCAGCGTGCCATGGTAGCTCTATTTCACGACATGATACATCACGAAATAGAGGTCTATGTGGACGACATGATAGCCAGATCTCAAACAGAAGAAGAGCATCTTGATCATTTACAGAAACTGTTTGAGAGACTAAAGAAGTACAAGTTGAGGTTGAACCCAAATAAATGCACGTTTAAAGTAAGGTCTGGTAAGCTCCTAGGTTTTGTCGTCAGCAATAAGGGTATTGAAGTAGATCATGCCAAGGTGAAAGCGATACAAGAGATGCCTGCTCCTCGTACTGAGAAGGAAGTCAAAGGGTTCTTGGGATGTTTAAATTACATTTCCAGATTCATTTCTCACCTGACAGCTACTTGTGAACCAATCTTCAAACTACTGAAGAAAGATCAGGTAGTCAAATGGAATGATGAGTGCCAAACTGCTTTTGACAAGATCAAATAATACTTGTAAGAGCCTCCTGTGTTGATGCCACCAGTCGAGGGAACGCCATTGATCATGTATCTGACTGTTTTGGAAAATTCAATGGGGTGTGTGTTGGGGCAGCAGGACAAGTCTGGCCAAAAAGAGCATGCTATTTATTACCTGAGCAAAAAGTTTACCGACTGTGAAACAAGATATTCACTGCTCTAGAAAACTTGTTACGCTCTGGCATGGGATGCTTGCCGGCTAAGACAATATATGCTGATGCATACTACCTTATTGATATCCAAGATGGATCCAATAAAATACATCTTTGAGAAACCTGCTCTCTCTGGGAGAATAGCGAGATGGCAAATGATCTTAACAGAATATGACATACATTACACTACCCAGAAAGCAATAAAGGGCAGTGTACTAGATGATCACCTTGCTCACCAAGTTGTAGAAGACTACCAGTCCATGAAGTTCGAATTCCCAGATGAAGACATCATGATGGTAAACATTTGTGAAGAATTTAGGCCATATGACGGACCTGAACAAGGATCCCGGTGGACCCTGGTTTTTGATGGGGCATCTAACACACTCGGCAATGGTATTGGTGTGGTACTCATATCTCCTGAAGGGTGTCATACTCCTTTTACTGCAAGACTCTTCTTCAATTGTACAAATAACATGGCGGAATACGAAGCGTGCATCTTTGGTCTCAAAGCTGCCATAGACTTAGGGATCAAATCTTTGAATGTATTTAGAGATTCAGCTTTGGTTATCGGCCAAATCAAAGGGGAATGGGACACTAAACACCCTAACCTTATCCCTTACAAAGAACATGTTTTGACATTGCTCCCACATTTTGAGAACATTACCTTCGAGCACTTCCCGCGAGAAGAAAATCAGCTAGCAGACGCACTAGCCACAATGTCATCTATGTTTAAACTTAAATGGGACAATGAAGCTCCCCATATCCCCATTGAACGAATAGATGAACCAGCACACTGTCACGAGATTAATACTGGAGAAGTATCGGACCAGCCTTGGTTTCACGAAGTCAAGAGGTATCTCGAGGCTCAAGAATATCCAGAAGGAGCTTCAGTAAACGATAAGAAGTTCTTAAGGAGATTCTCTGCTAAATTCTTCCTTAGTAATGGCATTATTTACAAACGCAATCATGACTCTGTGTTACTTTGGTGCGTAGATAAGGTTGAAGCTTAAAGGATCATGGCCGAGTTACATGAAGGAACTTTTTGCACCCATTCCAGTGGGCATACGATGGCAAAGAAAATCCTACGGGCAGGCTATTACTGGTCTACTAAGGAAGCAGATTGCTATCAACACTCTCGAACTTGCCACAAGTGTCAGATTTATGCTGAAAAGGTGCACGTACCTCTGGTTCCTTTGAATGTCTTGACGGCTCCTTGGCCCTTTGATATTTGGGGAATTGATATGATTGGGGAAATCAAGCCAACAGCATCCAATGGGCACCGCTTCATTTTAGTGGCCATTGACTATTTTACCAAGTGGGTGGAGGCAGCTTCTTTCATTTTTGTTACCAAGAATGTTGTCGCCCGGTTCATCAAGCAGAATATCATCTGTCGTTACGGTATCCCAGAGAGGATCATTACAGACAATGGTATGAACTTGAACAATACTATGATCATCGCCTTGTGCGAGCAATTCAAGATCCAACATCACAATTCTTCCCCTTATTGGCCGAAGATGAATGGTGTTGTCGAAGCCGCGAATAAAAACATTAAAAATATCATACAGAAAATGGCAGTCACATACAAAGACTAGCATGAGATGCTACCATTATCTCTCCATGGGTATCGTACTACAGCTTGCACATCAACCGGGGCAACACCCTATTCTATGGTATACGGCATGGAGGCTGTCTTGCCTATTGAGGTCCAGATGCCTCTCTGAGAATTATGAAAGATACAGGACTAAATGAAGAAGATTGGATCCAGACTCGACTTGATCAACTAAACTTGAAAGGCTTACTGATGTCTGTCATGGTCAAATGTATCAAAAACGGATGATCAAGGCTTTCAACAAAAAGGTCAGACACCAAGTGCATCAAGTTGGAGATCTGGTGATCAAACGTATCATACTTCCACAAGGTGATCCCAGGGGAAAATGGACTCCTACATACGAAGGACCATTTGTAATCAAAAACATATTCTCTGGTGGAGCAATGATCTTAACCACCATGGATGGCGACGACCTGCCGCACCTTGCAAACGTAGACATAGTCAAAAGATACTACGCATAAGAGACCCGCTAGGTTTACACACCTAGGAAAAACAAGGGCATCCCAGCGAATCAAAAAGGTTCGGGAAAAAATTAGGGATAAAACCAAAAAATATATACACCCAGAAAGCTGAAAACCCGAAAGGGCGGCTTGGGCAAAAAAAGGTATCCCGGTGGACTGAAAACCCGAAAGGGCGGTCCAGGAAAAAGTTAGGGAATTAAAGTGTATGAGTATGTCCCGTTGGATCACTGTACGAACAACTTGACAAACTTAGAGGTTTTGATCAATTCGATCATCTTTGGACGAGGAAACAAATAGACAAGATGCTCAGAGATACGAAGGTTATAGCAGAATGGGAACCCCATGGGATTATTGCATATAGCTATCTTTTCTTTGTATCAAAATTTTCTTTTTTTACGACAGCATTCTCTTACTAGAATGTTTTTCTCATTGTACAAAAATACTTACTCAAAGTCAATACAAAGATATCCCTTTAAAAGTGCAAAATTATCTGTTTTTCTTTACTCTTGTGTTTTGTTTACAAAAACGTCCAATGATTCATTTTTGAACATATGCATCTGAACATAATTACTGTTTACAAATAAACAAAATAGAAAGACAATCACTAATGGCTTTAAGATATAGAGAAATATCTCTAAGCTATTTCTATGAAATCTCCCACAGTGTGCATTTTATTCCCCAGCGGAATAAAGCTTCGAGTTATCAATCCCCAGTAGAAGTCGCCGAATTTCTTAGGATTTCCCAACGGGATTTTACAAGCAGTACACAGCATTTCCCTTACAACAGAGTTTATTTCTCTAAGTGGAAATTGATCAACACTTCAACTTTGCAACACGAATATTTACACTCCTTATCCTCAGCAGCAGTCAGGGATTTATTTTCCCCAATCTAACAGCAGTGTGGCAGATTAGCTCGCATGTGCATACATCGCATCCATATATCATAAACATTGATAACACGAATGCATTATACCATGCATTTCATACAACATGACATTGCATGTTAGCTAACATTTTACCCTTTTCAGGATAAGATTAATCAACAAGTTACCATTAACAATGTTCAGAGTTTTCAGATACACTCCAAACACGGATGCCATTCTGATACTCATTCAGAGTCAACTTTCAGATACAGTTCAGATACGCTCCGGACACGGATGCCATTCTGATACTCATTCAGATTCAACTTTCAGATACAATTCAGATACGCTTCAGACACGGATGCCATTCTGATACTCATTCAAATTCAACTTTCAGATACAGTTCAGATACGCTCCAGACACGGATGCCATTCTGATACTCATTCAGACTTAACTTTCAGATATAACTCAGATACGCTCCAGACACTGATGCCTTCCTGAAACTCATTCAACCTTTCAGATACAATTCAAATATGCTTCAGACACGGATGCCATTATGATACTCATTCAGAGTTAACTTTCAGATGCAGTTCAGATACGCTCTAGACACGGACGCCATTCTGATACTCATTCAGAGTCTCTTTCAGATACAGTTCAGATACGCTCCAGACACGGATGCCATTCTAATAATCATTCAAATCCAGCTTTCAGATACAGTTCAGATACGCTTCAAACACGAATGTTATTCTGATACTCGTTCAGACTCTCTTTCAGATTCAGCAATCACTTTTGGATGGCATCTACAAGCCCATCTCCCATAACTTTCTCTCACCTCTCCAAATGGCATCTTTAAGCATATTCCTTAAACCATCACATCACCGAGTGCAAATTTCTTGGCACTCTAGTGTTCAATCATCTTCCACCTTTGAGTCACGAATGGCAAAACTTGCCAATCTAACTCTTCAGGCTTAAGAAGATTGAACAAGGTAAGCTGTTGTACCCCAAAATTTTCCCTCTCACTTATCAAGAATTTTCTCACAAGATCTCCTTTGACTTAAAGGCTGCATTAGGGTTGATCAGCCCAAGATACCTCTTTAAGCACTGATGACCAAAATTAGGGTTTGAGTTTGCAGAAGGATTTTTGAACTTCCAATGCCTCATATTACTTTCATGGATCATTATGGACCCCCAAGATTACTCATGTCAAGTTTCAAGCCTTGGATCACACTTTTGATCAGTCAATTGTGCAGTTGACCTAAAAATCAATTGTATTGAGGAAAAAGTCAACTATAGCCAATTCACAGTCAAACTTCATAATTTTTTATCCCCATCAACATTTAAAACTCATATGTATCATTTGATCAAGTTTGGATCACAATTCCTCAAGAAATTTGATCAAATCTCCAAAAGGGCAAAATGGTCAAAATTAGGGTTTTGACTAGGAAAGGGCAATTTCTGATTTTTGACCTAGAAAATGGTCAATTGGTTTAAGGCATGATCTCAAGAGCCCAATTGAATCATTTTAACCTACTTACATGGTTCAAAACATTGCAAGTCCATTGGATTGACAGATGAATTTTGCAGTCAACTGATCAAAAGTCAACTGTATACTGAAAAGTCAAACTTTGACTTTTTGGTCAAATTCAAGTGCCAAAAATCACAATTCATCAAAACATGTCAAAATATGAAACTTATTCATCAAGAAATCAAAAAGTCAAGATTTCATTTTGAAAAGTCAAATTTTCTAAACTTAGAAATTTTTCTAAGTGTTGGAAATTTCATGTTTTTTTCATAACTTTGAGCAACATTTTCACCATGATGCAAGATGATTCAAGAGAAACTTCCAACATGAAAGTTTTAGATCTCCATGAAATATACAACTTTTCTTTACACAACTTCTTCCAAAAATGCTTAGATCTCAAGTTATAATTTTAAGAACATGTGGTCATGAAACTAAACACTTAGTGAAATTTTGCCCTAATTTGGTCAGGATTTTGACTCAACTTCATGGCACTTTTTCATATAGTTCCAAGAGGAATATTCAAAAGCAATTCAAATATGGGTTGTAGATCACATTTCAAGATTTCCAAAATGTCCAATAACTCCTTGAGATCATTCTTGAGTATGGAGAATCGAAGAGATGAAGTTAGGGTTTATCACTTTAATTACAAGTCATGTTAGTGATGAACAAAATTCAAATTCAAATTCAAACTATGTTGCATAAACACTAATTTGCAGGCCTCAAACTTTTCAGGCACTCTATAATTAATGGTTTACACAGCTGTTAGAGGCCTCACTTCAAGCATTTAATGCATGGACATGCTTAATATCTATTTTTGGAAGAAAGGTTACATTGCCATTTTGATAAAGTGACTTTTTATACAAAACTTGCTCTTGAGCCTTGCACTTGTTATCTTCTGATCAAACAAGTCCTATAACTTATGAGAAATGTTTCAAACACTTACAATCACCCATCCCATACTTGTACCTCTTCTTGAAACTTGTTTCCCTCTTTTCTTCAAAATCAAGTAACCTAGCCAAAAGCTAGAAACTTGTACTCCTGATTATCCAAAGCTCTCAAAAAATTTTGCTTATAGATACTCAAACTATTTGCACAAAATACACGAATGCTTGACCACTGAAAAGAGCTAGAACTCAGAATCACACTTTGCACTTCCATTTTCACACAAACTGACCAAAAACTTGAAACTCATAATCTACTCGTGCGTTTCTTGGCCTTTTGGTTTCTAAAGCTTCTAAACATCATATAGAGTTGATCTCACACCCTGTTACAGAACTGTAACACTATTAACACCATCCTCCATTTCCAAAATATAGAGGTCTGCACATTGACTTCTCCAGACCATTTCAGCCATCCATTGCTCAAGCTAATCATTGCATTTGCTTCCTGGGACCTCAAGGAAGCTAACCCGATCATCACCATCACTTGAAACAAGCTCAAACTCAAAACACGATTTCCAGTTTTGAGGTATATTTTCTTAACTTTTAACTCTTCATACAGGCATCATCAATGATTTATTTGTGAACAAAACATGTAGATATCATTGCCCTAAAGCTAACCATGTCCATAGTTTCCATTAATTTTGCTTGAGCTTAGAGAATTTTGAAACTGAAATTTCTGAGATTTTTATGGTTCAGATTAGGGCCATTAAAATTCATGCTTATCTTTGATCTATAGTTTTAATGCTTTACCTTTCTGAAACCGTGAGAAAATTTGCTACAAGTTTCATGTTTACAGTTTTCATTTTTGATGAGAAATGAGTAAGTTACAGTTGGTCTGGCTGAAGGTTGAAGATGAAGTCATCAGGGCGCGTTTTGCCTTATATATTTATTGATTTGCCTATGTTAACGGATGTATAGCTACCCCAGTGGTAGAAGCGCGCGTCTGTAACCTTTAGGACATGTGTTCGAGCCCCAATAGTACCCTTTTAATTTTTTTCACATTTTACTTTCTGATTTTTGTCTTTTTGGCAGGCGTTGGGCCTGGCTTGTTTTTATTTTTGCTAGCTAACAGCCTGCAGGCTGTTTGCGCCCCTGGCCCAAGTTTATTTATTTTTATTTTTTATTTTTATTTATTTCATTTTTATTTTCTTAAAATTTTTTCTTAATATTAAAAAATCACAAAAAAATAGATTTTCATTTTAACTTAGTTTATTTTATTTTTTTTCACAAAAAATATTTTATTTAACTATACTTTATTTATGTTTATTGATTAGTCTTGTAAATTTAAATTAAAACTAGGTTAGTATTTGTTTTTATTTTACACCTATTAAAATATATTTATTTATATATGAAAAAGGGCCAAAAATATTTTATAATGCTATAAATATTTTCAAGACAAAAATACAAAAAAAATACTTTTCTTAAACTTATTTTCTTTTGATCAATTAATAGAACTAGGGTTTTATTTAAAATCATTTCTTAATAAATTTAAGTTTAATTAATTATTTTCTTTAATTAATTAGGTTAAGACAATTTCCCTTTTTCTCATGAAAACCAAACAAAGATCCATTTTCTTTACATTTTGCATTTTTGTACATTTATTCATTTTGTACTTTGTATTTATTTGTTTCCTTGTACATTGAAGCCAATTCAATATGGTTGTAATAGACTAACTAGGTTTACATTTTTGCAATCCCCATTCAATTTATACAACCCCCCCCCCCCCCCACACACACACACACACAAATATTGTAATAGCGTAGTAACTTTAAATTTCGCAATTTATCGCTTTTATACATAATATGCTAGTAATTAGGGTTTGTATGGAAAGACTAAAATCAATACTTAGAAAACCCTAATTTAAGACAAAAACAAGCATGAATACAATACACTTTCACACAAGCACCCCTATGGATATTCCACTTGGTTGCCTTATACAAAATGGCCATATTACGCATGTAAGGTATCTTAGCAAGAACAAGCAAATACAAGACCATAGCCCCTCGATGGCGCTATCTAAGTTGCCTTTCAAATGATCTTAGTCCCTAAAAAGAATTCTAAGATACCTTGCAACATTGTTAATCATGGTTATACGATGACCCACGCTCGTCCCATTTACATCCAAAGATAGGGTTACTTACCAAATCAATGGTAAGATAACAATGTCAAAGGAAAAGCAAAATGAACAAGAAAGACTTTTAAGTAGGTAGGATGCTCTTAATTACTTGCTCAATTTCAAACAAACATCCTTGCTATTTTCAAAACAAACACTTACACTTTTAAACATCTTACAAACTTGAAAACATTTTCAAAAGATCAAACATCTTTGTATACATTCTTACAAACAAGAATCATTACAAAGATTGCCTAAATAATGGCCTCTTTACAAGATACTTTCAAAAAACCATACCAAGCACACTTTCAAACAAAAAAGCAAGTGATCTAGCAAGTAACTAAGAGCACATGGAAAACCATGGATGAAAAGGGTGCTAATACCTTCCATTTTCATAATCTACCCCCCGAACTCAATAAATAATCTCAAAGGTCTTTCTTGTGCTTTTTCACCTTTCCTTTTGGATAAAAGAAAAGTCAGTGGCGACTCTTACTAACCGCAACATTTGCGATAAAATGCAAAACCCTCAAGTCAGTTCTTCCACCATATCACACTTTGGGTTGTTTGTTTTTTTTTTTGTGCAGGTTATTGTGATTAAATACTTTGTTTGTAATCTGGAATTCACCCGTATACAACTGTTACTATGCCCAATTTTTGTGAAGACTTAATACACTTGAAGTTTGGTCTTCTCAAGAGGTCTAGTATCTTTGCTTGCTTGGTTTCAATCCAAAGAATGGGAATTATATATTGACTCATAATGTCAAGTATTGGCTTCTTGTTGGTTAGATGGTTCTTATCCTTATCTTTTATCTTATGCTTTAGGATAGTCCCTTCGTCTCCTCCCATCTTCTTTAATTTCAAAAATCTTCTCCCTCCTTTTGAAAACTCTTCTTGTTTTTTTTTAAACTTGAACCACTTTCATAAAAAACTTAGACTTATGTCCATGCATTTTCAAAACATTTTCATAAATAAACTTCAATCAACTTAATAATACTTTGACATTTTTTTGTGAGAAGACTAAAAGTAAATCAATCTTATTTCAAACCATTTTTGCCACTTTGGCTTTTTATTTTAAAATCTTTCTCAAAAGATTAGACTCTTATCAATCCTTGTAGTGATGCAAACAATTATACTTCTATAATATATAGTGAAGAGAGATATTTTCCACTTGGGTGTTGAGTGAGGCATTGTTGATTTTAAAATCCAAGCCATATCCTCTACTTTGAGATGATGCAAATTCTCCTTTCTCATGATTGTGGGTAGTAAGTATGTTTTTCCACACGGATAATGACGATGATGTCTTATCTCATAAAATTAACCAACATACTTGTGTTTTAAATTTTTTAAAAGGTGAACTATGTGTACCCTGATCCCCTATTGCATGAAAGGTGGCACGTAGGCACTAAAGGTTTGCAACTGCGGCGGGTGCAAAAATCATTAAAAAAATACTTCTTTTCTCACCTCCACCATTTATTTTTTATACAACATTTTATAGCCAAAATATACAGATTTTTCAAAGAGGTTCATGCGGATTACCGTAGATGTTTAGGGTGCTAATACCTTCCCTTTGCATAACCAACCCCCTTACCTTGAATCTTTCCCTCCTCTTTTAGGTTATTCACTCTTTTCCCATTCCTTTGGAAACAATAAAGTGCGGTGGCGATTTTTATTTTTGATCTGTATAAGTCTAGTCAATCCAATGGATTAGTCTTAAACGTTTCTACCGCTACATATACCAGAAACTATATGGATGATTTGGCCAAGAAACGTACAAGGAAAATTAGAGTTTGGATGTAAAAATCAAAAACTAGCAAGTTTTGTGTTTGTGTTGTAGTTTCAGGTTCTTGGGAATTTTCAGCAAGGTTTCAGGGCTTTTCTTTTTCAATCCTCTTCAGTTTGAAAATTGAAGTTTAATTTATAGGCAAAGGATTTAGAAGCTTGGAGAAGTCAGGAGTACATCCATCACATGTTATGGATTGTTGACTTGTTTTTGAAGCAAGTTTAGACATGCATGGTTTCAAGGCAAGGTAGGGTGGTTAGCAGCTTTAAACATGCCTAATCTGAGTTTGTAGGCATGATTTGTGGGGAAGTACACTCAGAAACAAACTAAAGTTTGGGCTCAAAATAAACTTTGTACAAAAATTTACTTTTCAAGGACATCAGTGGTACTTTTATGCCACACGTGGAAAGATCCTTTGGATAAAGGCTTAGACACTGAGATAAGGACTCAAAAGTTGGTGTAAGCATTAAATTATGATGAGATTTAACAAGCAAGAAGGCCTGCAACATAAGATTATGCATCATAGCTTGAAATTGGATCAGAAGTTCAGCATAAATGTAACTTAGATTAAGAATAAATGTTCAACTTCTGATCTTTGTAACCCCTCTTTGAATCATTTTTGCAAACTCTGATTGTACCTGCATGAAAACTGGCCCAGAAGTTCTAATCAAATTCTAACTTGGAAATGCTCAGAATTTACTAAGTGTTTTAGTTTCATGGACGTGTCTTCAAGGATTTATAACTTGAAATCCCAGCATTTCTAGGAAGAGTTTTGTTCTGAAATGTTTTATATCTCATTGAGATCTACCACTTATGTGTCAGAAGTTCTTCCTGAATCATCTTGCATCATGATGAAAATCTGGCCAAAAGTTCTGAACTTATCATATTTTCTTAACACTTAGAAAGATTTCTAAGTGTTTAAAACTTTGACTTTTCCAAAGAAATTTTGACTTTTGATTTTCTTGATGAACCAATTTGATATTCTAACATGTCTTGATGAAATATGATTCTTGAAACTTGATTTTGATCAAAAAGTCAAAGTTTGACTTTTCAGTGTGCATTTTGACCATTTTGCCCTTGTGCCAATTCTGAACCTAAATTGATGTATCAGTGCTGCAAACTTGAGTCATGGAAGATCTTGTGAGAAAATTCTTGAGAAATGAGAGGGAAAATTTTGGGTACAACAGCTGCCCCTGTTCAATCTTCTTAAACCTGAAGAGTTAGATTGGCGAGCCCGCCATTCGTGACTTGAAGGTGGAAGATGATTGAACATTAAAGTGCCCAGAAATTTACACTTGATGATGTGTTAGTTGACTGTGTAGGGAATGGGCTTAAAGATGCCACTTGGGGATATGACGGAGAGTTGTCGGAGATGGGCTTATAGATTCCATCCAGAGTGACTGGGGAAGGTATCAGGATAAATCTTTTGGTTGATTTATACTGAAATAGTAGATGTCTTTTGCCTGTTTTTAACTGGAAGAGATAAATCTAACCAGAAGAGGTCTTCATTTGATGATTGATTTTTCATGCAAGGAAGAGGATTAGTTACATGTAGATGTATGCATGGTGTAATGATATTCTCAAAATAAATGAGATTATGATGTATGCATTTGTCATGTATACGTTATGGTTTATGAATGTGATGTGTTTATTGTAGCGTGTCTTTGTCTAGGAAAATAAATCCTTGACAACATGCTGGCGAGCCTTGGGAGGCTGACTCCCGAACTATTGTTGGAGAGTACGTGTATCTTTAACTTTGTTTAGAATGTTTCCACTCGGAATTCCTGTTTTATTTTTTTGAGGAGAAATCCGCTGGGTAATATTGACTTTGACTCTTTGCATGAGGAAACTCTATGGGGGATGTTTATTTCTGCTTGGAGGAATAAAGTTCAGGAATTTTGGTTATCCATTGCTCTACTGGGGAGTTATTCTTGACTGTAGAGAATCGAAAGTTAGTTGTTATCTGGTCGAAATCCAGGCTTTGCAGCAATTTTTTGGGGATAATGAAGTTGATTATTATCTGGTCGTATTCCAGGCTTTGCAGCGACTTACCGGGGAAGATTAAATTAACTGTTATCTGGTAGGATTCCAGGCTTCGTAGGAAATTACTTGGGAGAGTGAAGTTAGGTTGTTATTTGGTTGGATTTCAGGCTTCGCAGCAACTTACTAACATTAAACTACTATCTGGTCGGATTCCAGGTTTCAAAGCAAATTTCTGAGGTGGATGAAGTTAATTGTTATCTGGTCGATCTCCAGGATTCTCAATAACTTACTTGAAAGGATGAAGTTGAACTTACATTTGGTCGGGTCCAGGCTTTGAGTAACTTGCTTGAAAGGATGAAGTTGAACTGATATTTGGTCGGGTCCAGGCTTCACAACAATTTGTTGGGGTTAGAGGCAAACTCTACTGGGGAAAAGAAGTTAAACCATTGTCTGGTCGGGTCCGGGTTTTACAATATCTTGAGAAGTTAAACTATTATCTGGTCGGGTCCAGGCTTCATAGTAACTGAAAATTGTTTGAATGGGAATGATTTTGTTGGGGAGTGTATTGTTTTGTTGGGGAATAAACCTTGTTGAAGAGAATATTTGATGACCTACTGGCAAGGTGAATTCATTAGGAAGAAATCCACAGGGCTTCTTCTTTTAAGACCAACTCAGCTGGGGAGAGGGTTGTCAAGAGAGTGAAACTCTGACCGAGGTTTTCATAAATCCAACTTTGTGGGCAACTCTGTTTGGGCAAAGGTTTATTGTAGCAGGCTCCATGGGGATAATGCTAATGAGATAACTCTATGGGGATATCTCAACTGCATTAAAGAGATGCTCGTTGATGCTTGGCAGCACATATTTTCTAAATATTTTAATCATGTTCATATGCATATGTTCATTCAATTTTAGTCATTGGACGTCTTTGCACTCAAAACAAAATAAAAAGTTTGCACTTCAAAGTATATTTGTATTGATGATTTACCCATGAATAGGTGTTTTTATACAAAGGGACGAATATCCTAGTAAGAGGAAATCCTCTAAAGGAAAATAAAATTAAAAACAAAAATAACAACCATGTGGAAATGATCTCATTGTGTTCCAACTCTACTATTGCCCCAATGTCTTCGAACGTCCCTTGCCATTGACAGAAGTTGATTGGATTGATCTTGGACCTTTTAAACCCGGACCTTGGTGTAAAGTCGACTGTGGTGATTCTACGGGACATAGTCATACGCTTTCAATTCTTAACTTTTTCCTGGACTGCCCTTTCGGGTTTTCAGCCCACCAGGATACCCATTTTTGCCCAAATTGCCCTTTCGGGTTTTCAACTTGTCGGGCGTACAATATTTTGCATATATCCCTAATTTTTGCCCAAACATTTGGTTCATCGGGATGCCCTTACCTTGCCTAGGTGTGTCAACCTAGCGGGTCTCTTATGCGTAGTATCTTTTTAACTATGTCCACATTCACAGGATGTGGAAAATATTCACCGTCCATAGTAGTCAGCATCATGGCACCACCAGAGAAAACTTTCTTGATAATAAATGGCCCTTCATAAGTGGGAGACCATTTTCCCTTGGGGTCTCCTTGTGGAAGAATGATGCGCTTTATTACCAAGTCACCAGCTTGATATACTCAAGGCCTGGCCTTTTTTTGAAAGCCTTGATCATACGTTTCTGGTACAACTGACCATGACAAACAACATCCAGTCGCTTTTCGTCCATCAAGTTCAACTGATCCAATCGTGTTTGAATCCATTCGTCTTCGGCTAGGCTTGCTTCATTCATAATCCTTAGGGAGGGAATCTGAACTTCTACTGGCAGGACAGCTTCCATGCCATAGACCAAAGAAAAGGGAGTTGCCCCAGTCGATGTCCGCGCTGAAGTACGGTAGCCATGAAGAGCAAATGGTAAAATCTCATGCCAGTCTTTGTAGGTTACTACCATCTTTTGCACAATGTTCTTAATGTTTTTGTTGGCTGCTTCCAATGCGCCATTCATTTTAGGTCTATAAGGAGAAGAATTGTGATGCTTGATTTTGAACTGAGTGCAAAGTTTTGTAATCATAAAATTGTTGAGATTGGTTCCATTGTCAGTGATAATCCTTTCGAGGATACCATAGCGGCAAATAAGGTTATGCTTGATGAATCTAGCTACAACGTTCTTTATGACTGAGGAAAATGAGGCAGCTTCGACCCATTTGGTGAAATAATCGATAGCGACAAGAATGAAGCAATGTCCATTAGAAGCAGTAGGTTTAATCTCTCCAATCATGTCAATGTCCCACATTGCAAACGGCCACGGAGCAGTTATGACATTTAGAGGAATAGGAGGCACATGGACCTTGTTAGCATAGATTTGGCACTTGTGGCAAGTCCTTGAGTGATGATGTCAATCAGTTTCCATTGTTGACCAATAGTAACTAGCTCTCAGGATTTTCTTGGTCATAGTATGTCCACTAGAGTGAGTCACAAAGAGACCATCATGCATGTCTTCCATAATTTGTTTTGCCTCTTTCTTGTCCATACATCAGAGTATAGTAGAATTATGGTTGCGTTTGTACAGGGTTCCATTGCTTAGGAAGAATTTGGCTGAGAATCTTCGTAAGAATTTTTTATCATTGATGGAAGATCCTTCAGGATACTCTTGTGCTTCAAGGTATCTCTTCACCTCATGGTACCAAGACTTATCTGCGTCAGTGTCAAGCTCATAGCAGTGTGCAGGTTCGTCAAATCTCTCAATTATAATCATAGGAGCTTCGTTGTCCCATTTGACTTTGAACATAGAAGACATTGTGGCTAAAGCATCGGCTAACTGATTTTATTCTCTTGGGAAGTGTTCAAAGGTGATTTCTTCTAAGTATGGAATCATAGACAACACAATCTCCTTGTAAGGAATAATATTAGGATGCTTAGTGTCTCAATCTCCCTTTACTTGGCTAATCACTAGAGTGGAATCTCCAAACATATTCAAATGCTTGATCCTTAAATCAATGGCATCCTTCAGACCCAAAATTCATGTTGTTGTAGCCCAAAATTTTCCCTCCAATTTCTCAAGAAATCTCTCACAAGATCTTCATTGGTTCAAGACTACACAAGGTTTGATCAGCTCAAGACACCTCCTCAAGCACTGACAACTGAAAATTAGGGTTTGAGTTTTCACAAGGACAATTGAACTTTCAAAGCCTCAAATGACTTTCATGGATCATTTTGGACCCTCAAGATTGCTCATGTCAAGTTCCAAGTCTTGGATCACATTTTTGCTCAGTCAATTGATCAGTTGACCTAAAATCAACTATATTAGGGGAAAAGTCAACTATGGTCAATTTATAGTCAAACTTCATAATTTTTTATCTATATCAGCATCATGAACTCATATATGTCAATTGATCGAGTTTGGATCATAATTCATCAAGAAATTTGATCAGATCATCAAAAGGGCAAAATGGTCAAAATTAGGGTTTTGACTGAGGAGGTTCAATTTTTGACTTTTGACCTGGAAAATGACTCATTAGTTTAAGATATGATCTCAAGGATTCAAATACATCATTTTTACCTAATGGCATGGCTCAAAACATTTCTCAAGATCAATTGATTGATAGTTGAATTTCAGTCAACTGATGAAAAGTCAATTGTATACTAAAAAGTCAAACTTTGACTTTTTGATCAAAATCAAGTTTCAAAGATTAAAATTCATCAAGACATGTCAAAATATGAAACTTGTTCATCAAGAAATTGAAAAGTCAAAATTCATTTTGAAAATTCAAATTTCCAAGACTTAGAATTTTGTGTTGGAAAGTTCACATTTTTTCAGAACTTTGTGCCAAATTTCCACCATGATGCAAGATGATTCAAGGGAAACTTCCAACATGAAAGTTGTAGATCTCAATGATATCTAAAACATTGTAGGGCATAAATTTTTATAGAAATTCTTGTATTTCAAGTTATGAATTTGTGAAGACATGCTCATGAAACTAAAAAGACTTAGTGAAATTTTGCCCTAGTTAGGCAAGATTTTGACCTAACTTCATGGAAATTTTTCACCTAGTTCCAAATTGAATCTTCAAAAATGTCCAACATTAATGTTGTAGAGGATGTTACAAGCTTTCTAAAATGTCTAAGAACTCATTGAGATCATACTTGAGCTAAGAGAATCGAAGGCAAGAAGTTAGGGTTTCAAACATGATTTATAAGGCATATTTTGTGATGAACATGAACCAAATCCATAGCCATGATGCATAATCCTCACTTTGTAGGATTCAAACTTGTTTGTCACTCTTAATTTAATGTTTACACAACTGATGGATCAATTGCCCAATTGATTCAAGCATTTTGCCATTTTAGGGAGAAAGTCACCATTTCCATTCTTGTAAAGCAAGCTTTATGCACAAAGTCAGCTTCTTGAGCCCCTAACTTGTTCTCTTTAAGTACACTCCATCCACAAAGTCAGAAGCAAGATTTTTTAAAGTTCAACCACTCTACAATAGCATGGTACAAGGCATGGAAACTTGTTTTGTCAAGAAAATCACATGTTGAGCTTAAACATAAAAATTCAAATTTTGACTTGTTGTAGCATACAAAACCTTTTACTTATAAATAGAGACACTATTTGCAAGCTAAGACACGAATCCTAAGACCCTGAAACTCTCTAAAACACTCACAAGCCATAAATTGCTCAAAAACACCATTGATACACAAGTTCTAACCTTGAACTTGTATCTCTCATTTCCCTCGTGTGTTTTCCCTCAAGTTTATTTGTAAAGCTTCTATACCTCAAATATAGTCCATCCTTGTCCTTGTTCTGGAACTGTAACACCATTTTCATCAACCTCCATAACCAAAAAACAGAATCTGCAAGTTGACTTCTCCAAACCATTCCAGCCATCCATAGCTCAAGCTAGGCATTGCATTAGCTTCCTGGGAACTTGAGGAAGCTAACCTGATCATCACAACTCCTTGAAAGTAGCTCAAACTCATTTCACGATTTCCAGTTTTGAGGTTTTTTTTTTGAACTTCTATCTCTTCATACAAGCATCATTTGATTCTTATTTGTGAAGATAAAATGTAGATATCATTGCGCTGAAGTTGTACATGTTTATAGTTTTCATTTATATTACATGAGTTTAGAGAATTTTAGGTTTGAATCTCTGGAAAAAAGTTAGGCCAGGATTTGGTACTTTTAGAAATTCATACTCATCTTTGAGAATTAGCTTAAGTTATTTACATATTCAGAATCGTGATGAAATTTCTAACAAGTTTGATGTTGGAAGTTTTGTGAATGGATGAGAAATGAGTGAGTTACAGGAACCATGGCTGGAGGTTGAAGATGAAGTTCATTTCTGGAACTTGTTTTGTATTATATATTTATTTTTTCAGTTAAGTTAACGGATGTACAGCCACCCCAGTGGTAAAGGCAGTGCGCGTTTATGGTCAAGATCATGGGTTCAAGTCCCAGCGCTGCCCTTTTTCACATTTCTCAAACATTTTCTTTCTTTTTGCTACAAACAAGCGCGTTGGGCTTAGTATGTTGGGCCCTTTCTATTTTTACTTGGTTATGACCCCCCCCCCCCCCCCTATTTCTATTTACCACGCAGGCCCACCTTTCTTTTTTGTTTATTTTTCTGATTACAAAAACCATTGGGCCAGGCTTCAAAACTGTTTTTTTTCTAACATACACCCTAAATTCCTTTTTCACCTCCTGACTTTATTTTTCATATTTTATTTTATTTTCTTTAATTTATTATTATTATTATTATTAATAATAATAATAATAAAAATCCAAAAAAAATAGTTTATTTATTTATATATCTAATATATTTACATTCACTTGTATTTTATTCCTCTAAAAAACAAAAACACAAAAATATTTTCTTAAACAAATTTAATTCTTTTTCTTAATAAATTAATAATTAGATTTAGGTTTAATTATTTTCTTTTTTATTTAAAATTAACTTAGAAATTAGGTTTCTTTTAATCAATTAATTTTCATACTATTTTTAGTAAACTTAAAACCTTTTCTAAAAAACCCTAAAAAGTGCTTTCTAATTTAATTTCTTTTCTTAATTAATTTAGGTTTATTTATCTTAATTAATTATTTTCTTTTAGATAATTAGGTTAAAACCCTTTTCCTCAAAAAAAACCAAACAAAATCATTTCCTTTCCATTTACATCCTTGCACATTATATTCTTTTCAGTTCTTGTACATTATTCAATATGATTGTAATAGATAATTAGGTTTAATTTCTTGCAATCCCCATTTGTAAATTTGTATACCCCATCCACCTAGTGATGTAATAGCATAGTAATTTTACTTTCCGCAATTTATCGCTTTCATATAAATGCTAGTAATTAGGGTTTGTATGAAAAGATAAAATCAACAAGTAGATAACCATAATCAAAGATTAAATGCATGCAAATCAAACACAATATTCACACATACACCCCTAAGGTTAAACTCCACTTGTTTCCTAAAAAATGGTCATGTTACGCATGTGAGATGTCTTAGCAAAAAAATAATCAAAAAATACAAGATCATAGTCCCTCGATGACGCTACAAATGTTGCCTTTCAAATGATCTTAGTCCCTCATAGAGAAATGCTAACATATCTCACAACATTGCTATCATGACTATACAATGACCCACGCCCGTCCCTTTACATCAAAAGATAAGGCTTCTTACCAATCAATGGTAAGATAGCAATATCAAAGGAAGGAAGAAATGAACAAAAGACTTTTGAGTAGGTAGAAACGTTCTTAGTTGCTTGCTCACTTTCAAAACAAACATCCTTTCTCACTTTCAAAATAAGAACTTTCAAAACAAACACTTTCAAAACAAACAAACACTTTCCAAACATGAAATATTTTTAAAAGTCCAACACTTTGTATATGTTCTTACGAACGAGAACCAATACAAAGTTTTCCTAAACGAAGGCGCCTTTTCAAAAATATTTTCAAAAACACCACAAAGCACATTTTCAAACAAAAGCAAGTGATTTAGCAAGCAACTAAGAGCCCATAGATAAATATGGATGAAAAGGGTGCTAATATCGTCCCTTTTCATAATCTACCCCCCGAACCTAAGAAATAATCTCAAAGGTCTTTCCTGTTCTTTTCCACCTTTCCTTTTGGATAAAAGAAAAGTCGGTGGTGACTCTTGCTAACCACAACATTTGCAATCAAATGCAAAACATCCCAAGTCAGTTCTCCCACCATATCATAGAACTGGAGACTCTGCTGGGGAAATCTTAAAAATGGGGTTACCTTAGGGCTAGATCACCTTTATTTGCTTTCATTGTTTGATTTACTTGTTTTACATTTTGGTTCCTTGTTTGGGCTTGTTTTGATCCTCTACCCGGATCTGGGATACCTTATAGGTAAGTAGCAATACATTGTGGAAACTGTGTGGGGTATACTGACATGGTCTACGCAATAGTTACATTAGTGTGACACATTTCTTGGTACCGGTAGACCTTGAGTAGTCAAGGAGAATACGGGGCCGTTGTGTGGTGTCATGAAGCACTAACTAACTTTAGAACCTTTACTTGACCAACTTGGCCATTAGGATGTAGTGAGATAGCTGACTTTGGTGCAGTCTGAAGTTGGTTGATACTCGATACTACGCTCATTAAGATCTGACTTCTCGGGATATTTCGGTCGCCATGAAAGAGGCTTGCACTGAAATAATTCCCGACAAGAAAGAGCAGTGATATTGAGATCCCTTAGAACCCAGTTACTATTTCTAGGATTGGTTTAATCCAACTAAACCACAAGAGGGTACTTACCTATAAGACTTCATGCAATCCTAAACCTAATGACTTGTTTGCCTTGTGTGTATATACTTACTTGTATATAACATCATAACATCATAAGCATTCTCACTAACCATTTCAAGGATTATTTGGATTTATCTTTGTTCTGTTTTGTAGGATATGGCTTTTATCCGCAGGAATACTATCCAAGTCAATCTCGTAAGAATTCCTTCTCAACTCAAAGAGTTAGCATCAAGGGTCCCTAAGAATTCTTCATTCACCGAAAGACATGGTCGCCTCCTAAACTTGGTTACCTCAAGCACTGATGAAGATATAATGAAGGTGCTTTTCCAGTTCTTTGATCCTCTACACCATTGCTTCACTTTTCCCGATTATCAGCTTGTACCTACTATGGAAGAATTCTCTCAACTCTTGAGGATTCCCATTCTCAATCAACTACCCTTCAACGGTACGGAAAGAGATCCAATACCTGAAGAGATTTCCTGAGCACTACACTTGTAACAATATGATGTCACGACTAATTGGGAAACAAAGAGTGGTGTCAAAAGGTTCTTGGCCAAGTTCTTGTTTGAGAAAGCTCAAGATTGTTGGAATTCTTTGGATTTACAAGCTTTTGAATAAATCTTGGCCCTTCTCGTCTATGGGATGGTTTTGTTTCCAAATCCTGGCCAACTTATAGATGTAAATGTTGTCAAAATCTTCATATCTCACAATCTGGTGCCTACTTTATTGGGAGATATCCTACATTCTATCCACTCTCGCAATATGGGGAAGAGAGGGGCCCTCATATGCTGCACTCCTCTTTTGGCTAGATGGTTTATTTCTCATCTTCCTCGGTCTGTGTTGAAGAACGAGCAAGGTTTGAGGTGGTCCCATAGGTTGATGACGCTTAGACATTCAGATATTCATTGGTGTTCTCGATCCTTGGAGAATGTTACTATCATCGACCGTTGTGGGGAATTCCCTAATGTCCCTTTGCTTGGAATTAGGGGAGGTATCACTTATAACCCTTGTTTAGCCTTGCGATAGTTTAGTTATGCCCGAAGAGATGGTCCGTATGATATACTCATCCAAGGAGTGGTATTCGACTACGAGAGCGACGATCAAGGCTACCGTTAGAGGTTTGTACGAGTTGGGAGGATGGTAAACAAAGTGGATAGTAAGACATCGGGACACAAGAATTCTATTCCCCTTGAGCCTTACCTTAGGTGGGTACGAGCTCGTGCTTAGAAGCTCGTGATGCCTTATCCTTCCATCCTAGCAGTTATCATGGAACCTGTGGTTGAAGGAGATGTCTCGTACAGTGTCCTCCATCCCGACATGCCTACTTCTCTTGAAGACTTGCAAGAAGGTTGGATTCAGCTAAAGGTAGAACGATATACCTTTGAAGCTCTATTCTATGCTAGTGAGAAAAGGGTCTTGGATATTACAAAGCAACTCCATGAATAACAAAGCTTGAACGCCTACATTGTGCCAAAGAGGATGTGCTCGACCTTTTTATCTTAGAGATTTATTTTGTAAGCCCAAGAGGCATGTTGTAGTCATTTTGAACTAATTAATGAAATTTGACGCTTGTTCATTCTTTGTATATACAAATTTAAATTTCATAAATCCTTGAAATCATTTGCATACACAACTTCCATGCATCATAACATAACATGTTTTCCATGACAGGTTTCCTTATCTTTCTGTTGTTTATTTCAGCAAGATGGATCTCGAGAAAACAGTGAAAGGCCTACAAGCACAAAACTCCCAGTTTCAAGAGACTCTGTTGACCCTAGACAAGTGGCAACAAGATTTGATGGTGTTGCTAGCAGCCAAAAAGAAACCAAAGAGGAAAGCCCTAGTCAACATGGGTAGAAGATTCAAAGAGTCGGTCCGTCAGATCCCGGTAGTGGAAGACTCGTCTGAGGAAGATGAGAATCAAATTGGAGAAGCTAGGAGTACCCAGGCTGGGTGTATCAATGATCAAGCGTCTGATGATGAAGATTATTTTGATGAGCAGTATCCTCCTGCCGATGTTAAGTACAAGCATCTAGAAGACAGATTGAAGGCCGTTGAGATTCAAGCCATCCCCGGTTTGGATTTTGATGATTTGAGTTTAATATCTGGGGTTGTCATTCCCACAAATTCAAGATACCAGTCTTCACAAAATACGATGGGGTTTCCTGTCAAAAACTTCACCTGAAGTCTTATGTGCGCAAAATTCAACCGCACATCGCTGACAAGAAACTTTGGGTTCACTTTTTCAAGAAAGCTTGGCTGGCACGCAACTAGAGTGGTTTTACCAATTGGATGGTTCTCGTATCCATACATGGGAAGACTTAGCCACCGCTTTCTACCACCAATACCAGTATAATGCCGATTTGGTGCCGACAAGAGTTTAGTTGCAAGACATGACAATGGGGAAGAATGAAGGGTTCAAAGAGTACGCCCAAAAGTGGAGGGACCTTGCCAGTAGGGTTCAACCACCTTTGACTGATAGGGAGCATATTGATATGTTTATGGTTACTTTATCTGGTCCATTTTTCAACTTATTGATTGGTTGTTCTTCTTCCGGTTTCACCGAGCTGATCTTAACCGGTGAAAGGGTTGAAAGCGGTATCAAAAGCGGGAAAATTCCCATAGCATCTGCCTCCACCTCCAATCTCGTAAAGAAACCCTTCATTGGGAAGAAAGAAATCAATGATATGTATGGGGCAAGGGCCCGTACCAAGAAGGATGACCGCCAAGCCGTTAATGCTGTCTGGATTTCCAATTCAACTCCTACTCAAAGACCATCTGCCAATCATCAACGATTTCAGGCTCCACCAAGAAAATTCACAAGGATGGGCATGCCACTATCCCAAGCCTCACAACACCTGCTAAAGGCTAATTTGATGAAACTGCGTGATCCTCCGGCCAATCCAGATACCTCTTCACCTAAATACAATCTGAATATTAAGTGTACATATCACTCAAATAATCACAGGCATGAGACTGACTGTGATACGGTGGGAGAACTGACTATGGTTTTGCGTTTGTTTTCGCAAATGTTTCGGTTGAGCAAGAGTCGCCACCGACTTTTTATTTTATCCTAAGGAAAGGTTAAAAAGCACAGCAAAAACCTTTGAGATTTTTTTCTTGGGTTCGGGGAGTAGATTATAGAAAGGGAAGGTATTAGCACCCTTTCTATCCATGGTTATCCATGGGCTCTTAGGTACTTGCTTAGATCAACTTGCCTTGGTTTTCAATTGTTTGAAATGGTGCTTTGTGTGTGGTTTTGAAAAATGTTTTAAAAAAGATGCCTTGCATAGGCTACCCTTGTAACAATTCTTTACTCAAATGTTTTACAAAAGGTGTTTGTCTTTTTGAAAAGATGTTTCAAGGTTTTTTGACAGTTTGTTTTGAAAGTGTTTGTGAAGTGTGGTTTGAAAAATAGGCAAGTGTTTTTGTTTTGCAAGTTGACAAGTACTTAAGAGCTATCTACCCTAAAGTTCTCAAAGATTTATGCTATGTTTTAACCCTTTTAACAATTTTGTTCCACCATTGAATTTGGTGGACAATCTTGTGTTAGGATGTGAAAGGGACGGGCGCGGGTCATCGTTTAGGCCATAATTGCAACGGTGCCAAGTGTCTTTGGGCAATTTTCCTTTAAGTGACTTGATCATTTTTTAGACAACTTTCGAAAGCGTCATCGAGGGACTATGATCATTTGAAGTGTGTTTGTTTTGCCCAAAGAGACCTAACATGCAATATGGCCCATTTATTGAAGGCAACAAGTGGAATACCCTAGGGGTGCAAGTGTGATATGTGTTGTCCATTTTCATGCTTGGTTATCTTGAAATTCGGTCAAACTATTTTGTTCTTTTTATTTGCATACAAACCCTAATTCTAGCATGGTATAATTAGAAAGCATTAAAGTGCGAAAATTAAAGTTCCTAAGCTATTACAACACAATATGGGAAGGGGGGTACAAATGTTCAAATGGGGGTATTGGACAAGGAATTTAAACCTAGCTATTACATCAATTTGGAATTTATTTACAAGATAATTAATTTGCACAAATTAAATAGAAATAAAATAAATATGCAAGATGCAAAAAAAGGTTTTTTATATGTATGAAAAAAAAGTATTTTTTATGTCAAATAAACAAAAATAAAAAAGTATTATTTTTTGGAGTTTTTGTGTTTTAAGGGTAAAACCCTAATTAAATATAGTAACTATTTAATATGTACAAATATTTAATAATTATGTACAAAATAAAAATAAAAATGAAGTATATTTATAAAAAAGTATTTTTTGAGGCCAAATATTGATAAAATAAAAATGTATATATTTTTGTATTTTTTGTCCTAAATATACTAATATATATAAATTTGTATTATTTTCTAAATATGTATTATATATACAAAAATAATAATATTTAATATTTATAAAAAAGGGTATATTTTATATAAAATATTTTAAGAAGATAAAACAATATAAAAAATGAAAATAAAATGGTGTTTACATTATTTTTAGTATTTTAAGTAAAAAGGGTTTATTTATTTATTTATGTACAAATAACTAATCTAAACAAATAAATACCTAAAAAATTCAAAAATGGTTTAAAAAATTATTTTTATATTTTTAATATCATGAGGAAAAATAAATAAGTCAGGAATAAAAAACAAAAGTCAAAAAATCATAAAAATAAGTCAAATGGGCCTAGGGGGTGCCAAAGTAACAAAAGGGTGTAAAAAGGAATGACAACATAAGCCCAGCCCACCAAGTCTTTCTTCAACCTCCAGACTTCTGTTTGAACAAAAACACGTGCCTCTTTCTTCCATTGCAAGGTCCTGATTCTTTGAGTTTTAGCCAAAACTTACAACATCAAAAATGTTAAGCATCTTCTCACGAATTCACACATATAAGGAACATGATTTAACTCTCAGAAATGAGAGAGAATTTCTTCTCCCCCAATTATTAACCTAATATTTACTCCAAGTTCAGACATCAAATTCTCTAAGCATACATAATATAAATGAAAAGTAAAGGTATGTACAGTTTCAGGGGCATGAGTAGAACACTTCTTATTCACAAACTTAGAGCTAATGATGCCTACATTGAGAGATAGAAGTTCAAGAATATACCTGTTCAGTTGAAGTTGTGTCTGATGATGGAGGTACTTTCAGAGCAAGGTGATGATTGGTACAACTTCCTTGATGTCCAGGGATGCTATTCCAAGCTTTACTTTGTCTTGAAACCTTTTGAATCGAGCTATGGAACTTCAACTGCAAAACAAGAAAATGAAAATGGTGGAACTGATTAGAGGAGTTACAGGTCGTGTTTGATGTTTGGATTAGCTTCAAGGGATGTTGTAGGATGTGTTTGATGTGGTTTTAGCAAGAAAGCATGAAAGGGATGAGAGTTAGCACTCAAACTGCAGTAGACCCTGTTTTTGTGCAGTTCAATGGTGATTTTTTGAATGAGAGTGTTTGGGACTTGGTTAGCTCGTGTTCTAGCTTAGGATGATTGTTTAGAAAGTGTACAAAGTATTTTCTTAAGCTTGCTTGTGCTGAGATGAAAGTTCTGTTTAGTTATGCCACATTTCTTCACACTTAAGCAAGCAAATGTCCACTTGAGTTTTAGACAGCTAGAGGCCCCCCTAATGTGCTGCTAACCTTCCCCTTGATCAGTGCGTTTTGTTCATAATCTTGTGCCAAAGAGATTTGATCTGTACTTGCTAATTTGCAACTTTGACATAAAGTTTAACTTTTCAAAAATGGATAAAATGCTTTATCTAAAAATGGATTAAACCTCTATGCAATGCTTAAACACATAGAACATGGTCTTGGCACAATGAGTTTGCATTAAATTTATGAGTGTTGGATGGTTTAGAGGCCTGTAATCAAGGGAAGCATGCTGATTTGAAAAATTGCACAAGTTATGAACATGTACATGGCCATGAATCAAAGTGACTTTTTCCCAACTTGCCAAATTCGATTCTCCCTAACCATGAGGTTGTTTGATGAGTTCTTGGACATTTTGGAAAGCTTGGAATGTGTAATACAATCCATATTTGAAATGCAAATTTAAATTCCAAGTGGAAGTATGTGAAAAATGGTCTTGAAGTTAGGTAAAAACCTTGCCTAAAATAGGTCAAATTTTCACTAAGTTAAGAATGGTTTAGTACCCTTGTTCCAAAAATTGTAACTTGAGATACAAGCTTCTTTTGGGAAAATTTTGTGAATCAAAGTTGTAGATTATGCAATAGGCTACAACTTTCATGTTTTGACTTTTTCTTGAATCCAAATGAATCTTGGTGAGAAAGTGGGGCAAAGTTAGGAAAAAATTAGGGTTTTTCATAACTTAGAAAAATTCTAAGTTATGAAAAATCTTCATTTCAAACCCTAATTTGCAATTTTGGATTTCTTGATGAACAAGTTTCATGATTTGGCATGTTTTGATGAAAAATGAATCTTGACACTTGATTTTGACCCAAAAGTCAAAGTTTGACTTTTCAGTATACAGTCAAAATTGATCAATTGACTGGGAAATTCAATTGTCAATCTTGTGCATTTGGGATCTTTTGAACTTGTTGAGCATGTCAAGACAATTACATGGGGTCCTTAAGTCCATATGTGAGCTTGGTTTGCCATTGGCTAGGTCAAACAGTCAAAAATTGCATTTGTGCAGTCAAAACCCTAAAAATGACCATTTTGCCCTTTTGATGATCTGATCAAATTTCTTGTGGAATTGTGATCCAAACTTGATCAAATGGTCCATGTAAGTTCATAATGTTGATGTGGGTCAATTTTCATGAGATTTGACTGTCAATTGGCCACATTTGACTTTTTCCCCCAATACAGCTGATTTCTAGGTCAACTGTCCAATTGACTGGGCAAAACTTGGAATCAAGACTTGAAACTTGGTATGGATAAACTTGGGAGTCCAATATGAAGCATGAAAGTCATCTTAGGCATTTTAGGTCAAAACATCTTTGTGCAAACACAAACCCTAATTTGGGTCAACAGTGCAAGGAGAAGTCTTGAGCAGATGAAACCCTAACTGGATCTTGAGCTCCAAAGGTCTTGTGTTGAGAAAATGGGAGGGCAAATTTTGGGGTACAACGGTTGCCCCTGTTCAATCTTCTTGAACCTGAGGAGTTAGATTGGCAAGTTTGCCTTTCGTGACTCGAGGGTAAAAGGAGATTGGACACTAGAGTGCCCTTAAATTTGCACTCGTCAAAACAATGGATGCGGGAATGGGCTTAGAGATGCCATCTGGAATGAGTATCAGAAAGGTGTTCATGTTTTGGACCACATCTGAATTGGGGGTCTGAATAAGCAATAGATCGACATCCGTATCCGGAGGTATCCGTAAACTGTTTTCAGAGGTTGAGAAGAGTCTGAACAAGCGATAGATAAACATCCGTTGTTGGGAAGAATCCATAAACTGTTTTCAAAAGTCTTGAAGTTGAATAAGCAATAGAGAAGCATCCGTTGTTGGGAAGCGTCTGTAAACTGTTTTCAAAAGTTGCATCTGAACAAGCGATAGATTAACATCCGTTGTTGGGAAGAATCCATAAACTGTTTTCAGAAGTCTTGAGAAGAAACTGAACAAGTGATAGGTTAACATCCGTTACTGGAGAACCCGTGAACTGTTTTCAGAAATCTTGAAGTTGAATAAGCAATAAAGCAGCATCCGTTGTTGGGAAGCGTCTGTAAACTGTTTTCAAAAGTTGCATCTGAACAAGCGATAGATTAACATCCGTTGTTGGGAAGAATCCATAAACTGTTTTCAGAAGTCTTGAGAAGAAACTGAACAAGTGATAGGTTAACATCCGTTACTGGAGAACCCGTGAATTGTTTTCAGAAATCTTGAAGTTGAATAAGCAATAGAGCAGCATCCGTTGTTGGGAAGCGTCCGTAAACTGTTTTCAAAAGTGTCTCGGAGGATAATGATTTTTTGTTTGTCGACTGATCTTACCTGAAAAGGTAAAGAGTTAGTTGTATGCAATGTCATGATGCATGATGCAACGTATGTTATATGATATGAATGTAAATGAATGTGCATGTAAGCTGGAGAGCTGTCTTGCGGAGGATAAATGAATCCGAGATGGCTGAAGATAAAAGCATCTTGACTGCTGCCGGGAAGAATAATTCTGGGGCTGCTGTTGGGGAAGAGAATTCCTGATGACTTCTACTGGGGAGTTCCAATCTAAAAGACTCATGCTGGGGAGGTAAGACTGAGAATCTTCAGTTTGGTGGGAAGTATCTCTGTGGGGAGAAGGTTCACTAGTCTGGCTCCGCTGGGGATTGATAATTTGAAGCTTTAGCTCGACTGGGGATACTGAAACTCAAACTCTGAGGGGAATTGAGTTCTGGAGGATTCTCTGGCTGGGGATAATAAAAGATAAGCTCCTCTGGGGGATTGTACTGATAAGTCATGTTGGGGAACTTTGATGAACTCCGCTGGGGATAGGAAGAATTTTGCCGAGTGCGATCTTCCGTGGTAATTAGCTGAGGATAACCCAGTTATAAGCCCTTGTGAGGAATAACTTTGAATAGAACTCGGGAGAGACGTCTGTACTCTGTAGGGGATAAGCTTCCAGAATCTACTGGGGATAAGCTTCAAAACTTGCTGGGGATATGGATTCCAAATCTCCTGGGGGTTTCCTTTGAAAGGGTATCAAGATATCCAACTGTACCTTAAACCTATCGGTAATCCTCTTTCTTGATTCATAAGGAAATGATTATGTTCAAATGCATATGCCTATTTAACAAAACATTGGACGTTTCTCAAAATAAAACAATTAGTGCAAGAGAAAAAGAAAAAGGAAATGACACAAATTTCTGGGAAGAGTATTTGTATTAACTTTCTCTGAGTATATTTGTACAAAGGAGACAATCATCCTAGTAAGAGGATTTTGTCGTAAATATTGAAAGATTTATACAAAATAAAGATGGCTATGTGAAATAATTCCATGGGATTTCATTCCGCTATAGCCTTCACAACTCTGAATATCTGTCCATTCAATGCTTCGTTTGCCGATGACTGGATTGATCAGAAATCTGGAACTGGTTGATGAAGAGATTGTCTTTGAAGTGATCCGACGAGACATAGTCACACGCTTTAATTCCCTAACTTTTGCCTGAATCGCCCTTTCGGGTTTTCGATCCACCGGGAAACCCCTTTTTGCCCAAGCCGCCCTTTCGGGTTTTCAACTTGCCGGGTGTACAGATTTTTTTTATTTTTATCCCTAATTTTTGCCTGGACCGCCCTTTCGGGTTTTCGGTTCACCGGGATGCCCATTTTTGCCCAAGTCTCCCTTTTGGGTTTTCGACTTGTCGGGTTATTTTATGCGTAGTATCTTTTGACTATGTCTGCGTTCGCAGGGTGCGGCAAATCGTCGCCGTCCATGGTGGTCAGAATCATTGCACCACCAGAAAATATACTCTTGATCACAAATGGTCCTTCATATGTAGGAGTCCATTTACCCCTGGGATCACTTTGCGGCAAGATAATCCGCTTGATTACGAGATCTCCGACTTGATACACTTGACGTCTGACTTTCTTATTGAAGGCCTTGATCATCCGTTTTTAATACGTCTGACCATGGCATATAGCAGCGAGTCGCTTCTCGTCGATCAGATTGAGTTGATCAAGTCGGGTCTGCATCCAATCATCTTCATTCAAACCTGCGTCCTTCATAATCCTTAGAGAAGGAATCTGAACTTCCATAGGCAGGACAGCTTCCATGCCATATACCAACGAAAATGGGGTTGCCCCGGTTGAAGTACGTGTCGTCGTACGGTATCCATGTAGAGCAAACGGTAACATCTCATGCCAGTCTTTGTAAGTGATTGTCATTTTCTGAATGATCTTCTTAATGTTTTTGTTCGCAGCTTCAACAGCACCATTCATCTTCGGCCGATAGGGAGATGAATTGTGATGATAAATCTTGAACTGTTCGCACAACGCGGTGATCATCGTGTTATTCAGATTTGTACCGTTGTCTGTGATGATCCTGTCTGGAACACCATACCGACATATGAGATTTTGCTTGATGAAGCGGGCAACCACATTTTTAGTAACAGAGGCGAAGGAAGCTGCTTCGACCCATTTGGTGAAATAGTCAATGGCAACCAGGATGAAACGATGTCCGTTGGAAGCTGTGGGCTTGATCTCTCCAATCATGTCAATGCCCCACATTGCAAATGGCCATGGAGCAGTCAGGATGTTGAGAGGAACCGGAGGGATGTGAACTTTGTCAGCGTAGACTTGACATTTGTGGCAAGTACGGGAATGTTGATGGCAGTCAGCTTCCATGGTAGACCAGTAATAGCCTGCCCTTAGGATCTTCTTAGCCATTGTATGCCCGCTCAAGTGAGTGCCAAATGTGCTGCTGTGTATCTCAGTCATGATCATCTCCGCTTCAGCTTTGTCTACGCATCGGAGTAATACACAATCATGGCTTCGTTTATAAAGGATGTCGTTGCTCAGGAAGAACTTAGCAGCGAATTTCCTTAAGAACTTCTTGTCATTTACGGAAGCTCCTTCGGGATAATCTCTAGTCTCGAGATACCTTTTGACTTCATGGAACCAGGGTTGCTCCACTACTTCTTCGGTATTAATCTCGTGACAATGCGCAGGTTCATCCATTCGCTCGATGGTGATTTGGGGAGCCTCGTTATCCTAGTTGAGTTTAAACATGGAGGACATTGTAGCTAGAGAATCTGCTAGCTGATTCTCTTCTCGCGGGAAATGCTCGAAGGTAATTTGCTCGAAATGAGGCAACAATGTCAAGACATGTTCTTTGTATGGGATAAGATTAGGATGCTTGGTATCCCACTCTCCTTTGATTTGACTGATAACCAAAGCTGAGTCCCCAAATACGATCAAAGATTTTATCCCCAAGTCTATAGCAGCCTTGAGACCAAAGATGCAGGCTTCATACTCAGCCATGTTGTTTGTGCAGCTGAAGCAAAGTCGGGCCGTGAAAGGTGTGTGACAGCCTTCCGGAGAAATGAGTACTGCGCCGATACCGTTTCCAAGTGCATTTGAAGCACCATCAAAGTACAGGGTCCATCGGGATCCCTTTTCGGGTCCGTCATACGGTCCGTTACCTTCAATGTTATCCAAATTCATGATGTCCTCGTCTGGGAAGTCAAATCTCATGGGTTGATAATCTTCGATAGCTTGATGAGCCAGATGGTCGGCTAGTACACTCCCTTTTATAGCTTTTTGGGTGGTGTACTGGATGTCATACTCAGTTAGGATCATCTGCCATCTGGCTATTCTTCCAGATAAAGCAGGCTTTTCGAAGATATACTTGATAGGATCCATTTTGGAAATCAACAAGGTAGTATGAGTCAACATATATTGTCTTAGTCGGCGAGCAGCCCATACCAAAGCGCAGCAAGTTTTCTCGAGCAGTGAGTAGCGAGTCTCACAGTCGGTAAACTTTTTGCTAAGGTAATAAATAACATGCTCTTTTCGACCAGACTCGTCATGCTGGCCCAAAACACACCCCATTGAGTTATCCAAGACGGTCAGATACATGATCAATGGTCTTCCTTCAACGGGTGGCATCAGAATAGGAGGTTCTAGCAAATACTCCTTGATTTTATCAAAAGCAGCTTGGCAATCGTCGTTCCATTCGACTATCTGATCTTTCTTCAAGAGTTTGAAAATTGGCTCACAGGTAGAAGTCAGATGAGAGATAAATCTGGCAATATAGTTCAAGCGCCCCAAGAACCCTCTAACCTCCTTTTCAGTACGGGGAGCAGGCATCTCTTGTATTGCTTTCACTTTTGCTGGATCGACTTCAATGCCTTTGTTGCTTACAATGAATCCTAGAAGTTTACCAGACCTAACTCCAAAAGTGCACTTACTTGGATTTAGCCTGAGTTTGTATTCTTTCAACCTGGCAAATAGCTTTTCTAAATGTTCTAGGTGCTCTTCCTCTGTTTATGACCGAGCTATCATATCGTCTACGTAAACTTCAATCTCATGATGTATCATATCATGAAACAAAGCTACCATGGCGCGTTGATAAGTTGCCCTGGCGTTCTTCAGCCCGAACGGCATCACCTTGTAACAGAAAGTGCCCCATTGTGTGACAAAAGTTGTTTTCTCCATATCCTCGGGGGCCATTTTGATTTAATTGTAGCCTGAGAATCCATCCATGAAGGAAAACACTTTGTGTTGAGCTGTATTGTCGATCAAAATGTCAATGTGTGGAAGCGGAAAATCATCTTTGGGGCTGGCCTTATTTAAATCCCGGTAGTCCACGCACATCCTGACTTTGCCATCTTTCTTAGGTACTGGCACAATGTTAGCGACCCATTGAGGATAGGACGTAACATCCAGAAAGCCAGCGTCGAATTGCTTCATCACTTCTGCTTTGATCTTTTCAGACATGTCAGGCCTCATTCGGCGGACTTTTTGCTTGATCGGTGGACAATCCTCTCTTGTGGGGAGACGGTGAACCACGATGTCTGTGTCTAAACCCGGCATGTCTTCATAAGACCAAGCGAAGATTTCAACATACTCATTCAACAACTGTATCAGGCGTTCCTTGACACTTGGTTCCAGATTGGCACCCACTTGCACCTCCCTCCGGTCTTCCTCGGTCCCTAAGTTGACAGTTTCCAATGACTCTTCGTGCGGTAAGATGGCCCTTTCCTCTTGCTGCAGAAGTTTGGCTAGTTCCCCTGGCACTTCACAACCTTCGTCATCTTCATACTCGGCTTGATTGACCAGATATTCAGAGTTATTGAAGGATATAGCAGAATCGTCACCCATGGAATCCGGAGTGGATGGGTACCTGCATTTGTGAGTGTGGATGTGTGTAAGGGATAGCCATCCTTAAACAAAAAATGCAAAAGGAAAGAAAATGAACACAAGCAGTTTATCAAATGAAAAACGTCCAATGAATCATTAAACATGGCATATGGATATGAAAGATAATCAAAAACCCTTACAAATGGACCTACATGCCCCGGGCAAGGCATGAGGTGAAAGATAGTGCACGGATTGTTTGAAAATAAATATTACAGACCAAATAGGAAATGTTTGACAGATAAATTACTAGTGAATAAAAGTGATGGGGACAAAGTCTTTTGCCTCCCAGTTGCACAATCCTCCTTTGACAGTTGGGTAAATCCACTCTTCGATGTCGCTCTCTTTGTCTTCATCCTCCAAAGCGTTGATTCCGTAGGGAGAAATTTTGACTGGTGCTCTTTCAATCTTCGAACGGCGCATAGCTTTCTGGCCCGCGGTAGTGAACCCTAATCCAAATTTGTCTGTCTTATGTGGAATATCAGGCAACTGCCCCCATGCTGAATTCTTCCCCTCCTTTATTGCGGCCCTTGCGTCCTCCAGAGATGCCATCCTGGCCATCTGCCTTGGTGTCTCAGCTGCCAACTTTTCTACTGTTATTTCAGGAAGGACTTCTTCGAAATGCTGAAAAGGCGTTTCAATGAACTCCCCTTCTACCTCCACATACCGGAAAGAGTTCAAGTGGCTAATCATGTACTCCTCTTCGCCATGGACGGTTATGATCTTTCCCTTAACAGGATACTTCAACATCTGATGTAAGGAGGAGGTGACTGCCCCAGCATGGTGTATCCAAGGCCTACCCAGCAAGCAAGAGTATGACGGACGAATGTCCATCACATAGAAAGTAGATTTAAACACCTCGGTGCCTATCTTGATGGGAATTTCAACCTCCCCATGGACCATTCTCTTCGAACCATCGAAATCTCTGACAACAATATCACTCGGTTTCAACTCCAACCCTTCACAATCTAGTCGGTCCAAGGCCTTCTTAAGCAGTACATTCAGCGACGAACCAGTGTCGACCAAGACATGTGCGAGAGTAGTTCCTCGGCACTCGACTGAAATGTGCAAAGCATCATTGTGGTTTCTACCTTTAGGAGTTAGGTCGGCATCAGAGAAACCTAATCCATTGTCCGCAGTAAGGCTAGCCACACAATTTTGAAATTGATCCGCAGAGGTTTCCTGGGGCACATGGGCTGCCTTCAGGAATTTTATCAGAGCTTTAGCGTGCGCTTCCGAGCAAAGTAGTAGTGCCAGCATGGAGATCTTTGAGGGGGTTTGCCCCAGCTGTTCTACCACATCGTAATCACTCCTTTTGATTATCTTCAATATCTCATCCATTTCCTTCTTGGAGGTCTCTGGGATGACCAAGGGTTGAGCCCTCGTCCTGACGCGCTCATCTTGGATTCCCTTACCTTTATCAACAGCGGTAGGAGGGACAATACTGGGAACAACAACATCTTCAATCAATGGGGTTCTAGCAGAGAGTTTTATTGGTGCAGGGATGACCTTGTTGGCAGATGAGGGTCCAAAGATTGCTCTTGGAGGGGCAATCTCTGGAGAAAATATTCTCCCGCTCCGGGTGATTTTGCTCGTGCCTGCAATGTTTCCAATGCTGGCTTCTTCATCATCCGAACTTTCTTCAGTTATTTCGATTTGTTTAATACCATGGTAGTAGACGTCACCGCCATAGTTCCATGGTATTGACTTCTCAGAAACATAGGGGACAGGCCCTGGCATTGTTATCTTCAAAGGAACAGATTTCGTAGCTGGTGTAATCTTAACAGGCTTTTTGACGGCCTTGGAAAGATTGGCGTGAATGGTTATGATTGAGACATCTTCAGTATGAGTTGGAGTAGCAGAAACTTTTTCAAACAAAATTTGTCGACTATCCATTAGGCCTTGGATGCCTTTCTTCAGTAACGGACAATCAAACGGCAGAGAGTAACAACAATAGCAGTCTTATTTACATCTCGGGAAGATCCCGGCCCTTAACAGATTCAACTTGATGGTTAACAATGGAGTTATTAGATCATTGACATCAGCAACATACAAATCTTCTTCAATGGCATTGACATTTCGGCCGTGCTTCGGCATTGGGGCAGATATCACATTCGGCTTCTCCGGAGCGTCAAACTCCACCTCCTTCGCCTCTATCAGGTCTTGGATTTTATGCTTGAGTGCCCAACAATCATTGGTGTTGTGCCCAACACTGTCAGAATGGTAGGCGCATTTAGCATTAGGATGGTAATGCAGAGAGGACGTATTCACATTTTTTGGTGCCTCTTTGATAGTGGCGAGATTCAATTTCAACAGATGGGGAAGCACTTGCGCTGGAGTCATATTAATGCGGGTGAACTGCCGTTGTGGCCGTTCCACCCGTTGCTGATTTTGTCTGGATTGGTTATAGCGAGGCTGCTCACTTGAAGGGTTTTGAATCATTACGGCCCCCACAGTTGGCCGGCGCTCAGTCTTCCCTGCTCTTCTCTGAGAATAAACTACAGCTGTTTCCTTCTTAAAAGGCTTCTTCTCAACACTTGCAGCAACACCCTTCTGAATCTTTCCTGACTTGATGCCAGCTTCTATTCTTTCGCCTGTTAAGATCAAATCGGTGAACCCCGCGGAAGAGTTACCGATTAGATGATTGAAAAATGGCCCGGATAGGGTCCCTAGAAACATATCAACAAGTTCACGGTCGGTTAAAGGAGGCTTCACCCTGCCAGCCAAATCCCTCCATTTTTGTGCATATTCTTTGAATCCTTCGCCTGTTCCCAGTGACATACCCTGAAGTTGGGTACGAGTAGAAGCAAGGTCAGAATTGTACTGATATTGTTTGTAAAAGGCGGTGGCCAAGTCTTCCCAATTTCGGACGCTGGTTCCCTCTAACTGATAAAACCACTCCAGTTGAGCTCCAGAAAGGCTGTCTTGAAAGAAATGTATCCACAGGTTCTTATCTACCGTATAGGGTTGAATCTTTCTCACGTAGGACCTGAGATGCATTTTTGGACAGGACAGCCCATCATACCTCCCAAACACTGGCACCTTGAATTTTGGGGGAATCACAATCCCGGCAACCAAACCCAAGTCTTCAAAATCCAAACCCGGTACTCTTTGTAGCTCCATGGCGGCCAACCTGTCTTCTAAACCCTTGTATTTATCATCAGCTGGAGGGTATTGTTGATCAGAGTAGTCTTCATCCTCTTCGACCTCCTCTTCTTCCACATCGGACTCGGAAGGTACTGCAGCCCCACCTCCTTTACTGGTTCCTTCATCAGAAGTAGGAGGAAATTCAAGCACTCTCCGAGCTTCTCCGTCAAATCTTCTCCCTAAAGTAGCCACCCCGAGTCTCTTTTTCTTCTTTTTCACTGGGTCTTTATTCCCCAGCAAGGTCTTGAGATCCTCCTGACCCTTAGCCAAGGTCGTCAGGAGTTGCTGGAACTACGCATTTTGAGCTTGTAGGTCTTTGACTGTTTGCTCGAGATCCATCCTACTGAAATAAACAGCAGATAGATAAGGAAACCTGGCGTGAGACCTGTTTATGCACACGATGAATGATATGCTTATGTATGCAATGCATTTAAGGATCTAGAACATTCAAAATTGTTGCAGACAAAGAAGAACGCACGTCATATTAATAAGAAGAAATTTGTTAGTACATAAATGCCCCATGGGCCAAATATTACAAAAACTTCTCAAGGTAAAAAGACATTGCGCATCCTCTTTGGTGCGATGTAGGTGTTGAGGGCCTCTTGCTCATGGAGTCGGCGGGTAAGCTCCAGAACCTTCCTCTCGCTGGCGTAGAAGCTAGCTTCAAAAGTGTTTCGTTCCTCCTTAAGCTGAATCCAACTTTTCTGCATTTCCTCCCACGATGTAGGCATGTCTGGATGTAGGATGGTGTAGGGAACCTCTCCTTCCATGACGGGCTCTTTAATCACAGGGAGAACATGAGGATAAGGCATCATCAGACTCTGGGCTCGGGCTTGTACCCACTTGAGATAAGGCTCAAGAGGGATGGAGTTCTTGTGTCCCAGTGTCTTGCTATCAACCTTGTTGGGCCTTCCCCAAGCTCTGATGAATCTTTGGTGAAGTCCTTGCGCATCATTGTCGAAGTCAAAACTAGGTCAGGAATCAACATGTCGTGAGGGTCATCCCTCCGTGCATATCCAAATTGCCTCAAAGCTAGGCAAGGGTTGTAGGTGATACCTCCTCTGATTCCAAGTAAAGGAACGTTAGGAAACTCTCCGCAAAGATCGACGATGATGACATTTTCTCTAGACCGAGAACACCAATGTACATCAGAGTGAGTAAGAGTCATCAATCGTTGGGACCACCTTGAGCCTTGGTCATTCTTCAAGACAGATTGTGGAAGGTGCGAAATAAACCACCTTGCAAGGAGAGGAGTACAGCACATGAGAACACCCCTCTTTCTCATTGTTCGTGTATAAAATGAGTGAAGAATGTCCCCAAGCAATGTTGGTATTGGATTTCTGGACAAGAAGATTTTGACGGCGTTGACATATACCAATTGGTCAGAATTTGGGAACAAGACCAACCCATAGATAAGGAGTGCCACAATTTCTTCAAAGGCTTGTAGGTCCAATGAATTCCAACATTCTTGTGCTTTCTCAAACAAGAATTTTGCTAAGAATCCTTTGACGCCGCTTCTGGTTTCCCAATGCCCCTTGATGTCGGATGGTTGTAGATGTAATGCTCGAGCAACATCTTCCGGATTTGGTTCCTTTTCCATACCGTTGAAGGGTAGTTGATTAAGGATAGGAATTCTTAAGAGTTGAGAAAACTCCTCCAAAGTGGGCACCAACTGGTAGTTAGGGAAAGTGAAACAGTGGTGAAGAGGGTCAAAGAACTGAAATAGCACTTTCATCATGTCTTCTTCAATGTTGGTGTTGACTAAGCTGAGCAGTCTACCATGTCTTTCACTGAAGGATGAGCTTTCCGGAATTCTTGAGGTGAGCTCCTTGAGTTGAGGAGAGATTCTCACAAGGTTGACTTGGATGGTTTTTCTGCGAGGAATTTCCATGACCTACAAAACAAGAACAAAGATGAAGATCCAAACCCTTGAAATGGTTAGTGAATGCATATGATGCTTCATGATGTTTATGATGTATGCACAAAACATATGTACAAGCAATTCAAACCAAACCCTAGTTTCAGGCTTGCATGGGGTTTCATAGGTAAGTACCCTCTTGAATGTAGTTGGCTTAAAAAGTTGTCCTATAAATAGTAATCGGGTTCTAAGGAGCTCAATATCATTGGATTGTTTTCATCGTTCATTGTTTTGGTTTAGCCACTTAACTAGCGACCAAAATATTCCAAGAAAACAACCCTCAATGAGTGTAGTATCGAGTATCTACCAACTTCAGACTGCACCAAAGTCGGTCATCTCACTACCCCTAATGTAAGGCCAAGATGGTCAAGTAAGGTTTTAGGTCATTAGTGCTTAGTGACATCACTCAGCGGCCCCGTACTCTCCTTGATTGAACTCAAGGGTTACCGGTACTCACAAATATGTCACACTAATATAGCTATTGCTTCAACCGTGTCGGTATACCCCGCACAGTTTCCATAACGTATTGCTATCTATGAATGTTTCCCAAAATTCGGGTGTAGGATTGCAAACCCAAACAATAGAGCCAAGATATAAAGCAATCAATTCAAACAATTAGTCATGCAAGAGGGTGATCTAAGCCCTAAGGTTACTCCACTTTTAAATTTAACCCCAGCAGAGTCGCCAGTTCTGTGATACGGTGGGAGAACTGACTATGGTTTTGCGTTTGTTTTCGCAAATGTTTCGGTTGAGCAAGAGTCGCCACCGACTTTTTATTTTATCCTAAGGAAAGGTTAAAAAGCACAGCAAAAACCTTTGAGATTTTTTTCTTGGGTTCGGGGAGTAGATTATAGAAAGGGAAGGTATTAGCACCCTTTCTATCCATGGTTATCCATGGGCTCTTAGGTACTTGCTTAGATCAACTTGCCTTGGTTTTCAATTGTTTGAAATGGTGCTTTGTGTGTGGTTTTGAAAAATGTTTTAAAAAATATGCCTTGCATAGGCTACCCTTGTAACAATTCTTTACTCGAATGTTTTACAAAAGGTGTTTGTCTTTTTGAAAAGATGTTTCAAGGTTTTTTGACAGTTTGTTTTGAAAGTGTTTGTGAAGTGTGGTTTGAAAAATAGGCAAGTGTTTTTGTTTTGCAAGTTGACAAGTACTTAAGAGCTATCTACCCTAAAGTTCTCAAAGATTTATGCTATGTTTTAACCCTTTTAATAATTTTGTTCCACCATTGAATTTGGTGGACAATCTTGTGTTAGGATGTGAAAGGGACGGGTGCGGGTCATCGTTTAGGCCATAATTGCAACGGTGCCAAGTGTCTTTGGGCAATTTTCCTTTAAGGGACTTGATCATTTTTTAGGCAACTTTCGAAAGCGTCATCGAGGGACTATGATCATTTGAATTGTGTTTGTTTTGCCCAAAGAGACCTAACATGCAATATGGCCCATTTATTGAAGGCAACAAGTGGAATACCCTAGGGGTGCAAGTGTGATATGTGTTGTCCATTTTCATGCTTGGTTATCTTGAAATTCGGTCAAACTATTTTGTTCTTTTTATTTGCATACAAACCCTAATTCTAGCATGGTATAATTAGAAAGCATTAAAGTGCGAAAATTAAAGTTCCTAAGCTATTACAACACAATATGGGAAGGGGGGTACAAATGTTCAAATGGGGGGTATTGGACAAGGAATTTAAACCTAGCTATTACATCAATTTGGAATTTATTTACAAGATAATTAATTTGCACAAATTAAATAGAAATAAAATAAATATGCAAGATGCAAAAAAAGGTTTTTTATATGTATGAAAAAAAAGTATTTTTTATGTCAAATAAACAAAAATAAAAAAGTATTATTTTTTGGAGTTTTTGTGTTTTAAGGGTAAAACCCTAATTAAATATATTAACTATTTAATATGTACAAATATTTAATAATTATGTACAAAATAAAAATAAAAATGAAGTATATTTATAAAAAAGTATTTTTTGAGGCCAAATATTGATAAAATAAAAATGTATATATTTTTGTATTTTTTGTCCTAAATATACTAATATATATATAAATTTGTATTATTTTCTAAATATGTATTATATATACAAAAATAATAATATTTAATATTTATAAAAAAGGGTATATTTTATATAAAATATTTTAAGAAGATAAAACAATATAAAAAATGAAAATAAAATGGTGTTTACATTATTTTTAGTATTTTAAGTAAAAAGGGTTTATTTATTTATTTATGTACAAATAACTAATCTAAACAAATAAATACCTAAAAAATTCAAAAATGGTTTGAAAAATTATTTTTATATTTTTAATATCATGAGGAAAAATAAATAAGTCAGGAATAAAAAACAAAAGTCAAAAAATCATAAAAATAAGTCAAATGGGCCTAGGGGGTGCCAAAGTAACAAAAGGGTGTAAAAAGGAATGACAACATAAGCCCAGCCCACCAAGTCTTTCTTCAACCTCCAGACTTCTGTTTGAACAAAAACACGCGCCTCTTTCTTCCATTGCAAGGTCCTGATTCTTTGAGTTTTAGCCAAAACTTACAACATCAAAAATGTTAAGCATCTTCTCACGAATTCACACATATAAGGAACATGATTTAACTCTCAGAAATGAGAGAGAATTTCTTCTCCCCCAATTCTTAACCTAATATTTACTCCAAGTTCAGACATCAAATTCTCTAAGCATACATAATATAAATGAAAAGTAAAGGTATGTACAGTTTCAGGGGCATGAGTATAACACTTCTTATTCACAAACTTAGAGCTAATGATGCCTACATTGAGAGATAGAAGTTCAAGAATATACCTGTTCAGTTGAAGTTGTGTCTGATGATGGAGATACTTTCAGAGCAAGGTGATGATTGGTACAGCTTCCTTGATGTCCAGGGATGTTATTCCAATCTTTACTTTGTCTTGAAACCTTTTGAATCGAGCTATGGAACTTCAACTGCAAAACAAGAAAATGAAAATGGTGGAACTGATTAGAGGAGTTACAGGTCGTGTTTGATGTTTGGATTAGCTTCAAGGGATGTTGTAGGATGTGTTTGATGTGGTTTTAGCAAGAAAGCATGAAAGGGATGAGAGTTAGCACTCAAACTGCAGCAGACCCTGTTTTTGTGCAGTTCAATGGTGATTTTTTGAATGAGAGTGTTTGGGACTTGGTTAGCTCGTGTTCTAGCTTAGGATGATTGTTTAGAAAGTGTACAAAGTATTTTCTTAAGCTTGCTTGTGCTGAGATGAAAGTTCTGTTTAGTTATGCCACATTTCTTCACACTTAAGCAAGCAAATGTCCACTTGAGTTTTAGACAGCTAGAGGCCCCCCTAATGTGCTGCTAACCTTTCCCTTGATCAGTGTGTTTTGTTCATAATCTTGTGCCAAAGAGATTTGATATGTACTTGCTGATTTGCAACTTTGACATAAAGTTTAACTTTTCAAAAATGGATAAAATGCTTTATCTAAAAATGGATTAAACCTCTATGCAATGCTTAAACACATAGAACATGGTCTTGGCACAATGAGTTTGCATTAAATTTATGAGTGTTGGATGGTTTAGAGGCCTGTAATCAAGGGAAGCATGCTGATTTGAAAAATTGCACAAGTTATGAACATGTACATGGCCATGAATCAAAGTGACTTTTTCCCAACTTGCCAAATTCGATTCTCCCTAACCATGAGGTTGTTTGATGAGTTCTTGGACATTTTGGAAAGCTTGGAATGTGTACTACAATCCATCTTTGAAATGAAAATTGAAATTCCAAGTGGAAGTATGTGAAAAATGGTCTTGAAGTTAGGTAAAAACCTTGCCTAAAATAGGTCAAATTTTCACTAAGTTAAGAATGGTTTAGTACCCTTGTTCCAAAAATTGTAACTTGAGATACAAGCTTCTTTTGGGAAAATTTTTGAATCAAAGTTCTAGATTATGCAATAGGCTACAACTTTCATGTTTTGACTTTTGCTTGAATCCAAATGAATCTTGGTGAGAAAGTGGGGCAAAGTTAGGAAAAAATTAGGGTTTTTCATAACTTAGAAAAATTCTAAGTTATGAAAAATCTTCATTTCAAACCCTAATTTGCAATTTTGGATTTCTTGATGAACAAGTTTCATGATTTGGCATGTTTTGATGAAAAATGAATCTTGACACTTGATTTTGACCCAAAAGTCAAAGTTTGACTTTTCAGTATACAGTCAAAATTGATCAATTGACTGGGAAATTCAACTGTCAATCTTGTGCATTTGGGATCTTTTGAACTTGTTGAGCATGTCAAGACAATTCCATGGGGTCCTTGAATCCATATGTGATCTTGGTTTGCCATTGGCTAGGTCAAACAGTCAAAAATTGCCTTTGTGCAGTCAAAACCCTAAAAATGACCATTTTGCCCTTTTGATGATCTGATCAAATTTCTTGTGGAATTGTGATCCAAACTTGATCAAATGGTCCATGTGAGTTCATAATGTTGATGTGGGTCAATTTTCATGAGATTTGACTGTCAGTTGGCCACAGTTGACTTTTTCCCCCAATACAGTTGATTTCTAGGTCAACTGTCCAATTGACTGGGCAAAACTTGGAATCAAGACTTGAAACTTGGTATGGATAAACTTGGGAGTCCAATATGAAGCATGAAAGTCATCTTAGGAATTTTAGGTCAAAACATCTTTTTGCAAACACAAACCCTAATTTGGGTCAACAGTGCAAGGAGAAGTCTTGAGCAGATGAAACCCTAACTGGATCTTGAGCTCCAAAGGTCTTGTGTTGAGAAAATGGGAGGGAAAATTTTGGGGTACAACACTGACCAACGTTGGGCACTGAAGAATAAAATTCAAGACTTAATAGACAACAAGACCATTGAATTTGATCCTCCTCCAACTCTGAATGTAATCACCACGCCATGCCAAATCATGGCAAGGGTGTCAATGTTGTTGAAGACACCATTTTTGTTTCCTCCGTAGAAGACTTGACTACTCTGTTAAACATCATCAAAAAGAATCTGTTGGAAGTCGGGATTTTCCCTGGCTGTTTAAAGGACTGTGTTTGATGTGCCAAAGAACTCAATGGATGCAAAGGGCTGAAGGAAGGCATTCAACGTCTGATGAATAGCCATGAGATCCTATTTGAGAAGACTCTGTCCGCCAAAAGTTTGACCAATATGATTGAAGATCTCTCCATCATAACTATCTCAAACAAGCCTCTTAGGATCTCCTCCAAGGGTCCTATCAGGATTTCAAATGAACCAAGTATTGCTCCTCTGTTAATTACCGCTCCCTGACCAATTTTGTACTCTTCCAACAAAGCAGTGCCACAGAACTATGGTACTAAGGTGTTTTACCATGGAATAAAGTAAGACACTTGGATTGAAGAAAGAAAAGTTGATGACATTGGTAACATTACTGGCTCTAGTAAGGTAACCATAACTGAGAGAATCTTTTCACCCAACATCTCACCACCAACTGTTACAAAGGCGTCTGTCTGCATCACCGCTGCTAAGCCCAGTACTGACACAAGGGGGAAAGAGAAGGTAGTTGAGCCTGTTGAAACATAAATACTCATAAAAGACATTGCTGCTAAGGAGCCTTCCGCTCGAGAAATGGATGAGATTTTGAAAATTATAAAAAGGAGTGATTTCAAGATTGTGGAGCAGTTGGGGCAAACCCCTTCCAAGATTTCCATGTTATCTTTTCTACTTTGTTCCGATGCTCATGCTCGGGCATTAATAAAATTCTTGAAGAAGGCCCATATCCCTCATGAGACCATAATAGACCAGTTTGAAAATTGTGTGGCAAGCTTGACGGCCGACAATGGTTTGGGGTTCTCGGATGTTGATCTGACACCACTTGAAAAGAACCATAACAAAGCTCTACAATTTTCTGTTGAATGTAAGTGGACTACCTTAGCACATGTTCTGGTTGACACTGGCTCTTCTTTAAACATGCTACCCAAGGGAACTTTGGACCGTTTAGACTGTGAAGGACTAGTTTTGAAACCAAGTGATATTATCGTGAGGGCTTTTAATGGGTCCAAAAGGATGGTTCATGGAGAGGTGGATCTCCCAATTAAAGTTGGATCACAGATTTTCAACTCTACCTTCTACATTATGGATATCCGTCCTGCCTACTCCTGTTTGTTGGGTCGCCCTTGGATCCATGGAGTAGGGGCAGTAACGTTAACTCTTCATCAAAAGCTCAAGTACCCGGTCAAAGGAAGAATTATCATTGTCTGTGGTGAGGAGGAATTCATGGTAATCCATCTCAATTCTTTCAAATATGTGGAAATGGATGGCGAATTTATAGAAACCCCGTGTCAGGCTTTTGAAGTTGTTCTGCCTATGGTTACTACTGCCAAAATTTCCTCCGACATGCCCAAAGCTGATAAGGTTGTGCCAAGGATGGTTTCATTCAAAGATGCTCGTGCTGCAGTCGAAGAAGGAAGTTGTGATACTTGGGGGCAACTCCTCGAGATCCCATTCAAATAAAATAAATGTGGTTTGGGTTTCACTATCAAGGCTCAGAAAGAAGTGAGGCGCGCTCGCACAGGGAAGGCCCATCTCTGTATTGTAAATCATGAAGTAAATGTTGTGGAGGATTCTGATGATGAATGTGAATTTGAAGAATGGATATACCCTACTACGACTGAGCTCAACAATTGGAAAGCAAAGGACTTCATTCCCATCTCCTTCATTGAGGAGTAATTACTTGTTCACTGCTTTCTATTAATTCAAGAACAAACAATGACTTTTAAGCCATATGCCTGGCCCGGGGCACTATGGTCCATTTGTCAAGGGTTTTATTTATGTTCATTTTATCATATGATCATTCAATACAAACCATTGGACTTTCTACATTCAAATTTTTATGCTCATTGTCTTTCTTTTTCTTTAATGCACTTTTTAAATAGCCATGTATCTTACATGCACACACACACTTTTGCAGGTCCTCGTCCACTCCGGATCTCATTGCCAATGACTCTACTATAGCCGACTATGACTTCGAACATCCAATTAACCAATCCGAAGATGAAGGCGAGGAAGATTGTGAAATACCGGGAGAACTAGCTAGACTTCTACTATAAGAGGAAAAAGCTATTCAACCATACGAAGAGTCAGTTGAAGTCATCAATCTAGGTACCGAGATAGACAAGAAAGAGGTTAAGATCGGCGCTAACCTACGAAGCAGTGTCAAAAGAAGATAGGTTCAAATGTTGTATGACTATGTGGAAGTGTTTGCTTTGTCGTATAAAGATATGCCAGGGTTGGATACCGACATTGTAGTTCATTGTATGCCGACAAAGAAAGATTGTCCTCCTGTCAAACAAAAAGTCTGTCGCATGAGGCCTGACATGTCTGAAAAGATAAAAGCTGAAGTGATGAAACAATTTGACGTTACGCAATGAGGCACCTTTTACTACAAGGTCATGCCGTTCGGATTAAAGAATGTAAGGGCAACATATCAAAGGGCTATGGGGGCTTTGTTTCATGATATGATCCATCATGAAATAGAGGTCTATATGGATGATATGATTGCAATATCACAAACTGAAGAGGAACACCTCAATCACCTATATAACCTATTCGAGAGGCTGAAAAAGTACATATTGAGGTTGAACCCTAATAAGTGCACATTTAGAGTACGATCTGGAAAGCTTCTAGGTTTTGTTGTCAGTGGTAAGGGCATCAAATTTGATCCTGCCAAGGTAAAGGCCATCCAAGAAATTCCAGTCCCCCATTATGAAAAGGAAGTTAGAGGATTTTTGGGTCGTCTTAATTACATCACCCGCTTCATATCTCACTTAATTGCTACTTGTGAGCCAATCTTCAAACTCTTGAAGAAAGATCAAGTAGTCAGATGGAATGATGAATGCCAAGCTGCCTTCGACAAAATCAAAGAATATCTGCAAGAACCTCCTATTCTCATGACTCCAGTTGAAGGAAGACCCTTGATCATGTACTTGACAGTACTATAGAGTTCTATGGGGTGTGTTTTGGGCCAACATGACGAGTCTGGCCGAAAAGAGCATGCTATTTACTATCTGAGCAAAAAGTTTACCGACTCTGAAACCAGATATTCACTGCTCAAGAAAAATTGTTGCGCTTTGGCATGGGCTGCTCGCCAGCTAAGACAGTATATGTTGACTCATACCACTCTTTTGATTTCTAAGATGGACCCAATCAAGTACATCTTCGAGAAACCTGCTCTTTCCGGACGGATAGCTAGGTGGCAAATGATCTTAACTGAGTATGATATTTAATATACAATGCAAAAGTCCATCAAAGGAAGCGTAGTAGCATATCATTTGGCCCATCAAGTTGTTGATGATTATCAGTCTATGAACTTTGACTTCCCATATTAGAATATCATGCTCATGATTGACTGCACGAAACCTGGACCGTATGACGGACCTGAACAAGGATCACAATGGACTATGGTCTTCGATGGGGCTTCCAATGCCTTGGGTAACGGAATTGGTGTAGTGATCATCTCCCCTGAAGGTTGCCACACTGCTTTCACTTCTAGACTATGCTTTGACTGTACAAACAACACGGCTGAGTATGAAGCATGTGTAATATGGTGGGAGAACTGACTTGGGATGTTTTGCATTTGATTGCAAATGTTGCAGTTAGAAAGAGTCTGAAAATATGCTTTGTGGTGGTTTTGAAAGTATTTCAAGAAAAGTCGGTGGAGACTCTTGCTAACCGCAACATTTGCAATCAAACGCAAAACATCCCAAGTCAGTTCTCCCACCGTATTACACATGCCTCATATTCAGCCATGTTATTTATACAATCGAAGCACAATCTAACAGTGAAAGGGGTGTGGCAAACCTTAGGAGAAACTATCACAACACCAATTCTGTTACCCAAAGCGTTGGAAGCCCCGTCAAAAACCATAGTCCATCGAGATCCTTGTTCAGGTCCGTCATATGGTCCAGGTTTTGCACAGTCGATCACTAATATGATATTCTCGTCTAGGAAGTCAAATTTCATAGATTGATAATCATCAACAACTTGATGGGCCAAATGATCTGCCAATACACTTTCTTTGATGGCCTTTTGTGTTGTATACTGAATATCATACTCAATCAAAATCATTTGCCACCTAGCTATCCATCCGGAAAGAGCGGGTTTCTCGAAGATGTACTTGATAGGGTCCATCTTAGAAATCAATAGAGTGGTATGAGTCAACATATACTGTCTTAGCTAGCGAGCAGCCCATGCTAGAGTGCGACAAGTTTTCTCGAGCAGTGAATATCTGGTTTCACAGTCGATAAAATTTTTGCTCAGGTAGTATATTGCATGCTCTTTTCGGCCAGACTCATCATGTTGGTCCAACACACATCCCATAGAATTCTCTAGCACAGTCAAGTACATGATCAAGGGTCTTCCTTCAACTAGAGGCATGAGGGTAGGAGGTTTTTGCAGATATTACTTGATTTTGTCGAAGGCAGCTTAGCATTCATCATTCCATCTGACTACTTGATCTTTCTTCAAGAGTTTGAAGATTGGCTCACAAGTAGCAGTTAAGTGAGATATGAAGCGGGCGATGTAGTTAAGACGACCCAAGAATCCTCTAACCTCCTTTTCAGAATGGGTAACTGGAATTTCTTGAATGGCTTTTACCTTTGCAAGGTCAACTTCGATGCCTTTACCACTGATAACAAAACCTATAAGTTTTCCAAATCGTACTCCGAATGTGCACTTATTGGGATTCAACCTAAACTTGTACATTTTCAGCCTCTCGAATAGCTTGTATAGGTGATTGAGATGCTCTTCTTCAATTCGTGACCTTGCAATCATATCATCCACATATACCTTTATTTCATGATGGATCATATCATGAAACAAAGCCACCATAGCCCTTTGATATGTTGCCCCTGCATTCTTCAATCTGAATGGCATGACCTTGTAATAAAAGGTGCCCCATTGCGTAACAAAGGTGGTCTTCTCCATGTCTTCGGGAGCCATCTTAATTTGATTATAGCTGGAGAAACCATCCATGAAAGAGAAGACTTTATGTTGAGTGGTGTTATCGACCAAGACATCAATATAAGGTAGAGGGAAGTCATCTTTGGGGCTTGCCCTATTCAGATCCCTGTAATCTACACACATACGAACTTTTCCATCTTTCTTCGGAACCGGAACCACGTTTGCGACCCATTGAGGATAAGATGTCACAGCTAGGAATCCTGCATCAAATTTTTTCATCACTTCAGCTTTTATTTTCTCAGACATGTCAGGTCGCATGCGGCGAACTTTTTGCTTAACAGGAGGACAATCTTCCTTTGTTGGCAGACGATGAACTACAATGTCGGTGTCCAACCCTGACATATCTTCATATGACCAAGCAAACACTTCTACATAGTCATGTAACATCTGAACCAATATGCTTTGGACACTGCTTTATAGGTTGGAGACGTACAAGCTAAGATTAAACCCGAACAAGTGCACCTTCGGGGTAAGGTCTGGTAAGCTGTTGGGTTTCATCATCAGTGATAAAGGTATTCAGGTGGATCCTTCCAAGGTAAAATCCATACAGGAGATGCCAGCTCCCTGAACAGAAAAGGAAGTTAGAGGCTTTTTGGGACGTCTGAACTACATCGCCCGATTCATTTCACATATGACTGCTACTTGTGAGCCGATCTTCAAGCTGCTGAAGAAAGATCAAGTGGTAAAGTGGAACGATGAATTCCAGGCCTCTTTCGAAAGGATCAAAGAATATCTTCAAGAACTTCCAATTCTGATGCCTCCAGTTGAAGGAAGACCTTTGATCTTATACTTGACAGTACTGGATAATTCAATGGGGTGCGTGTTGGGGCAGCATGACGAGTTTGGCCGAAAAGAGCACGTTATTTACTACCTTAGCAAAAAATTTACCGACTGTGAGACCCGATACTAACTGCTCGAGAAAACTTGCTGCGCTTTGGCATGGGCTGCTCGCCAGCTGAGACAGTATATGTTGACTCACACCACTCTATTGATGTCAAAGATGGATCCAATCAAGTATGTTTTCGAAAAGCCTGCCTTGTCCAGAAGAATAGCAAGATGGCAGATGATCTTAACTGAGTATGACATCCAATACACAACCCAAAAGGAAATCAAGGGGAGTGTACTGGCGGATCATTTGGCGCATCAGGCCGTGGATGACTACCAGTCCATGAATTTCGAATTCCCGGATGAGAACATCATGTTGATGACCGACTATGAAGAACCTGGACTAGATGAAGGACCTGAGGAAGGATCCCGATGGTCTATGTATTTTGATGGAGCCTCAAACGCATTGGGTAATGGCATTGGCGTTGTGATCATATCTCCTGAGGGATGTCATACTCCATTCACCGCCCGATTATGTTTTAACTGCACCAACAATATGGCGGAGTATGAAGCATGTATCCTAGGTCTTCGAGCTGCTATTGACCTGAGGATTAAGTTTTTGAGTGTATTCGGAGATTCTGCTCTAGTGATCAGTCAGATCAAAGGCGAGTGGGATACGAAGCACCCAAATCTTATTCCTTACAAGGAGTATGTACTGACGTTGCTTCCGCACTTTGAAGAGATAACCTTTGAACACTTCCCGAGAGAGGAGAATCGGTTAGCGGACGCGCTAGCTACCATGTCTTCTATGTTCAAAGTAAGGTGGGACAATGAAGCCCCCTAGATTACCATTGAGAGGTTGGACGAACCCGCACATTACTGTGACATTGAGACTGAAGAGGTAGCAGATAAACCCTGGTTCCACGAAGTGAAGAGGTATCTTGAGACTCAAGAGTACCCTGAGGGTGCATCCGTTAATGATAAGAAGTTTTTGAGAAGGTTTGCTGCGAAGTTCTTCATTAGCAATGGGATTCTTTATAAGCGTAACCATGATTCAACCTTACTGCGATGTATGGACAAAAGCGAGGCAGAAAGGATCATGGCCGAGTTACATGAAGGTACCTTCGGAACCCATTCCAGTGGACATACCATGGCAAAGAAGATCCTAAGGGCTGGATATTATTGGTCCACTATGGAAGCCGATTGTTATCAGCACTCTCGGACCTGTCATAAGTGCCAAGTCTATGCTGATAAGGTGCATGTACCTCCAGTTCCTCTGAATGTTTTAATAGCTCCTTGGCCTTTTGCAATGTGGGGTATCAACATGATCGGCGAAATCAGACCTAATGCGTCGAACGGGCATCATTTCATCCTGGTAGCAATTGATTATTTCACGAAGTGGGTTGAGGCAGCTTCCTATGCTACAGTAACCAAGAACATTGTGGCGCGGTTTATCCGGCACAACCTGATATGTCGATATGGTGTACCAGAGAGGATCATTACGGACAATGGTACAAATCTCAACAATATGAAGACCACCAAGCTCTGCAAACAGTTTAAGATACAGCATCACAACTCTTCTCCCTACCGTCCGAAGATGAATGGGGATGTTGAGGCGGCTAATAAAAACATCAAGAAGATTATGCAGAAGATGATGGTGACATACAAAGATTGGCATGAGACGTTACCATTCGCTCTCCATGGGTACCGTACCTCAGCGCGGACTTCGACAGGGTCAACACCCTACTCTTTGGTGTATGGCATGGAGGCAGTCCTACCAATTAAGGTCCAGATACCCTCTCTCTGGATTATGAAGGATGCAGGTTTAAGAGAAGATGACTGGATTCAGACCCGATTTGACCAGCTGAACCTAATCGACGAAAAGAGGTTCATTATTATTTGTCATGGTCAGACGTACCAAAAGCGAATGATCAAGGCTTTTAACTAGAAAGTCAGACGTCAAAAATATCAAGTCGTGGATCTGGTGATCAAACGCATTATACTACCGCAAGGTGATCCCAGGGGAAAATGGACCCCCACATACGAAGGGCCATTTGTGGTTAAGAACATTTTCTCGGGAGGAGCTATGATTCTAACCACCATGGATGGTGATGACCTTCCTCACCCCATCAATGCAGACATAGTGAAAAGATACTATGCATAATCAAAGACCCGCCGGGTCAAATGGCCTAGGCAAAAATAAGGGCTTCCCGGCGAACCAAAAGGGTTCGGGCAAAAATAAGGGATGAAAATGAAAACAATTGTACACTCGGAAAGTCGAAAACCTGAAAAGGCGGCTTGGGCAAAAAAGGGTATCCCGGTGGACTGAAAATCCGAAAGGGCGGTCCAGGAAAAAATTAGGGATTGAAGCATAACACTATGTCTCATTGGATCATCTTGCAACCAGACTTCGGTATCGACTATCAAGCTCAGACGGCGCCAATCAATCTGATCTACCTTCAACCAAGTAGCAAAGTGATGAGACACTCAAAGATATAAAGGCAATAGCAGAGTTAGAACCCAATGGGATTGTTTCACATAGCTGTTTTTCTTTCTGTTTCACAAATTGTATAAATTTTGTTCCCCCAGCGGCATTCTCTTACTAGGACGTCAGCCTCTTTGTACAAAACGCCTATTACAGGCCAACTTCCAAAATTAATACAATCCATTTTTACAAGAAATTTCAACTTGTTTTTCTTTTTCTGTTTTGTTTTGCAAGAACGTCCAATGATTCATTTTTGATATATGCATTTGAAAATAATTGTTGCTCATAAATACTTACATACGAAACAAAAGACAATTACTCGTAATTCCAGGAATAGGGGCAAACAAGAAGTGCCCAAACCTTACAGTTGCTCTACCCACCAGGTACAGGGATAGAGCCAGCTTGAGAATATGACTAAAGGTATATACACTCCCCGCAGAGTAGGAAGTATCCGAAGACAGTGGTGGTAGCTCCCCCCAGCCGAGGTTCAATATCACGAATAAGTCAGTAAAATTCTCCCCAAGTAGAGTTTATCTATCACCAACAATAGAAGTTCACCATCAGTGGAGTTTATTTCTTCCGCAGGCAAAAATTCAATCCCGGCAGGGTTCATCATCACCAGCAACGGTAATTCATCCCCAGCGGAGTTGTTTCTCCAAATCAACAGATCATCCAGCAGAATATCTTTCTTCCCCACAGAGCCCCTCCCGGCGGTGTATTCTCAAGCAGAACGGACGCAAGTCTCCATCTAATCGTCTTCGGTCATTATCCCCCGCAAGAACGAAGAACTCAACTCCTTGTACTCTCCAACAGCAGTCCAGGATTCATTTTCCCCAGCTAGAGAGTATCACAAGAACATTGCATACCCATACATCATGGCATGCGCATACGCATCATACAACACAATCTCATTTATTTTGAGAACATCATTAATCAATACATGTCATACATCATGACATTACATACGACTAACTCTTTACCTTTCAGGGAAAGATACAATCAAGTTCTCGCAAGTTCTCTCTGGTTCAGTCAAATCGATACTAAGATTTCTATTCCAATAAAAAGGCTATGAAGCCCGGAGATTGACCGGATAATAGTCAACCAATAATACATCATACCGTGAAGCCCGGAGAATGACCAGATAACAGTACCAAAATACTATGAAGCCTGGAATCGACCAGATAGTGGTATCTCTTAAATTCAAGTTATAAAGCCCAGAAATCGACCGGATAGTATCTTGATCTCTTAGAAATACCATGAAGCCTGGAATCGACCAGATATTGGTATATCTTAATACAAGCTATGAAGCCCGGGAATCGACCGGAAAATAGCTTAACCCTTAGCAAGTTATTGTGAAGCCTGGAAATCGACCAGATAACAATACAAGGTACCAAGAAGCCTGGACCCGACCAGATAATGGTATAAGACACCGTGAAGCCTGGATCACGACCAGATAGCGGCAAAGGATACTGAAGCTTGGGACACGACCAAATAACAGTATAAGGTACTGCGAAGCTTGGAATTTGACCAAATAGTAGTTTACTCGGCCAATTACTATGAAGCCCGAAATCAACCGGATATTAGTATGGCCTTAAATTCAAGTTGAAGCCCGGATGCGACCGGATAACCACTTGATTCCTTCTGAATCCTGGAGCACGACCAGATAAGAAGTGAGAAATTGTGAAGCCTGGATAATGACCAGATAACAAGTTTAATCTCATCCCCCAGTAATTCGTTGTGAAGCCTGGAGCATGACCAGATAACAGTCAGTCTTATTTTTCTCAACAAATCGCTGTGAAGCCTGGAGCACGACCAAATATCAGTTCATTTTCACCTCCTCGACTAAGAGATGATTCCCTAGTAGAGTAACGAATAACTGAAGTTCCTAAAACTCTATCTCTCTCAAGACAAAAAACAGCATTCCCCAGCGTAGTCCTCCTCGTCAACAGGTGTACGGGCTCTCACAAAGGAATCTCTTATGTGATCGACACTTCTTCTTATGGCATCTTTAAGCCCATCTTCCAACATCGACCTTCGAATGGCATCCACAAGCCCATTCCCGACATCACATGACAAGTACCACTTCATGCGAGTGCAAATTTCTGGGCACTCTAGTGTTCAATCATCTTCAACCTTCAGATCACGAAAGGCAGACAAGCCAATCTACATCCTCAGGTTTAAGAAGATTGAACAGGGGCAGCTGTTGTACCCCAAAATTTTCCCTCCCATATTTCTAAATACATTTCAAGTGAGGTTCTCAAGTTGCTCAAGAAAATCCAAAGGTTGACCAGACAAACCCTCTCCTAAGTCAGTCTACCTAAAATTAGGGTTTCAGTTTGCATCAAGATGTTTGGATCCAAGGGGTCCCAAATTCTCACCATTACCCTAACATGTTCTCAAGATCATCCATGTCAAGTTTCAAGCCTTGCAGAGGAAGTTTGCTCAGTCAATTGCTCAAAGGCCTGAAAATTGACTATGTTAGGGCAAAAGTCAATTGTGGCCCACATACAGTAAAACTTCAAGATTTTTGGTCAACATCCTCATTTTGAAGTATTATTCATCATTTGATCAATGGTTGATCATAATTCCTCAAGGATTGCTCATAATTCATCCAAATCCAAAAGTTGCTAAATTAGGGTTTTATAGGAAAAGTCAACTCAACTTTGACCAAGCATAACGTTCTCATACTTTATCAAAAATGACCCATCCAAAGCCCATTTTGAAGAGGATGAAATTCCCTACATTTCATCTTCATCTCCCAAGTTTAAAATATGCACTCACAAGAAGATATGAATTGGGACATTATAACTTTGGAAAGTCAACAAAAACACCTTTTGGGTCAAAGCTTCATACATGAACATGGAAGACTCAATTGAGATGAGACAAAAAGGTTTGCTTATAGGACATCTTAAGCTTTCTAAAAAGTCCAAGAACACATCTCTAGGGTCAAAATTGAGAGAGTTATACATTGGTAAAGTTGACCCTTTTTGCAAAATTGCCAAAAGTCAAATGTGGCCAAAATGGCATTTTTTGTCAAATGGGCCCAACTTTTTATGCTTGCACTGAGTTTGTAATGTGACCCACGACCCATGAGCCCTTCCACTTGTCACTATTTTATTTTTTCATTTATTTTGATTTTATTTCAATTAAATCAAATAAAATCAAAATAAAATCATGAAAATATCAAAAACTAATCAAAGCTTGAGATTTTGTGCATGTTTAGGTCTATTATACAGCTGGAGATGGAATCAAATCGTGCAAGGTTCATTTGGACACAAAAAGATTGATTTTTTCTTGATTTAGAAATATTTTGTACAATGATGAAATCATGAATCAATGATCTTAATTGGAAAACATTTGAAGCAAATTTGTAACCTAATTCCTTCTAGGGTACATAAGGAACATGTTCAGATCAAAAACAAGGGGATTGGAGGCGTGAGAAACAGAAAGCAAACTTGCAAAAATTCAACAAATGTTGTGAATCAATTTCCAGGTTTCAGGCCTTCTCAATCCATTCCAACTATCTCAATTGCTTGTTGGATATCCCTGGACCATATTGCAACCGTTAGCAAGCATTATTGTACCCTGAAACACACTGTAAGAGTCACACAGTATCCATGTTTTCTTGATTTCGAATCCATTAATTCCGGCATCTTTATCATGAATAATTGACATATTCTCAATCCTTATGAAGTTTGAAAGCTTATGGTCATATTTAATTGTGTTTTCATTAACTGTACAGCAAAGTGCCATGGTTAGGGTTTTCTCTTCGTTTTTAGGGTTTTTGTGCACAGGTACAATTAGCCATGGATAAGGGTATCATGATGCTCGTGAGGTTCCCACGAGTTGATTGGTACCACTGTTTTGCATTTATCACGCTTGTATAGGATTTTGGAATGGCACAGGGTTATACCTACACCCAGGTGACTGTAGGTAAAAGTCAAGAAATCTTTAGTGATGGTGGGAGGAAGGAGATGATAGCGTGGCATCCTGTGAATGGCCAGTTTTGAATTTCGCGCGTGGTTTGAGTTAGCCATTTGTTTTATTATATAATATTTATTTGTCATTATTTGTTCAACTAAGCAAGCCAGCTCAGATGGTCATCATGCATTGGGATAACGCCTAAGGGCCTGGGTTCGATCCCCAGGTCCCCATATTGTTGCATATTATTTTTATTTATGTAATCAGGTGCCCATGTGTCCCATAAGTCCACCATGTACCATCAGCGACCAGCCATCAGATCCTCAATATGCCAGATCCAAGGCTTCCCATATGAGGGCCTACCATGTGCACAGGTCAAACGTACCCACAGGATTGAAAAAGGTCAAATAAGGCCATCAGCATTTGGGCTTGAATTTGCAAGTCACACCCCCCTTCTTGCTACAAAACCAGGCCCATTCTATTTCTTTTCTAATTTTTCTTTTTATTTAATTTCTTTTATTTAATTATTTTCTAACACAAATAAATTCCTTTTTTCCAAAAAATCATAAAATCAAGTTTTCACAAATTTAGAATTAGGTTTTTATTTTATCAAATTTAATTTAATATTTAGTTTAAATTTAACTTAGGTTTATTCTAAATTTTTCATATAATTAAAATAAATTAGGAAAAATTAGGGTTAGCTTGATTTAATTTTTATTTCTTTCTCAAATAAAACAAAAAATACAAAAATAGGTTAAATTAATTGTTTTTTTTCTTAATTTAAATTAATTAGTAATTAGGTTCTTATTTATTCAATTAAAACTTTACTTTTCTTAAAATAATCAAAAACGACAAAAAATGATTTTTCTTTTAATTAGGTTTAGATGAGGTCAAAACCCTAATTCCTTTTTCATTCATCGCGCGCGTTTTATTATTTTTTGCAAATATTGATGTAACTACTTACGGTATGTAATAGTTTAATTAGGATTTTATTTTATTTATCATTTTACGGGTTTTTGCCTATGTAATTAATCCCCCTCCCCGAAGCCTTGTAATAGCGTAGTTTTTATTTCTCGCATTTTAATTCTCGCAAATATTAACTGTTAGATGTATGTTAATAGGATTGTGTGACAAGATTGCATGTTAATTTAAAATGGCTAGCAAACCCTAATGTGCAAAGATAATAACTTGAAATCAAATCACTCGCACATGCGCACTCCTAGTGTATACTCTCACTTCGGTTACCTTTGGTAAACGATCATTAAGTATAGGGTGTCTTAGTGGTAGCCCTCTTGTCTAAACAAAGATCAAACGTCCCGTTCGGAAATGTTGCCTCGGAAAGGTTGCCTCGTAAATGTTGCCTCAAATATGATCTTAAGACATTAGGGTTATTACTAAGACGTCCTAACATTGCTTTAGTGATCGTACGTCCCTTACGAATTGACCCTTACAACTTCAACGACGGTGCTACCTATTCCTCAATAGTGGGATAGCACTGTCTAAAGGAAACGAGTACAGAAACAATCTTTTTCGAGTAGGTAGATGCTAGTAGGTACTTGCTCAAATCAAATTTTTTTACACTTACACTTTTTGCAAACAAAGTTTTCAAAAACACTTCGTAACACTCTTGAAGACAGAAGCAAGGGTTAAAACGAAGTAGAACAAAAAAAACTTTTCAAAACAAACACATAAGCAATTTTAAAATGATGAGCAAGTACCTAAGAGCCCATGGAAAACCACAGATAGAAAGGGTGCTAATACCTTCCCTTTATATAATTTACCCCCCGTACTCAGAAAATCTCGAAAAAGAATTTTTCCTGTGCTTTTTTTCCTTTCCAGTTGGATAAAATAAAAGTCGATGGTGACTCTTGCTTATCGCGACATTTTGCGAACACAAATGCAAAATGCAAACTAGCATTTTCCAAAACAGTCGGTTCTGCCACCGTATCACAGAACTGGGGACATATAAGTGGGGTATACCTTAGGAATAGTTCATCATAAATTGCTTCTCTTGTTTGTTTTTGGTTGCTTTACTTTTAAGGGTTTTGTATTGGGAGTTACTATAGATCCTAACCCGGATCTGGGGACACCTTTTAGGTAAGTAGAAATAAATTGTGAGGGAACTGTACGGCGTAGACCGATACAGTTGAAGCAGTAGCTATGTTGATGTGGCACATTGGTTGGTACCGGTATCCCTTGTGGAGAAACGAGGAGAATACGGGGCCGTTATGTGTGTCGTTAAGCATCAACTGACCTTAGAACCTTTAATCGACCAACTTGGCCATTTTGGAAGTAGTGAGATAGCCGGTCTCGGTGTAAAGCTGGGAACTGGTTGATACTCGATGCTACACTCATTGAGACCATACTCTCGAGATAGTTCCGGCTGCAAGAAAAGATTGTGTGAGCTGAAACCATGACCGATGGAGGATGGTCAGTGATATTGAGAACCTCTAGAACCCGGTTACTTTTGCTAGGACAGGTTGAAACCAACTGAACTTCAAGAGGGTAATACCTAGACCCCATGCAAGCCTTAAAACTTAAGGGCTTTTGTATGACTTGTTTGCCTCTGACATGCCTGTTATATACTATACTTGTGTTTCTTTTATCATGACATCATGCATCATAACATGGCATTCATACTTCATTATACTAACCATTTCAAAGACCGAGGGGATTTATCTTTGTGAAAATACCTGCTCAACTCAAAGAGTTAGCCTCAAGAGTTCCTGAGACTTCTTCATTCATTAAGAGACATGGTCAGCTTCTTAGCCTGGTTACCTCAAAGTTTGATGAGCAGATGATGAGTGTGCTTTTCCAGTTCTTTGATCTTGTGCATCATTGCTTCACCTTTCCAGATTATTAGTTGGTTCCCACTTTAGAAGAGTTTTCTCGCTTATTGGGCATATCCATCCTTGAGCAGATGCCCTTCACAGGTATGGAAGAGACTCCTAGACTAGAAGACATTGCTTCAGCTCTGCATCTGAAAAGGGTTGATGTAGTATCCAATTGGGAAACACGAAGCAGGGTTGAAGGTTTCTTAGCCAAGTTTCTGATAGATCAAGCTCAGCTATTCTGGGACAGTTTGGACTTTCAGGCTTTCGAAGATATATTGGCTCTCCTTATCTACGGTTTGGTTCTCTTCCTGAATCCAGATTCCTTTATAGATGTGAATGCGGTTAATATCTTCCTTTCTCGCAATCCTGTGCCTACTCTACTGGGTGATATCTTGCATGCCCTCTACACTCGTACTGTGCGTAGAAGAGGGACTCTTATGTGTTGCATGTCTTTGCTGGCGAGGTGGTTTATTTCGTACCTCCCTAAGTCCGTGTTGAATAATGAAGAAGGTTTGGAGCTCTCGGGTTATAAAAAGCACTGTTGTTATTGATCGTTGTAGGGGATACCCTAATGTCCCATTGCTTGGAATCAGAGGGGGAATAACCTACAATCCTTGTCTAGCTTTGCGACAATTTGGTCGCGCTCGGAGAGACGGTCCCCATGAGCTACTTCTTACAGATATTGCATTTGACTACAAGGAAGACGTGGACGAGCATCGCCGGAGGTTTATACGAGCTTGGGGCATGGTGAACAGATCTGACCCTCAAGAGCTGGGACCAAGGACTTCCCTCCCTATGCAGTCTTATCTCCAGTGGGTCCGAGCTCGTGCCCAGAAGCTTGGGATGCCCTATGAAGTTGTGTTGCCCGTGATTGTGGAGCCCACCAATGAAGAAGGTGTTCCTTACACAGTTCTTTATCCTTACACGCTCATTGATCCTGGGGCATTGTAGAGGTCTTGGATTCAGCTGAAATAGGAGAGAGATACCTACCGAGAGAAGTACCATGAGCAAGAAAGGAATATTCTAAAGCTCACCAGGCAGCTCGAGGAAGAAAGAACGATCAATGAATACGTCAGCACAAAGGGGAAACGTCCATGGGATTTTTTATTTTTTTTGCTTTTCTAGTTTTAGATTTGTTTTCCATTTATTTCTTTGTAACGCCTTAACGACATTGATGAACCTTTTTACAAGTTAATCTAATAAAGTTTGTTTATTTTTGGTTTGAAAATTTAAATCTTCCAAAGTCTTTGAAATCATTACATACGCATCCCATTATCATGCACGCCATTACAGATACCGTTACAGGTTTCTCATCTTCTTCACTGTTTATTTCAGCACGAAATGTCTTCTGATCAAGCAATCAAAGATCTCCAGGCACAAAACACCCAGTTCTAAGAGATGTTCTTGAGCTTGGCTAAAGGGAAAGAGGATTTGAAAACTCTCATTCTAAAAGAGAAGAAGAAGAAGGTAGTTCTTCTGAGTATGGGAAAAAGGTTTAGGGATAGGTTAAAACAGCAAGCTGATCTGACCTCTTCATCCAAGGAAGGGGAGAACCAAGAAGAAGAAAAGGGTCCCAGTCCTGCAGTTTCTGATAATGATACTGATTTTGATGATGAGCAATATCCTCCTGCCGAGGATAGCTACAAGAAATTAGAAGACCGTCTGAGTGCTATGAAGATTCAGAAGATCCCTGGTTTGGATTTTGGAGAGTTGGGACTGGTGTCTGGAGTGGTGATCCCTCATAAGGTCAAAGTTCCTATTTTTTCCAAGTACGATGGAGTATCATGTCCAAAACTCCATCTCCGCTCGTACGTCAAAAAAATCTAACCCCACACTGCTGATAGAAATTTGTGGGTGCATTTCTTTCAAGATAGTCTGTCTGGGACTCAGCTTGAATGGTTTTATCAGTTGGAAGGAGCTAATATCCGAAACTGGGAGGACCTTGTTTTTGCTTTTTACAGGCAGTATCAGTATAACGCCGACCTTGCTCCCACTCGTACTCAGCTTCAGGGTATGTCAATGGGTGCAAGCGAAGGTTTTAAGGACTATGCTCAGAAGTGGAGAGACTTGGCTGGAAGAGTCCAACCCCCTTTGTCTGATAGGGAGTTGGTTGACATGTTTCTAGGGACGCTATCTGGTCCATTTTTTAATCATTTGATCGGCAGTTCGTCATTTGGGTTTACTGAGTTAATTTTGACTGGAGAGAGAGTAGAAGCTGGTATCCGAAGTGGTAAGATACAGAAGGATACTTCATCAAGTGCAGTAAAGAAGCCTTTCACTGGTAAGAAAGAAGCTAGTGCAATATGTGGATCAAGGAGCCAAAGCAGACCTGAACACCATTAAGTGGTAAACGCGATAGTGATATCAAGACCCACAGTTGCTCCACAACGCAACAATCAACAAAGGTTAGAAATACCACAAAGGCAGTACACTCGGCTCAATATGACCTTGTCTCAAATTCTACCACAATTATTGAATACCAACTTGGTAACCCTGAGGGAAGCCCCAAAGAATCCCAACACCATGTCTCCTCAATATAACCCGAATGCCCGTTGCGCCTATCATTTTGAAAGTCCAGGTCATGATACAAACAACTGTCGGGCCTTGAAGAATAAGGTGCAAGACTTGATCGAAGCCAAAGAGATTGAGTTTGACGCTCTAGAGAAGCCCAATGTCATAACTTCTCCCATGCCCAAGCATGGTCATGGAGTAAATGTTGTGGACGATGATTTATTTGTGACCTCCGTGGAAGAGATTTCTACTCCCTTGATAACAGTTAAGAAGAATTTGTTGTTAGCCGGTTTATTTCTGGGCTATGGTGAAGGTTGCCACATGTGTTCAATTATGCCTGCCGATTGCCACTTATTGAAGTCAGGTGTTCAACGCCTGATGGATAACAAAGATATCCTGTTTGAAAAAACTATAATTCTGTTGGTTCCAATTCAAGATATTTCCATCATTACCATTTCCGCAAATCCTTCCAAGGCTTCCTCGAGAAAGCCTGTTAGGATTACACCCGTTCTAAGAATTGCTCTGTTAATAATTAATGTCCCTGGTCCTATCCCATACACTTCGGATAAGGCTGTCCCTTGGCACTATGGGGCCGATGTGTATTACCATGAAGTTAAACAAGACTTAAAAGTGAGGAAGTTGATGTTGATGTCAGCAATATTGTCGGGGCTAGCAAGGTCACCAGAAGCAAAAGACTCTTTTCTCCCGAGATTTCCCCTCCGACTACTCACAAACCTGTTGTCATTCCGTCTACTAGTAGACCAACTACTATCCCAGTTCATATTCCAGTTATCACCCCTGTCGCCGAGTCATCTGGGACTCAGGGCAAAGAAATCACAGGTGAGCCTTCCCGGACGGAGGCACCTAAGAAGATCATTATAGAAACCTCTAAGCAGGAGATAGAGGAAATTCTAAAGATTATCAAGAAAAGCGACTACAACGTAGTCGATCAGCTGGGGCAGACCCCGTCAAAAATCTCCATGTTGCCCTTGTTATTGTGTTCTAAAGCCCATGCAAAGGCTTTAATAGCATTCCTCAAAACTGCGCATGTGCCGCAGGAAACGTCAGTCGATCAATTCAAAGATTGCGTAGCTAGCTTGACTGCCGACAATGGGTTGGGTTTCTCATACGCAGATCTGACTGCTAAAGGAAGAAATCACAATGATGCTCTGCACGTCTCGATCTAGTGCAGGGGCACTACTATGGCCCATGTATTGGTGGATACCGGGTCCTCATTGAATGTTTTTCCAAAGAAAGCATTAGGCCGTCTGGACTATGAAGGTTTGATTCTAAAGCTGAGCAATATTGTGGTCAGGGCTTTCGACGGGTCAAAAAGGATGGTGCACGGGGAGGTGGACATCCCTGTTAAAGTTGGTTCTCAGACTTTTACATCTACTTTTTATGTGATGGATATCAGACCATCATATTCCTTCTTGTTGGGTCGCCCTTGGATTCATAAGGCTGGGGCAGTGACTTCCACGCTCCATCAGATGTTGAAATACCCGGTAAAAGGGAATATTGTCACGGTACAAGGTGAAGAGGAGTATATGGTGAGTCATCTTAATTCCTTTTGCTACGTGGAGATGGATGGGGAATTCATCGAAACCCCTTGTCAAAACTTTGAAGAGGTCCCCAAGAATTTAGCATCAACTGAAGTTGCTACTGACAAACCTCCGATGAAAATGGCTTCCCTCAAGGATGCGAGGTGTTGTACCCCAAAATTTTCCCTCTCATTTTTCAAGCATTTGCTCACAAGATATTCTAAGACGGCAAGTTTGCAGCACTGATACATCAATTAAGGCTTGAAATTGGCACAAGGGCAAAATGGTCAATTGCATACTGGAAAGTCAAACTTTGACTTTTTGGTCAACATTACAACCCAAAAATCAAATTTCATCAAGACATTCAAAAATATCAAGCTTGATCATTAAGAAGTCAAGAGAATCAAAAATCCAACTTTGCAAGACTTTGAGATTTTTCTAAGTATTTTCTATACTTGGTTAAATTCATTTGCTTCATGGCATTTTACTACAACTCCAAATAATTCAAGATGATGCAAGTAATTCAAGTTATTGCAAAGTGACGTTTTGCAAAACTATGTCTTGATTAAAACCTTGTCACAATATTTTTGCCTTTGACATAATGTGCACAAGACCAATTTGTGACATGCTACAACTATGCTATCCAAAGTTAAAGAAAATAGGATATATCACATTGCCACAAAACCTACATTGTTGTCCTATATAATCCAAAATATGTCCACAAAACCAGTCAAAAACTGCTCTATGCAGTCTGCCCAAGCTTGCACCATGACAGCCCCAAACTTGCACCAAAATGGCAAAGGAAATTTGTGTGCAGAAAGCATCAAAACAACATGCAAAAACAATTCAAAATGAATTATTTGTTTTCCCCCCTAAGCCACAGTCAAGGGGTCTACAAAAGAAAGGTTGTCTCATAAGACAAAGGGTTGGATTTTGAAGGAGATAGAGAGAAAAAGAAAAACATAGAGTTTTTATTGAGCAGAAAAACAATATTCTGTGCAACCTTGACTCATTTTCAAAACAAAAATTGTTCTTGTTCAAAACAGAAATCCAACCCATTGCTCCACCATACAAACTTTCCTTTAAACCAAACAACTCATCACATACAAAGAGGGTCCAAAACATCACAAAAAACAGCTCCTGTGTTGCTACTCACCTTCATCATCAAAAATACCAAAAAATATTACAGTACAGTCCAACTCAGTTCTAGCAGTCCAGAGCAACTTCCTGAAGACTCACAAGGTTATCACATCACTTGGAAAAGCATTCAGATCTAAAACAACCAGTGCATCCCAAAGGTAAGTCCTCTTGACTAGATACCTTGTCATTACATCATTAACAAGTTGTTGTTCTTTGAAAACAAGATGTAGTACTTTAATATCTTTTTGAACTAGTCATCTGCACTTTGTTTAGGCTTATTCAGTCATTTTTTGTTCATGTTTATCCATCATATGTCATGAACTAACTTGTGCAGTCAGTGAAATAATGTTTAAGGCAGGAAAATGAAGTATATATCGACACATATCCTCGTGTGTCGACTCGTCCTAGTGAAAAAACAGGGTATGGGTCGACACATAACCCCCATGCATTGACTCATATTGGCAAGATAAAATCAGCAAATAGATAAACTTAAAAATCAAAGACAAATACATGCAAACAAACCCACTCGCACACTAACACCTCTAGGGCAACCTCACTTTGTCGCCTTTAGGAAAATAGTCATGTCCCTCGAGCATGGGCGTTTTAGCAAAGACCCTTCGATAAAAGATCGTAGTTCCTCGATGACCCTCGATGTTGCCTTCGGTAAATGATCTAGTCCCTAAAACGACATTGCTAAAACGTCCCATATGTTGCCTTCTATGACTATACAAACGTCCCAACGCCCGTCCCTTCACATCCAACGATGGGGCTTCTTACCAAATAAATAGTAAGATAGCAACATCTAAAGGAGGAGGAAAATCACATGTAAGATCTTTCGAGTAGGTAGATTCGCTCTTAGTTATTCGCTTGCTCACAACAAAAACATTTTACGCACCAACACTCTTACTTTGAAACATTTTCAAAAGATAAACACTCTGTACGCGTTCTTATAAAAACGAGAGACATTACAAAGTTACATTTTCAAAATACTTTCAAAAACCACATCACAAGCACATATTCAAACAAAAGCAAGTTGATCTAGCAAGTAACTAAGAGCCCATGGAAAACCATGAATGAAAAGGGTGCTAATACCTTCCCTTTTCATAATCTACCCCCCGAACTCAAAAACATCTCTAAAGGTCTTTCCTGTGCTTTTTCACCTTTCCTTTTGGATAAAAGAAAAGTCGGTGGCGACTCTTGCTAAACCGCAACATTTGCAAACACAAACGCAAAACATCAAGTCAGTTCTCCCACCGTATCACAGAACTGGCGACTCTGTTGGGGAATTTCTAAAAGTGGGGTTACCTTAGGGTTAGATCACCTTTACTTGCTTACATTGTTTGATTTGTTTGCTTTACATTTTTGTTCCTTGTTTGGGTTTGTTTTAAATCCTACACCCAGATTTGGGGGCACCTTTTAGGTAAGTAGCAATAGACTGCGAGGGAACTGTGCGGGGTATATCGACACGGTTGAAGCAGTAGCTACGCTGATGTGGCATTTTGGTTGGTACCAGTAACCCTTGAGTAGAATCAAGGAGAATACGAGGCCGCCACGTGGTGTCGTAAAGCATCAACTGACTTTAGAACCCTAATTGAACCAACTTGGCCATTAGGACGTAGTGAGATAACCGATTTCGGTGTAGAGCTGAAAATTGGTTGATACTCGATGCTACACTCATTGAGACCGGACTTTTGGGATATCTCAGTCGCAAAAAAAGATTGATTGAGCTGAGACAATGCCTAAAAGAAAGGTCAGTGATATTGAGACCCCTTAGAACCCGGTTACTATTAACTAGGACAGGTTAAGCCAACTAAACTTCAAGAGGGTACTTACCTACAAACTCCATGCAAGCCTAAACCTAAGGCCTTGTCTGCTTTGTGTGTACATGATTATTTGTATATACACTTGCTTACCTCGCATATTTGTACATGACATCATAACATCATACCATAGCATTTTCAAATAACCATTTCAAGGATCTCGAGGGTCTTTGAGGCAGGGTCATGTTGAACCAGGCGTCTACCAAGGGGCAAGAGGATTTATTTTCCTCTAAAACAAACGCCGTCAAAGATCAATTACAACAAACTCGAGTCAAGGGCTATGACCCACTTGACATGGTGAGCTTGATTCTCGTGGAAGGACATCCACCGATACAAAGTTCTCCAATCAAAGATGTTGATCAAAATTCAATCTCTAACTTTTTCTTGTGTTTACCCCGCGAGATCCTTGAAAACATGCATCCACATATCATGCATCATATCATGACAGGTTTCTTCCATACAGGTCTCCTTATCTTCCTACTGTTTATTTCAGTAAGATGGATATGGAACAAACGGTGAAAGATCTCCAAGCTCAAAACACTCAATTCCAACAAATGCTTCTGGCTATGGGTAAGGGGGAAGAGGACCTGAAAGCTCTCCTTCTCAAAGACAAGAAGAAAAAGTCCAAAAGGTCAATAGGCGTATTGAACTTGAGAAGAATACCTGGAGGACCAGTCAAGAGAGATCTAGATCTTTCAACTCCCTCCAACTTGGGGGATAGTCATGAAGAAGACAACAGTCTGGAGATTGATGGAGTTGAAGCTGACTACTCCGAGGAACAATATCCTCCCGTTGATGACAAGTACAAACAGTTGGAGGATCGCCTCAGTGCTATGGAGATTCAACAAATACTTGGCTTGGATTTAGGAGACATGGGTTTGGTTTCTGGAGTGGTCATCCCGCCAAAGTTCAAAACTCCTACCTTTGCCCTGTACGGTGGAGTCTCTTTCCCTAAGATGCACTTAAAGTCTTATGTCCGCAAGATTCAACCATACACAACTGATCCAAAGCTTTGGATCCATTTCTTCCAAGAAATCCTGGTATGGACTCAACTCGAGTGGTTCTATCAATTGGAGAGTTCTCCCATTCACACCTGGGAGGATTTAGCTGCTGCTTTCTACAAGCAGTATCAGTACAATGTTGATCTTGCACCAACTCATATGCAATTGTAGAACATGGCCATGGGTTCCAACAAAAGCTTCAAAGGGTACGCCCAAAAGTGGAGAGGTATAGCAGGTAGGGTGCAACCCCCTTTAACTGACATGGAGTTGATCGACGTCTTCATGGGAACTTTGACAGGGCCTTTCTTCAAACACTTGATCGGAAGCTCTTCAGTCGGGTTCATCGAGCTAATACTGATCGGCGAAAGGGTCAAAGCTGGCATCAAAAGTGGGAAGATTCAAGAAGCTACACCTTCTGATGCTCAGAAGAAGCCCTACAGTGGGAAGAAAGAGTCCAATGTTGTGTACAGTCAAAAGGATCGTCATGACCAACACGTAGGGGCAGTCTTGATCTCTGGTTCTGCGTCACACTGACAACAACAAAGGGGAAATCAACAAAGGCTAGACGAGCCTAAAAGACAGTTTACTAACATCAACATGCCGTTGTCTCAAGCGCTACAACACATGTTAAAGGCAGAGCTGATTATGTTAAAGGCTCCTCATTCGAACCCTAAGACTTCTTCTCCGAACTACAACCCGAATGCAAGATGTGCTTATCATTTTGATAGTCCGGGACATGACACAAACAATTGTTGGGCTCTGAAGAACAAGGTCTAAGACATGATTGATGCCAAGGAAATCGAGTTTGACCCTCCAGAGACTCCAAACGTGATCACTGCTTCTATGCCAAATAATTGAGGGCTTTTGTTTCATTTGATTTTTCAAGTTGTAATTTCTTTTGTTATTCAAACAATTATCTATTAATGTCAAACTTTGTTTTCATTAATGCATTGCATATGTTTGTCTTGATTTGATTCACTCATTTTCATTACATTTAAACTATGCTTTTTACTCACTTTATGACATTCAACTCTTGCTAAAAGTTACAAGCCTTTAGAGGGAGGATGATGAAAACAATGCCATAATCTCATACAGTATGCTTTTGGACAGACCTTGCTGACGATGTACATGCGTTTCTTTCAAATCCTAAACACTGGAGTTATAAGGAAGATAATCCCTAGTCATCCCCTTCTGGCCAAAGAAGTAGAAGTTTTTCTTTTTCACAAAATTAAAACCTTTAAACAAAACCTGGGGCAGAGTAGTCTCTCAGTTAATTCAAACACATGTTTAACCGTAAACTCTCATTTCGTAATACAACGAATGACGTCAAGAAACATTTCTCTGGAATCAAAAGACGGTGATGGTCCCCTATCACATAGGTAGTCATTATCTCTCAAAAAGAAAAGCCGACTAAGTCAAAACCTACAAAGGAGACTTACGAAAACTGGGGCATCTCGCTGACTATAATCTCAAAACAAGAACAGTCAGGAAAAAATTAGGGATAACAAATCAAAAGAAAGAGGTCACTACAAATCCTCAACAACATGAAAAAATGTTGCAAAAATGTCTGCCTTCCAACAAACTTAACTTGTTTGAACCATCACCAAAACGTCATCCCAGACTCAATTGGAGTTCAAACGTACAATTAACTGAGCTTAGGACTGAAGAACATCACGAAGAACGGGTGGGTACAAATACATTTGAGCCTTTATCCTTTGTTTCTTAAACCGTGAACCAAGCCATGTTACAACCCTTCAAAAGTCCTAATTGAAGCATGGGTGTTGTACCCCAAAATTTGCCCTCCCATATTCTTCAAAAATTGCCAAGTCAAGCCTCAAAAATTCCCCAAGGGTTGCACAGTTCAAGGGTCTCCTAAACAGTCAAAATTAGGGTTTGTGTTCTTATCAAGAAAATGAAGTTTCCAAAGGTCCAATCAAGTCTCACATGCCTACAAATATGGTCAAGCATCCTCATACAAAGTTTCAAGACATTCAGCACAAAATTGCACAGTCAAAACCCTAATTGCACTACAGTCAACTGTAGGGGCAAAATGGTCATTTGGCAGTCAAAAGTTCAAATTTTTGATCAACATATCATTTTGAAGCCACAAACATCATTTGATCAATGCTTGATCATGATTCTCAAAGCTTGGCTCAAAAATCATCAAGATGCAAAAGTTTCCTTATTTGGACAGCTGAAAAAGTCAACTGTAAATTGACCAAGGCATAACTTTCACATGGATTATCAGAAAAATTCCACCCAAAGCTCATTTTGAAGAGAAAGACATTTCCTACAACTCATCTTCATACTTCAAGTCCAATAAATGCTCTCAAAAAAAGTTATCAATTTCAACATTATAGGTCATTTTCAAAAGTCAACAAAAAGGGACTTTAAGTCAAAGGCCATAACTTGAGATTGGTAAATCAAAATGACATTGGACCAAAAACATTGGTTAGAGGACTCAAAGACCTTTCCAAAATGTCCAAGAACATGAGAAAAGCTTAAAAATTGAGCAAGTTATACCTTGTGGAAGTTGGGAAATTTTTGGATATTTTGAAAAGTCAACATTGGTTCAAATGACCTAAAATTGCTAATGGGCCCATTTTTCTTCCATAATTCATCATCCATGGCATGTGCACGACCATTTGGCCCAAAGGGAAGTATTTCTTCATTTTTTATTTATTTATTTGAATTTTTATTTATAATAATTCATTTAAATCAATTAAATATATGAAAAATATTTAACTTAACCTAACAAATCTTTTTGCACATGTAATCTACTCAATAATTCATGCATAATTCAATATGGAAAGATTTGGATTGATTGGATCATGATTGGTACAAAATTGCATGAAAAAGATTGAAAAAGATCCTTGAAAATCAAATTTCCAAAAACCATGAATGCAATTGATTTGTTCTGTTTTTCTTGACCTAATTCAGTCTCACATAAGTAGAGAACAAAAACCTAATGTGAAAAAACCAAAAAAAGCTGCGCAGAAACCAATTGCCAAACTTGAAAATTTTGTCTAAAAACTCAATTCTGAAAACTCACTTGCAGGGTGATTCAAGTCTCAAAACCTATTCCATTAGCTTCCTCAAGGATCATAGGACATATTCCAATCAGAAACTAAGCCCCATACTCAAGAAAACGCGAAGTCATCACTAAAATTGGTAGAGAAAATTCCAAAATCGTTTTCCATTATCCATGCATTTTTGACATATTTTGTTGTTGTTTTCGTGTTTAGTATGATGTTTACAAACTAACTACACAGTTTGATTGAAGTTTCATGCCCTATGAGAGGATTCTCCATTAGAGATACCTAGGTTTCCAAGGTTTTCAATTTGGGCGTTTTCCATTCCTATAAAATTGAGACATAAAAATGTCATGAACGAAGTCAGCAGGTTGGGACGAAAAGATTGAGACCATCGCGCCAAATTTCTGAGCGTCACAGGCCTAATCGCTATTATTCAAATCAGCATATTTTGAGGGGGTTTAAAACCCCCGTTAAATGTTTGTTAAATTTGTTTCAGGAAAACACGAAGAAGAAGATGATATCGTGGCAAGATGTGAGAGGCTAGTTTAAATTTCGCGTGCGTTTGAGGCCCCTGACTTTCTTTTCTTTTATAATGTTTATTAATTGTTATATATCAAACGCGTTTGAACTGGCACAGCTGGCAAAGCATAAGGGTTGGCAAAGCACATGACCTGGGTTCGAGCCCCAGGTCTTCCATATTCCCATATTGTTTTTCAGTAAAAATTCACGTGCAGGATCAACATCAAGGCACACCATACACTTCCAAGATCCAGTCGTCCACGCGCCAGTTGCATCAAATCAAAGGTCCAGATCCAAGGAACATGGAAGGCTCTAGTCAACGCTGGGGTACGTGTCCTAAAAAGTCCACCAGGCCTAAAGGTTGATGGGCCAAATTGCTGAAGGAAACACCTCCTATTTGGGGTCTGAACCCCCAGGTTTGCAAACCCTTTCCATTTTTTATTATTTTGTTTCTTTATTTTCAATTATTTTTTTTTTAATTAATTCTGTTAATTTAATTATTATTTTCATAAAATATCAAAAACACCTAAAAATCAAAAAAAATCAGAAAAGAGGAAAAATATAATAAATATTTTTGTTTTAATATTTTCCATAAATAAATTGTATAATTAAATTTAGTGTAAATTAGGTTTTAATTTTAATACTTTTCATGACAAAGATCTAAAAAATGTAGAAATAGGGTTTAATTAATAATTTTTTTCATCCTTTTTATTTCTCTTTCATAAATAATTAAATAATTAAATATTTTATTTATTTTTATAATTAAATTTGTATATAAAATTTAGGGTTAATTTTAGGTTAAAAACTTCAATATTTCTTAATAAATTAAAAGCCACTAGAATTAGGGTTTGCATCTTATTTTAATTTTAATTGATTCTCTTTTTTCATGTAAATCCTAAAATACTAAAAAACACCAAAAAACATTTCCTTTCTTTTTTTTTATTAATTAATGTCACCATTTAATTTGATTTTGCCAAAGGGCCCAACGCCCTCATTCTTAATTTCTTATTAATTCGCGTATTTATTTTTGTTTCTTTATAATATTTATGTATCTCTCCCAAGGCCATGTAACCATTTTATATTTCTCGCACTTTTCTTTTCTTTATTTATTTTCCGTCAAATCGGGTCCTGGTTTAATTTTGGCGATGTGGACCCGCGCCTTTTGTAATAGCTCTAGATCTTTACTTTCCCGCAAATATTTTAACTGTTAAACAATGGCATGAAAGAATGTATGGACAAAAAATAAAAACAAGCGTAGAACACCAATAACATGACAAGATAAATGCAAATGAAAACGACACACAAATCGCACACACCACCCCTAGGGTACGCCTCACTGTTGCCTTGCCTCGAAAGGTGATCGTCGAGTAGAGGATGTCTTAGTAAGTCCTCATGATCCGGGAACCTGGCATGAGGGTAGCTTCTAAGGTGTCTTCACATTGCTCCAGTGATCACCATGTCCCGAACCTCGAATTGACCCGAACACCTCCAACGGTGGTGCTACCTACCTCTCAATGGTGGGATGGCATTACTTTAAAGGACATTTACACAGACGAATTCCTTAGGGTAGGTAGACGACTCTAGATACTTGCTCTAATTTCAAAACAAATCAAAATACTTTTCACACCGACACCTTTTCAAAAAGCTTTCGAAAGCAATTTTTTCAAACACTCTTGAGGACTGATACAAGAGTCGAACTGAAATTTTCAAAGAAACTTTTTAAAACCCACAATTGAAAAGCAAACAAACCTTTTGAAAACACAATGAGCAAGTATCTAAGAGCCCATGGATAACCATGGATAGAAAGGGTGCTAACACCTTCCCTTTTTATAACCTACCTCCCGAACCGAGAGCGATCTCTTTAAGGAATTTTTCTGTGCTTTTGTCCTTTCCATTTGGAGAAAATAAAAGACGGTGGCGACTCTTGCTTCCGCGACATTTCGCGAACCAGCGTTAAACAGTCAGTTCCAAATCCACCGATCACAGAACTGGCGACTCTGCTGGGGACATCTTATAAAGTGAGGTATACCTTAGGGCTAGTTCATAACTGTGTTTTCAATTGCTTTCTTTGTTTGCTTTAAATTGTGGGACTGTCTTGGGAGTTCTATAGATCCTAACCCGGATCTGGGGATACCTTCTTAGAAAGTAGTAACAAGGCTGTGAGGGAACTGTGTGGGGTATACCGACATGGTTGAAACAGTCTGCTACGTTGATGTGGCACTTTGGTGTGTACCGGTAACCCTTGAGTTCAGTCAAGGAGAGTACGGGGCCTCCGCATGGTGTCATGAAGCATCAACAGACCTTAGGAACCTTAATTGAACTATCTTGGCCTCTTTAGGGTAGTGAGATAACTGACTTTGGTGCAGTCCGAGGTTGGTTGATACTCGATACTACACCCAATTAAGGGTTGCTTTCCTGGAATATTTCGGTCGCCAGTTCAGTGGCTAAATCGAAACGATGAACAATGAAAGTAATCCCATGATATTGGGACCCTTAGAACCCGGTTACTTCTGATAGGACAGGTTGAACCCACCAACTTCAAGAGGGTACTACCCAGACCCCATGCTGGCCTTAAACCCTAAGGGTTTCTCTTGTGTGACTTGTGTGCCTTCGTACTTGCCTACTTGCATGCTTGTTAACTGACACATGAGTTTCTTGCAGGTTTTGTTTATAGTCCTTAACTAGGACTCATAACAGGGCTTACTAAGTTTCTTGCAGGTTTTTGTTTTAGTCCTTAACCAGGACTCATAACAAGGTTTACCAAGTTTCATGCAGGGTTTGTTTTAGTCCTTAATTGGGACTCCTGACAGGTTTACTAAGTGTCTTGCAGGTTCAGGTTTAACAGTCCTTAATTAGGACTCACAACAGGGTTACTTACATTACCCCATGCATATCATGACATCATACCATTGCATACATCCTAACCCATTTCATGGATCTCAAGGGCTTGTGATGCAGGTCATGATGAATCAAACATTCAGCAAGGGGCAAAGAGGATTTATTTTCCTCTAGCCAAAGTTGTCAGAGGCTATGACCCACTTGATATGGTGAGCCTTTGACCCTTGGAGAAGGACTCTCAACAAATATGAAGTTCCTTCAATCAAGCTACCGGATCCCAGCTCTAACAAATTTCTTGTTTACCCCGCGAGGTCCTTGAAAACATTACATGCATATCATACACATCATTGCATAACAGGTACCCTTGTTACAGGTCACTTACCTTTCTCGCTGTTTATTTCAGCAATGGCTTTCCAACCAGATAACCAGGACTTCCATACTCAAGAGACTCGGTTCGGGGAAATCCTCCTGAATCTATCCAAGGGGCAGGAGGAGCTAAGGACACTTCTCATGGGGACCTTTGTTAGGAACAGTGCTGAGGATGAAAGGCTGAAACACCTACAAGCTGAGGTGGATGCATTGAGGGTCCAGATGCTGGGGCAGGTGACTGCCATTCAAGGGTTAGCTCAAAGACAAGAAGAGCTCGGGGTTCTCATCAACCAACTGCTTCAGGGTAACCAACTGGGGCAAACGTCTAAGGGTAAAAAGCCAATCAGCGTTCGACCATCTTTGAGACAAAGAGGCAAGGAGAAAGCTCCTCATGTGGCTTCAGTACCACCAATTCAGTATCAACCTCACCAGCTTCAACCAGACAAGCCCAAAAGGCAATTCACCAAGCTCAACGTGTCGCTGCCTCAAGCCTTACAACAACTGCTGAGGTTGAACTTGGTAACTCTAAAGGATCCTCCTAAGAATCCCAACAGGACACCTTCAAGGTATAACCCCAACGCTCACTGCGCTTATCATTCTGACATCCCGGGGCATGCTACAGAGGTTTGTTGGACTCTGAAAAATAAGATCCAGGACCTGATTGAGGAAGGAGCTGTGGAATTCACCCAAGATGGCCAGGCTGAGTGCTTCTACCATCCCTACAGGAGGCACCATTTGAAGTAACAAGCCCGGAGATGAGAAGAATTTTTGTTCATTCGAATGTTGCAGTTTTCTTTTGTTCAAACATTTACTCATGTTAAACGTTGTTATTTCATTAATGCATCGCATATGTCTGTTTTGAAGCAATATATTCGTATTCACTATATGTAAATTATTTTCATATTTTTTCTGATGATTAACGCTCGATTAATAATTCTAAGCCTATTGAGGGAGGATGACGAAAACGATACCACGACACTTACAGTATGCTTTTGAACAGACCCCGCTGATGAGGTACAGGCATTGTTTCAATTCCTAAACACTGAAGTTATAAGGAAGATAATCCCTCATCAACCCCTTTGAGCCAAAGAAGTGGGAGTTTTTCTTTTCGAAAATTAAAACCCTTAATCATAACCTGGGGCAGGGTAGTTCTCTCAGTTGACTCAAGTGCATAACAAATGGCACCAAAGAGGTCCTTACAAAATAAACAAAAGACAGTGATGGTTCCGAATAATCATAAAGACAGGCAGTCATTATATCTCAAAAATAAAAACCCAATAAGTCAAAACTTATGAAGGAGACTTACAACACTGGGGCATCCCGCTGACTGTAATCACAAAAGAAACAGTTCAGGCAAAATTTAGGGATAACAAAATCAAGAAAGGAAAAGAGGTCATAAAAAAACCCTCGACAAAAAAAAAAGGAAATGACTGCCTATTCAAAATAAGTTATCAACATCCGAACCATCACAGAAAAATCAGAGCAAAGACTCAAACAAGGTCTAACGTATGATCAACTGAGTTTAGGTTTGGAGAACATCACGAAGAGCGGGTGGGTACAAATAATTTGAGCCTTTATCCTTTGTTTCTTAAACCATGAACCAGGCCACGCTATAACCCTTAAAAGTCCTAGCTGAAGCATGGGTTAGTTCGAAAGCATACTGTTACGAAAAGTATCCTGACTCCTGAAGGCTCGCTGTAAAATCTTGAGTTGACATCACATTGTTTTACGACAAAATGCTTTTTTTAAAAATAAAAAAAAAATCTTCAAGACAGACATGAGCTTTGCATTTTTAACATAACTTTGTTAGCATATGACTTTTTGTTTGAACAACAGGGAAATTCACACGACGAATGCCTAATGAACAGAAGTACTTCCAATCAAGGGGCATGGCATGAGCATGGTCCATCATCTAGGGCAATCCAGTCAAGATTCGGAGAATCTCTCAAAGGCCAAATATCCTGGGGCAAATCTCCGCCTGAGTCACTTGGGGCACTCCAGCAACGAATCTTGCTTGATCAAGCACCTTCTGGTGGCATGACAAAACACTTCTAACAGGGGCAACTCCCTACATTCTGAAAGAACGGACATAGTCGAAAAAGTATTACGCATAAACAAAGACCCGCTAGGCTGACATGCCTAGGCAAAAATTAGGGCTTCCCGGCGAACCAAAAGGGTTCGGGCAAAAATGAAGGGATGAAATAAAAAAAAATCTATACACCCGGCAAGTCGAAAACCTGAAAAGGCGGCTTGGGCAAAAATGGGTATCCCGATGGACTGAAAACCCGAAAGGGCGGTCCAGGCAAAAGTTAGGGATCAAAGCGTACTACTATGTCCCGTCATCATGTCACTTGCCTACCAGAAGAAGGTTTGTCCATCAATGATTATCAGCACCCTCACAGGTCTTCCTCTCCCACTAGAAACAGGGGCAATAAAGAGTTGTCTAAGCAATCTAATTGTTCCATCCTCCAAGGTACCAAGGTAGGTGCAGCTGAAGAACACAACCAGGTATCTTAATTCCCCAGAGAGTAAGTCAGCAGTCAGTGCATTCTTCTCCAAGCAGAGTTATCAAATCCTTAAGAAGTTGGGTATCCTTCAGCAGATCTCAACATTCCCCCAGCAGCACGTATCCATAACAAGCATCCCCGGCAGTCTTGACCTAAAGATTGTTCCCTGGCGGTATACCAGATATTCAAAGGAATCACTTCCCTGCAGTTCAAAATCTCCCCAGGAGAGTCCAACCCAGTTTCCCCAGGAAAGTTGGAATTCATCTCCCCAAGCAGTAAGCTTATCCCCAATAGATTCTGGAAGCTTATCCCTCGCAGAGCACGAACGCGTCGCCCGGCTTTATTTAAAGAGTTATGTCCTTAACAGGATATAACTGGGTTATCCTCATCCAAAAGCCACGGAAAGATCGTCATCGACGAAGTCTCTTTATCCCCAGTAAAGTCTATCAACACTTCCAATACAACAAGGTTATCCCCAGCAAACTATCAACAATTCAACAAAGTATCTCTCTCCCCACAGAGTGTTGCTTCCCAGCATGGTCGCTAGAGTATGTTTCTCCCTGCAGAATCTTCCATTTGTCAAGTTTATTCCTCAACGGAGTCATCTTCTCCTACCGGTATTCTTGCAGTTATCATCCCCAGCGGAAGCGAAAGCTTATTCTTCAATATCAGCCCAGGATATGACTTCCCGGCACCCGTCAAGGATCTACTTTCCTAGACGAAAACATACATACATAAACATCACATACATCATTATAGCATGCATAGACGCATCATATCATACAAATCTCATTTATGTTGAGAATATCATTGCTTGATCCATATCATGCATTGCATATGACTGACTTTTACCTTTCAGGAAAGATTCAGTTGAATTCTCAATCATCTTTCAAGACCTAGACCGGTTCAGTTAATCAACTCCAAAGATTTCTTACCCAGTCCAAGGCCTTCTCTAGTCCAGCTAAATCGACCCCAAACAGATTTTTCTGATGAAGACTCAGTAGAAGTTACCTCAGGTTTTTCTCCAACGTTCGCGTTTGAGATTATGATTTCCTATTGGTTCGCTCCCCGACGGTGCGTGAGATGTAATTCCTTTTCAGATTATAATTTCCTATGGTTCCCTCCCCGACGGTGCGTGAGGTGATAATTCCTTTTGAGGTTATGATTTCCTATGGTCCTCTCCCCGACGGTGCGTGAGATGTAATTCCCTTTCAGGTTATGATTTCCTATGGTCCTCTCCCCGACGGTGCGTGAGATGTAATTCCTTTTGAGGTTATGATTTCCTATGGTCCTCTCCCCGACGGTGCGTGAGATGTAATTCCCTTTCAGGTTATGATTTCCTATGGTCCTCTCCCCGACGGTGCGTGAGATGTAATTCCCTTTCAGGTTATGATTTCCTATGGTCCTCTCCCCGACGGTGCGTGAGATGTAATTCCCTTTCAGGTTATGATTTCCTATGGTCCTCTCCCCGACGGTGCGTGAGATGTAATTCCCTTTCAGGTTATGATTTCCTATGGTCCTCTCCCCGACGGTGCGTGAGATGTAATTCCCTTTCAGGTTATGATTTCCTATAGTCCTCTCCCCGACGGTGCGTGAGATGTAATTCCCTTTCAGGTTATGATTTCCTATGGTCCTCTCCCCGACGGTGCGTGAGATGTAATTCCCTTTCAGGTTATGATTCCCTATGGTCCTCTCCCCGATGGTGCGTGAGATGTAATTCCCTTTCAGGTTATGATTCCCTATGGTCCTCTCCCCGACGGTGCGTGAGATGTAATTCCCTTTCAGGTTATGATTCCCTATGGTCCTCTCCCCGACGGTGCGTGAGATGTAATTCCCTTTCAGATTATAATTTCCTTTGGTTCTCTCCCCGACGGTGCGTGAGATATAATTCCCTTTTGAGATTATAATTGCCTATTGGTTCTCTTCCCGATACTGCGAAGATGGTAATTCCCACCAAGATTTTCTCAACGAGCGTTGTTGAAGTTAAAGTCACCCAAGGTTCTCTTACCATTCATGCTAAGGTAGTAACCATCCCTGGTTCATTCATCATCTTGTGAAGCTCCAGACTCAGCTCCTGTAACCAGTCAGGACATATCTATACCAAGCATCTGAAAACCAACTCCCGCAACGTGTCAGGTAATCATTTTCTGTTTTGCAGGTATGCAGGTTCCCGCTAAGGAATCTCTTATACGATCAACATCCATATGGCATCTATAAGCCCATCATCCTATTCATAAATCTCTAAATGGCATCTATAAGCCCATTCCCATCACCACACTGCTACTATGTGAGCGCAAATTTCTGGGCACTCTAGTGTTCAATCACCTTCTACCCTCGGATTACGAAAGGCACGTTAGCCAATCTGCATCCTCAGGTCTAAGAAGATTGAACAGGGGCAACTGTTGTACCCCAAAATTTGCCCTCCCATATTCTTCAAAAATTGCCAAGTCAAGCCTCAAAAATTCCCCAAGGGTTGCACAGTTCAAGGGTCTCCTAAACAGTCAAAATTAGGGTTTGTGTTCTGATCAAGAAAATGAAGTTTCCAAAGGTCCAATCAAGTCTCACATGCCTACAAATATGGTCAAGCATCCTCATACAAAGTTTCAAGACATTCAGCACAAAATTGCACAGTCAAAACCCTAATTGCACTACAGTCAACTGTAGGGGCAAAATGGTCATTTGGCAGTCAAAAGTTCAAATTTTTTATCAACATATCATTTTTAAGCCACAAACATCATTTGATCAATGCTTGATCATGATTCTCAAAGCTTGGCTCAAAAATCATCAAGATGCAAAAGTTTCCTTATTTGGACAGTTGAAAAAGTCAACTGTAAATTGACCAAGGCATAACTTTCACATGGATTATCAAAAAAATTCCACCCAAAGCTCATTTTGAAGATAAAGACATTTCCTACAACTCATCTTCATACTTCAAGTCCAAGAAATGCTCTCACAAAAAGTTATCAATTTCAACATTATAGGTCATTTTCAAAAGTCAACAAAAAGGGACTTTAAGTCAAAGGCCATAACTTGAGATTGGTAAATCAAAATGACATGGGACCAAAGACATTGGTTAGAGGACTCAAATACCTTTCCAAAATGTCCAAGAACATGAGAAAATCTTAAAAATTGAGCAAGTTATACCTTGTGGAAGTTGGGAAATTTTTGGATATTTTGAAAAGTCAACATTGGTTCAAATGACCTAAAATTGCTAATGGGCCCATTTTTCTTCCATAATTCATCATCCATGGCATTTGCACGACCATTTGGCCCAAAGGGAAGTATTTCTTCGTTTTTTATTTATTTATTTGAATTTTTATTTATAATAATTCATTTAAATCAATTAAATATATGAAAAATATTTAACTTAACCTAACAAATCTTTTTGCACATGTAATCTACTCAATAATTCGTGCATAATTCAATATGGAAAGATTTGGATTGATTGGATCATGATTGGTACAAAATTGCATGAAAAAGATTGAAAAAGATCCTTGAAAATCAAATTTCCAAAAACCATGAATGCAATTGATTTGTTCTGTTTTTCTTGACCTAATTCAGTCTCACATAAGTAGAGAACAAAAACCTAATGTGAAAAAACCAAAAAAGCTGCGCAGAAACCAATTGCCAAACTTGAAAATTTTGTCTAAAAACTCAATTCTGAAAACTCACTTGCAGGGTGATTCAAGTCTCAAAACCTATTCCATTAGCTTCCTCAAGGATCATAGGACATATTCCAATCAGAAACTAAGCCCCATACTCAAGAAAACGTGAAGTCATCACTGAAATTGGTAGAGAAAATTCCAAAATCGTTTTCCATTATCCATGCATTTTTGACATATTTTGTTGTTGTTTTCGTGTTTAGTATGATGTTTACAAACTAACTGCACAGTTTGATTGAAGTTTCATGCCCTATGAGAGGATTCGCCATTAGAGATACCTAGGTTTCCAAGGTTTTCAATTTGGGCGTTTTCCATTCCTATAAAATTGAGACATAAAAATGTCATGAACGAAGTCAGCAGGTTGGGACGAAAAGATTGAGACCATCGCGCCAAATTTCTGAGCGTCACAGGCCTAATCGCTATTATTCAAATCAGCATATTTTGAGGGGGTTTAAAACCCCCGTTAAATGTTTGTTAAATTTGTTTCAGGAAAACACGAAGAAGAAGATGATATCGTGGCAAGATGTGAGAGGCTAGTTTAAATTTCGCGCGCGTTTGAGGCCCCTGACTTTCTTTTCTTTTATAATGTTTATTAATTGTTATATATCAAACGCGTTTGAACTGGCACAGCTGGCAAAGCATAAGGGTTGGCAAAGCACATGACCTGGGTTCGAGCCCCAGGTCTTCCATATTCCCATATTGTTTTTCAGTAAAAATTCACGTGCAGGATCAACATCAAGGCACACCATACACTTCCAAGATCCAGTCGTCCACGCGCTAGTTGCATCAAATCAAAGGTCCAGATCCAAGGAACATTGAAGGCTCTAGTCAATGCTGGGGTACGTGTCCTAAAAAGTCCACCAGGCCTAAAGGTTGATGGGCCAAATTGCTGAAGGAAACACCTCCTATTTGGGGTCTGAACCCCCAGGTTTGCAAACCCTTTCCATTTTTTATTATTTTGTTTCTTTATTTTCAATTATTTTTTTTTAATTAATTCTGTTAATTTAATTATTATTTTCATAAAATGTCAAAAACACCTAAAAATCAAAAAAATCAGAAAAGAGGAAAAATATAATAAATATTTTTGTTTTAATATTTTCCATAAATAAATTGTATAATTAAATTTAGTGTAAATTAGGTTTTAATTTTAATACTTTTCATGACAAAGATCTAAAAAATGTAGAAATAGGGTTTAATTAATAATTTTTTTCATCCTTTTTATTTCTCTTTCATAAATAATTAAATAATTAAATATTTTATTTATTTTTATAATTAAATTTGTATATAAAATTTAGGGTTAATTTTAGGTTAAAAACTTCAATATTTCTTAATAAATTAAAAGCCACTAGAATTAGGGTTTGCATCTTATTTTAATTTTAATTGATTCTCTTTTTTCATGTAAATCCTAAAATACTAAAAAACACCAAAAAACATTTCCTTTCTTTTTTTTTATTAATTAATGTCACCATTTAATTTAATTTTGCCAAAGGGCCCAACGCCCTCATTCTTAATTTCTTATTAATTCGCATATTTATTTTTGTTTCTTTATAATATTTATGTATCTCTCCCAAGGCCATGTAACCATTTTATATTTCTCACACTTTTCTTTTCTTTATTTATTTTCCGTCAAATCGGGTCCTGGTTTAATTTTGGCGATGTGGACCCGCGCCTTTTGTAATAGCTCTAGATCTTTACTTTCCCGCAAATATTTTAACTGTTAAACAATGGCATGAAAGAATGTATGGACAAAAAATAAAAACAAGCGTAGAACACCAATAACATGACAAGATAAATGCAAATGAAAACGACACACAAATCGCACACACCACCCCTAGGGTACGCCTCACTGTTGCCTTGCCTCGAAAGGTGATCGTCGAGTAGAGGATGTCTTAGTAAGTCCTCATGATCCGGGAACCTGGCATGAGGGTAGCTTCTAAGGTGTCTTCACATTGCTCCAGTGATCACCATGTCCCGAACCTCGAATTGACCCGAACACCTCCAACGGTGGTGCTACCTACCTCTCAATGGTGGGATGGCATTACTTTAAAGGACATTTACACAGACGAATTCCTTAGGGTAGGTAGACGACTCTAGATACTTGCTCTAATTTCAAAACAAATCAAAATACTTTTCACACCGACACCTTTTCAAAAAGCTTTCGAAAGCAATTTTTTCAAACACTCTTGAGGACTGATACAAGAGTCGAACTGAAATTTTCAAAGAAACTTTTTAAAACCCACAATTGAAAAGCAAACAAACCTTTTGAAAACACAATGAGCAAGTATCTAAGAGCCCATGGATAACCGTGGATAGAAAGGGTGCTAACACCTTCCCTTTTTATAACCTACCTCCCGAACCGAGAGCGATCTCTTTAAGGAATTTTTCTGTGCTTTTGTCCTTTCCATTTGGAGAAAATAAAAGACGGTGGCGACTCTTGCTTCCGCGACATTTCGCGAACCAGCGTTAAACAGTCAGTTCCAAATCCACCGATCACAATGGGTTAGTTCGAAAGCATACTGTTACAAAAAGGTATCCTGACTCCTGTAAGGCTTTACTCTAAATCTTGAGTTTGATTTTTTCTTACAAAATTTCTTTACTCGCTAAAACGCATTCTTCAAAACTTCAAGACAGACATAAACTTTGCATTACTTGAATATCACTGTTTACATATGGCTATTTGTTTGACAGCAGAGAAATTCACACAACGAATATCTGATGAACGAAAGCTCTCTCAGTGAAAAAAATCATTTCAAGAAGGATGACACTTCCATTGACAAATATCCTATCAACAAGGGGACATGACATGTCACTATCCATCACACCTGGGGTAGTCCAGTTAAGATTCCAGGAAACCTCTCAAGAAGTGCAGAGTAACTAGGGGCAGGTCTCCATCTCCGTCACTTGGGGCACTGAACGTCAATCCCAGCAAAGAGTTACGTACAATCAAACATTTTTGGCAATACCACAAACATTGGCTGCTAGGGGCAATGCCAAGTCTCCCCAAAGTTATTCTCATAGGATGACTCCCCAACCAGAGTTTAATCTCTGAAAACCTTTCCCCAGCTGAGAGAACTTCAAGAATCCTCTAGGACTTCCCCAACGAAGTCGTCACCTCTCAAGCAGGCCAGAAACAGGGTTTTATTTCCCCAACAAATGGTAGGATTCCCCAACTTGAGTTTGCCTCTCCAACTACTACAAATCAGAGGACCACAACCCCTTTTCCCCAGTAGACTGCTCTACAATCCCCAACAAGTAACTGTGAAACCTGGACTCGATCAGATATCAGTTCAACTTCGTTTCCCAAGTAGAGCAACGGACGACTAAGACTCCTAAACTTTTTCCCAAGCAGGAATAAACATACTCCCCACAGAGTTTCCAATATTTCCCAGCGGAGTTCTTCTCAAACAACAAAACAGGAATCCCCGGTGCAAACATTCTAAGCAAGGTTTGAAGACACACATACTCTTCAACAGCAATCCAAGATTTAACGACTTCCTGACATTTGTCAAGGATTTATTTTCCCAGACAAAAATACATTCATTAAACATTTCACATTTCATATATCCTATTCTCATACATAATAAGTGCATACGACACCATCTCATTTATTTTGAGAACATCATGACATCACGCATTTCATACATCATGACATTGCATACAACTAACGTTCTACCTTTTTCAGGAAAGATCGATCAACAGATGGTTACCATCAACCTTTTCAAGTTCCAGATTAATACCTGTAGCAAGCCATGAAAACCATTTGTGGACGACTGATTATGGATTAATACCTGTAACAAGCCAGGAAAACTATCTACATAAAGAGATTGAAGATTAATACTTGTAGCAAGCCAGGAAAACTATCTTTCTTTCTCAGGTCAGAGATTAATACCTGAAACCAGACAGGACAACTATCTCGTCGACCAACCTTTTCAAGTTCCAGATTAATACCTGTAGCAAGCTAGGAAAATTATCTGTGGATGACTGATTATGGATTAATACTTATAACAAGCCAGGAAAACTATCTACATAAAGAGATTGAAGATTAATACCTGTAGCAAGCCAGGAAAACTATCTTTCTTTCTCAGGTCAGAGATTAATACCTGAAACCAGACAGGACAACTATCTCGTCGACCAACCTTTTCAAGTTCCAGATTAATACCTGTAGCAAGCCAGGAAAACTATTTGTGGACGACTGATTGTGGATTAATACCTGTAACAAGCCAGGAAAACTATCTACATAAAGATATTGAAGATTAATACTTGTAGCAAGCCAGGAAAACTATCTTTCTCGCTCAGGAAATAGGCTTTAAACTCCTAACATCAACGCCTTATTATGCACAGGCAAACGGTCAAGTCGAAGCAGCGAACAAAGTAGTGATTGGCTTGATAAAAAAGCATGTTGGGAAGAAGCCAAAAAATTGGCATAAGACGTTAGACCAGATCTTGTGGGCCTGTCGAACGTCCCCAAAAGAAGCCATAGGTACAACACCATATAGGCTAACTTTTGGTCATGACGCAGTGTTGCCAGCAGAAATTTGTCTTCAATCTGCAAGGGTTCAGAGACACCATGATATCCCCTCTGAAGTTTATTGGGATATGATGTTAGACGAACTAGTAGATTTAGACGAAGAAAGACTGCGCGCTCTCGACCTACTAAGGCTTCTGAAGAAAAGAGTAGAAGACTCTTACAATAAAAAAGTGAAACCTAAGGCATTCTCGCCTGGAGAATTAGTTTGGAAGGTGATTCTTCCCATGGATCGAAGGGATCGAAGCATGGGAAAATGGTCACCCAAATGGGAAGGACCATTCAGAATCATCCAGACTTTTTCTGGTGGAGCTTATGAAGTCGAAGAGTTAGGTGAAGATAAAAGGCTCTTGAGAGTAAATGGCAAATATTTGAAAAAGTATAAACCTATACTCCAAGAGATCAAAATAAATAGCAGGTAATGACTAAATTAACCATAAATAAGCCAAAATGGAAAATTTTATAAATTAGCCAAAATGGCAATATTGTCAAATACATATTACAATATATGGTTAAAGGGCTGAATCAATCAGAAGGGGATGGAATCTTTGAGTCGAAGGTATTTAGCCTGCTGCAACTCCAGTCTTTTGTTGCACAAGGCATTCGCCTGGGCAAGCTTGGCAATTTGGTCGTCGAAGGCTTGGGCTTTCTCAGCAAACTCTAGGCCTTGTGTGATTTCAGCTTGACTCTCGGTGTTTGAAACAGTCGAGAGAAGTTCCTCCTTGCGCTTAGTATTGGCATTCATCTTGGCCTCTAACTCTTCGATTTGCGCCTTTATGGAAGCATTCTCTCGATCTATGGCATCAATTTCTTCCCGCTTAGATTCCTTTTGCTTCGACAACTCTGCAATTCGAGAAGTCGTCTCTGCTACAACAGTCCATGCAGAAGAGCTTTTGCCATATAACGCTTTAAGCTGGCTGTTGAAGCCCTTTTGTCGCTGATAGTCTGCTGAGACTTGATCAATAATGAAGTATAACTCCATGATAAAGCTCGAAACCTTCGGAGTCACAGCTAGCAAGTCTAATGCGTTCAAAACAGCTCCCAAACACGACGGAGCAGTAGGGTCCCCCTCCAAAGCTTTCATCAAATCTTTCTTGAAGAACTGAGCTTTGACCTTCGTCAAAGCCTCATCGAGAGGAGAAGTCTCAGTGGACTTCCCCGACTGAGTAGAAGCCTCCTGACTAATATCAGATGAACTTCCCTTGCTCTCGATAATGGCATTCAGATAGCCAATGGGATCAGTTTGCTTCAAGAGTGCTAAGTCTTCTTTCGACCTATGCTTTGTTGAGATGGTAACCTTTGCAGCAGCGTTGTCTTGGGGTTGAAGCTATTGAGCAGCGTTTGCTTCGACTTGACTCTCTTCGACTTGAACTTCAGCAGTGCCAGCGTCAGCGTGATCCCCTTCGCCAGCGTCAACGTGATCCCCTTCGTCGTCAGCGTGATCCCCTTCATCATGTTGTTCCTCCGACAGATCAACCACTGGAATCTCCTTTGGTTGTTGATCTTCTGTTTGTTGTTCTTCTGTCTCAGTATTGGCTTCATCTGTTTCAGCATTGGCTTCATCGTTCGCCAAGTCTTTCTCTTGTGGCCTACTGAGTTCAGCAGAATCTAGTGTTTCAGAAGTCTTTGGCGCTGAGTTTTCAGTGGTTTCCTAGAAGAAGAAGAAGAATCTTCTAGGTTAGACGGAGACATAATCGAACGCGAGCATCGACACCTGAGTTAGAAAATGGTCAAAGAAATTACCTGCAGAGGAACTTCAGCCCCTGGGCTGGAATTGTCGCTTTCGACGGGTTTATTGAGAAGAACATTTAGTTCCTCCTCCGTTGGCTCTTCAATAATTACTGGAGGTGGCCTGGGTTTTCTCCCAGCAACCTTTATTCTGATTGTTCGAGTCTCAGGAGAAGGAACATCCTTCTTCAGTTTTCGCCTTTTAAGAGGAGCAGGGGGAGAGTCGTCTTCTTCGTCACTCCCAGATTCGACCGTCAGTGCAGGTCGTTTCTTGGGTGAAGGTGCCTAAAAACCAAATTGGAGTTCGATTTAGAAGCTACATCGAAAGTCAGAATATTAAAGCCAGAAGAAAATAATAAAGGTCTGGTTACCGGTGCAGAAGGTTTTTTCGAAGGACCTTCCCCCTGATGGCTTGTTGTAGTTTTCACCGGTGCTATAGTTTTCGCCGGTGGTTGAGGTTTTGTCAAGGGACCTCCTCCCTGATGGCCTTCTGCAGCTTTCTTGGCTACAGGCTTTCGAACAACTGAAAGAAGACAAGTTATAATTAACAGGCTACCAGTCGAAATGGAAAGACAAAATAATTTGGAGAGTGAACTTACACTTCTTTATTTTGTCCAGGACTAGAACAAAAGACTTCTGAAGTTCGTCCACAAAGTCCTTCTCGTCGAAGAACTCTTCAGCGTAGTAACTTTTCCACCACTCTTCGAAGGATGGTGAGCAGAGAAAGTTAAGCTGATAGTCGAACAACGAAAGGACTGTTCGACCAGCATACCTGCCGATATGCTTGGTGGCAGCGTCTTCAGTGTAGTCGTTGCAAAAATATAACATGGATTTCTCCCTGGGAAAAATAGGAGAAGGAAGTGTTTGAATGATACCAAACTGGCGAGAGACCAAGTTTGGTTGATACGCGATCAAGCTCAAGTGGGTCTTGGAGCTCTTGAAGCGTAGGGGCATTATTCTAGGTGTGAGAAATGCTTCCCACATTATTGTATGTTCTTCGACCTGAGGGTCACCTGACGACTTAGGATGGGGCCTTGTGAACCACTCTAGACCAACCTTTCGTCGAGCAAAGGGAGCCATGGTCGAAGCAAATTCTTTTCTTCTTGAAAACATCAAGACGAAGTTTGCAAAAGTTTGTTGAAGCTCCAACCCATCTTCAGTCGGGGTCAGTAGAGCCAATCTGGTGCCTTCGATGCGTCTATTTGCTATCTCCAGAGCTTGCTCATTTATTTGAGTCTTCTGGGGTAAGAAAGACTCGAAAGTGGCATTGAGCCACAGCTGAAGTAGCCAAAAAGGTCCTGCAAGCAACAGGCTGGCTCTATTCTCGATGATCTTCAACAGAGTCGCTCCGCTGCTAATCGACTCGTATAGATTCGCCAAGATCAATTCTGCCAAACAAATATTTTGGCCATGGTGGAGTTGGGTGGCGAGGGTGACCATCTTCTTTGTCACCTGTAAAGACTTTGTGCAGAACACAAAGCGTGACAGCCATAGGGCTAGAAACGCGATATGTTCTACATCCGACACGATGGCTGTCGACCTATCATGGTAATGGTTGATATATGTGGTGTAGGTGGGCTTCGTAGCTGAGAATCCAATCTGATCCTCCGACATTTCCTCTGGGTCGAAATAATCCCCAGTGGGTCGAAGGCCAGTGATGGCGGCCACGTCGAAAAGCGTGGGTGTCAGCATTCCACAAGGAAGGTGGAAGGTGAAATGGGTGTAATCCCAGAAAAGTAAGGAGGCTATCAACATCTCAGGGGAGTAGTTGAGACCCGTCTTCGACAGCATAACCAGGTCGAATATCCCCATATCCTTCCAGATCGAAGCCTGGCTTTTTTCCATTTTTTCCAACCAAGCATTGTAGTCAGAAGTGAGGCTAGGGCTAGACCTGAAAGCCCTAACACCCCTATTGAAGAAGCGAAGATCAATTTTCTCCTTAGCGGGATCTTCGTTATCCTCTGCATCTTTTTTAGAGCATCCAACAGGTTTGAGCTTTTCAAGCACTGGAAAGAAGCTTTTGATCATCATGGCTTCAGCGATGCTTGGGTTTAGCGGGCCAGACATGGTGAAGATTTGGTTGGAGTATCCAACCGGAATCATGAGTTGGTGTGAATAGGCTTCACGTTCAGCAATGTCTAGGGGTTCAGGAACCCTTCGTTGGCCTGTAGGAGTAACTATGGGGACAGTGGAGAAGATCTTGGGTTTAGCATTTCTGGAAGGGATGTTAGAACTAGGAGCGGTAGAAGAACCTGAGGCCATTGTTGATGTTAAGGTTGAAGATGAAGTGAAGAACAAGATGTTTGCAAAGTTTGCAGAGATTTTGTGTTCAAGGAAGTTTGAAGGCAGGATAGCGTGAAAAAGTCCCACAATAGGTACTTGGCGCTATTTATAGTAGTTGGGAAATCCCCAAATTCGAGGCCATTTAATGCCATTTAATGTTGCAGAAGATAGTGGGACACGTGGCGTCCCCCTGTTGACATAGCCGTTCTGCAGAAATGAAAGGGTGCAGCGTGCGCCCTTGTTTTTTGGAAATTGTCATGATGACAATTTGTGAAAAGACATTTGGCATGCTGCACGCCGTACTGAGGTGACGTCTTAGGTACGGATGAAATGATGGCTTTTTCTTGGGATTATCAGTGGTTGGTAGAAGACAAAAAGTGCACAGTTTAATTGGTGACTAAGAATGAAAAGACAGGTGTCGAATGGAATTTCAAAGAATGCCTTTTTCTTTTCAGAGTTGAAATAAGGCATTCTTGGGGGGCAATTTATTGGCTCCTAAATTTGACACCCTTGTTTTTATTTATATCAGCCATTAAAGCTGAAGGATGGTTTAGACCAGCTGGGTCTATCGAAGTGCTCATCAGAAGATGGCAATGTACTTAGAGAATTTCTTCCAAGGGAGAATTTGGTTGCCTTCGACGTCGAAGGTGTTTCTCGTCGAAGATGCTTCTCGACGAAGGTGTTCGATTGTTCAGAGTGGAACGGTTTGAGATTCAAACGTTTGGAGGGAAAACGGTTCCCAGCGGTTACCAAGTGCAACGTGCCAAGATCTGGAGCGTCGAACGCTGTGAACGTGCCAAGTGGAGTCATCTCGAAGCAGTGTAACTGCCCGACGGTTACTTGGGATGCGTTTAGTATAAATATTAGTAGTTCACGCAGTTTTTCGCGTGTGTTCACAATTATATACAAGTCACTCATATAGATTCGAGTACCCAGCGTGAGAGAAAGAATTGTTGAGAATGTATGTGTGAAACACCACTTTTATTAATCAAAGTCATTTATTTTCCAGAAACTTTACTTGCTTTCTCCTTTACTTTTCCAGTCGAAAGCCTTTATTTCAAGCCTTTCTTTATTTTATCAAGTTCTCTTCTTCATGCAATTTACATTCTTCATGCAATTTACATAAAACTTCTTTATTTTCTCGTCATTTAACCATTACCAAATTAATCAAAACCCCAAAATCAACCATGTCTTAGGATCAATCTGATCGATCCTGCGAGTCACCAAATAAGTAACCTTTTGGAAGATCAGCGGTTGTTTACCAATTCCCACGGTAAACAAATTGGCACACCTGGTGGGACCGTGTGTTGATTTTGAAGTTTAACAAAATATCATCTTTTTCGAGAAGTATTGCATGTTATTGAGAAGTGGTAGAATATACACTAACAATACCAATACTGCCAGAAGAAGAGAAGCGATGGCGAATCCGCCAAACAATAACGAAATCCCACAAACGAATGTGGGAACAACAGTTATCCCAACCGTAAGTGAAGCGATAACTGCTGGTTCAACACCTGCAGTGACGGTCACAACGACGGGGCCATTACCTCCTTTCACTGGCCCCAGAGTACCTTTGGGAACTCCCCCACCAAGGGGAAATATAGGCACAAGGCCTTATGTTCCCCCAGGATTTATGACAGGCGGTCAAAATCGAGAACCACTCTATGGCATGCCAACTTCTGACTTGGCTAGCCTGACGAATGCTGCGTCCACTTTTTCAGACCCTTTAGTGAGTGCCTCTTCGCCACTCCAAGGTTCTGGAGTAGGTATGGCGAACAGAAATAGGACCCAACTCTTAGGAGGAACGTCCCAATTAGCACATGGCCTTACAAATGCCTCGACAGCAGTCTTGAGGCAACAAATGGACGAAAGCAACCATGATATGGTTCAAATGTTGGCACAAACTTTAAGTACAGTGCTGAATCCTCTAATACAAAACACCACCCAATCGAATCAGCAAATGACAGCGCAAATGACGCGCCTGGCTGACTTTTTTGGGGTACCCCAACCGATTCGACAGCCCCAAAGGGCGTAAATAAGGGGAAACCAAGGTATACTCTTAGAGGAAGAAACCACTATCAACCAAGGCCAGCAGCCTGTCGAAGAAAACCTTAGGGCACGATTGGAGCAGCCTGTCGAAGAACCTAGGGTTATAACCCCAGAGGTAAGGTTAGTTAACAGAAACCAAAATGCTGACGAAGTGGTTCAGCATATCCAATACCAAAATATGGGTTTGGAAAATAATCTGGCAGCCATGATCGAAAGAATCATGACTCAAAATGGGATGAACATGGGCTTTCATAGGCCCAATTTCACATCCCCACTGTCAGAATACGTGTTACAAACAGACTTACCTCCTAGATGTAAAGTCCCTAAGTTCACTAAATTCTCTGGGGACACGACAGAATCTACTGTCGAACATGTGGCGAGATACTTGATCGAAGCAGGAGATATTTAAAACAACGAAAACCTGAGGATTAAGTACTTCCCAAGTTCTTTAACAAAGAACGCTTTTACTTGGTTTACAACTCTTCCCCCCAATTCGATCCATCATTGGACCCAGTTGGAGAGATTGTTCCATGAGCAATTCTACATGGGACAAACCAAGATAAGCCTGAAAGAATTGGCCAGTGTAAAGAGACGTTTCACTGAACCTATAGACGAATATCTAAATAGGTTTAGGTTGCTCAAAGCAAGATGCTTTACACAAGTTCCAGAATATGAGTTAGTCGAAATAGCCGCAGGCGGTTTAGATTATTCCATTAGGAAGAAGTTAGACACTCAATACCTGAGAGACATGGCCCAATTGGCCGATAGAGTTCGACAGGTAGAACGCCTCAAAGCTGAGAAAGCCAAGGCAACGAAAACTCATAAAAGAGAGAGGATAGCGTATGTTGAGATGGATGACGAAGATCCAGAAACCTTCGACGAAACTATAACTGTCGAAGAAGGCGAGGTCGATTTAGCGGAACTAAAACAAGGGCCACCATACTCTTGCAAACTGTTAGTCCCCTCAAGTGGGAAAAATCCCACTGGTCCAGAAAGGACCAACGATAGGTTCCCCAAAAAGACTTATAGTTTTGATATTACAAAATGTGATGAAATCTTTGACTTGCTTGTAAAAGATGGCCAAATGATAGTACCCCCAGGGGTAAAAGTGCCTCCTCTTGATCAAAGAAAGAAGAGAGGCTTTTGTAAATATCATAATTTTCTGGGCCATAAAACGTCTCAATGTTTTCTTTTCAGGAATCTTGTGCAAGACGCTATCGAAGAAGGGAGGTTGAAGTTTGCTGACAAGACCCCCATGACTGTGGACTCTAACCCGTTGTAGGCTGAAGCCCATTATGCTGAACCTTCAGAGGTGAACGTGATCGAGGCATCCAGAAGCCAGTCGAAGAGGCCAGGAATCACAATGGTCGAAGTCTCAAAGGACCATGTCAACATGCCAATCTTTGGCAGTTTTTCTGGGAATCTATCCAGAAAGACAATTGAAGCGGTTCAAAAGGCGGTCGAAAGCCCAAAGCTGGAGACAGTTGGAGCCCAAAAATCTGGAACAAAACCCAGTTCTCACTTGGCTGCAGTTCAAGGCCAGACAGAGGATGTGATCAGTGGATCTGGAACTGACTGTTTAACGCTGGTTCGCGAAATGTCGCGGAAGCAAGAGTCGCCACCGTCTTTTATTTTCTCCAAATGGAAAGGACAAAAGCACAGAAAAATTCCTTAAAGAGATTGCTCTCGGTTCGGGAGGTAGATTATAGAAAGGGAAGGTGTTAGCACCCTTTCTATCCATGGTTATCCATGGGCTCTTAGATACTTGCTCAATGTGTTTTCAAAATGGTTTGTTTGCTTTTCAACTGTGGGTTTTTAAAAAAGTTTCTTTGAAAGTTTCAGATCGACTCTTGTGTCAGAGTGTTTGAAAAATTGTTTTGAAAGCTTTTGAAAAGTGTCGGTGTGAAAAGATTTTTGTTTGTTTTTGAAGAGAGCAAGTATCTACGAGAACCTACCTACCCTAAGGAATTCGTCTGTGTAAATGTCCTTTAAAGTAGTGCCATCCCACCATTGAGAGGTAGGTAGCACCACCGTTGGAGGTGTTCGGGTCAATTCGAGTTTGTAGGGACATGGTGATCACCAGAGCAATGGGAAGACACCTTAGAAGCTACCCTCATGCCAGGTTCCCGGATCATGAGGACTTACTAAGACATCCTCTACTCGACGATCACCTTTCGAAAGGCAACAGTGAGGCGTACCCTAGGGGTGGTGTGTGTGAATTGTGTGTCATGTTTCAGTTATTTGTCTTGTCATGTTTGTTGTGTTCTACGCTTGTTTTTTATTTAAGGTCATTCATTCTTGCATGCATATTTAACAGTTGAAAGAGTGCGGAAAAGTAAATTCTAAAGCTATTACAAATGGCGCGGGTCCACATCGCCAAAATTAAACCGGACCCGATTTAGCGGAAAATAAATAATGCGAAGAAATAAAAGTGCGAAAAGTAAAATTACAATGCTTTGGGAGAGATACAAAATTATAATTAACGATAAAAATAAATCATGCGAAATTAAATGATTAACGACGGGCGTTGGACCCTTTTGCAAAATATTAACAGTTTAATGAGAATTAAAAATTAAAATGTTTTTGTTATTTTGTGTTTTTTTAGATTTAATGAGAAAAAGAAGTCAATTAAATTAAACGGCGAACCCTAATTCTAATATTTTTTATTTATTATGAAAGAATTAAATTAAGATCTAAATTAAACCTAAAATTTATTATGTACAATTTTTAATTTATGAAAATAAAATAATAAATAAATAATATTGTTATTCTGAAAAAAAAGGGAAAATTAAAAAAAGAAAATAAAAAGTTATTTAAACCTAAATTCTATTTTTTTGGATTTTTTTATAAAAAGATTAAAGCTATAACCTAATTAACCTAAATTATTTACATATATTAGTTTATTGATGAAAATAATTAAAATTAAAAATTATATTTTTATTTGGACATTTTTTATTTTTATGATGTTTTTTGTATTTTTTGTAAAAAAGGATATTTAATTAAATCAGAAAATAAATAAACAAATAAATAATTAAAATAATAAAAGATAAAAGAAAATTAGAAAAGATAGAACCAGGGGGGTTTTCTGTCCCATTATGGAGGTGTAAATTTGAGAAGCCTGGCCCAATTGGGTTTTGAATTTCGCTGACTTTTTGGATTGCGTATAACACGTTGACTGGTCTATGGTATGTTCTTTGAATTTAAGCCTTTGATCTGTACGCACTGGACGCGTGTATGGTGAGATACTGATGGAACATGGTACGTTCCAACGTGGTGCCTGCACGGGAACGAGGATAGAAAAATAATATGAAGCATTATACAGACCTGGGGATCGAACCCAGGTCTTGCACTTCACCAGCCAACACCTGGACCACTATGCCATTTAGCGCGTTGTTAACATATAATATCAATTAAACAATATAAGAGAAAAGCAAAGCTAATGGAAATCAGCGCGCCAATTTTTAAAACAGCGAATGATTGATTGACACGATTCCATCTCCTTCATCGTCCCTGTAAAACGAAACACTATGAGAACGGTTTTCTTAGCGTTGCAGAAGGGTGCCTATTGGAAAATAGCGATTAGAACCCTGTGCTTCATAAATTGTTCGCGAGTATGTGGATCTTTTCGTCTTAATCTGCTCAACTCAACCATGATACTCACGAGCCCTAATTTCTCCTCTACGCAAAAGCCCTATTTCAAGAAACCTGTAACCCTAAGTTTTGGCAATGGCATAATCGTATATGGTCAATAAAAACGCAATTAAACACCACAGTTAGCTTTAGAACTTCACAAAGAATAAGAATCAACAAACAAAATTCATGAAAAATGCTTAGAATATGATATGCGATTTGGAAATTTTTGCTTCACAGTTTGAGGTCGTGATACCGTTTCAGGGTGTTTTTGCTGAGGTTAATGATTGAGAGATGTTCAAGAATGTCTCAGGATGCTATTGGAACGAAAATTGAGGCTTGAATCCACTCCTAAGGTTGATTTCAGTGTTTGAGTTTTTTGTGAAAAATTTCAATATGGCAAATGTTCTTGGGGCGCAGCTTGCAGTCTAAGCTCATTAGGGTTGTGATGCTGAGTATGTATAGAGCATGTTAGGTCAAAAAGATTGAATAAAATCCATTGAATTCATTGTTTGAAGATTTGATTTGCTTAAGAATCTTTTCTAATCTTTTCATGTGCATTTTGGTGTCAATTAGTTCCAATCAAGCCAAAACCTTCTATATTAGCATGTGCACGAAATCTCAAGTTCAAATCATGCATAAAAAGATTTGTTTAGGTCAAATTTATATTTTTCATATATTAAAATGATTTAAATGAATATAAATTAATATAAATTCAAATAAATAATTAAAAAATATGAGAATACTTCCCTTTGGGCCTAATGGTCGTGCATAGGCTTGGCATGAAGAAACTTGGAAGAAAAATGGGCCCATTTGCATTTTTAGGCCTTTTGCATCAATGTTGACTTTTCAAAATTCCCAAAAATTTCCCAACTTCCACAAGGCATAACTTGGTCAATTTTTAAGCTTTTCACATGTTCTTGGACATTTTGGAAAGGTCTTTGAGTCCTTTAACCAATGCCTTTGGTCCCATGTCATTTTGATTTACCAATCTCAAGTTATGGCCTTTGACTTAAAGTCACCTTTTGTTGACTTTTGAAAATGACCTATAATGTTGAAATTGATAACTTTTTGTGAGAGCATTTCTTGGACTTGGAATATGAAGATGAGTTGTAGGAAATGTCTTTCTCTTCAAAATGAGCTTTGGATGGAATTTTTCTGATAATCCATGTGAAAGTTATGCCTTGGTCAATTTCAGTTGACTTTTTCAGCTGTCCAAATATAGCAACTTTTGCATCTTTGATGATTTCTGAGCCAAATCTTGAAAATCATGATCAAGCATTGATCAAATGATGTTTGTGGCTTCAAAATGATATGTTGACCAAAAATTTGAACTTTTGACTGTCAAATGACCATTTTGCCCCTACAGTTGACTGTAGTGCAATCTAGGGTTTTGACTGTGCAATTTTGAACTGAATGCCTTGAAACTTGACATGAGGATACTTGACCATCTTTGTAAGCATATGAGACTTGATTGGGCCTTTGAAAAGTTCATTTGCTTGACCAGAACTCAAACCCTAGTTTTGACTGTATAGGAGACAGTTGAGCTGCACAACCCTGGGGGAATTTTGTGACCTTGACTTGACAAATCTTGATGAATATGGGAGGGCAAATTTTGGGGTACAACAGTTGCCCCTGTTCAATCTTCTTAGACCTGAGGATGCAGATTGGCTGACGTGCCTTTCGTAATCCGAGGGTAGAAGATGATTGGACACTAGAGTGCCCAGAAATTTGCGCTCACATAGTAGTGTGATGATGAGGGAATGGGCTTATAGATGCCATTTATAGGTTGCTGGATAGGGTGATGGGCTTATAGATGCCATCTGGATGTTGATTGCGTAGGAGATTCCTTAGCGAGAACCTGCATACCTGCAAAACAGGAAAATGAGTACCTGACACATCGCAGGAGCTGATCTTAGATGCTTGATATGTCCTGACTGGTTACAGGAGCTGAATCTGGAGCTTCAAACGCTGATGAATGAACCAGGGATGGTTACTGCCTTAGCATGAATGGTAAGAGAGTCCTGAATGATTTCAAACTTCAACAACGCTCGTTGAGAAAATCTTGGTGAGGATTACCATCTTCGTAGTGTCAGGAAGAGAACCGAAGGACATTATAATCTCAAAGGGAGTCACCTCACTCACCGTTGGAGAGGGAACTATAGGAAATTATAATCTGGAAGAAAATATCACCTCACTCGCCGTTGGAGAGGGAAACATCTTGAAAGGGAATTACCACCTCACTCGCCGCTGGAGAGGGGACCATAAGAGAATATCACCTCACGCTCATGCCGGAGAGGGGAACATCTGAAGAAGGAATTACCACCTCACACGCCGTTGGAGAGGGGACCATAAGAGAATATCACCTCACGCTCATGCCGGAGAGGGGAACATCTGAAGAAGGAATTACCACCTCACACGCCGTTGGAGAGGGGACCATAAGAGAATATCACCTCACGCTCATGCCGGAGAGGGGAACATCTTGAAGAAGGAATTACCACCTCACACGCCGTTGGAGAGGGGACCATAAGAGAATATCACCTCACGCTCATGCCGGAGAGGGGAACATCTGAAGAAGGAATTACCACCTCACACGCTGTTGGAGAGGGGACCATAAGAGAATATCACCTCACGCTCATGCCGGAGAGGGGAACATCTGAAGAAGGAATTACCACCTCACACGCCGTTGGAGAGGGGACCATAAGAGAATATCACCTCACGCTCATGCCGGAGAGGGGAACATCTTGAAGAAGGAATTACCACCTCACACGCCGTTGGAGAGGGGACCATAAGAGAATATCACCTCACGCTCATGCCGGAGAGGGGAACATCTTGAAGAAGGAATTACCACCTCACACGCCGTTGGAGAGGGGACCATAAGAGAATATCACCTCACGCTCATGCCGGAGAGGGGAACATCTGAAGAAGGAATTACCACCTCACACGCTGTTGGAGAGGGGACCATAAGAGAATATCACCTCACGCTCATGCCGGAGAGGGGAACATCTGAAGAAGGAATTACCACCTCACACGCCGTTGGAGAGGGGACCATAAGAGAATATCACCTCACGCTCATGCCGGAGAGGGGAACATCTGAAGAAGGAATTACCACCTCACACGCCGTTGGAGAGGGGACCATAAGAGAACTTCTACTGAGTCTTTATCAGAAAAACCTGTTTGGAGTCGATTTAACTGGACTGGAGAAGTCCTTGAAATATGTTTGAGAATTTCAACTGCATCTTTCCTGAAAGGTAAAGGTCAGTTATATGCAATGCATGATATGGATCCAGCAATGATGTTCTCAATATGGATGCGATTTATATGACATGATGCGTACATGCATGCTATAACGATGTATGTGATGATTTATGTATGTTTTCGTCTAGGAAAATAAATCCTTGACGGGTGCCGGGAAGTCATATCCTGGGCTGATGTTGAGGAAGAGATTTTGCTTCCGCTGTGGATGATTCGTTGTAAGAATACCGGTAGGAGAAGATGACTCCGTTGAGGAATAAACTTGGCAAATGAAATAATTCTGCGGGAGAAAAGATACTCTAGCGATCATGCTGGGGAGCGCTACTCTGTGGGGATAGCGATGCTTTGCTGAGTTGATGAAGATAACTCCGCTGGGGATACCGTTGATGAGTTATGCTGGGGGTAGGAAGATACTTTGCCGAGGACGCTCTTTCCGTGGCTTTTGGCTGAGGATAACCCAGTTATATCCTGTTACGGAAATAACTCTTTAAATCAAGCCGGGACGACGCGTTCGTGCTCTGAGGATAAGCTTCCAGAATCTACTGGGGATAAGCTTACTGCTTGGGGGTATGAACTCCAAATTTCTTGGGGAACTGGATTGGACTCTGTTGTACCCCAAAATTTGCCCTCCCATATTCATCAAGAATTATCAAAGTCAAGGTCACAAAATGCCCCAAGGGTTGTGCAGCTCAACTGTCTCCTAGACAGTCAAAACTAGGGTTTGAGTTCTGGTCAAGCAAATGAACTTCTCAAAGGCCCAATCAAGTCTCATATGCCTACAAATGTGGTCAAACACCTTCATGTCAAGTTTCAAGGCATTCAGCTCAAGATTGCACAGTCAAAACCCTAGATTGCACTACAGTCAACTGTAGGGGCAAAATGGTCATTTGGCAGTCAAAAGTTCAAATTTTTGGTCAATATATCATTTTGAAGCCACAAACATCATTTGATCAATGCTTGATCATGATTCTCAAAATTTGGCTCAGAAATCATCAAAGATGCAAAAGTTGCTATATTTGGACAGCTGGAAAAGTCAACTGAAATTGACCAGGGCATAACTTTCACATGGATTATCAGAAAATTTCCATCCAAAGCTCATTTTGAAGAGAAAGACATTTCCTACAATTCATCTTCATGTTCCAAGTCCAAGAAATGCTCTCACAAAAAGTTATCAATTTCAACATTATAGGTCATTTTCAAAAGTCAACAAAAAGTGACTTTAAGTCAAAGGCCATAACTTGAGATTGGTAAATCAAAATGACATGGGACCAAAGGCATTGGTTAAAGGACTCAAAGACCTTTCTAAAATGTCCAAGAACATGTGAAAAGCTTAAAAATTGACCAAGTTATGCCTTGTGGAAGTGGGGAAATTTTTGGAAATTTTTGAAAGTCAACATTGATGCAAAAGGCCTAAAAATGCAAATGGGCCCAATTTTCTTCCAAATTTCTTCATGCCAAGCCTATGCACGACCACTAGGCCCAAAGGGAAGTATTCTCATATTTTTTAATTATTTATTTGAATTAATATTAATTTATATTCATTTAAATGATTTTAATATATGAAAAATATCAAACTTAACCTAAAAAAATCTTTTCATGCATGTTTATCCATAATATTTCGTGCATATCCCAATTAGGCGAATTTGGATGAGATTGGATCATGATTGAATAAAAATCACATGAAAAAAGATTGGAAAAAGATATTAAGCAAATCAAATCTTAAACCATTGAATTCATGAGATTCTATCCAACTTTGTTGACCTAACATGTTCTATACATACTCAGTACCACAAACCAAAACCCTAGAGACTGCAAGCTGCGCTCATACACAATACACAAACTTGAAAATTTTCCAAGAATTCCAAAACTGAATTCAGAGTTCAAGACCGATTCAAGCTTCCAAACCTATCCAAAAAGCTTCAGTGGCAATTACTGGACACGTTCCAACCATTAGAATCAAGTCAGACCTCAAGAATTGGTAATGGGACCTGTGACTGTACAACGAAAAGTTCTTAAACGCATATCATAATTTAAGCATCTTTCTTGATTTTTATTTGTGGATTCATGATTGTTGTTTTGTTCTGATGCTAACCATGCTAATGAATTTCGTTTTTGTGCAACACACGCGATATTACCATGAACAATCTTTAGGGTTTCAGGAACTCAAAAAGAGGGTTTCTTTCATACGGCAAAATTAGATAACGAGACCAAGCCTAACAAACTCAGGACCTTTGGACGATCCGATTCCACTAGTCGCGCCATTTTTATGTTTGCATATAGCCTAATCGCTATTTTGAAAACATGCATATATTGGGGGGGTTCAAAACCCCCGTTAAATGTTTGATATTTTTCAGGCAGAAAGAAGCGTGAGGAAGACGATGATCTGGCAATCACTGGTTGGTTCATTTGAACCAGCGCGCGTTTTTTTGTGCCTAGTGGCCACTAACCAGATTCTCTTTACATTATTCATTCATTAATATATAATAAAAGTGATCAAAGTGGTTCAGTGGCAGGTGGAAGGCATTGGCAAGGCGTGAGACCTGGGTTCGATTCCCAGGTCTTCAACAATTTCATGTTATTTTTCAAAAGCTAATCCTATGCAGGCACGCTCTTAAGGATCACCATATGTCCTCCTCACCTATTGTCCACGCGTCCCACAAAAGCAAGTCAAAGGCATGGATTGAAGGCCTACCATGGAAGCTGGTCAACGTGTCCCACATAATCCAAAAAGGTCAACGAAAACTGAAGCTCAATGGGCTTAAATTACCAGGCCTGAACCTCCACTTGGGGACTACCCCCCCCCCTGGTTTGACTTTCTTTTTTATATTTCATTCTTTTTAATTGTTATATTATTTTCTTATTTTCATTGGTTTTCATTAATTAATTATTTTCATCAAAATAACAAAAACATACAAAAGTCAAAAAAATAAAAAATGTAATATTTATGATTATTTTTAAACATGTAAATAATTTAGGTTAATTAGGCTATCATTTTAATCTTTCTAATAAAAAATCAAAAAGTAGAATTTAGGTTTAAACAACTTTTTATTTTCTTTTTTTAATTTTCCTTTTTTTCAGAATAATATTATTTATTTATTTATTTTCTTATTTTAACTGTACATAAATTAATTTAGAGTTTAATTTAGGTTTAATCAAAAAAAAACTTTCATAATAAATAAAAAATACTAGAATTAGGGTTTGTCTTTCAATTTAATTTCAATTAATTTCCTTCCCTTATTAAATTTAAAAAACACAAAATACCAAAAATATTATTTTCATTTAATTTCAATCTTTAATTCATTAATTTAATTATTGTGGTAAAAGGGTCCAACGCCCTAGTTCGTTTAATTCCTTTATTTTCGCGCATTTACTTTATATCGTTTAAATGATTTTGTAATTGCCCCGAAGCCATGTAATCTTGAATTCCTTGCACTTTTTATTGCTCTTTTACTTTCCGCTAAATCGGGTCCTGGAAATTTTGGCGATGTGGACCCGCGCCATTTGTAATAATCGTAGATTTACTTTCCCGCAACCTTATAACTGTTAAAAAAGCATAAAAGACTGTATGGACTTAAATTAAAATCAAGCGTAGAACACGACAAACATGACAAGACAAACAAACTGAAACATGGCACACGATTCGCACACACCACCCCTAGGGTACGCCTCACTGTTGCCTTTCGAAAGGTGATCGTCGAGTAGAGGACGTCTTAGTAAGTCCTCATGATCCGGGAACCTGGCATGAGGGTAGCTTCTAAGGTGTCTTCCTGTTGCTCTGGTGATCACCATGTCCCGAACCTCGAATTGACCCGAACACCTCCAACGGTGGTGCTACCTACCTCTCAATGGTGGGATGGCACTACTTTAAAGGACATTTACACAGACGAATTCCTTAGGGTAGGTAGGTTCTCAAGGATACTTGCTCTCTTCAAAAACAAACAAAAATCTTTTCACCAACACATTTTCAAAAAGCTTTCAAAGCAATTTTTCAAACACTCTGACGTACGAGTCGAACTGAAATTTTTCAAAGAAACTTTTTAAAACCCACATTGAAAAGCAAGCAAACAATTTTGAAAACACATTGAGCAAGTACCTAAGAGCCCATGGATAACCATGGATAGAAAGGGTGCTAATACCTTCCCTTTCTATAACCTACCTCCCGAACCGAGAGCAATCTCTATAAGGAATTTTTCTGTGCTTTTGTCCTTTCCATTTGGAGAAAATAAAAGACGGTGGCGACTCTTGCTTCCGCGACATTTCGCGAACCAGCGTTAAACAGTCAGTTCCAGATCCATCGATCACAGAACTGGCGACTCTGCTGGGGATATAAACTTAAAGTGAGGTGTACCTTAGGGCTAGCTTATAACTATGTTTTCAATTGTCTTCCTTGTGTGCTTTAAATTGTGGGTTGCTTGGGAGTTCTATAGGTCCTACACCCGGATCTGGGGGATACCTTTCTTAGAAAGTAGCAACAAGGCTGTGAGGGAACTGTGCGGGGTATACCGACACGGTTGAAACAGTCTGCTACGTTGATGTGGCACTTTGGTGTGTACCGGTAACCCTTGAGTTCAGTCAAGGAGAGTACGGGGCCTCCGCGTGGTGTCGTGAAGCATCAACAGACCTTAGGAACCTTAATTGAACTATCTTGGCCTCTTTAGGGTAGTGAGATCACTGACTTTGGTGCAGTCCGAGGTTGGTGGATACTCGATACTACGCTCAATTGAGGTTTGCTTTCCTGGAATATTTCGGTCGCCAGTTCAGTGGCTAAATCGAAACGATGAACAATGAAAGCAACCCCGTGATATTGGGAACCTTAGAACCCGGTTACTTTGATTAGGACAGGTATGAACCCACCAACTCAAGAGGGTATTACCCAGACCCCATGCTGGCCTTAAACCTTAAGGGCTTGTCTTGTGTGCCTTGTTTGCCCTACATGTTTGTCTTTGTAAATATCTGTGGTGTGTTTAATCATAGCATCATGACATCATCCAGCATCATATGCATTGACTAACCATTTCAGGGGTTCGAATTTTCATCTTTGTTCTTGTTTTGTAGGACATGGAAACTGCTCGTAGAAAGACAATTCAGGTCAATCTTGTAAGGATCCCTCCTCAGCTTAAGGAGCTTATATCCAGGATTCCCGAGAACTCTTCATTCAGTGACAGGCATGGAAGCCTCATCAGCTTGGTCAACACCAACATTGAGGAAGATATGATAAAGGTCTTGTTCCAGTTCTTTGACCCTCTGCATCACTGCTTTACCTTCTTGGACTATCAGTTGGTACCTACACTGGAGGAGTTCTCCCGGCTCCTGAAGATCCCTATCCTTGATCAGCTGCCTTTCAACGGCACAGAAAGGGAACCTAAGCTGGAAGAGATTGCTAAAGCCTTGCACCTACAGTCATCTGACCTCAAGGGACATTGGGAAGTTAGAAGTGGCGTCAAAGGGTTCTTAGCCAAGTTTCTGTTTGAGAAAGCCCTTGAATGTTGGAACTCTCTTGATTTGCAAGCTTTTGAAGAAGTGGTAGCCCTCCTTGTTTATGGTTTGGTACTATTCCCTAATCCAGATCAGCTTATCGATATCAGTGCCGTCCAGATCTTTATGTCCAGAAATCCCATACCTACACTGCTGGGGGACATCCTTCACTCATGTTACACTCGAACCATGAGAAAAAGAGGTGTCCTTATGTGTTGCACTCCTCTCCTGGGAAGGTGGTTTATTTCGCACCTTCCCCAACCAGTCCTGAAGAATGAGCGGGGTTTGAGATGGTCACAACGGTTGATGACTCTTACACATGCAGATATACATTGGTGCCCTAGATCCAGAGGAGATGTCACTATCATTGATCGTTGTGGGGAGTACCCTAATGTTCCTTTACTTGGAATCAGAGGAGGTATTACTTATAGCCCATGCCTGGCTTGGAGACAGTTTGGTTACGCTCGGAGGGATGGTCCTCATGACATGTTAATTCCCGACGTAGTTTTTGACTTCGACAGTGATACTCAAGGACTTCGTCAGAAATTTATCAGAGCCTGGAGGATGCCCAGTAGGATAAACAGCAAGACACTGGGGCACAGGAACTCCATCCCTTTGGAGCCCTATCTCAAATGGGTGCGCGCCCGTTCTCAGAAGTTAGTGATGCCTTATCCTCACATGCTTCCAGTAATCAAAGAGCCTGTCTTGGAAGGGGAAGTGTCTCATGTTATTCAGCACCCTGATATGCCCACATCCTGGGAAGAGATGCAGAAGAGCTGGATTCAGCTTAAGGAGGAAAGGAATTCTTTGGAGACTAATCTGCATGCCAGTGAAAAGAAAGTCTTGGAGCTCACCCGTCTGCTGCACGAGGAGAGGAACCTCAACACCTACATAGCTCCGAAGAGGATGCGCAGTGTATTTTGGGATTGACTTGACTTTTGTATTTCCTTTTTGCCCACGAGGCCTTGATGTATTAAACAATGATTTCTTTAATGATAACGTGTGTTCTTTTCTTGTCTACAATGAATTTGAACTTTCGAACCCTTGAATGCATTGCATACGCATTTCATACATCATGTGCATAGCAGGTTTTTCCCTTTTTTCAGGTTGCTTACAGTTCTTCGCTGTTTATTTCAGCATCATGAATTCCGGATCTGAATCAACTGAGACTTCAATCAAGGCTCTCCAGGCGCAGAATGCGCAGTTTCAAGAAATGATCATGGGTCTAGCTAAAGGCCAAGAAGAGCTGAAGGCCATGCTCCTGAAGAAGGAGAAGAAGAAGAAAAGAAGGACTGTTCTATTCAACTCGGGCCGAAGGTTGGGTAATACTCTGCACCAAGAAGAGGTTGTTTCTTCTGTTGGCAAAAGTCCTTCTCAGGCAGAAGCAAGGGTTCCTAGTCCGGTGGTCTCCGACAACGAGACAGATTTTGATGAAGAGCAGTACCCTCCTGAAGACAACAAGTATAAACAACTGGAGGACAGGCTGAAAGCTATGGAGGTGCAACAGACACCTGGGCTGGACTTCGGAGATCTGGGTTTGTCGACTGGTATAATTATCCCGCACAAGTTCAAAGCTCCAACCTTTTCCAAGTATGACGGGGCATCCTGTCCCAAGCTGCATTTGAGGTCTTACGTGCGAAAGATTCAGCCGTACTCTGCGGACAAGAATCTATGGATCCACTTCTTCCAGGAGAGTCTTTCAGGGACTCACCTCGAATGGTTCTATCAGCTGGATGGGACCAAAATTCGTAACTGGGAGGAGCTGGCCACTGCTTTCTACAAGCAGTATCAGTATAATGCCGACCTTGCCCCCACGCGTACCCAACTCCAGGGTATGTCGTTGGGCGTAAGCGAAGGTTTTAAAGAGTACGCGCAGAAGTGGAGAGATCTGGCTGGCAGGGTGCAGCCACCTTTGACTGATCGAGAGTTAGTGGACATGTTCTTGGGGACCCTATCTGGGCCGTTCTTTAATCATCTCATTGGGAATTCTTCTGCTGGTTTCACTGATTTGATCTTAACTGGAGAGAGAATTGAAGCTGGGTTGAAGTCTGGAAAGATTGCAAAGGCTGCATCATCATCTGGGTCGGACAAGAAACCGTTTAAAAAGGAGTCTAGTGCTGTGTATGGCTCCAGAAAATCAGAAAGACCTGATCGCCGCCAATCTGTCAGTGCGGTCATGATTGCTACGCCTGCTGCCGCTCCCCGGTCAAACAATCCTCAAAGGGCTGATAGACCCCGGAGAGAGTTCACTCGGTTAAGCATGACCCTGTCGCAAATCCTGCCACAGTTACTATCCACCAATTTGGTGACTGTCAAGGAGGCGCCAAAGTTCCCTAACACTACCTCTCCCAAGTACAACCCGAATGCCCGTTGTGCTTACCATTCAGACAGCCCGGGGCATGCCACTGATGACTGTTGGGCGTTAAAGAATAAGGTGCAAGACCTTATCGATGCTAAAGAGATACAATTCGAGGCGCCTGCAAAACCGAATGTAGTTACTGCCCCTATGCCTCAGCACGGGGTAAATGCTATTGATGAAGATGTTTATGCTGTTTCTGTGGGTGATCTAGCCACTCCTTTGAAGATCATTAAGAAGAACCTACTGCAGGCCGGTTTATTTCCGGGTTGTAGTGAGGGTTGCCTGTTCTGCATCGTGTCCCCATCCGGTTGTCCCTTGCTCAAGTTAGGCATCCAAAGCTTAATGGACAGCAAGGAGATTTTATTCAAGAAGTCTGCTGTTCGTGTGGTTCCAATGGAAGAAGTCTCTGTGGTGACTATCTTCAACAATCCGATCCCGGCTCTCCAGAAGAAGCCTGTCCAAATTCTGACCGTTGCACCTGTCACTATCACTGTTCCTGGGCCCCTGCCCTATGTATCCAACAAAGCTGTCCCTTGGCACTATGGGGCAGATGTATATATAAACGGAGTGAAACAAGAGCTCAACGCTAGCGCCAGCATCTGTGACATCACTGGCCCGGCCAAAGTTACCCGCAGTGGCAGGCTCTTCTCGCCTGACATTGCGCCACCTGCTGCTAGAAGACCACTCCTGATAATTCCTGCAAGTACGCCTGCTCCCGTTGCTGATCAAGTTGTTATTCCTGCTGCTGATCCTATTGTTTCTCCTGCTGCCGAGTCATCCAATGCTCGGGGCAAGGGAATTGAAACTGAGCCTGCCCAGATGGAGGTACCCATACCCATAGCTGCTGAGGCCTCCCCACAAGAAATGGAGGAGATTTTGAAGATTATAAAGAAAAGCGATTTTAATGTTGTGGAACAGCTGGGGCATACGCCTTCCAAAATCTCCATGCTCTCTTTACTGCTGTGCTCTGAGGCCCATGCAAAGGCCCTCATCTCGTTCCTTAAAAAGGCTCATGTGCCACATGAAACTTCTGCAGTCCAATTCACTGATTGCGTGGCAAGTCTGACGGCGGACAACGGCTTGGGTTTTTCAGACGCTGATTTGACCATGAAAGGGAAAGATCATAATGATGCTCTGCATGTCTCAATCGAATGCAGGGGCACCACCTTGGCACATGTGTTGGTTGATACTGGGTCATCTTTGAATGTGCTACCCAAGAAGGCTCTGGATCGTCTAGATTGTGAAGGCCTGGATTTGAAGCCCAGTAACATCATTGTCAGGGCCTTTGATGGTTCAAAGAGGATGGTCCATGGGGAGGTGGACATTCCAATTCGTGTGGGTTCTCAGGTGTTCGATTCCACTTTTTATGTGATGGATATTCGTCCGTCCTACTCTTGTCTGCTGGGTCGACCCTGGATACATAAGGCTGGGGCAGTGACCTCCACCTTGCATCAAAAACTGAAGTACCCCGTCAGAGGGAAGATCGTCACCGTGCAAGGTGAGGAAGAATACATGGTGAGCCACCTAAACTCGTTCAGATACATTGAGATGGATGGGGAGTTCATTGAGACCCCCTTTCAGCATTTCGAGGAGGTGTTTCCAATCGCAGCAGAAACAGCAGAAGCAGGTGGTCCTCTGAAGATGGCTTCCCTAAAGGATGCCAGGGCTGTAGTGCAAAAGGGTGAAGATACCAACTGGGGCAGACTGCCAGACTTCACCCAGAAGACTGATAAACTTGGGCTGGGTTTCACCTCAGAAGGGCAGAGAGCTATGAGGAAAGAGAAGATCGGAAGGCCTCCGGTATTTATCAAGGGTTCAGAAGTGAATGCTGTCGGGGAAGACTTTGAAGTGGACGAAGCCGAATTCAACAGCTGGATTTATCCGACGGCCGAAGAAGGATTGAACAATTGGAGTGCAAAGGATCACACCCCTGTTACCTTTGTGACACAGTAATGAATTCCCATGTTTTGATATTTTGTAATAAACATTGATAAACTCTATGGCCCGGTGTCTTACCCGAGGCACCGTGGTTCTATTTGTGAGGGCATATAAACTGTCATTTTATACATCATGAATGAAAATCTTGGACTATTTTCGCATTGCAAATATTGTGTTCCTTTTTTATCTTTCATTTCCTTTACATAATTTTCAAAAACAGCTGTATTTACACACACACTCACTCATACAGGTTCCAATCCACTCTGGATCTTACTGACAACAACTCTGCTAATGCCAATTATGACTTCGAAAATCCGATCAACTTAGCCGAAGACGAAGGTGAAGATGATTGCGAAGTGCCTGGCGAGCTTGCAAGACTGTTGCTTCAGGAAGAGAGGGCGATTCAACCCCATGAAGAGCCAGTGGAAACCATAAACCTGGGTACTGAGGCAGACAGAAAAGAGGTAAAGATTGGTGCTAACCTAGAGCTCAGCGTGAAGCAACGGTTAACCAAGATGCTGCATGACTATATGGAGATCTTTGCCTGGTCCTACGAAGACATGCCAGGGTTGGATACCGATATTGTTGTCCATCATTTGCCGACTAGGGAAGACTGCCCTCCAGTTAAACAAAAGGTTCGTCGGATGCGTCCAGAGATGTCAGAAAAGATCAAAGCCGAGGTCATGAAACAGTTTGATGTCGGGTTCCTCGCAGTGACTTCTTACCCTCAGTGGGTTGCTAATGTGGTGCCAGTACCTAAAAAGGATGGCAAGGTCAGAATGTGTGTTGATTACAGGGATCTAAACAGAGCCAGCCCCAAGGACGACTTCCCCTTACCTCACATTGATGTCCTTGTGGATAATACAGCTCAGCACAAGGTGTTCTCTTTCATGGATGGCTTTTCAGGTTACAATCAGATAAAGATGGCACCTGAAGACATGGAGAAGACTACATTTGTTACTCAGTGGGGCACCTTCTGTTACAAGGTCATGCCGTTCGGGTTAAAAAATGCTGGGGCAACCTACCAGCGTGCCATGGTTGCCTTATTTCATGATATGATCCATCATGAGATCGAAGTGTATGTGGACGACATGATTGCTAGGTCCCAGACTGAGGAAGAGCATCTAGATCACCTGCAGAAGTTGTTTGACCGGTTGAAATTGTACAAGCTGAGATTGAACCCGAACAAGTGCACCTTCGGGGTGAGATCTGGGAAGTTGCTAGGCTTCGTGGTCAGTGATAAAGGTATTCAAGTGGACCCTGCTAAGGTCAAAGCTATTCAAGAGATGCCAGTTCCTAAGACAGAGAAGGAAGTCAGAGGCTTTTTAGGACGCCTAAATTACATCGCTCGATTCATATCTCATTTGACTGCTACCTGTGAGCCAATCTTCAAGCTGCTGAAGAAAGATCAGGTAGTACGTTGGAACAATGAATGTCAGGCTGCCTTCGACAGAATCAAAGAGTATCTCCAAGAACCACCTATCCTTATGCCACCGGTTGAAGGGAGACCTCTGATATTATACCTGACAGTGCTAGACAACTCAATGGGGTGTGTGCTGGGGCAGCATGACGAGTCTGGCCGAAAAGAGCATGCCATTTATTACCTTAGCAAAAAGTTTACCGACTGTGAGACCCGATACTCACTGCTTGAGAAAACTTGCTGCGCTTTGGTATGGGCTGCTCGCCGGCTGAGACAGTATATGCTGACTCACACTACCTTGTTGATCTCAAAGATGGATCCGATAAAGTATATATTTGAAAAGCCTGCTCTGTCTGGAAGAATTGCAAGATGGCAGATGATCTTGACAGAATACGACATTCAGTACACAACCCAGAAAGCCATCAAGGGGAGTGTATTGGCAGACCACTTAGCTCATCAAGCTGTAGACGACTACCAATCAATGAACTTCGAGTTTCCGGATGAAAGCATCATGATTGTGACTGACTGTGAAGTACCTGGACCGGATGAAGGACCTGAACCAGGATCCCGATGGTCTATGCACTTTGACGGAGCTTCCAATGCTTTGGGAAATGGTATCGGTGCCATCATCATATCTCCACAAGGTACTCATACTCCACTCACTGCCCGGCTGTGTTTCAACTGTACCAACAACATGGCGGAGTATGAGGCGTGTATCATGGGTCTTCAAGCTGCGATCGACCTACGGATCAAGTTCCTCAGTGTCTTCGGAGATTCCGCTCTAGTAATCAATCAGATCAACGGAGAGTGGGATACGAAACATCCAAACTTGATTCCTTACAGAGAATGTGTGTTGACCATGATTCCCCACTTTACAGAGATAACCTTCGAGCACTTTCCAAGAGAAGAGAATCAGTTAGCGGACGCGTTAGCTACAATGTCTTCAATGTTCAAGGTTAAATGGGATAACGAAGCTCCCCAGATCACCATCGAGAAACTGGACGAACCGGCATACTGTTGTGATCTCGAAACTGAATTGGTAACTGAGAAGCCTTGGTACCACGAAGTGAAGAGATATCTGGAAGCTCAGGAATACCCTGAAGGTGCCTCTATCAATGATAAGAAATTCCTGAGGAGGTTCGCAGCAAAGTTCTTCCTAAGCAACGGCGTCTTATACAAGAGAAACCATGATTCAACCTTGCTGCGTTGTGTGGACAAGATTGAAGCAGAAAGAATCATGGAAGAGCTACATGAAGGGACCTTTGGTACGCATTCCAGTGGACACACTATGGCTAAAAAAATCCTACGGGCAGGATATTACTGGTCCACAATGGAAGCTGATTGCTACCAACACTCCAGGACATGCCACAAATGCCAGATCTATGCAGATAAGGTGCATGTTCCTCCGGTTCCCCTGAACGTTCTGACTGCGCCTTGGCCGTTTGCAATGTGGGGCATAGACATGATTGGCGAGATCAGACCTACGGCATCCAATGGACATCGCTTCATCCTAGTGGCGATCGACTATTTTACAAAGTGGGTTGAGGCAGCATCCTATGCTACAGTAACCAAGACTGTGGTGGCACGGTTTATTCGACACAACCTGATCTGTCGATACGGCGTCCCTGAGCGGATAATTACAGACAACGGTACCAATCTGAACAATAAGATGATCGCTGAGCTTTGCGAACAGTTCAAGATACAGCACCACAATTCTTCTCCTTACAGACCGAAGATGAATGGGGCTGTAGAAGCAGCAAATAAGAACATCAAGAAGATCGTGCAAAAAATGACAGTGACGTACAAAGATTGGCACGAGATGTTACCGTTCGCTCTGCATGGGTACCGTACCTCAGCAAGGACGTCAACCGGGGCAACTCCTTTCTCTCTGGTTTATGGCATGGAGGCAGTCTTGCCGATCGAAGTGCAAATTCCCTCTCTCCGGATAATGAAGGATGCAAATCTGAACGAAGATGATTGGATTCAGACACGACTTGACCAACTCAACCTCATTGACGAGAAAAGACTTGCTGCTATCTGTCATGGTCAGACGTACCAAAAACGAATGATCAGGGCATTTAACAAAAAGGTCAGACCACAGGAATACCAAGTCGGGGACCTGGTTATCAAGAGAATCATACTTCCTCAGAGTGATCCAAGGGGCAAATGGACCCCTACGTACGAAGGGCCGTTTGTGGTTAAGCATGTGTTCTCAGGAGGAGCAATGATCTTAACCAACATGGATGGTGACGACCTTCCTCACCCCGCCAATGCAGACATAGTTAAAAAATACTACGCATGAAAAAAGACCCGCTAGGCTGACATGCCTAGGCAAAAATTAGGGCTTCCCGTCGAACCAAAAGGGTTCGGGCAAAATGTAGGGATGAAAATGAAAAAATCTGTACACCCGGCAAGTCGAAAACCTGAAAAGGCGACTTGGGCAAAAAAGGGTATCCCGGTGGACTGAAAACCCGAAAGGGCAGTCCAGGCAAAAATTAGGGATAAAGCGTAAAACTATGTCTCATTGGATCACTTTGCATCCAGAATCCGGTATCAGCATCAAGTTCAAACGGCATCGATCAGTCAGCTTCATCTTCAACCAAGGTCATCAAGTGATGAGATGCTCGGAGTTATGAAGACAATAGCAGAGTTGAAACCCAGTGGATCATTCATCTTTCACACAGCTGTTTTATTTTGTACAAAAACTTGTACAAATTCTTTTGATCGGCGACGCACCTCTTACTAGGGCGTCAGCCTCTTGTACACAGAACGCCTATTTTCAGGCCATTCAAAAATCAATAAAAATATATTTTCAGTTAAACGTGCCCAAGTGTTTTTCTTTTTTCTGTTTTGTTTTGCGAAGAACGTCCAAGGTTCAATTTGTGATGTATGCATTGACGATAATTTGCTAACTCATAAATATTTGCATACGAAACGAAGGAATTCATTGCAGGTGACACTAGAAACAGGGGCAATAAGAGAGTTGTCTGAGCAGTCTAATTGTTCTATCCTCCAAGGTACCAGGGTAGGTTCAGCTACAGAACACGGCCAAGTGTATCTTAATTCCCAGAGAGTGGTTCAACGAAACAATACATTCTCCTCCAAGCAAATCATCAAATATCAAGGAAATTGAGTATCTTCCTGTAGTTCTCAATACCTCCCCAGCAGCACGCATTCTCAACAAGCATCTCCGGCAGTCTTGGTCTAAAGATTGTTCCCCGGCGGTATACTACTATTCAAAGGAATCACTTCCCCAGCATATCAAACTCCCCAGAAGAGTCCAATCCAGTTTCACCAGCAAAGTTGGAATTCAAATCCCCAAGCAGTAAGCTTATCCCCAGTAGATTCTGGAAGCTTACCCCTCGCAGAGCACGAACGCGTCGTCCCGGCTTGATTTAAAGAGTTATTTCCTTAACAGGATATAACTGGGTTATCCTCAGCCAAAAGCCACGGAAAGAGCGTCCTCGGCAAAGTATCTTTCTACCCCCAGCGAAGTCTATCAAACACTTCCAGCACAATAAAGATATCCCCAGCATAACTCATCAACGGTATCCCCAGCGGAGTTGTCTTCATCAACTCAGCAAAGCTATCCCCACAGAGTAGCACTCCCCAGCATGGTCGCTAGAGGATCTTTTCTCCCGCAGAATTATTTCATTCCTCAACGGAGTTGTCTCCTCCTACCGGTATTCTTGCAACGAATCATCCACAGCGGAAGCAAAATCTCTTCATCAGCCCAGGATATGACTTCCCGGCACCCGTCAAGAATTCATTTTCCTAGACAAAAACATACATGAATCATCACATACATCATTATAGCATGCATAACGTATTGCATCATACAAGTCTCCTTTATATTGATAACATCATTACTTGATCCATATCATGCATCGCATATAACTGACCTTTACCTTTCAGGAAAGATGCAGTTGAAATTCTCAAGCATATTTCAAGGATTTCTCTAGTACAGTTAAATCGACTCCAAACAGATTTTTCTGATAAAGACTCAGTAGAAGTTATGGTCCCCTCTCCGACGGTGAGCGTGAGGTGGTAATTCCTTTTTCAAGATGTTTTCCTCTCCGACGATGAGCGTGAGGTGATATTCTTTTGTGGTCCCCTCTCCGACGGTGAGCGTGAGGTGGTAATTCCTTTTTCAAGATGTTTTCCTCTCCGACGATGAGCGTGAGGTGATATTCTTTTGTGGTCCCCTCTCCGACGGTGAGCGTGAGGTGGTAATTCCTTTTTCAAGATGTTTTCCTCTCCGACGATGAGCGTGAGGTGATATTCTTTTGTGGTCCCCTCTCCGACGGTGAGCGTGAGGTGGTAATTCCTTTTTCAAGATGTTTTCCTCTCCGACGATGAGCGTGAGGTGATATTCTTTTGTGGTCCCCTCTCCGACGGTGAGCGTGAGGTGGTAATTCCTCTTTCAAGATGTTTTCCTCTCCGACGATGAGCGTGAGGTGATATTCTTTTGTGGTCCCCTCTCCGACGGTGAGCGTGAGGTGGTAATTCCTTTTTCAAGATGTTTTCCTCTCCGACGATGAGCGTGAGGTGATATTCTTTTGTGGTCCCCTCTCCAACGGCGCGTGAGGTGGTAATTCCTTCTTCAGATGTTTCCCTCTCCGGCATGAGCGTGAGGTGATATCTTCTTTCAGATTATAATTTCCTATAGTTCCCTCTCCAACGTGAGTGAGGTAACTCCCTTTGAGATTGTAATATCCTTTGGTTCCCTTCCTGACACTACGAAGATGGTAATTCTCACCAAGATTTTCTCAACGAGCGTTGTTGAGATCATTCAGGATTCTCTTACCCTTCATGCTAAGGCGGTAACCATCCCTGGTTCATTCATCAGCGTTTGAAGCTCCAGACTCAGCTCCTGCAACCAGTCAGGACACATCTATGCCAAGCACCTAAAATCAACTCCTGCAACGTGTCAGGTATTCATTTTCTCTTTTGCAGGTATGCAGGTTCTAGCGAAGGAATCTCTTACGCAGTCGGCATCCAGATGGCATCTATAAGCCCATCATCCTATTCAGCAATCTCTAAATGGCATCTATAAGCCCATTCCCCATCACTGTCACTATGTGAGCGCAAATTTCTGGGCACTTTAGTGTTCAATCATCTTCTACCCTCGGATTACGAAAGGCACGTCAGCCAATCTGCATCCTCAGGTCTAAGAAGATTGAACAGGGGCAACTGTTGTACCCCAAAATTTGCCCTCCCATATTCATCAAGAATTATCAAAGTCAAGGTCACAAAATGCCCCAAGGGTTGTGCAGCTCAACTGTCTCCTAGACAGTCAAAACTAGGGTTTGAGTTCTGGTCAAGCAAATGAACTTCTCAAAGGCCCAATCAAGTCTCATATGCCTACAAATGTGGTCAAACACCTTCATGTCAAGTTTCAAGGCATTCAGCTCAAGATTGCACAGTCAAAACCCTAGATTGCACTACAGTCAACTGTAGGGGCAAAATGGTCATTTGGCAGTCAAAAGTTCAAATTTTTGGTCAATATATCATTTTGAAGCCACAAACATCATTTGATCAATGCTTGATCATGATTCTCAAAATTTGGCTCAGAAATCATCAAAGATGCAAAAGTTGCTATATTTGGACAGCTGGAAAAGTCAACTGAAATTGACCAGGGCATAACTTTCACATGGATTATCAGAAAATTTCCATCCAAAGCTCATTTTGAAGAGAAAGACATTTCCTACAATTCATCTTCATGTTCCAAGTCCAAGAAATGCTCTCACAAAAAGTTATCAATTTCAACATTATAGGTCATTTTCAAAAGTCAACAAAAAGTGACTTTAAGTCAAAGGCCATAACTTGAGATTGGTAAATCAAAATGACATGGGACCAAAGGCATTGGTTAAAGGACTCAAAGACCTTTCTAAAATGTCCAAGAACATGTGAAAAGCTTAAAAATTGACCAAGTTATGCCTTGTGGAAGTGGGGAAATTTTTGGAAATTTTTGAAAGTCAACATTGATGCAAAAGGCCTAAAAATGCAAATGGGCCCAATTTTCTTCCAAATTTCTTCATGCCAAGCCTATGCACGACCACTAGGCCCAAAGGGAAGTATTCTCATATTTTTTAATTATTTATTTGAATTAATATTAATTTATATTCATTTAAATGATTTTAATATATGAAAAATATCAAACTTAACCTAAAAAAATCTTTTCATGCATGTTTATCCATAATATTTCGTGCATATCCCAATTAGGCGAATTTGGATGAGATTGGATCATGATTGAATAAAAATCACATGAAAAAAGATTGGAAAAAGATATTAAGCAAATCAAATCTTAAACCATTGAATTCATGAGATTCTATCCAACTTTGTTGACCTAACATGTTCTATACATACTCAGTACCACAAACCAAAACCCTAGAGACTGCAAGCTGCGCTCATACACAATACACAAACTTGAAAATTTTCCAAGAATTCCAAAACTGAATTCAGAGTTCAAGACCGATTCAAGCTTCCAAACCTATCCAAAAAGCTTCAGTGGCAATTACTGGACACGTTCCAACCATTAGAATCAAGTCAGACCTCAAGAATTGGTAATGGGACCTGTGACTGTACAACGAAAAGTTCTTAAACGCATATCATAATTTAAGCATCTTTCTTGATTTTTATTTGTGGATTCATGATTGTTGTTTTGTTCTGATGCTAACCATGCTAATGAATTTCGTTTTTGTGCAACACACGCGATATTACCATGAACAATCTTTAGGGTTTCAGGAACTCAAAAAGAGGGTTTCTTTCATACGGCAAAATTAGATAACGAGACCAAGCCTAACAAACTCAGGACCTTTGGACGATCCGATTCCACTAGTCGCGCCATTTTTATGTTTGCATATAGCCTAATCGCTATTTTGAAAACATGCATATATTGGGGGGGTTCAAAACCCCCGTTAAATGTTTGATATTTTTCAGGCAGAAAGAAGCGTGAGGAAGACGATGATCTGGCAATCACTGGTTGGTTCATTTGAACCAGCGCGCGTTTTTTTGTGCCTAGTGGCCACTAACCAGATTCTCTTTACATTATTCATTCATTAATATATAATAAAAGTGATCAAAGTGGTTCAGTGGCAGGTGGAAGGCATTGGCAAGGCGTGAGACCTGGGTTCGATTCCCAGGTCTTCAACAATTTCATGTTATTTTTCAAAAGCTAATCCTATGCAGGCACGCTCTTAAGGATCACCATATGTCCTCCTCACCTATTGTCCACGCGTCCCACAAAAGCAAGTCAAAGGCATGGATTGAAGGCCTACCATGGAAGCTGGTCAACGTGTCCCACATAATCCAAAAAGGTCAACGAAAACTGAAGCTCAATGGGCTTAAATTACCAGGCCTGAACCTCCACTTGGGGACTACCCCCCCCCCCTGGTTTGACTTTCTTTTTTATATTTCATTCTTTTTAATTGTTATATTATTTTCTTATTTTCATTGGTTTTCATTAATTAATTATTTTCATCAAAATAACAAAAACATACAAAAGTCAAAAAAATAAAAAATGTAATATTTATGATTATTTTTAAACATGTAAATAATTTAGGTTAATTAGGCTATCATTTTAATCTTTCTAATAAAAAATCAAAAAGTAGAATTTAGGTTTAAACAACTTTTTATTTTCTTTTTTTAATTTTCCTTTTTTTCAGAATAATATTATTTATTTATTTATTTTCTTATTTTAACTGTACATAAATTAATTTAGAGTTTAATTTAGGTTTAATCAAAAAAAAACTTTCATAATAAATAAAAAATACTAGAATTAGGGTTTGTCTTTCAATTTAATTTCAATTAATTTCCTTCCCTTATTAAATTTAAAAAACACAAAATACCAAAAATATTATTTTCATTTAATTTCAATCTTTAATTCATTAATTTAATTATTGTGGTAAAAGGGTCCAACGCCCTAGTTCGTTTAATTCCTTTATTTTCGCGCATTTACTTTATATCGTTTAAATGATTTTGTAATTGCCCCGAAGCCATGTAATCTTGAATTCCTTGCACTTTTTATTGCTCTTTTACTTTCCGCTAAATCGGGTCCTGGAAATTTTGGCGATGTGGACCCGCGCCATTTGTAATAATCGTAGATTTACTTTCCCGCAACCTTATAACTGTTAAAAAAGCATAAAAGACTGTATGGACTTAAATTAAAATCAAGCGTAGAACACGACAAACATGACAAGACAAACAAACTGAAACATGGCACACGATTCGCACACACCACCCCTAGGGTACGCCTCACTGTTGCCTTTCGAAAGGTGATCGTCGAGTAGAGGACGTCTTAGTAAGTCCTCATGATCCGGGAACCTGGCATGAGGGTAGCTTCTAAGGTGTCTTCCTGTTGCTCTGGTGATCACCATGTCCCGAACCTCGAATTGACCCGAACACCTCCAACGGTGGTGCTACCTACCTCTCAATGGTGGGATGGCACTACTTTAAAGGACATTTACACAGACGAATTCCTTAGGGTAGGTAGGTTCTCAAGGATACTTGCTCTCTTCAAAAACAAACAAAAATCTTTTCACCAACACATTTTCAAAAAGCTTTCAAAGCAATTTTTCAAACACTCTGACGTACGAGTCGAACTGAAATTTTTCAAAGAAACTTTTTAAAACCCACATTGAAAAGCAAGCAAACAATTTTGAAAACACATTGAGCAAGTACCTAAGAGCCCATGGATAACCATGGATAGAAAGGGTGCTAATACCTTCCCTTTCTATAACCTACCTCCCGAACCGAGAGCAATCTCTATAAGGAATTTTTCTGTGCTTTTGTCCTTTCCATTTGGAGAAAATAAAAGACGGTGGCGACTCTTGCTTCCGCGACATTTCGCGAACCAGCGTTAAACAGTCAGTTCCAGATCCACCGATCACAGACTCTCATGGGGAGTTTGATATGCTGGGGAAGTGATTCCTTTGAATATTGAGATACCGCCGGGGAACAATCTTTAGACCAAGACTGCCGGGGATGCTTGTTAAGAATGCGTGCTGCTGGGGAGGTATTGAGATCTACAGGAGTATACTCAATTGCCTTGATATTTGATGATTTGCTTGGAGAAGAATGTATTGTTTTGTTGAACCACTCTCTGGGGAATTAAGATACACTTGGCCGTGTTCTTTAGCTGAACCTACCTTAGTACCTTGGGGGATAGAACAATTAGACTGCTCAGACAACTCTTTATTGCCCCTGTTTCTAGTGTCACCTGTAATTAATTCCTTTGTTTCGTATGCAAATATTCATGAGTTAGCAAATTATTGTCAATGCATACATCACAAATTGAACCTTGGACGTTCTTCGCAAAACAAAACAGAAAAAGAAAAACATTGGGCACGTTTAACTGAAAATATATTTTTATTGATTTTTGAATGGCCTGAATAGGCGTTTTGTGTACAAGAGGCTGACGTCCTAGTAAGAGGTACGTCGCCGATCAAAAGAGTTTATACAAGTTTTGTACAAAATAAAACAGCTGTGTGAAAGATGAATGATCCACTGGGTTTCAACTCTGCTATTGCCTTTATAACTCCGAGCGTCTCATCACTTGATGACCTTGGTTGAAGGTGAAGCTGACTGATTGATGCCGTTTGAACTTGATGCAGATACCGGATTCTGGATGCAAAGTGATCAATGCGACATAGTTTTACGCTTTATCCCTAATTTTTGCTTGGACCGCCCTTTCGGGTTTTCAGTCCACCGGGATACCCATTTTTGCCCAAGCCGCCTTTTCAGGTTTTCGACTTGCCGGGTGTACAGATTTTTTCGTTTTCATCCCTTCATTTTGCCCGAACCCTTTTGGTTCGACGGGAAGCCCTAATTTTTGCCTAGGCATGTCAGCCTAGCGGGTCTTTTTTATGCGTAGTATTTTTTAACTATGTCTGCATTGGCGGGGTGAGGAAGGTCGTCACCATCCATGTTAGTTAAGATCATTGCCCCTCCTGAGAACACATGCTTAACTACAAATGGCCCTTCGTACGTAGGGGTCCATTTGCCCCTTGGATCACTCTGAGGAAGGATGATTCTCTTGATAACCAGATCCCCAACTTGATATTCCTGTGGCCTGACCTTTTTGTTAAATGCCCTGATCATTCGTTTCTGATACGTCTGACCATGACAGATAGCAGCAAGTCTCTTTTCGTCAATGAGATTGAGTTGGTCAAGTCGTGTCTGGATCCAATCATCTTCGTTCAGATTTGCATCCTTCATTATCCGGAGAGAAGGAATTTGTACTTCAATTGGCAAGACTGCCTCCATGCCATAAACCAGAGAGAATGGAGTTGCCCCGGTTGACGTCCTAGCTGAGGTACGGTACCCATGCAGAGCGAACGGTAACATCTCGTGCCAATCTTTATAGGTTACTGTCATCTTTTGCACGATCTTCTTGATGTTCTTGTTAGCTGCTTCTACAGCCCCATTCATCTTCGGTCTGTAAGGAGAAGAATTGTGGTGCTGTATCTTGAACTGTTCGCAAAGCTCAGCAATCATCTTATTGTTCAGATTGGTACCGTTGTCTGTAATAATCCGCTCAGGGACGCCGTATCGACAGATCAGGTTGTGCCGAATGAACCGTGCCACAACAGTCTTGGTTACTGTAGCATAGGATGCTGCCTCAACCCACTTCGTAAAATAGTCAATCGCTACTAGGATGAAGCGATGTCCATTGGATGCTGTAGGTTTTATCTCGCCGATCATGTCTATGCCCCACATTGCAAACGGCCAAGGCGCAGTCAGAACATTCAGGGGAACCGGAGGAACATGCACCTTATCTGCATAGATCTGGCACTTGTGGCATGTCCTCGAATGTTGGTAGCAGTCAGCTTCCATTGTGGACCAATAATATCCTGCCCGTAGGATCTTTTTAGCCATAGTATGCCCACTGGAATGCGTACCAAAGGTCCCTTCATGTAGCTCTTCCATGATTCTTTCTGCTTCAGTTTTATCCACGCAACGCAGTAAGGTTGAATCATGGTTTCGCTTGTACAAGATGCCGTTGCTTAGGAAGAACTTGGCTGCGAACCGCCTCAGGAATTTCTTATCATTGATAGAGGCACCTTCAGGGTATTCCTGAGCTTCCAGATATCTCTTCACTTCATGGTACCAAGGCTTCTCAGTCACCAATTCAGTTTCGAGATCACAACAGTATGCCGGTTCGTCCAGTTTCCAGATGATGATCCGGGGAGCTTCATTATCCCATTTAACCTTGAACATTGAAGACATTGTAGCTAACGCGACCGCTAACTGATTCTCTTCCCTTGGAAAGTGCTCGAAGGTTATCTCGGTGAAGTGGGGAATCAGGGCCAACACACATTCTCTGTAAGGGATCAAGTTTGGATGTTTCGTATCCCACTCTCCTTTGATCTGATTGATCACAAGAGCGGAATCTCCGAAGACACTTAGAAATTTGATCCTTAGGTCGATCGCAGCTTGAAGACCCATGATACACGCCTCATACTCCGCCATGTTGTTGGTACAGTTGAAACATAGTCGGGCAGTGAGTGGAGTATGAGTACCTTGAGGGGATATGATGATGGCGCCGATACTATTTCCCAAAGCATTGGAAGCTCCGTCAAAGTGCATAGACCATCGGGATCCTGGTTCAGGTCCTTCATCCGGTCCAGGTACCTCACAATCAGTTACAATCATAATGCTTTCATCCGGAAACTCGAAGTTCATTGATTGGTAGTCATCTACAGCTTGATGAGCTAAGTGGTCTGCCAGTACGCTCCCCTTGATGGCTTTCTGGGTTGTATACTGAATGTCGTATTCCGTCAAGATCATTTGCCATCTTGCAATTCTCCCAGACAGAGCAGGCTTTTCGAATATGTATTTTATAGGATCCATTTTTGAGATCAACAAAGTAGTGTGAGTCAGCATATACTGTCTCAGCCGGCGAGCAGCCCATACCAAAGCGCAGCAAGTTTTCTCAAGCAGTGAGTATCGGGTCTCACAGTCGGTAAACTTTTTGCTAAGGTAATAAATGGCATGCTCTTTTCGGCCAGACTCGTCATGCTGCCCCAGCACACACCCCATTGAGTTGTCTAGCACTGTCAGATATAGGATCAGAGGTCTCCCTTCAACCGGTGGCATAAGGATGGGTGGTTCTTGGAGATACTCTTTGATTTTGTCGAAAGCGACCTGACATTCATCATTCCAACGCACTACCTGATCTTTCTTCAGTAGCTTGAAGATTGGCTCACAGGTAGCAGTCAGATGAGATATGAATCGAGCGATGTAATTCAGGCGTCCTAAAAAGCCTCTGACCTCCTTCTCTGTTTTAGGAACTGGCATCTCTTGAATAGCTTTGACCTTAGCAGGGTCCACTTGAATACCTTTGTCACTGACCACGAAACCTAGCAACTTCCCAGATCTTACCCCGAAGGTGCACTTGTTCGGGTTCAATCTCAGCTTGTACAATTTCAACCGGTCAGACAACTTCTGCAGATGATCTAGATGCTCTTCCTCAGTCTGGGACCTAGCGATCATGTCGTCCACATACACTTCGATCTCATGATGGATCATGTCATGAAATAAGGCAACCATGGCACGCTGGTAGGTTGCCCCAGCATTCTTTAACCCAAACGGCATGACCTTGTAACAGAAGGTGCCCCACTGAGTAACAAATGTAGTCTTTTCCATGTCTTCAGGTGCCATCTTGATCTGATTGTAGCCTGAAAAGCCATCCATGAAAGAGAACACTTTATGTTGGGCTGTATTATCAACGAGGACATCAATGTGAGGTAAGGGGAAGTCATCCTTGGGGCTGGCCCTGTTCAGATCCCTGTAATCGACACACATTCTGACCTTGCCATCCTTTTTAGGTACTGGCACCACATTAGCAACCCACTGAGGGTAAGAAGTCACTGCAAGAAACCCGGCATCAAACTGTTTCATCACCTCGGCCTTAATCTTCTCGGACATCTCTGGACGCATCCGACGAACCTTTTGTTTAACTGGGGGGCAGTCTTCCCTAGTCGGCAAATGATGGACAACAATATCGGTATCCAACCCAGGCATGTCTTCGTAGGACCAGGCAAAGATCTCCATATAGTCATGTAACATCTTGGTTAACCGTTGCTTCACGCTGAGCTCTAGGTTAGCACCAATCTTTACCTCTTTTCTGTCTGCCTCGGTACCCAGGTTTATAGTTTCCACTGGCTCTTCATGGGGTTGAATTGCCCTTTCCTCCTGAAGCAACAGTCTTGCAAGCTCGCCAGGCACTTCGCAATCATCTTCACCTTCGTCTTCGGCTAAGTTGATCGGATTTTCGAAGGCATAATTGGCATTAGCAGAGTTGTTGTCAGTAAGATCCAGAGTGGATTGGAACCTGTATGAGTGAGTGTGTGTGTAAATACAGCTGTTTTGAAAATTTATGTAAAGGAAAAGAAAGATAGAAAAGGAACACAATATTTGCAATGCGAAAGACATCCAAGATTTTCATTCATGATGTATAAAATGACAGTTCGTATGCCCTCACAAAATAGAACCACGGTGCCTCGGGTAAGACACCGGGCCATAGAGTTTATCAATGTTTATTACAAAATAACAAAACAAAGAAATTTATTACTTAGTGTCAAAAGAAACAGAGAGATTGTCCTTGGCGCTCCAATTGTTAAGTCCACCATCAACAGCCGGGTAGATCCAGCTATCAAACTCAGCTTCGTCAACTTCCTCTTCATCACCAATAGCATTAACTCCATGAGCCGGCAGGGGAGCTGTCACCACATTAGGCTTGTCAGACGCCTCAAACTGTACCTCCTTAGCGTCAATGAGGTCTTGCAGCTTGTTCTTTAGTGCCCAGCAGTCATCGGTAGAGTGCCCCGGGCTGTCTGAATGGTAAGCACAACGGGCATTCGGGTTGTACTTAGGGGAGGTAGTGTTTGAGAACTTTGGCGCCTCCTTGACAGTCACCAAATTGGTGGATAGCAACTGTGGCAGGATTTGCGATAGGGTCATGCTTAACCGGGTAAACTCTCTCCGGGGTCTATCAGCCCTTTGAGGATTGTTTGGCCGGGGAACGGCAGCAGGCTTAGCAATCATCACCGCACTGACAGATTGGCCGTGCTCCGGTCTCTCTGATTTCCTGGAGCCATACACGGCACTAGACTCCTTTTTGAACGGCTTCTTTTCTGAGCTAGAGGATGATGCCCCCTTTGCAATCTTCCCAGATTTCAGCCCAGCTTCGATTCTCTCTCCAGTCAAGATTAAATCAGTGAAACCAGCAGAAGAATTCCCAATGAGATGATTAAAAAACGGCCCAGATAGGGTCCCCAAGAACATGTCCACTAACTCTCGATCAGTCAAAGGTGGCTGCACCCTGCCAGCCAGGTCTCTCCACTTCTGCGCGTACTCTTTAAAACCTTCACTTGCACCTAACGACATACCCTGGAGTTGGGTACGTGTGGGGGCAAGGTCGGCATTATACTGATACTGCTTATAGAAAGCAGTAGCCAGCTCCTCCCAGTTACGAACTTTGGTCCCATCCAGCTGATAGAACCATTCGAGATGAGTCCCTGAAAGACTCTCCTGGAAGAAGTGGATCCATAGATTCTTGTCCGCAGAGTACGGCTGAATCTTCCGAACATAGGACCTCAAATGCAGCTTGGGACAGGATGCCCCGTCATACTTGGAGAAGGTGGGTGCTTTGAATTTATGTGGAATAATTACACCAGTCGACAAACCCAGATCTCCGAAATCCAGCCCAGGTGCCTGTTGCACCTCCATAGCCTTCAACCTGTCCTCCAGTTGTTTGTATCTGTTGTCTTCAGGAGGGTACTGCTCTTCATCAAAATCCGTCTCGTTGTCGGAGACCACTGGAGTAGGAACCTTGACTTCTGCCTGAGAAGGACTCCTGCCAACAGAAGAACCAGCCTCTTCATGGTGCAGAGTATTACCCAACCTTCGGCCCGTGTTGAACAGAACAGTTCTTCTCTTCTTCTTCTTTTTCAGGAGCATAGTCTTTAATTCCTCTTGGCCCTTAGCTAGACCCAGGATTAGCTCTTGAAACTGCGCATTCTGCGCCTGGAGAGCCTTGATTGATGTCTCTGTTGATTCAGATCCGGGATTCATGATGCTGAAATAAACAGCGAAGAACTGTAAGCAACCTGAAAAGGGGAAAAACCTGCTATGCACATGATGTATGAAATGCGTATGCAATGCATTCAAGGGTTCGAAAGTTCAAATTCATTGTAGACAAGAAAAGAACACACGTTATCATTAAAGAAATCATTGTTTAATACATCAAGGCCTCATGGGAAAAAAGAAATACAAAAGTCAAGTCAATCCCAAAATACACTGCGCATCCTCTTCGGAGCTATGTAGGTGTTGAGATTCCTCTCCTCATGCAACAGGCGAGTGAGCTCCAGGACCTTCTTTTCACTGGCATGCAGACTAGTCTCGAGAGAATTCCTTTCCTCCTTAAGCTGGACCCAGCTCTTCTGCATCTCTTCCCAGGACGTGGGCATATCAGGGTGCTGAATAACATGAGACACTTCCCCTTCCAAGACAGGTTCTTTGATTACTGGAAGCATGTGAGGATAAGGCATCACTAACTTCTGAGAGCGGGCGCGTACCCACCTGAGATAAGGCTCCAAAGGGATGGAGTTCCTGTGCCCCAGTGTGTTGCTGTCTATCCTACTAGGCATCCTCCAGGCTCTGATAAATCTCTGACGAAGTCCTTGAGTATCACTGTCGAAATCAAAAACTATGTCAGGAATCAACATGTCATGAGGTCCATCCTTCCGGGCATAACCAAACTGTCTCCAAGCCAGGCATGGGCTATAAGTAATACCACCTCTGATTCCAAGTAAAGGAACATTAGGGTACTCTCCACAACGATCAATGATAGTGACATCTCCTCTGGATCTAGGACACCAATGTATATCTGCATGCGTAAGAGTCATCAACCGTTGTGACCATCTCAAACCCCGCTCATTCTTCAGGACTGATTGGGGAAGGTGCGAAATAAACCACCTTCCCAGGAGAGGAGTGCAACACATAAGGACACCTCTTTTTCTCATGGTTCGAGTGTAACATGAGTGAAGGATGTCCCCCAGCAACGTAGGTATAGGATTCCTGGACATAAAGATCTGAACGGCACTGATATCAATGAGCTGATCTGGGTTAGGGAACAGCACCAAACCATAAACAAGGAGGGCTACCACTTCTTCAAAAGCTTGCAAGTCAAGGGAGTTCCAACATTCAAGGGCTTTTTCAAACAGAAACCTGGCTAAGAACCCTTTGATACCACTTCTGACTTCCCAATGTCCCTTGAGGTCAGATAACTGTAGGTGCAAGGCTTTAGCAATCTCTTCAAGCTTAGGTTCCTTTTCTGTACCGCTGAAGGGTAGCTGATCAAGGATAGGAATCTTCAGGAGCCGGGAGAACTCCTCCAATGTAGGTACCAACTGATAGTCCAAGAAGGTGAAACAGTGATGCAGAGGGTCAAAGAATTGGAACAGGACCTTGATCATATCTTCCTCAATGTTGGTGTTGACCAAGCTGATGAGGCTTCCATGTCTTTCACTGAATGAAGAGTTCTCGGGAATCCTGGATATAAGCTCCTTAAGCTGAGGAGGGATCCTTACAAGATTGACCTGAATTGTCTTTCTACGAGCAGTTTCCATGTCCTACAAAACAAGAACAAAGATGAAAATTCGAACCCCTGAAATGGTTAGTCAATGCATATGATGCTGGATGATGTCATGATGCTATGATTAAACACACCACAGATATTTACAAAGACAAACATGTAAGGCACACAAGGCACACAAGACAAGCCCTTAAGGTTTAAGGCCAGCATGGGGTCTGGGTATTACCCTCTTGAAGTTGGTGGGTTCAACCTGTCCTAATCAAAGTAACCGGGTTCTAAGGTTCCCAATATCACGGGATTGCTTTCATTGTTCATCGTTTCGATTTAGCCACTAAACTGGCGACCGAAATATTCCAGGAAAGCAACCCTCAATTGAGCGTAGTATCGAGTATCAACCAACCTCGGACTGCACCAAAGTCAGTTATCTCACTACCCTAAAGAGGCCAAGATAGTTCAATTAAGGTTCCTAAGGTCTGTTGATGCTTCACGACACCACGCGGAGGCCCCGTACTCTCCTTGACTGAACTCAAGGGTTACCGGTACACACCAAAGTGCCACATCAACGTAGCAGACTGTTTCAACCGTGTCGGTATACCCCGCACAGTTCCCTCACAGCCTTGTTGCTACTTTCTAAGAAAGGTATCCCCCAGATCCGGGTTTAGGATCTATAGAACTCCCAAGCAACCCACAATTTAAAGCACACAAGGAAAACAATTGAAAACATAGTTATAAGCTAGCCCTAAGGTACACCTCACTTTAAGTTTGTGTCCCCAGCAGAGTCGCCAGTTCTGTGATCGGTGGATCTGGAACTGACTGTTTAACGCTGGTTCGCGAAATGTCGCGGAAGCAAGAGTCGCCACCGTCTTTTATTTTCTCCAAATGGAAAGGACAAAAGCACAGAAAAATTCCTTAAAGAGATTGCTCTCGGTTCGGGAGGTAGATTATAGAAAGGGAAGGTGTTAGCACCCTTTCTATCCATGGTTATCCATGGGCTCTTAGATACTTGCTCAATGTGTTTTCAAAATGGTTTGTTTGCTTTTCAACTGTGGGTTTTTAAAAAAGTTTCTTTGAAAGTTTCAGATCGACTCTTGTGTCAGAGTGTTTGAAAAATTGTTTTGAAAGCTTTTGAAAAGTGTCGGTGTGAAAAGATTTTTGTTTGTTTTTGAAGAGAGCAAGTATCTACGAGAACCTACCTACCCTAAGGAATTCGTCTGTGTAAATGTCCTTTAAAGTAGTGCCATCCCACCATTGAGAGGTAGGTAGCACCACCGTTGGAGGTGTTCGGGTCAATTCGAGTTTGTAGGGACATGGTGATCACCAGAGCAATGGGAAGACACCTTAGAAGCTACCCTCATGCCAGGTTCCCGGATCATGAGGACTTACTAAGACATCCTCTACTCGACGATCACCTTTCGAAAGGCAACAGTGAGGCGTACCCTAGGGGTGGTGTGTGTGAATTGTGTGTCATGTTTCAGTTATTTGTCTTGTCATGTTTGTTGTGTTCTACGCTTGTTTTTTATTTAAGGTCATTCATTCTTGCATGCATATTTAACAGTTGAAAGAGTGCGAAAAAGTAAATTCTAAAGCTATTACAAATGGCGCGGGTCCACATCGCCAAAATTAAACCGGACCCGATTTAGCGGAAAATAAATAATGCGAAGAAATAAAAGTGCGAAAAGTAAAATTACAATGCTTTGGGAGAGATACAAAATTATAATTAACGATAAAAATAAATCATGCGAAATTAAATGATTAACGACGGGCGTTGGACCCTTTTGCAAAATATTAACAGTTTAATGAGAATTAAAAATTAAAATGTTTTTGTTATTTTGTGTTTTTTAGATTTAATGAGAAAAAGAAGTCAATTAAATTAAACGGCGAACCCTAATTCTAATATTTTTTATTTATTATGAAAGAATTAAATTAAGATCTAAATTAAACCTAAAATTTATTATGTACAATTTTTAATTTATGAAAATAAAATAATAAATAAATAATATTGTTATTCTGAAAAAAAAGGGAAAATTAAAAAAAGAAAATAAAAAGTTATTTAAACCTAAATTCTATTTTTTTGGATTTTTTTATAAAAAGATTAAAGCTATAACCTAATTAACCTAAATTATTTACATATATTAGTTTATTGATGAAAATAATTAAAATTAAAAATTATATTTTTATTTGGACATTTTTTATTTTTATGATGTTTTTTGTATTTTTTGTAAAAAAGGATATTTAATTAAATCAGAAAATAAATAAACAAATAAATAATTAAAATAATAAAAGATAAAAGAAAATTAGAAAAGATAGAACCAGGGGGGTTTTCTGTCCCATTATGGAGGTGTAAATTTGAGAAGCCTGGCCCAATTGGGTTTTGAATTTCGCTGACTTTTTGGATTGCGTATAACACGTTGACTGGTCTATGGTATGTTCTTTGAATTTAAGCCTTTGATCTGTACGCACTGGACGCGTGTATGGTGAGATACTGATGGAACATGGTACGTTCCAACGTGGTGCCTGCACGGGAACGAGGATAGAAAAATAATATGAAGCATTATACAGACCTGGGGATCGAACCCAGGTCTTGCACTTCACCAGCCAACACCTGGACCACTATGCCATTTAGCGCGTTGTTAACATATAATATCAATTAAACAATATAAGAGAAAAACAAAGCTAATGGAAATCAGCGCGCCAATTTTTAAAACAGCGAATGATTGATTGACACGATTCCATCTCCTTCATCGTCCCTGTAAAACGAAACACTATGAGAACGGTTTTCTTAGCGTTGCAGAAGGGTGCCTATTGGAAAATAGCGATTAGAACCCTGTGCTTCATAAATTGTTCGCGAGTATGTGGATCTTTTCGTCTTAATCTGCTCAACTCAACCATGATACTCACGAGCCCTAATTTCTCCTCTACGCAAAAGCCCTATTTCAAGAAACCTGTAACCCTAAGTTTTGGCAATGGCATAATCGTATATGGTCAATAAAAACGCAATTAAACACCACAGTTAGCTTTAGAACTTCACAAAGAATAAGAATCAACAAACAAAATTCATGAAAAATGCTTAGAATATGATATGCGATTTGGAAATTTTTGCTTCACAGTTTGAGGTCGTGATACCGTTTCAGGGTGTTTTTGCTGAGGTTAATGATTGAGAGATGTTCAAGAATGTCTCGGGATGCTATTGGAACGAAAATTGAGGCTTGAATCCACTCCTAAGGTTGATTTCAGTGTTTGAGTTTTTTGTGAAAAATTTCAATATGGCAAATGTTCTTGGGGCGCAGCTTGCAGTCTAAGCTCATTAGGGTTGTGATGCTGAGTATGTATAGAGCATGTTAGGTCAAAAAGATTGAATAAAATCCATTGAATTCATTGTTTGAAGATTTGATTTGCTTAAGAATCTTTTCTAATCTTTTCATGTGCATTTTGGTGTCAATTAGTTCCAATCAAGCCAAAACCTTCTATATTAGCATGTGCACGAAATCTCAAGTTCAAATCATGCATAAAAAGATTTGTTTAGGTCAAATTTATATTTTTCATATATTAAAATGATTTAAATGAATATAAATTAATATAAATTCAAATAAATAATTAAAAAATATGAGAATACTTCCCTTTGGGCCTAATGGTCGTGCATAGGCTTGGCATGAAGAAACTTGGAAGAAAAATGGGCCCATTTGCATTTTTAGGCCTTTTGCATCAATGTTGACTTTTCAAAATTCCCAAAAATTTCCCAACTTCCACAAGGCATAACTTGGTCAATTTTTAAGCTTTTCACATGTTCTTGGACATTTTGGAAAGGTCTTTGAGTCCTTTAACCAATGCCTTTGGTCCCATGTCATTTTGATTTACCAATCTCAAGTTATGGCCTTTGACTTAAAGTCACCTTTTGTTGACTTTTGAAAATGACCTATAATGTTGAAATTGATAACTTTTTGTGAGAGCATTTCTTGGACTTGGAATATGAAGATGAGTTGTAGGAAATGTCTTTCTCTTCAAAATGAGCTTTGGATGGAATTTTTCTGATAATCCATGTGAAAGTTATGCCTTGGTCAATTTCAGTTGACTTTTTCAGCTGTCCAAATATAGCAACTTTTGCATCTTTGATGATTTCTGAGCCAAATCTTGAAAATCATGATCAAGCATTGATCAAATGATGTTTGTGGCTTCAAAATGATATGTTGACCAAAAATTTGAACTTTTGACTGTCAAATGACCATTTTGCCCCTACAGTTGACTGTAGTGCAATCTAGGGTTTTGACTGTGCAATTTTGAACTGAATGCCTTGAAACTTGACATGAGGATACTTGACCATCTTTGTAAGCATATGAGACTTGATTGGGCCTTTGAAAAGTTCATTTGCTTGACCAGAACTCAAACCCTAGTTTTGACTGTATAGGAGACAGTTGAGTTGCACAACCCTGGGGGAATTTTGTGACCTTGACTTGACAAATCTTGATGAATATGGGAGGGCAAATTTTGGGGTACAACAGAGGACTTGGAGATTCAAATGAAGCAGTTGACTCTTGCCAACAAAGATACCATGAATGTCAACATGGTCGAAGTCTCTGAACCAAAAGCATCAGAGGAGGCCATGAGGCAAGAACAAGCCAACAAAACTGCTTTCCCTCGGGAAAATGAAAATGTGGCAGATTTCCTGCAAAGATGCCAGAAAAAGAAGTCAGAAGTGATGCTGTGTCCTCGATGCAGTTCAATCTTCGACAAAAAAGCTGCTGAACATATTCAAGGTGTAAGAGCAGCAAATAGAAAAAGGGAAAGTGTTGAAATTCGACATGACCCCAGAAGAGCCTCCCAAAGGGGTTCAAACCAAGAAAAGAGGCCAATGACTTTCAGGCCTCCAACTAATGTGCCAGTAGATACATGGTACAAAACATCTGGTCGAAAGAGGCCAAGCGAGGAAAGATGGCACTCCTTCGAAGTGCCAAGAGGTTCGTCTTTAACACATAAGAAAGAGCCTCAGGTTGCTACCCCTAAAGTGAATCAGGTGTCAAGCAACTACAAAGGGAAAAATCCCATGTCTCGATCTCAATGGAGGAGATACCAGAGGCGACGAAAAGCTGAGAGGGAAGCTGCTAACGAACCAAAGGCAGAAACCAGTTCAAATGTTCCTCAGAGAAAGCAGCGGAAACCTTTGGAAAGAGAACCAATAACCAATAGGCTAGTTTGGCCTAACCAGGGTGAAGTTGATAACGAAGATGGTTCTGAGTCTGATGACACTTTGGACATCATGGTGAACATAGTCTCAGTTCTGCCTAGGGAGTTCAACCGCCAGGTGGAGGTCGAAACAAGCGATTGGGAAGTGGAGCAAGAAATGGCCAAGCATAGGCCAGTGTGCTATTTCGTCATGGATAATGGCGCTACTGAAGAGCAGAATGGGTTCTTCGAACCACCTACAGAGGCGATGAAGAATCACCTCAAGCCTTTATTTATAAGGGCTAAACTCGAAGAAACCACAGTAAATAAAATCTTGGTGGATTGTGGGGCAACCATCAACATCATCCCTCACTTTATGCTAAGGAAAATAGGCAAAAGTGATGAGAACATCAAGCCTCACAACATGGTCCTGTCGAATTATGAAGGCGGCATAGGGACCACTATGGGTGTGATCCAACTGGATATCAAGGTGGGATCTATCCTTCGACCAACTATGTTTATGGTCATATCGGCCAAACCTAACTATAATCTTTTGTTGTGCCGTGAATGGATTCATGGTGTTGGAGTTGTACCATCATCAATGCACCAGAGGTTGCTACTATGGCATCCTGATGGAATGGTCGAAAACATAGAAGCGGACCAAAGCTATTACCTGGGCGAAGTAAATCACCTAGGGCTGGCAGACTTCGACAAGAACCTGGCTCACATTGGGCCATGCCCAACACCTGACTTCGACTTGGCGCCAGCGCCAAATACTTTTTGTTCCCTATACCTGCACCCTGAGCATGGTTTTCAATGGGACAGAGAAGACTTGTCCCACATAGACTTCAGTGGGTTAACTGATATCCAACCAACTGGTTGGGGAAGTGAATTCAGTGATAATGACTGAGTCACAATCATTGCAGCGAATTTCGGCTTACGTAGCCGAAACAAAGATGATAACGGCTCTCGAAGCCGAAGTAAAGTACATGGCCACACAGGCCAATGATCAACAGTTATCTTCTACAGGTCCTGGAAAGGACTTCGATCCAGAACCTCCTGATATCATGCCAGAAGGGATGCAGGAACAAAGGCTCGACGCCATCTATGACGATGAGCCTTTGGGATTCGAAAAGGACCCTTTGGCGAACAACATCAAAATGTTAGCGCAGGATCCTTTAGAAGAAATCAACTTGGGCAAAGGGTCAGAGAAAAAGCCAACTTACATCAGCGCAAAAATTGACCCAGAACTCAGGTTGGAAGTAATCCATTTGTTAAAGGAGTTCAAGGACTGTTTTGCATGGGATTACGACGAAATGCCTGGTCTCGATAGAGGATTGGTAGAACTTCAGTTGCCAATCAAACCTGGGAAGAAGCCAATCAAGCAAAGTCCAAGACGCTTCGCTCCAGAAATACTGTCGAAGATTAAAACGGAAGTCGAAAGACTGCTGAAGTGCAAATTCATACGCGTTATGAGGTATGTCGAATGGATTGCAAACATTGTGCCAGTGATTAAGAAAAATGGTACATTGAGGGTGTGCATAGATTTCAGAGATTTGAATGCTGCTACACCCAAAGATGAATATCCTATGCCTGTGGCGGAAATGCTAGTCGATTCTGCCGCTGGCTATGAGTACCTGAGCATGCTCGATGGTTATTCAGGATATAATCAAATATTCATTGCTGAAGAAGATGTGTCGAAAACAGCTTTTCGATGCCCTGGGGCTTTAGGCACTTACGAATGGGTAGTGATGCCTTTTAGCCTAAAGAACGCTGGGGCAACATATCAGAGAGCAATGAATTCCATCTTCCATGATTTTATTAACACTTTTATGCAAGTATATATTGATGACATTGTTATAAAATCTGTTTCCAGGAAGAATCATATAGACCACCTTCGACAATCATTCGAAAGAATGAGAGAACATGGTCTGAAGATGAACCCTTTGAAGTGTGAATTCTGTGTGAAAGCTGGAGATTTCTTGGGCTTCGTTGTCCACAAGAAAGGAATCGAAATCAACCAGAACAAGACGAAGGCAATTCTGGAAGCGAAAGCGCCATCGAACAAAAAGGAACTGCAATCTCTATTAGGCAAGATAAATTTCTTAAGGAGATTCATATCTAACCTAAGTGGGAAAGCTCAAGCCTTTTCACCCTTACTTCGATTGAACAAAGAGGGATTCGAATGGGGGCAGGAGCAACAAGAAGCCTTCGACAAAATCAAAGGGTACCTCACAAAGCCACCTATTTTGGTGCCTCTTGTAGTAACAGGAGTATGAGATTGTACATAGCTGCATCCGACAAAACTTTGGGAAGCATGTTAGCCCAAGAAGATGAAAATGGAGTCGAAAGACCCATTTACTATCTTAGTAGAGTTTTGAACGATGCAGAAACTAGATATAGCGAAGTTGAAAAATTGTGTCTATGTCTGTATTTCTCTTGTACAAAGCTCAAACAATATATAAAACCAGTTGATGTGTATGTTTCGTCTCATTTTGATGTTTTCAAGTACATGTTGTCGAAACCCATCTTGCACAGTCGAATTGGCAAGTGGGCACTAGCATTAACTGAATACTCCTTGACCTTTATGCCTCTTAAGGCAGTGAAAGGACAAGTGGTGGCAGACTTTATAGTCGACCACTCAATTCAAGTTGAGAGTATTAATTATGTGGAGATTGAGCCTTGGAAATTCTACTTCGACGGTTCCAGCCATAAAGATGGAACAGGAGTAGGAGTCTTGATTATTTCTCCAGAAAAAATTCCAACAACATTCAAGTACAAGATATCAGGTTCTTGTTCGAACAATGAGGCTGAGTATGAAGCTCTAATTACTGGCCTTGAGATATTGTTGGAATTGGGGGCAACTCGAGTCGAAATAATGGGAGACTCAGAGTTAGTCATTAAGCAAGTCAGAAAAGAATATAAATGCATAAGAGAAAATCTCATTATGTACTTTGTGATAGCAAATCGTTTATTGAAAAAATTTGAAATGGTCAACATTCGACACATACCCAGATTGGAAAATCAAATAGCCAACGATTTGGCACAAATTGCATCTGGGTACAAAATTTCAAAAACGAGATTACAAAGAGCAATCGAAGTTCGAGAAAAGATAAAAGCAACTTGTTTGTCACCAACAGACTTGGAATCGACAAGACTAGGGTATGCTGATCAAAGTAACTTCGAAATTTCGTTCATAGACAATTTGTCAGAGCAAGATTGGAGGAAACCCATTGTGGATTATCTTCAAAATCCAGTAGCTTCGACAGAACGAAAAACAAAATATAGGGCGTTGAGTTACGTACTCATGGGTAATGAGTTATTTAAAAAGACGCCTGAAGGGGTATTTCTAAAGTGTTTAAGTGAAACTGAAGCATACATAGCCCTTTCGACTACGCACCCTGGAGCATGTGGGGCTCACCAAGTAGGCCATAAGATGAAATGGTTGTTGTTTCGACAAGGACTATACTGGCCCACCATGTTGAAAGATTGTGTCGAGTTCGCCAAGGGTTGTCAAGAATGTCAAGTCCATACAGGCATCCAACATGTACCAGCAAGCGAACTTCACTCGATAGTGAAACCTTGGCCCTTTAGAGGATGGGCGTTGGACCTTATTGGAGAGATTTGACCAGCATCGTCAAAGAGCCAGAAGTATATATTGGTAGGCATTGATTATTTTACTAAGTGGATCGAAGCTATTCCTTTAGTCAATGTAGACCAAGAAAATGTCATTGAATTTATTCAAAAGAACATTATCTTTAGATTTGGAATCCCTGAAACTATAACTACTGATCAAGGATCAGTTTTCACCGGTCGAAAGATGCAGGAATTCGCTCAGGAAATAGGCTTTAAACTCCTAACATCAACGCCTTATTATGCACAGGCAAACGGTCAATTCGAAGCAGCGAACAAAGTAGTGATTGGCTTGATAAAAAAGCATGTTGGGAAGAAGCCAAAAAATTGGCATAAGACGTTAGACCAGATCTTGTGGGCCTGTCGAACATCCCCAAAAGAAGCCATAGGTACAACACCATATAGGCTAACTTTTGGTCATGCGCAGTGTTGCCAGCAGAAATTTGTCTTCAATCTGCAAGGGTTCAGAGACACCATGATATCCCCTCCGAAGTTTATTGGGATATGATGTTAGACGAACTAGTATATTTAGACGAAGAAAGACTGCGCGCTCTCGACCTACTAAGGCTTCAGAAGAAAAGAGTAGAAGACTCTTACAATAAAAAAGTGAAACCTAAGGCATTCTCGCCTGGAGAATTAGTTTGGAAGGTGATTCTTCCCATGGATCGAAGGGATCGAAGCATGGGAAAATGGTCACCCAAATGGGAAGGACCATTCAGAATCATCCAGACTTTTTCTGGTGGAGCTTATGAAGTCGAAGAGTTAGGTGAAGATAAAAGGCTCTTGAGAGTAAATGGAAAATATTTGAAAAAGTATAAACCTATACTCCAAGAGATCAAAATAAATAGCAGGTAATGACTAAATTAACCATAAATAAGCCAAAATGGAAAATTTTATAAATTAGCCAAAATGGCAATATTGTCAAATACATATTACAATATATGGTTAAAGAGCTGAATCAATCAGAAGGGGATGGAATCTTTGAGTCGAAGGTATTTAGCCTGCTGCAACTCCAGTCTTTTGTTGCACAAGGCATTCGCCTGGGCAAGCTTGGCAATTTGGTCGTCGAAGGCTTGGGCTTTCTCAGCAAACTCTAGGCCTTGTGTGATTTCAGCTTGACTCTCGGTGTCTGAAACAGTCGAGAGAAGTTCCTCCTTGCGCTTAGTATTGGCATTCATCTTGGCCTCTAACTCTTCGATTTGCGCCTTTATGGAAGCATTCTCTCGGTCTATGGCATCAATTTCTTCCTGCTTAGATGCCTTTTGCTTCGACAAATCTGCAATTCGAGAAGTCGTCTCTGCTACAGCAGTCCATGCAGAAGAAATTTTGCCATATAACGCTTCAAGCTGGCTGTTGAAGCCCCTTTGTCGCTGATAGTCTGCTGAGACTTGATCAATAATGGAGTATAACTCCATGATAAAGCTCGAAACCTTCGGAGTCACAACTAGCAAGTCTACTGCGTTCAAAACAGCTCCCAAACACGACGGAGCAGTAGGGTCCCCCTCCAAAGCTTTCATCAAATCTTTCTTGAAGAACTGAGCTTTGACCTTCGTCAAAGCCTCATCGAGAGGAGAAGTCTCAGTGGACTTCCCCGACTGAGTAGAAGCCTCCTGACTAATATCAGATGAACTTCCCTTGCTCTCGATAATGGCATTCAGATAGCCAACGGGATCAGTTTGCTTCAAGAGTGCTAAGTCTTCTTTCGACCTATGCTTTGTTGAGATGGTAACCTTTGCAGCAGCGTTGTCTTGGGGTTGAAGCTGTTGAGCAGCGTTTGCTTCGACTTGACTCTCTTTGACTTGAACTTCAGCAGTGCCAGCGTCAGCGTGATCCCCTTCGCCAGCGTCAACGTGATCCCCTTCGTCGTCAGCGTGATCCCCTTCATCATGTTGTTCCTCCGACAGATCAACCACTGGAATCTCCTTTGGTTGTTGATCTTCTGTTTGTTGTTCTTCTGTCTCAGTATTGGCTTCATCTGTTTCAGCATTGGCTTCATCGTTCGCCAAGTCTTTCTCTTGTGGCCTACTGAGTTCAGCAGAATCTAGTGTTTCAGAAGTCTTTGGCGCTGAGTTTTCAGTGGTTTCCTAGAAGAAGAAGAAGAATCTTCTAGGTTAGACGGAGACATAATCGAACGCGAGCATCGACACCTGAGTTAGAAAATGGTCAAAGAAATTACCTGCAGAGGAACTTCAGCCCCTGGGCTGGAATTGTCGCTTTCGACGGGTTTATTGAGAAGAACATTTAGTTCCTCCTCCGTTGGCTCTTCAATAATTACTGGAGGTGGCCTGGGTTTTCTCCCAGCAACCTTTATTCTGATTGTTCGAGTCTCAGGAGAAGGAACATCCTTCTTCAGTTTTCGCCTTTTAAGAGGAGCAGGGGGAGAGTCGTCTTCTTCGTCACTCCCAGATTCGACCGTCAGTGCAGGTCGTTTCTTGGGTGAAGGTGCCTAAAAACCAAATTGGAGTTCGATTTAGAAGCTACATCGAAAGTCAGAATATTAAAGCCAGAAGAAAATAATAAAGGTCTGTTTACCGGTGCAGAAGGTTTTTTCGAAGGACCTTCCCCCTGATGGCTTGTTGTAGTTTTCACCGGTGCTATAGTTTTCGCCGGTGGTTGAGGTTTTGTCAAGGGACCTCCTCCCTGATGGCCTTCTGCAGCTTTCTTGGCTGTAGGCTTTCGAACAACTGAAAGAAGACAAGTTATAATTAACAGGCTACCAGTCGAAATGGAAAGACAAAATAATTTGGAGAGTGAACTTACACTTCTTTATTTTGTCCAGGACTAGAACAAAAGACTTCTGAAGTTCGTCCACAAAGTCCTTCTCGTCGAAGAACTCTTCAGCGTAGTAACTTTTCCACCACTCTTCGAAGGATGGTGAGCAGAGAAAGTTAAGCTGATAGTCGAACAACGAAAGGACTGTTCGACCAGCATACCTACCGATATGCTTGGTGGCAGCGTCTTCAGTGTAGTCGTTGCAAAAATATAACATGGATTTCTCCCTGGGAAAAATAGGAGAAGGAAGTGTTTGAATGATACCAAACTGGCGAGAGACCAAGTTTGGTTGATACGCGATCAAGCTCAAGTGGGTCTTGGAGCTCTTGAAGCGTAGGTGCATTATTCTAGGTGTGAGAAATGCTTCCCACATTATTGTATGTTCTTCGACCTGAGGGTCACCTGACGACTTAGGATGGGGCCTTGTGAACCACTCTAGACCAACCTTTCGTCGAGCAAAGGGAGCCATGGTCGAAGCAAATTCTTTTCTTCTTGCAAACATCAAGACGAAGTTTGCAAAAGTTTGTTGAAGCTCCAACCCATCTTCAATCGGGGTCAGTAGAGCCAATCTGGTGCCTTCGATGCGTCTATTTGCTATCTCCGGAGCTTGCTCATTTATTTGAGTCTTCTGGGGTAAGAAAGACTCGAAAGTGGCATTGAGCCACAGCTGAAGTAGCCAAAAAGGTCCTGCAAGCAACAGGCTGGCTCTATTCTCGATGATCTTCAACAGAGTCGCTCCGCTGCTAATCGACTCGTATAGATTCGCCAAGATCAATTCTGCCAAACAAATATTTTGGCCATGGTGGAGTTGGGTGGCGAGGGTGACCATCTTCTTTGTCACCTGTAAAGACTTTGTGCAGAACACAAAGCGTGACAGCCATAGGGCTAGAAACGCGATATGTTCTACATCCAACACGGTGGCTGTCGACCTATCATGGTAATGGTTGATATATATGGTGTAGGTGGGCTTCGTAGCTGAGAATCCAATCTGATCCTCCGACATTTCCTCTGGGTCGAAATAATCCCCAGTGGGTCGAAGGCCAGTGATGGCGGCCACGTCGAAAAGCGTGGGTGTCAGCATTCCACAAGGAAGGTGGAAGGTGAAATGGGTGTAATCCCAGAAAAGTAAGGAGGCTATCAACATCTCAGGGGAGTAGTTGAGACCCGTCTTCGACAGCATAACCAGATCGAATATCCCCAAATCCTTCCAGATCGAAGCCTGGCTTTTTTCCATTTTTTCCAGCCAAGCACTGTAGTCAGAAGTGAGGCTAGGGCTAGACCTGAAAGCCCTAACACCCCTATTGAAGAAGCGAAGATCAATTTTCTCCTTAGCGGGATCTTCGTTATCCTCTGCATCTTTTTTAGAGCATCCAACAGGTTTGAGCTTTTCAAGCACTGGAAAGAAGCTTTTGATCTTCATGGCTTCAGCGATGCTTGGGTTTAGCGGGCCAGACATGGAGAAGATTTGGTTGGAGTATCCAACCGGAATCATGAGTTGGTGTGAATAGGCTTCACGTTCAGCAATGTCTAGGGGTTCAGGAACCCTTCGTTGGCCTGTAGGAGTAACTATGGGGACAGTGGAGAAGATCTTGGGTTTAGCATTTCTGGAAGGGATGTTAGAACTAGGAGCGGTAGAAGAACCTGAGGCCATTGTTGATGTTAAGGTTGAAGATGAAGTGAAGAACAAGATGTTTGCAAAGTTTGCAGAGATTTTGTGTTCAAGGAAGTTTGAAGGCAGGATAGCGTGAAAAAGTCCCACAATGGGTACTTGGCGCTATTTATAGTAGTTGGGAAATCCCCAAATTCGAGGCCATTTAATGCCATTTAATGTTGCAGAAGATAGTGGGACACGTGGCGTCCCCCTGTTGACATAGCCGTTCTGCAGAAATGAAAGGGTGCAGCGTGCGCCCTCGTTTTTGGGAAATTGTCATGATGACAATTTGTGAAAAGACATTTGGCACGCTGCACGCCGTACTGAGGTGACGTCTTAGGTACGGATGAAATGATGGCTTTTTCTTGGGATTGTCAGTGGTTGGTAGAAGACAAAAAGTGCACAGTTTAATTGGTGACTAAGAATGAAAAGACAGGTGTCGAATGGAATTTCAAAGAATGCCTTTTTCTTTTCAGAGTCGAAATAAGGCATTCTTGGGGGGCAATTTGTTGGCTCCTAAATTCGACACCCTTGTTTTTATTTATATCAGCCATTAAAGCTGAAGGATGGTTTCGACCAGCTGGGTCTATCGAAGTGCTCATCAGAAGATGGCAATGTACTTAGAGAATTTCTTCCAAGGGAGAATTTGGTTGCCTTCGATGTCGAAGGTGTTTCTCGTCGAAGATGCTTCTCGACGAAGGTGTTCGATTATTCAGAGTGGAACGATTTGAGATTCAAACGTTTGGAGGGAAAACGGTTCCCAGCGGTTACCAAGTGCAAGGTGCCAAGATCTGGAGCGTCGAACGCTGTGAACGTGCCAAGTGGAGTCATCTCGAAGTAGTGTAATTGCCCGACGGTTACTTGGGATGCGTTTAGTATAAATATTAGTAGTTCACGCAGTTTTTCGCGTGTGTTCACAATTATATACAAGTCACTCATATAGATTCGAGTACCCAGCGTGAGAGAAAGAATTGTTGAGAATGTATGTGTGAAACACCACTTTTATTAATCAAAGTCATTTATTTTCCAGAAACTTTACTTGCTTTCTCCTTTACTTTTCCAGTCGAAAGCCTTTATTTCAAGCCTTTCTTTATTTTATCAAGTTCTCTTCTTCATGCAATTTACATTCTTCATGCAATTTACATAAAACTTCTTTATTTTCTCGTCATTTAACCATTACCAAATTAATCAAAACCCCAAAATCAACCATGTCTTAGGATCAATCTGATCGATCCTGCGAGTCACCAAATAAGTAACCTTTTGGAAGATCAGCGGTTGTTTACCAATTCCCACGGTAAACAGATAGCAAGATCTAAAGGAGGAGGAAAAGCACATTTAAGATCTTTCGAGTAGGTAGATTCACTCTTAGTTATTCACTTGCTCACAACAAAAACATTTTATGCACCAACACTCTTACTTTGAAACATTTTCAAAAGACAAACACTTTGTACGCGTTCTTATAGAAACGAGATCCATTACAAAGTTACATTTTCAAAATACTTTCAAAAACCACATCACAAGAACACATTCAAACAAAAGCAAGTTGATCTAGCAAGTAACTAAGAGCCCATGGAAAACCATGGATGAAAAGGGTGCTAATACCTTCCCTTTTCATAATCTACCCCCCGAACTCAAAAACATCTCTAAAGGTCTTTCCTGTGCTTTTTCACCTTTCCTTTTGGATAAAAGAAAATTTGGTGGCGACTCTTGCTAAACCGCAACATTTGCAAACACAAACGCAAAACATCAAGTCAGTTCTCCCACCGTATCACACCAGGGATATAATTGAAGAAGGTGGGTGTACAAATTGGGGTCAGCTCCCTGATTTTACGCACAAAACTGACAAATTTGGATTGGGATTTACTACAGGGGCTCAAAGTGTTGTTAGGCGCGCACGGATTGGAAAACCTCCTCTGCACATCAACAATCAGGAAGTTAATGCGATTGAAGATGGTGAAGAAGATTCAGATATTGACAGCTGGATCTATCCTACGACCAACAGTGGATTGAACAACTGGACGACGAAGGACTTCATACCCATTTCTTTTATTCCACAGTAATTGACTTTTGTTTTAAGAGTTGTAATAAACAGTTTGAAACTTTACGGCCGGGTGCCTTGCCCGAGGCACTTTGGCTTTGCTTGTGAGGGCTTATTATCTGTCATTTTCATATATCATTAGTAAAGCATTGGACGTTTCTTACATTAAAAATTTTGCGCTCCTTATTTTTATTTTTCTATCTCTCGCTTGATCAAAAATAGTCATTCTCTTACACACACTCACGTATCATAATGCAGATCCATATCCACTCTAGATCCCATTGATAACGACTCTGCTACTGCCAGTTATGACTTCGAAAATCCGATCAACCAAGCCGAGGACGAAGGTGAGGATGACTGTGAGGTGCCTAGAGAACTTGTTAGACTGTTACTGCAGGAAGAGAGGGCCATACAACCTCATGAGGATCCAGTCGAATCAGTGAATTTGGGTACAGAGGAAGATAGGAAAGAGGTCAAGATAGGTGAGAATCTGGAGCCTAGTGTCAAACAACGGTTGATACAGATGCTACGTGACTATGTTGAGATCTTCGCTTGGTATTATGAAGATATGCCTGGTTTGGACACCGATATTGTGGTTCATCGCCTGCCAACTAAAGAAGACTGTCCTCCGGTAAAGCAGAAGGTTCGCCGTATGCGCCCTGAGATGTCTGAGAAAATCAAAGCTGAGGTCATGAAACAGTTTGACGCGGGATTTTTAGCTGTCACTTCTTACCCGCAGTGGGTTGCCAACGTTGTTCCAGTACCTAAGAAGGATGGTAAAGTACAGATGTGTGTGGACTATAGATATCTTGACAGGGCAAGCCCCAAGGATGACTTCCCACTCCCTCATATCGATGTTCTGGTCGACAACACCGTGCATCATAAGATCTTCTCCTTTATGGATGGTTTTTCTGTTTACAATCAGATCAAGATGGCTCCCAAAGACATGGAGAAGACAACCTTCGTTATACAGTGGGACACCTTTTGCTACAAAGTCATGCCATTCGGGTTGAAGAAAGTTGGGGCAACTTATCAGCGTGCCATGGTCGCTTTGTTCCACGACATGATTCACCATGAGATTGAGGTTTATGTTGATGACATGATCGTAAGGTCCCAGACTGAGGAAGAACAACTTGACCATCTCCAGAAGCTGTTCGACAGGTTGAAGACGTACAAGCTAAGATTAAACCCGAACAAGTGCACCTTCGGGGTAAGGTCTGGTAAGCTGTTGGGTTTCGTCGTCAGTGATAAAGGTATTCAGGTGGACCCTGCCAAGGTAAAATCCATACAGGAGATGCCAGCTCTCCGTACAGAAAAGGAAGTTAGAGGCTTTTTGGGACGTCTGAACTACATCGCTCAATTCATTTCACATCTGACTGCTACTTGTGAGCCGATATTCAAGCTGATGAAGAAAGATCAAGCGGTAAAGTGGAACGATGAATGCCAGACTGCTTTCGAAAGGATCAAAGAATATCTTCAAGAACCGCCAATTCTGATGCCTCCAGTTGAAGGAAGACCTTTGATCTTATACTTGACAGTACTGGATAATTTAATGGGGTGCGTGATGGGGAAGCATAACGAGTCTGGCCAAAAAGAGCACACTATTTACTACCTTAGCAAAAAGTTTACCGACTGTGAGACCCAATACTCACTGCTCGAGAAAACTTGTTGCGCTTTGAAATGGGCTGCTCGCCGGCTGAGACAGTATATGTTGACTCACACCACTCTATTGATATCAAAGATGGATCCAATCAAGTATGTTTTCGAAAAGCCTGCCTTGTCCGGAAGAATAGCAAGATGGAAGATGATCTTAACTAAGTATGACATCCAATACATAACCCAAAAGGCAATCAAGGGGAGTGTACTGGCGGATCATTTGGCACATCAGGCCGTGGATGACTACCAGTCCATGAATTTCGAATTCCCGAATGAGAACATCATGTTGGTGACCGACTATGAAGAACCTGGACCAGATGAAGGACCTGAGGAAGGATCCTGATGGTCTATGTATTTTGATGGAGCCTCAAACGTGTTGGGTAATGGCATTGGCGTTGTGATCATATCTCCTGAGGGTTGTCATACTCCGTTCACCGCCCGATTATGTTTTAACTGCACCAACAATATGGCGGAGTATGAAGCATGTATCCTAGGTCTTCGAGCTGCTATTGACCTGAGGATTAAGTTTTTGAGTGTATTCGGAGATTCTGCTCTAGTGATCAGTCAGATCAAAGGCGAGTGGGATACAAAGCACCCAAATCTTATTCCTTACAAGGAATATGTACTGACGTTGCTTTCGCACTTTGAAGAGATAACCTTTGAACACTTACCGAGAGAGGAGAATCGGTTAGCGGACGCGCTAGCTACCATGTCTTCTATGTTCAAAGTAAGGTGGGACAATGAAGCCCCCCAGATTACCATTGAGATGTTGGACGAACCCGCACATTATTGTGACATTGAGACTGAAGAGGTAGCAGATAAACCTTGGTTCCACGAAGTGAAGAGGTATCTTGAGACTCAAGAGTACCCCGAGGGTGCATCCGTTAATGATAAGAAGTTTCTGAGAAGGTTTGCCGCGAAGTTCTTCATTAGCAATGGGATTCTTTATAAGCGTAACCATGATTCAACCTTACTGCGATGTGTGGACAAAAGCGAGGCAAAAAGGATCATGGTCGAGTTACATGAAGGTACCTTCAGAACCCATTCCAGTGGACATACCAAGGCAAAGAAGATCCTACGGGCTGGATATTATTGGTCCACTATAGAAGCCGATTGTTATCAGCACTCCCGGACCTGTCATAAGTGCCAAGTCTATGCTGATAAGGTGCATGTACCTCCAGTTCCTCTGAATGTTTTGACAGCTCCTTGGCCTTTTGCAATGTGGGGCATCGACATGATCGGCGAAATCAGACCTACTGCGTCGAACGGACATCATTTCATTCTGGTAGCAATTGATTATTTCACGAAGTGGGTTGAGGCAGCTTCCTTTGCTACAGTAACCAAGAACGTCGTGGCGTGGTTTATCCGGCACAACCTGATCTGTCGATATGGTGTACCAGAGAGGATCATTACAAACAATGGTACAAATCTCAACAATACGATGACCACCGAGCTCTGCAAACAGTTTAAGATACAGCATCACAACTCTTCTCCCTACCGGCCGAAGATGAATGGGGCTGTTGAGGCGGCTAATAAAAACATCAAGAAGATTGTGCAGAAGATGTCGATGACATACAAATACTGGCACGGGATGTTACCATTCACTCTCCATGGTACCGTACCTCAACGCGGACTTCGACAGGGGCAACACCCTACTCTTTGGTGTATGACATGGAGGTAATCCTACCAATTGAGGTCCAGATACCCTCTCTCCGGATTATGAAGTATGCAGGTTTAAGCGAAGATGACTGGATCCAGACCCGATTTGACCAGCTGAACCTAGTCGACGAAAGAGGCTTACTGCTATTTGTCATGGTCAGACGTACCAAAAGCGAATGATCAATGCTTTTAACAAGAAAGTCAGACGTCAAGAATATCAAGTCGGGGATCTGGTGATCAAACGCATTATACTACCGCAAGGTGATCCCAGGGGCAAATGGACCCCCACATATGAAGGGCCATTTATGGTTAAGAACATTTTCTCGGGAGGAGCTATGATTCTAACCACCATGGATGGTGACAACCTTCCTCACCCCATCAATGCATACATAATGAAAAGATACTACGCACAATCAAAGACCCGCCAGGTCGACTGGCCTAGGCAAAAATAAGGGCTTCCCGGCGAACCAAAAGGGTTCGGGAAAAAATAAGGGATGAAAATGAAAAAAACTGTACACCTGGCAAGTCGAAAACCTGAAAAGGCGGCTTGGGCAAAAAAGGGTATCCCGGTGGACTGAAAACCCGAAAGGGCGGTCCAGGCAAAAATTAGGGATTGAAGCGTAACACTATGTCTCATTAGATCATCTTGCAACCAGACTTCAGTATCGACTATCAAGCTCGGACGACACCAATCAATCTGATCTACCTTCAACCAAGTAGCAAAGTGATGAGACACTCAAAGATATAAAGGCAATAGCAGAGTTGGAACCCGATGGGATTATTTCACATACCTGTTTTTCTTTCTGTTTCACAAATTGTATAAATTATGTTCCCCCGACGGTGTTCTCTTACTAGGACGTCAGCCTCTTTGTACAAAATGCCTATTACAGGCCAACTTCCAAAATCAATACAATCCATTTTTACAAGAAATTTCAACTTGTTTTTCTTTTTCTGTTTTGTTTTGCAAGAACGTCCAATGATTCATTTTTTATATATGCATTTGAAAATAATTGCTGCTCATAAATACTTACATACGAAACAAAAGACAATTACTCGTAATTCCAGGAATAGGGGCAAACAAGAAGTTCCTAAACCTTACAATTGCTCTACCCACCAGGTACAGGGATAGAGCCAGCTTGAGAATATGACTAAAGGTACACACACTCCCCGCAGAGTAGGAAGTATCCGAAGACAATGGTGGTAGCTCCCCCCAGCCGAGGTTCAATATCACGAATAAGTCTGGAAAATTCTTCCCAAGCAGATTTTATCTATCACCAACAATAGAAGTTCACCATCAGTGGAGTTTATTTCTTTCGCGGGCAAAAATTCAATCCCCGACAAGGTTCATCATCACCAGCAATGGTAATTCATCCCCAACGGAGTTGTTTCTCCAAATCAGCAGATCATCCAGCAGAATATCTTTCTTCCCTACAGAGCCCCTCCCGGCGGCGTATTCTCAAGCAGAACGGACGCAAGTCTCCAGCTAATCGTCTTCAGTCATTATCCCCGGCAAGAAGGAAGAACTCAACTCCTTGTACTCTCCAACAGCAGTCCAGGATTCATTTTCCCCAGATAGAGAGTATCACAAGAACATTGCATACCCATACATCATGGCATGCACATACGCATCATACAACACAATCTCATTTATTTTGAGAACATCATTAATCAATACATGTCATACATCATGACATTACATACGACTAACTCTTTACCTTTCAGGGAAAGATACAATCAAATTCTGGCAAGTTCTCTCTGGTTCAGTTAAATCGATACTAAGATTTTTATTCCAGTAAAAAGGCTATGAAGCCCGGAGATCGACCAGATAATAGTCAACCAACAATACATCATACTATGAAGCCCGGAGAATGACCGGATAACAGTACCAAAATACTATGAAGCCTGGAATCGACCAGATAGTGGTATCTCTTAAATTCAAGTTATAAAGCCTGAAAATTGACCAGATAGTATCTTGATCTCTCAGAAATACCACGAAGCCTGGAATCGACCAGATAGTGGTATATCTTAATACAAGCTATGAAGCCCGGGAATCAACCGGAAAATAGCTTAACCCTTAGCAAGTTATTGTGAAGCCTGGAAATCGACCAGATAGCAATACAAGGTACCATGAAGCCTAGACTCGACCAAATAATGGTATAAGACACCGTGAAGCCTGGATCACGACCAGATAGCGGCAAAGGATACTGAAGCATGGGACACGACCAGATAACAGTATAAGGTACTGCGAAGCTTGGAATTCGACCAAATAGCAATTTACTCGGCCAATTACTATGAATCCCAGAATCGACCGGATATTAGTATGGCCTTAAATTCAAGTTAAAGCCCGGATGCGACCGGATAACCACTTGATTCCTTCTGAATCCTGGAGAACGACCAGATAAGAAGTGAGAAATTGTGAAGCCTGGAGAACAACCAGATAGCAAGTTTAATCTCATCCCCCAGTAAGTCGATGTGAAGCCTGGAGCACGACCAGATAGCAGTTAGTCTTATTTTTCTCAGAAAATCGCTGTGAAGCCTGGAGCACGACCAGATAACAGTTCATTTTCACCTCCTCGACTAAGAGATGATTCCCTAATAGAGTAAAGGACACTTGAAGTTCCTAAAACTCTATCTCTCTCAAGACAAAAAAAACAACATTCCCCAGCGTAGTCCTCCTTATCAACAGGTGTACGGGCTCTCGCAAAGGAATCTCTTATGTGATCAACACTTCTTCTGATGGCATCTTTAAGCCCATCTTCTGACATCGACCTCCGAATGGCATCCACAAGCCCATCCCCGACATCAAATGACAAGTACCACTTCATGTGAGTGCAAATTTATGGGCACTCTAGTGTTCAATCATCTTCAACCTTCAGATCACGAAAGGCAGACAAGCCAATCTATATCCTCAAGTTTAAGAAGATTGAACACGGGCAGTTGTTGTACCCCAAAATTTGCCCTCCCATATTTCTTAATACATTTCAAGTTAGGTTCTCAAGTTGCTCAATAAAATCCAAAGGTTGACCAGACAAACCCTCTCCTAAGGCAGTCTACCTCAAATTAGGGTTTCAGTTTGCATCAAGATTGTTAGAACATAGTTTGATTCTACAACCCTTAATTAGAGTTTTGATGATAACAAAATACAAAGAATAAATAAATTTTAAGATTTATATATAAGACAAATATGCTTCTTAAAATTATGTTTTGTATATACAGAAGTTCTGATGGAATCAACATCAGCATCAGAAGCATCATAAGATCAGTAACATGTGCTACACGCTGAAGCTGCCAGATCATACGCTGAAACTTGATGACCAGAATCTGCGCATAAACATATACACTCTGACTCTGATCAAAGATCTTTACCAAGCCATCAGCACTCTGAAGCATTATCATAAGTTAAAGCAAAGAACACTCTGAAGCGTTACCATAAGCAAAGAAGACTCTGAAGCGTTATTAAGTATTCAAGTAGAATTAATTGCTAACGGCTTTATTCAGACAAGATCTTCTTCAAAAGGAAAGTGCGTTATTATCAGTAAAAGTGCTTTATGGACAACGTATCTTTGCCTTGGCTATTTAAACAAGTCTGTGTGAGAAAATACGCACGCATGCACTCACATAATTTGCCAAGCTTTCAAAACCACGCTTACTCAAACGCTTTAGCAAATTCAGTTTATTCCAAGCTTAAATTGTGTAATTATCACAGTTGTGATATATTGTTTTATTAGAAAATGTTAACACATCATTGTTCAAATTATTTGTAAAAGATTTCCTTGAGATAAACCGGTTTGTGGTTATAATCAAGAAGGATTTAACAGTTGTTAAAGTAGCTGTTGTAATCCTTTGAATATAGTGGATTAAGACCTCGTTGGAGAGAGGCGAAATCACCTTGACGGGTGGACTAGAGTAGTTTGAGATCAAATGAACCAGGATAAAAATACTGTGTTGTCTAAGCATTTGTTTTAAGTTTTACAATTCAACCCCCCTTCTTGTGTTTTTCACATCTTCAATTGGCATCAGAGCGCCTGGTTCTGAGCTTATAACACTTAATCGTGTCAGTACAAGATCCAGCGTCAGAAAAACACAATGGCAGGACCAAATCAAAACATCAGCAATGACAACAATGAAGAAAGAGACAGATTCAGTGGCAAACCTCCAGTCTTTGATGGAGAGAACTTTGACTACTGGAAAGACAGAATTGAGAGTTTCTTTCTGGCCCATGATGTTGATCTGTGGGACATGGTGACTGATGGATACACGCACCTAGTGGATGGAAGTGGTCAGAAGATTGACAGGAAAACAATGTCTGATCAGCAAAAGCGTGAGTTCAGAAATCATCACAAGGCCAGAACAATTCTTCTCAGCGCCATCTCTTATTCAGAATATGAGAAGATATCAAATAGAGACACTGCAAAGAATATGTTTGACTCTCTGAGAATGACGCATGAAGGAAACATTCAAGTCAAAGAAACCAAAGCCCTTGCACTCATTCAGAAGTATGAGGCATTCAAGATGGAAGAGAGTGAATCAATAGAAACTATGTTTTCAAGATTTCAAATTCTTGTTGCTGGTCTAAAAGTTCTTGACAAAGGGTATTCTATTGTTGATCACGTTAAGAAGATCATCAGAAGCTTGCCAAAACAATGGAGGCTAATGGTCACAGTGCTTAAGCTAGCCAAGGATCTCAACAAAATCTCTCTGGAGGAACTTGCCAACTCCCTTAGAAGTCACGAGATAGAGCTAGAAGCAGATGAACCTCAAAAGCAAGGTAAGCCATTAGCTTTAAAATCTAACAGAAAATCTGACTCCAAAGTTTTGCAGGCTGTGGAAGAAACCTCGGATGGGTCCTCATCAGAAGAAGATGAACTATCTCTCCTCTCCAGAAGGGTGAACCAATTGTGGAAGCAGAGGCAAAGGAAGTTCAGGAATCCCAGAAGATCAGAAAATCAGAATGAATCTTTCTCCAGATACAGAAGGTCAGAATCCTCCTCTGGACAAAGAAGATCTGAAGGTTCTTCAGGAAACAGAAAGCCAAACAACAAAGACATCATCTGTTATGAATGTAACGAGCAAGGGCACTACAAAAGTGATTTCCCAAAGCTTCAGAAGGAAAAGCCCAAAAAGAAGTTTGGCAAGGAAAAGAAGAAAAGTCTCATGGCTACATGGGATGATTCTGACACATCTGAAGCTGACTCAGAATCAGATGATGAAAGAGCAAACATAGCTCTCATGGCAAACATAACAGAAGACAGTGAAGCTTCTGAGTCAGAATCTGAATTAGATACAGAAGAGGTATTCCCTGACTTTACTATAAACTTTACTAAGGCTGAACTAGCTGAAAGCCTTAATGAAATTCTGGAAAGAAATCAGCAGATCAATGTCAAATTCAGAAACCTGAAAAGGAATCTTGCTTTTGACTCTGATAAGACTGAGAGTCTCAAATTGGAGAATTCTGAGTTAAAAGATAAAATTTCAAAATTAGAAAACCAATTGCAAAACTCTCAGAAGGAAACAATCCCTGAAACTCCCAGCAGTGCTGATGAGATCATCAAGGAGTATGATCACAACTTTCAGAAGTTTCTAGCTAAAAACATAGACAGAAGCAAAATGGCTTCAATGATCTATGGAGTTAGCAGGAATGGCGGAAAAGGGATAGGATATCAAGGTAAGGTACCTACACCAAAAAATGTCATGGATTTAGTTATAAAACGTACTCCACTTGATTCACACTTTATATATGGGCACACACATGACATAAAATATACAAGTAGTGATTACTCTGTCAAACCAAAATTCAACCAGAGTTTTGGTAAAACTAACAAATCAGGACCCAAGAAATTGTGGGTACCTAAGGATAAAATAATACATGTGGCAGATATCTTTAGCAGCAAAGCAAAAACACCAATCATGGTACCTGGACTTTGGCTGCTCACGACACATGACAGGAAGAAGGCATATGTTCCAAAGCCTGGAACTTAAGCCTGGAGGCCACGTAGGTTTTAGAGGCAATCAGAGAGGAAAGATCATTGGCTCTGGAACAGTAGGTAATGGAAATCTTCCCTCTATAAGTAATGTTTTACTAGTTGATGGATTAATGCATAATCTGTTATCCATAAGTCAATTAAGTGATAACGGTTATGATATAATCTTCAATCAAAATTCATGCAAAGCTGTTAGTCAGAAAGATGGGACTATCCTATTTAATGGAAAGAGGAAAAACAACATTTATAAAATAAAACTTTCTGAACTAAAAAGTCAGAATGTAAAATGTCTACTGTCTGTTAACAACGAGCAATGGATCTGGCACAGAAGATTGGGACATGTTAGTATGAGAAGAATATCTCAGATTAACAAACTCAATCTGGTCAGAGGACTTCCTAACCTAAAGTTAAATTCAGATGCTCTGTGTGAAGTATGTCAGAAAGGCAAGTTTGCAAAACCAGCTTTCAAATCCAAAAACGTTGTTTCCACCTCCAAGCCATTAGAACTTATGCACATTGACTTATTTGGACCAGTTAAAACTGCTTCAGTCAGTGGCAAGAAGTATGGGTTAGTAATCGTAGATGACTATAGCAGATGGACATGGGTAAAGTTCTTAAGACACAAGGACGAGTCACACTCTGTGTTTGTCACCTTCTGCAACCAAGTTCAGAATGAAAAGGATCTTAGAACCGTCAAAGTCAGAAGTGATCATGGTGGAGAATTTGAAAACAAAGATTTTGAGTTATTCTTTAATGACAAAGGCATTTTGCATGATTTCTCTTGTCCTAGAACTCCCCAGCAAAATGGAGTTGTAGAACGAAAGAACAGAACATTGCAAGAAATGGCCAGAACCATGATCAACGAGACTAACATTGCTAAGATCTTCTGGGCAGAGGCAATAAACACAACGTGTTACATTCAGAATAGAATCTCCATAAGACCTATTCTGGAAAAGACTCCATATGAATTGTGGAAGAACAGAAAGCCCAACATTTCCTATTTTCACCCATTTGGATGTACATGTTTTATCCTGAATACAAAAAATTATTTGAACAAGTTTGACTCTAAAGCACAAAAGTGTATTATGTTAGGATATTTTGAACGCTCAAGAGGGTACAGAGTATACAATACAAAAACACAGATTGTGGAAGAGTCAATCGGTGTTCGTTTTGATGATAAGCTTGACTCTAAAAAGTCAAAGCAGAATGAATTCCTTGCAGGTATGGAAATTGAACTCACAGGTACTGAAGAGAAATCATCAGAAGCTCTCAATAGAGACACTCCCTCAACATCAGAAAGAGGCACTGCAAGCAATCCAGCACCTTCTGTTGATCAACTTCAGAAAAGACTATCCAGAAGCAGCATGGATCACCCAGAAGAAACAATCTGAGGAAGGAAGGAAGATCCAATCAGAACAAGATCTAGCTTCAGAAACTCTGAAGAATCCCTTATGGGACTGGTTTCTCTAATTGAACCAACTACAATTGATGAAGCACTTCTGGACAATGACTGGATTCTAGCAATGCAAGAGGAGCTAAATCAATTCACAAGAAATGATGTATGGGATCTAGTTCCCAAACCAAAAGGATTCAACGTCATTGGAACAAAATGGGTGTTCAGAAATAAACAGAACGAACAAGGTGAAGTCATCAGAAACAAAGCACGACTGGTAGCACAAGGTTATAGTTAGCAAGAGGGGATAAACTATACAAAAACCTTTGCTCCAGTCGCCAGGTTAGAATCTATCAGACTCTTAATTTCATTTGCTGTTAATAAAGGCATCACTCTGTATCAGATGGATGTTAAGAGTGCATTCTTAAATGGCTATATAGAAGAAGAGGTATATGTGCACCAACCCCCTAGTTTTGAAAGTTCCAAAAATCCAGAATATGTTTTCAAACTAAAGAAGTCACTCTATGGTCTGAAACAAGCTCCCAGAGCTTGGTATGAAAGACTAAGTAACTTCCTGTTAGAAAAGGAATTCACTAGAGGGAAAGTGGACACAACCTTGTTCTGTAAGACAGTTAAGAATGTCATTTTAGTATGTCAGATTTATGTTGATGACATCATATTTGGATCCACTAAACCCTCTCTGGGAAGAAAGTTTGCTAAATGTATGCATGCATAATTTGAGATGAGCCTAATGGGGGAACTAAAATTCTTTTTGGGCATTCAGATTAATCAAACCCCAGAAGGAACTTACATTCATCAGAGCAAATACGTCAGAGAACTTCTGAAGAAATTTGATCTCTCAGAATGTAAGTCATCAAAGATTCCAATGCATCCCACGTGCATTCTGGAAAGAGAAGAGGTAAGTAAAAAGGTAAAACAGAAGGTCTACAGAGGTATGATTGGTTCTCTTCTCTATCTGACGGCTTCAAGGCCTGACATTCTATTCAGTGTTTGCATTTGTTCTAGATTCCAATCAGATCCTAGAGAATCTCACTTAACAGCAGTTAAGCGAATTTTCAAGTATCTGAAAGTTACTACTAATCTGGGTTTGTTTTATAGAAAATCAAGTGATTACAGCTTAATAGGATACTGTGATGCTGATTTCGCTGGAGACAGAGTAGAACGTAAAAGCACTTCTGAAAGCTGCCAGTTTCTGGGAGAAAATCTGATCTCATGGTCCAGCAAAAGACAATCCACAATTGCTCTATCAATAGTAGAAGCTGAATACATAGCAGCAGCTGGATGCAGTACACAAATGCTCTGGATGAAAAGTCAACTTGAGGACTTCCAGATATTTGAGAGTAACATTCCTATCCTCTGTGACAATACTTCTGCTATTTGTCTCAGTAAAAATCCTATTTTGCATTCTAGGGCTAAGCATATAGAAATAAAACATCATTTTATTAGGGACTATATTCAGAAAGGGATTATAAATTTAAAATTTATTAACACATACCATCAATGGGCTGATATCTTTACAAGACCTCTTTCTGAAGATAGGTTCAACTTCATTCTGAAACATCTCAGCATGAAGCTCTGCCCAGAATAAAACTGTTTTGATTCCATATCTTAACCTTCAGAACTTTGTTTTTTTTGTGAACTACTGATCAATCTTTCTTCAGATCTTTAGAAGTACAGATTGTATCAGAATCAAGGATATAAGTGTGCAGTTCACTCAAGCAAACAAGTGTCATCCAGTCATCAGCTACTTTTTGAGGCTGAACACGCGTTCACGTTTCTGAAAGGTCAAAAGCGCTGATTGGATGCATTGGGACACATGTCATGGGTAACCGTTCCAATATCTTTCTGAATTCCCCAAAATCAGCTATCATTAAATGCTCATAATTATTATATTTAATTTCTCTCTCTTGCCGTTTATGTTTTAAAAATTTTTTAGAAATCTATTTAAACACATTTCTCACCATTTACACTCTTTTACCTTCACTTTCATTTTCTCTACAAACTTATTGTTTTCAGTTTGCATCCTTTCTCAAAACCCTTTCATTTTCTTCTCAAAACCTTCGTATGAACATGGCTTCCTCAAGCATCCCCACTTCCAGTTCTCAGAAAACAGATTCCTCCGAACAATATGAAGAACCCTACAGAACTCTTCTTACACCCATCAAAAATCTAGAAGTTCTTTCAGAATTGATCGTGAATTTCAACAGTCTTCAAGAGAACGGGTTTAATCTCTCTGAAGAAGTAAAAGCTCAAGGCTGGGACAAATACTTTGACCGTCTGGTGGGTCCAACATTCCCAATTCTGGTAAAGGAATTTTGGATTCATGCTTCATATTCCAACCATCAAGTTACTTCATACATTATGGGGAAGAAGATAGTTATTACTGAGGACCTCATTGCAAGATTAATAAGCTACAGTGGTGGTGGTGTACGTTGCATTGACATGGCTGAAAGATGCGCTGATGTTGACCTAATTGCTAGAGAAATCTTCACTCTGGGGCTTCCCTCCAGCAAGATAAGGGATTTAAAAGACCATCACAGAATATGGGCCAAGATCATTCTGGGATGTATAAACCACAGGAAGCCTACCAGCTCTCCTGATTACATCAATATTGATCAGCAATTTCTGATCTACTTCATCTCCCAGAAGATCAAGGTGAATCTGGCTCATCTATTGTTTAACCATCTAAGGACAAGTGTTAAAGAAACCAGAGAAGAGGAGCGCACAAAAAGGGACTGGATACCCCTAGGAAGACTTATATCAAATATTCTAACAGAGAATAAGCTGATTGATCATCTTACAGAGGCTCGGGAAATCAGCTCTTTGGAAGCTACTATTGGCAAACAGCTGAATGCAAAGAATCTGAAGAAAATGAAGTTGATTGAGAACATCAAGAAGGAACCCAACGTCACTCCTTTTGCAGCAATCTCCGGTAGAAGAGTCCCTTTGGATAACTTTCCTCTGTTCTCAGAGATTGATTCTAAACCTGATATAATAGTCAGATATCTGGATGCTTGCAAGGCGGATGGTACAACACCAGATTTGAACATTCAGGATCTGCAGCAGAAAGCTCCAGAAGTTGTGCTGAAGAAAACCAAGAAAAGGAAAGCTGTAGCAGAAGGATCATCTCAGCGGACTCCTAAAAAGAAAGGTAATCCTTATTCTGTAACTGTGTTAAATTCAATTTCTGTATCAACATCTATCCCAATTCCCACTCAATTAGAAAACCCCACACCACAAACATTTGATGACTTTGACATTGAATTTGACCCCTATGAATCCTTAACTCTTAGAAGATCTCGCTCCCAACCTCCAAATCCAAATATTGAAGCAACCTAACAAGAACTTGCAAAAGTTCTATCTGATATAGATACCTTTGACCAACATACTTCTGCTCCCATGCCAGAAAATCCAAACCCTGAAACCACCACAGAAGCACAACCAGAAATTCCCCTCTCACCACAACCAGAAATCCCACTACCTCCATCTCCTCAACCAGAAATTCATCCACCTTCTCCACAACCTGAACTATTTCAACCAGAAGTTCAAACTTCTGAGACTCAACCTTCTGAATCTTGTGAACCAGAACCTCATAACGATCAATCAAACCAAACTGTTGATTCTGATACCATTCCCATTCCTGGAATCACTGAACCTCTGGCCATTCGTATGCCCATAATCATCCTGAATATTCCCCAAATTCCCTCCTCACTAGAATCAACTCCACCAAACTCCCCAGCAAGTCCAATAATAATTCCTGACTCTCCCACTCCCTCACCAAAGAACAGTCCAGATGACCACAACAAGACTGTCATTGATTTAACGGTTTTTGAACGTCTTGCTGCCATAACCCACAAAACAGCTATCCCAAAACCAAAACCATCTAAACCCTCTCCAGATGTTGGTACCAGCTTATTGACATTTGAAACAGAAGTACAGAAGTGGATCACTTCTCTGAAGCAAGCTAGTCTTGAGCTGATTGATCCTGCTGCATCAGACTACCTTTGGTCAAAGTTCAGAAGATGGGTATGTTCTGAAACTCATAAGTTGCAAGAACAGAGCTATGGACAAGCTCAACAGAACTTCAGCAATCTGCTGAAAGAAATGGAAGATCCAGTTCTGAGCCAGCTGCTCAAGGAAGAAGTTCTCCCTCTGGACAATGCTCCCTGGTCTGAACATCGTCCAACAAACAAAGTTCAGCCAGAGTCAGAAGATCTCAATCTGACTGATACTCCAGAGCAAATGATTCCTGCTGAAGCACTGGGTCAAGAAAATGATATTGCAGAAGGCTCTGGGAAGCATCCAGTTACTGAAGATCCTCAAGCTTCCTCCTATGAAAGGCAAACTCTAGAAGACCTGAAAAGATCTGATATGTTGATGAAGGAAAGAATGGATAAACAGGACGACAAAATTGATGCAATCACGAGCATGTTAACCCAGCAACAGGAAACCAACACCTAGATCAAGAGCATGTTGGAAGTCTTGTTCACGCGTCTACCTCCTCCCTCTTAGAATTTCCTTGTCTTTAAAACTTGTTTATCTGTAATTTTCTTACATTGTTCTGAACTTATCATTGCTTCTGGTTTTTAATATAAACGCATTTTAGCTCTGATCTTATGTTCTTTTTGATAACTGACAAAAAGGGGGAGAAAGAATGATATTTTTCAATAACGGATTACTGAGACATAAAGTCTCAAACATTCTGATCTATTTAAATTTTTTCTCTTCTGAAAAGCTTGAACAGGTACAAAACTCTGAGGAAAGATACAGTAAGGTTCTGATGCTGAAAGACTCATGGAATTAAAGGGAAGTAATCAACTCAGGGGGAGTTTTCTCTTCTTAAATTCTATACTTTTTATTCTTTAATTTTAATTGAAAAATCTGGTTTTTGTCATCATCAAAAAGGGGGAGATTGTTAGAACATAGTTTGATTCTACAACCCTTAATTAGAGTTTTGATGATAACAAAATACAAAGAATAAATAAATTGTAAGATTTATATATAAGACAAATATGCTTCTTAAAATTATGTTTTGTATATACAGAAGTTCTGATGGAATCAACATCAACATCAGAAGCATCAGAAGATCAGTAACATGTGCTACACGCTGAAGCTGCCAGATCATACGCTGAAGCTTGATGACCAGAATCTGCGCATAAACATATACACTCTGACTCTGATCAAAGATCTTTACCAAGTCATTAGCACTCGGAAGCGTTATCATAAGTTAAAGCAAAGAACACTCTGAAGCGTTATTATAAGCAAAGAAGACTCTGAAGCGTTATTAAGTATTCAAGACAGAATTAATTGCTAACGGCTTTATTCAGACAAGATCTTCTTCAAAAGGAAAGTGCGTTATTATCAGTAAAAGTGCTTTATGGATAACGTATCTTTGCCTTGGCTATTTAAACAAGTCTGTGTGAGAAAAGACGCACGCATGCACTCACATAATTTGCCAAGCTTTCAAAACCACACTTACTCAAACGCTTTAGAAAATTCAGTTTATTCCAAGCTTAAATTGTGTAATTATCACAGTTGTGATATATTGTTTTATTAGAAAATGTTAACGCATCATTGTTCAAATTATTTGTAAAAGATTTCCTTGAGATAAACCGGTTTGTGGTTATAATCAAGAAGGCTTTAATAATTGTTAAAGTAGCTGTTGTAATCCTTTGAATATAGTGGATTAAGACCTCGTTGGAGAGAGGCGAAATCACCTTGACGGGTGGACTGGAGTAGTTTGAGATCAAACGAACCGGGATAAAAATAATGTGTTGTCTAAGCATTTGTTTTAAGTTTTACAATTCAACCCCCCTTCTTGTGTTTTTCACATCTTCAAAGATGTTTGGATACAAGGGGTCCAAAATTATCACCATTGCCCTAATATGTTCTCAAGATCATCCATGTCAAGTTTCAAGCCTTGCAGAGGAAGTTTGCTCAGTCAATTGCTCAAAGACCTAAAAATCGACTGTGCTAGGGCAAAAGTCAACTGTGGCCCACATACAGTAAAACTTCAAGATTTTTGGTCAAAATCCTAATTTTGAAGTATTATTCATCATTTGATCAATGGTTGATCATGATTCCTCAAGGATTGCTCACAATTCATCAAAACCCAAAAGTTTCTAAATTAGGGTTTTGTAGGAAAAGTCAACTCAACTTTGACCAAGCATAACTTTCTCATACTTTATCAAAAATGACCCATCCAAAGCCCATTTTGTAGAGGATGCAATTACCTACATTTCATCTTCATATCCCAAGTTCAAAATATGCACTCACAAGAAGATATGAATTTGGACATTATAGGTTACTTTGGAAAGTCAACAAAAACACCTTTTGGGTCAAAGCTTCATACATGAACATGGAAGACTCAATTGAGATGAGACCAAAAGGTTTGCTTAGAGGACATCTCAAGATTTCTAAAAAGTCTAAGAACACATCTCTAGGGTCAAAATTGAGAGAGTTATGCATTGGTAAAGTTGACCCTTTTTGCAAAATTGCCAAAAGCCAAATGTGGCCAAAATGGCATTTTTTGTCAAATGGGCCCAACTTTTTATGCTTGCACTGAGTTTGTAATGTGACCCATGACCCATGAGCCCTTCCACTTGTCATTATTTTATTTTTGTCATTTATTTTGATTTTATTTCAATTTAATCAAATAAAATCAAAATAAAATCATGAAAATATCAAAAACTAATCAAAGCTTGAGATTTTGTGCATGTTTAGGTCTATTATACAGCTGAAGATGGAATCAAATCATGCAAGGTTCATTTGGACACCAAAATATTGAATTTTGCTTTATTCAGAAAGATTTTGTACAATGATAAAATCATGAATCAATGATCTTAATTGGAAAAGATTTGAAGCAAATTTGTAACCTAATTCCTTCTAGGGTACATAAGGAACATGTTCAAATAAAAAACAAGGGGATTGGAGGCGTGAGAAACAGAAAGAAAACTTGCAAAAATTCAAAAAAGTTGTGAATCAATTTCCAAGTTTCAGGCCTTCTCAAGCCATTCCAACTATCTCAATCGCTTGTTGGATATCCCTGGACCATATTGCAACCGTTAGCAAGCATTCTCGTGCCCTGAAACACACTGTAAGAGTCACACAGTATCCATGTTTTCTTGATTTTGAATCCATTGATTCTGGAATCTTTAGCATGAATAATTGACATATTCTCAATCCTTATGAAGTTTGCAAGCTTATGGTCATATTTAATTGCGTTTTCATTAATTGTACAGCAAAGTGCCATGGTTAAGGTTTTCTCTTTGTTTTTAGGGTTTTTGTGTATAGGTACAATTGGCCATGGATAAGGGTATCATGATGCTCGTGAGGTTGACACAAGTTAATTGGTACCATTGTTTTGCATTTATCACGCTTGTATAGGATTTTGGAAAGGCACAGGGTTATACCTACACCCAGGTGACTGTAGGTAAAAGTCAAGAAATCTTTAGCGACGATGGGAGGAAGGAGATGATAGCGTGGCATCTTGTGAATGGCCAGTTTTGAATTTCGCGTGTGGTTTGAGTTAGCCATTTGTTTTATTATGTAATATTTATTTGTCATTATTTGTTCAACTAAGCAAGCCAGCTCAGATGGTCATCATGCATTGGGATAACGCCTAAGGGCATGGGTTCGATCCCCAGGTCCCCATATTGTTGCATATTATTTTTCTTTGTGTAATCAGGTGCCTAGGCGTCCCATAAGTCCACCCTGTACCATCAGCGACCAGCCATCAGATCCTCAATATGCCAGATCCAAGGCTTCCCATATGAGGGCCTACCATGTGCACAGGTCAAACGTACCCACATGATCGAAAAAAGTCAAATAAGGCCATCAGCATTTGGGCTTGAATTTGCAAGTCACCCCCCCTTCTTGCTACAAAACCAGGCCCATTCAATTTCTTTTCTAATTTTTCTTTTTATTTAATTTCTTTTATTTAATTATTTTCTAACACAAATTAATTCCTTTTTTCCAAAAAATTCATAAAATCAAGTTTTCACAAATTTAGAATTAGGTTTTTATTTTATCAAATTTAATTTAATATTTAGTTTAAATTTAACTTAGGTTTATTCTAACTTTTTCATATAATTAAAATAAATTAGGAAAAATTAGGGTTAGCTTGATTTAATTAATATTTCTTTCTCAAATAAAACAAAAAATACAAAAATAGGTTAAATTAATTGTTTTTTTTCCTTAATTTAAATTAATTAGTAATTAGGTTCTTATTTATTCAATTAAAACTTTACTTTTCTTAAAATAATCAAAAACGACAAAAAATGATTTTTCTTTTAATTAGGTTTAGATGAGGTCAAAACCCTAATTCCTTTTTCATTCATCGCGTGCGTTTTATTATTTTTTGCAAATATTGATGTAACTGCTTACGGTATGTAATAGTTTAATTAGGATTTTCTTTTATTTATCATTTTATGGGTTTTTGGCTATGTAATCAATCCCCCTCCCCGAAGCCTTGTAATAACGTAGTTTTTATTTCTCGCATTTTAATTCTCGCAAATATTAACTGTTAGATGTATGTTAATAGGATTGTGTGACAAGATTGCATGTTAATTTAAAATGGCTAGCAAACCCTAATGTGCAAAGATAATAACTTGAAATTAAATCACTCGCACATGCGCACTCCTAGGGTATACTCTCACTTCGGTTGCCTTCGATAAACGATCATTAAGTATAGGGTGTCTTAGTGGTGGCCCTCTTGTCTAAACAAAGATCAAACGTCCCGTTCAGAAATGTTGCCTCGAAAAGGTTGCCTCAGAAATGTTGCCTCAAATATGATCTTAAGACATTAGGATTATTACTAAGACGTCCTAACATTGCTTTAGTGATCGTACGTCTCTTACGAATTGACCCTTACAACTCCAACGATGGTGCTACCTATTCCTCAATAGTGGGATAGCGCTGTCTAAAGGAAACGAGTACAGAAACAATCTTTTTTGAGTAGGTAGATGCTAGTAGGTACTTGCTCAAATCAATTTTTTTTACACTTACACTTTTTGCAAACAAAGTTTTCAAAAACACTTCGTAACACTCTTGAAGACAGAAGCAAGGGTTAAAACGAAGTAAAACAAAAAAAAACTTTTCAAAACAAACACATAAGCAATTTTAAAATGATGAGCAAGTACCTAAGAGCCCGTGGAAAACCACGGATAAAAAGGGTTCTAATACCTTCCCTTTTTATAATCTACCCCCCGTACTCAGAAAATCTCGAAAAAGGATTTTTCCTGTGCTTTTTTTCCTTTCAAGTGGGATAAAATAAAAGTCGGCGGCGACTCTTGCTTACCGCGACATTTTGCGAACACAAACACAAAATGCAAACCAGCATTTTCCAAAACAGTCGGTTCTGCCATTGTATCACAGATACTCGTCACCCTGGCTTGATCCCTTACAAAGATTATGCTAGAAGATTATTACCATCCTTCAATAAAGTTGAATTCCATCACATCCCTAGAGATGAAAACTAAATGGTGGATGCTCTGGCAACTCTGGCTTATATGTACCAAGTGAATACTTGGAATGATATACCCCGAATTGCGGTTCGACGGCTGGATAGGCCCGCTCATGTCTTTACAACAGAGGAGGTAGCAGATGAAAGACCTTGGTATTATGATATTAAGCATTTTCTTCAGACTCAGGAATACCTGATTGGTGCGTCGAGGAAAGATAGAAAGACACTGAGAAGATTGGCTGGAAGTTTCTTCCTCAGTGAAAATGTGTTATACAAGAGAAATTATGACATGGTCTTGCTCAGATGTGTGGATAGACACGAAGCAAACATGTTGATGCATGAGATTCATGAAGGTTCATTTGGCACTCATGCCAATGGACATTAGATGGCTAAAAAGATGCTAAGGGTAGGTTACTATTGGTTGAAAATGGAATCTGACTGTTACAAATTTGCAAAGAAGTGCCATAAATGCCAAATTTACGCAGACAAGGTCCATTTGCGATCCTGGGTACTCCTTGCTTCTTCAGCATGATTTTCGTCTTCCTCAGACAAATCTTCAACTATCGGCATCTGGAGGATCGACTCTCTGAATCTTTTACCCATGTTGACTAGGGCTTTCCTTTTTGGTTTCTTTTTGGATGCCAACAAAGTCATCAACTCTTATTGCCCCTTGGCTAGGGTCAACAGAGTCTCTTGAAACTGGGAATTCTATGCTTGTAGGTCCTTCACTATTTTCTCGATATCTATCTTACTGAAATAAACAGCAGAAAGATAAGGAAACCTGTTGTGGAAAACCTGTTTATGTTATGATGCATGAAAAATGTGCATGCAAATGATTTCAAGGATTTATAAGATTTAAATTTGTCTAGACAAAGAATGAACAAACGTCAAATTGCATTAATAAGTTTAAAATGATTACAACGTGCCTCTTGGGCTTACAAAATAAATTCCTAAGACAGTGCGATGTAGGTGTTCGAGCTTTGTTCTTCATGAAGTTGCCTTGTAAGCTCTAAAACCCTTTTCTCGCTTGCGTAGAACTGAGATTCGAAGGTGTCTCGCTCTTCCTTTAGATGAGTCTAACCCTTTTGCAAGTCTTCAAGAGCGGTAGGCATGTTGGGATAGAGAACAGTATACGGGACATCTCCTTCAGCAATAGGCTCCATGATAACAGGTAGGATGAAAGGGTAAGGCATTACGAGCTCGTACCCACTTAAGGTAAGGCTCAAGGGGAATAGAATTCTTGTGTACCAGTGTCTTACTATCCACTTTGTTTACCATCCTCCAAGCTCGTATAAACCTTTGACGGTAGCCTTGATTTTCACTCTCGTAGTCGAACACCACACCTTGGATGAATGCATCATGGGGACCATCTCTTCGTGCATACCCAAACTGTCGTAAAGCTAAGTAAGGGTTGTAAGTGATACCTCCCATAATGCCAAGCAAAGGGACATTAGGGAATTCCCCACAACGGTTGATGATAATAATGTCCTCCAAGGATCGAGAACACCAGTGAATATCTGAATTTCTGAGTGACATCAACCTATTGGACAACCTCAAACCTTGCTCGTTCTTCACAACGGATCAAGGGAGGTGCGAAACAAACCACCTAGCTAATAGAGGAGTTCAACACATGAGGGATCCTCTTCTCTTCATGGTGCGAGAGTGGAGAGAATGCAGGATATCTCCCAACAAAGTAGGCACCAGATTGCGAGATATGAAGATTTTGACAACATTCAGATTTATAAGTTGGTCATGATTTGTAATAGTATCATCCCATAGATGAGAAGGGCCAAGATTTCTTCAAAAGCTTGTAAATCCATAGTGTTCAAACAATCTTGAGCTTTCTCCAACAGGAACATGGCTAGGAACCCTTTGACACCACTTCTTGTTTCCCAATTAGTCGTGACGTCGGATTGTTGCAAGTGTAAAGCTCGGGAAATCTCTTTAGGGATTGGGTATCTTTCAATACCATTTAAAGGTAGTTGATTGAGAATGGGAATTCCAAAGAGTTTAGAGAATTCTTCCATAGTAGGTACAAGTTGGTAATCGGGGAAGGTAAAAAAATGGTGCAAAGGGTCAAAGAACTAGAAAAGCACCTTCATCATGTCTTCATCAATGCCTGAGGTAACCAAGTTGAGGAGTCGACCATGTCTTTCGGTGAATGGAGAACTCTCAGGAACCCTCGATGCTAACTCTTTGAGTTGAGGAGGAATTTTTACGAGATTGACTTGGATAGTATTCATGCGGGTGAAAGCCATGTCCTACAAAACAAAACAAAGATAAATCCCAAAAAGTCCTTGAAATGGTTAGTGCAAATGCAATGTTATGATATTATGATGTTATGTACAAGTAAGCATATATACACAAAGAAAACAAGTCCTTAGGTTTAGGCTTGTATGAGGTTCATAGGTAAGTACCCTCTTGAAGTTTAGTTGGTTTAACCTGTCCTAGAAAGTAATCGGGTTCTAGGGGATCTCAATATCACTGATCTTTTTTCATCGGGCGTTGTTTCAGCGCAAGCCTCTTTATTGGCGACCGAAATATCCCGGAAGACCGATCGAAATGAGTGTAGCATCGAGTATCAACCAACTTCGGACTGCACCAAAGCCGACTATCTCAATACTTCCTAATGGCCAAGTTGTTCAATTAAAGATTCTAAGGTCAGTAAGTACTTCATGACACCATACAGCGGCCCCGTATTCTCCTTGACTACTCAAGGGCTACCGGTACCAACAAATGTGTCACACTAACGTAGCTATTGCTTAGACCATGTCAGTATACCCCACATAGTTTCCACAACTTATTGCTACTTACCTAAGAGGTGCCCCAGATCCGGGTAGAGGATCAAAACAAGCCCAAACAAAGAACCATAATGTAAAGCAAACAAGTCAAACAAAGAAAATAAAGTAAAGGTGATATAGCCCTAAGGTAACCCCACTTTTAAGTTTTCCCCAGCAGAGTCGCCAGTTCTATAATACGGTGGGAGAACTGACTTTGGTGTTTTGCATTTTATCACAATTGTTGCGGATAGCAAGAGTCGCCACCGAATTTTCTTTTATCCAATAAAGGAAAGAGTGAAAAAAACATGAAAGACCTTTGAGATTATTTTCTTGAGTTCGGGGGTAGATTATGAAAAGGGAATGTATTAGCACCCTTTTCACCCATAGTTATCTATGAGCTCTTAGTTGCTTGCTAGATCATTGCTTTTGTTTGAAAGTGTGCTTTGGGATGGATTTTAAAAAAGTGCCTTTGTTTTAGGCTAACTTTATAATGATTCTCGTCTCTATAAGAATGTATACAAAGTGTTGGACTTTTGAAAATATTTCATGGAAAGTGTGGTGCATTTAAAAAGATGTTTATGTTTGAAGATGAGCAAACAACTAAGAACGTTTCTACCTACTCAAAAGTCTTTGTTCTTTTCCTTCTCCTTTAGATATTGCTATCCTACCATTGATTGGTAAGAAGCCTTATCTTTGGATGTAAAGGGACGGGCGTGGGTCATCGTATAGTCATGATAGGAATGTTGTGAGATATCTTAGCTTTTCTCTTGAGGGACTAAGATCATTTGTAAGGCAACATTCGAAGTGTCATCGAGGACTATGATCTTGTATTTTTTTGATTGTTTTCGCTAAGACGCCTCACATGTATAACATGACCATTTTTCATAAGGCAACAAGTGGAGTTAACCCTAGAGATGCGAGTGTGCAAGTGTTTGTATTTCATGCTTGATTTATCTTGAATTAAGGCTTTCTAAGTATTGATTTTATCTTCCCATACAGATCCTACTTTACTATCATTTATATGAAAGCGATAAATTGCGGAAAGTAAATATCCTGTGCTATTACAATCACTTGGGGATGGGGTGTACACATTTACAAATGGGGGTTGCAAGAAATTAAATTCCTAATTATCTATTACAACCATATTGAAATAATTTACAAGAATTGAAATGTAAAATATATTTGTTTTGTTTTTTTATTAAGAGAAGAAATAAATTTGCTTAAGAAAAAATGTTTTTAGTCTTTTTGTTTTAAAAAAACTAAAGCAAAGTATATGAATATAAAGTATTTTTGGTGTTTTTGATTAATGAAAATAAAAGTGATGATAAAAATAATAAGAGAATAAGAGTTAGAGTCAGCGTGTTGCTGAAAGAATATAAATAAGAGAGAGCAGAAGTTCTGACTCAGGCGTGCTGCAAATCAGAAAGAAAATGTTAGTAGAAATGGGGAAGGCCAGAAGTTCTAAATCCATGCGCGCTAAAGTTCTGGGGTTGCTGGAAACAAAGGAAAACCTAGAAGTTATGATTATTGTGAGAGCCTAGAAGTTCTGATGCAACTGGAAACCTAGAAGTTCTAGTGTTACTGGAAGTCTATAAGTTCTAATAATGGGTAAATGAGGTGACAATGTTGTTGGATGGGAATATCTAGAAGTTCTGGTCCAGGAGTATTGTTTGACAAATAATGGGAGGGGGGAGGGTTATCTAGAAGTTCTGGTCCAGGAATATTGTTTGACAAATAATGGGGTAAAATGTTAAGAAGAAAAAAAACATAAAAGGTACTCATGGGACTAAAACCCCGGACCCTTAACACTAGTGCCTTATGCGCACGCTCTCTATCACTAGGGTGGCTATACATCCGGTATTAGAAGCAAAAACATAAACATAAATTACAAAGTAAGTTTTTATGATGAACTTCATCTTCTTCTTCGTGCCAGCCAGAGTATCTACAACTTGATTATTCCTCAACAAAAATGGAAAATGCAAACATAGAAATTATGGCATATTTCATCATGGTTTCAGAAATACAAAGCATCAAAATTATAAACCAGAAGCAAGCATGAATTTTGCTAATCCTAATTCTGAACCATAATTTTATCAATAAGTTATGATATGAAATTCTCTCTACTTAGTCCATATAAATGAAATATATAAATATGTACAAATTCAGAGCCATGATATCTACATTGTGTTGTTGAATTTGCAAGCCTAACAATGCCTAAGTAATGCGATGAAAATCAGAAGAAACTTACCTTGTAGCTGGAAATTGTTCGGTGTGTTAGAGCTTAGTTCAGATTGCTGTGATATTCTGGTCAGCTTCCTCAAGTTCTCAGAAAGCTAAAGCAACCCTTAACTTGAGTTATGGATGGTTGGAATGCTCTGGAGCAGTGAAGATGCAAAGTTCTGATTTTTGAAATGGAGAGTGGTGAAGACTGTATTACAGTTTGTAAATAGAAATTGGGAAGGCTTCTACGTGTATACCAAAAACTGTATGGATGATTTGGCCAAGAAACGCACAAGGAAAATTAGAGTTTGGACGCAAAAATCAGAAACTAGCAGGTTTTGTGTTTGTGTTGCAGTTTCAGGTTCTTGGGAATTTTCAGCAAGGTTTCAGGGCTTTTATTTTTCAATCCTCTTCAGTTTACAAAATGAAGTTTAATTTATAGGCAAAGGATTTAGAAGCTTGGAGAAGTCAGGAATACAAACATCACATGTTATGGATCGTTGACTTGTTTTTGAAGCAAGTTTAGACAAGCATGGTTTCAAGGCAAGGTAGGATGGTTAGCAGCTTTAAACACGCCTAATCTGAGTTTATAGGAATGATTTATGGGGAAGTACACTCAGAAACAAAGTAAAGTATGGTCTCAAAATAAACTTTGTACAAAAGTTTACTTTTCAAGGACAACAATGGTACTTTTATACCACACGTGGGAAGATCCTTTGGATAAAGGCTTAGACACTGGGATAAGGACTCAAAAGTTGGTGTAAGCATTAAATTATGATGAGATTTAACAAGCAAGAAGGCCTGCAACATGAGATTATGCGGCATAGCTTGAAACTGGATCAGAAGTTCAGCATAAACATAACTTAGATTAAGAACAAATGTCCCACTTTTGATCTTTGATTCTCTCTGCTCCAGCATGATCTGAAGGAGTTCTCAGACTTTTCAGAAAGCTTGTAACATGATTTGTAACCCCTCTTTGAATCATTTTTGCAAACTCTGATTATACCTGCGTGAAAACTGGCCCAGAAGTTCTAATCAAATTCTGACTTTGAAATGCTCAGAATTTACTAAGTGTTTTAGTTTCATAGATGTGTCTTCAAGGATTTATAACTTGAAATCCCAACATTTCTAGGTGGAGTTTTGTTCTGCAATGTTTTAGATCTCATTTAGATCTACCACTTATGTGTCAGAAGTTCTTCCTGAATCATCTTGCATCATGATGAAAATCTGGCCAAAAGTTCTGAACTTATCATATTTTCTTAACACTCAGAAAAATTTCTAAGTGTTTAAAACTTTGACTTTTCCAAAGAAATTTTGACTTTTGATTTTCTTGATAAACCAACTTCATATTCTAACATGTCTTGATGAAATGTGATTCTTGAAACTTGATTTTGATTAAAAGGTCAAAGTTTGACTTTTCAGTATGCATTTTGACCATTTTGCCCTTGTGCCAATTCCAAACCTAAATTGATGTATCAGTGCTGCAAACTTGAGTCATGGAAGATCTTGTGAGAAAATTCTTGAGAAATGAGAGGGAAAATTTTGGGGTACAATAGTCATCTTCACAAACTCGACACATTCCCCGTCAACCTATAAAGTCCCAATACTCATCAAAGAGTATATCATCAGCACAGTTCACAAAAATTCTCTCCCCCAACTGAGCTTATTTTCTCCAACACGGTAAAATTCATCAGTAGAGCATATCCCTCAGCAGAGCATATTTATCAACAAAGTGTTTCTTCAGAAGAGTTTATTTCCCCAACAAGGTTTATTTCCCAAACAAGATATAGTCTCCCTAGCTTGAGTCTATCACTTCGACTACTACAAATCACCGACAAAATTTCTCTCTTCAACAAAGGGTAGTTCAAACCACTATCCCCTAAAAGTTGCTACAAAATCTAAAATCGGACCAGATATCAATTAATATTATCCTCCCTAGACGAGTCAACATCCGTATCAAAAAATCGGTTAGACAATACCTCAGAAGGTTATCCATCTCTTCTATCCCCAATCAGGGTATATAAGAGTTAAACTCCCCAGTAGAGCGACTAACCACCAATGTTCTTGAACTCTTCTCCCCAAGCAGAAATCAAATTCCCCAGTGGAGTTTCCTCAAATAGCAAGCAAGAGTCCCCAGTAGATACATTCTAAACAAGATTGAAGAATTACTGTCGCCATCCCCAATAGTAGTTTGGGATTTACTTTCCTGATAAAAAATGTTATACAAAGTTATCGATACACTTCAATGTTATCTCACATTCATACATTATTTATCATAACATATGCATACGAAACACGTATAAAACACTCTCATTTTCTTTAAGAACATCATTACACAATGCACTACATACATCATGACATTGCATAAATACTAACTATATATTTTCAGGTAAAGTTCACAAACCGACGAACATCATCAACAATTTTCTAATAGGTCAGAGTAATTCCTGAAACAGGATGGGGCGACTATCTACATGACCAGACAATTTACTTCAGAAACTAAATTCTGACAAGCATTTTCCTCAGAGACTAAATCTGACAAATAGCTACTTAAGCATATTCCCCAAAGAGTCATTCTGAAAAATATCTCTTCTAGATGAAGTCGGGCATAGACATCTTCTAGTGAATCATTCAGATGAAGTCAAGCATAGATTTCCTTATGATACTATTTTTGAAAAAAAGTCAGGCGTATACTCCTTCCAATACCTCTTCTAGTTGAAGTCGGGCGTAGACATCATCTAGTTCAGATGAAATCAAGCATAGATTCCTTCTGAAACTCTATTGGAAAAAAGTCAGGCGTAGTCTCTTTCCAATACCTCTTCGAGTTAAAGTTGAGCGTAGACATCTTCTAGTTTCGATGAAATCAAGCGTAGATTCCTTCTAAAACTCTTTTAGACAAAGTCGAGCGTAGACTCATTCCAAACATATCTTCTGAACAAAGTCGAGCGTAAACTCATTTTGGTATAACATTAAGATAAAATCAAGCGTAGATTTATTCTGATATTCTTTTTGGACAAAGTCGAGCGTAGACTCATTCCAAACATACCTTCTAGACAAAGTCGAGCGTAAACTCATTTTAGTGCATCATTCAGATAAAATCAAGCGTAAATTCACTATGATATTCTTCTGGACAAAGTCGGACGTAGACTCATTCCAAATACATCTTCTAAGACAAAGTCAAGCTTAGACTTATTATGACATTCCTATCAACAGTTACTTTGGATGGCATCTATAAGCCCATCTCCTACGACTCTATGTCACCTCTCTAAATGGCATCTTTAAGCCCATTCCCGGTATAATCAACCAACAACATTACTTCCTGCACAAGTGAGTGCAAATTTATGGGCACTTAATTGTTCAATCATCTACTACCTTCAAGTCATGAATGGCGGACATGTCAATCTAACCCTTCAGGTTTAAGAAGATTGAACCAGGCAGTTGTTGTACCCAAAATTTTCCCTCCCATTTTTCTTCAAGACATTCTCAAAAGGTCCTCAAATGCTCAAGGTAGCTCGAGAATTGATCAGATAAATTCTTCTCCTAAGGAATGGAATCACAACTAGGGTTTTGTATTTATCAAGGAATATTGGGTTTCCAAGGCTTCAAGTGGTTTTCATGGCTCCTCATATGTTTCAAACAATGCTCATACCAAGTTTCAAGCCTTGCACCACAAGTTTGCTCAGTCAATGACTCAGATGACTGAAAATCAACTGTATTGGGTAAAAAGTCAACCATGGTCAACATACAATTAAACTTCAAGATTTTTGGTCAACATCAAGATTTTGAAGTTACATTCATCATTTGATCAATGTTTGATCATGATTCCTCAAGAAAAGCCCTCAAATCATCAAAAGTCAAAAGTTTCCAAATTAGGGTTTCCTTAGGAGAAGTAAATGAACTTTGACCAAGCATAAATTTCACACGCTTCATCATCTTTTTCCCAACTAAAGCTCATTTTGAAGGGAATTCAATTCTCTACAACTTTGTCTCTCTAATCTCAAGTCCAAAAAATGCATCATTTGAGAGATATAAGCCAATACATTATATGTCATTTCAAAAGTCAACAAAAAGATACTTTTTGTCAAGGCAACTTACATCAAGATAAAGTCTTCAAAAGAAAAAATGAGTAATTTTACTTGCTTTAATGCTTTACTTGCTTTAATTTTCATGAATCATTTTGACTAATAACATTGAGTAATCGATCGACTCGTAAGAATTTTTCGGTAGCTGTTTTTGTTTTAAATTAGGTGTTGGTTTTCTTATAATCACTTTTGATTATAAGTGTTTTTGTATCAACACAACTCAAAAGGAAAATTCTGAAAATTCGGTGGCACACTAAGTGTTCGACAAATTGTTTTGTTTGTTCTTTTGATAATTACAATTGGAAATAGTATTGCTAGTAACTTGCTATAAATGATTAATACTTTGTTACTTCATTGAAGTTTATAAATTCTATATTATAGTGTTTATTTCATAATTCATTTTATGTTTGCATATCTGACTTCCAATAGCTTGGTTTATATAGACGATACTTTTTGAAAATCTTCCGCGTGCATTCTTTTCAATTAGTCTTAAAACTAGAATTTTCATCTGGATTTTTTGACTTGGTGATCTATTCACCCTCCTCTAGATAAGACGCCATCGTTTAACAAAATGTACGAGGTTTACAGGAAGGCGAGCAAGGGAAGAACTCTTTCAGTTTGTTTGGTTTCCTATATGATTTGGGTAAAAGACCCATAAATGCATGAACGCTACCTGCATGAGAGAAGGTAATAAATACACGGGTAGCCCAAATGGCAGATTTTTCCTTCTCCATTTGAAGTTATAGAACATAGCTACGGTTGCTAAAGAAGACTTGTTCTTGAATGTCAGCAGCTGAAGGGATTTGAGTTTACTTGCCATTACTAGAAGAGGAAACCATTATTTTGAACTTGAGTAGAAAAAGAGTGATAATGGAGTTTAAAAAAACTAAAATTCATAGGGTTAAGAAAAAAAAGTTGTAAAAAGGAAGAAAGAAGAAGAGATGGAGTTATATAGATGTTTGAAAACGAGACACTTTGTTCACCCCTAAATGTAAAATGTTGGTGTTTTAGTTATGATTTTATTTAATGTGATTAAATTTTTGTGGCACACGATGACCTTGGAAATCAGAGCCTTGATGGTAGTTGCACGTATGTTTAATAACGTGACGACTAGGTGAAAATGTTCATGATGACGATGATGTATGTAGACTGTTGTGAGTTTATTAAAAACACCACCTTTTTCCATATTACAAATACGATTGAAAATGGCATTTTTCAGGGGTATTTGTTAGTCTGAGATTTTTGACTTAGCATGTTCGATAAGAGTGGGGATGCCAGATAAATATACAGGCTAAACACATGTAGCTAAATCATATTTTTGACACCAAAGTCATAAGATTCGACGAGTGGGATTCTCGACAGAGGGAGTTGAAGGACCTGAAGTTGTTTTTGACAACATTAGTGGTTTTACAACAATTCAAGAACTTAAGACGCGTGGAAGCAAATCAGAGAACAAAAGTCAACGTAATAGGATATGCATTGAATTCTAGAGAGTTAACGGTTGTTGACGGTTATTGATGTACATAATATATAAGTAGATTTGATATTTTGGACAATGGTTCACATTTTCGTTCCACTTTCTTTATAATTCACACATTCAAGTCATAGCGATAAAAAAATTGTGAAAAATGTATAAACTTGCATTCCACTTCTGATTTAAGCATTTTTACTAAATTGTTTTTTATTATCTTTCTTCATTTACTTTATCTTTTCAAGTAATTATCCATTTTACTTTTTGTAATTTTATTCAATTGCTCTAAATTCAAATGGTATACCTTCATAAACAATTTACTCAAATTATTCTTAAATTCTTTTTGAGTTAAATTCTTTAAATGAACAAAAACTTATAATATGTTTATTGAAAATATCATTAAACATTATCACAATTAAATATCGAAATACACAATGCCACCTATCTAATTTAAATATGTTTCATAATTTTTAAATGAAATTAAATAACTAATTTGTAATGTTTCTTAACTAAAAGACTAAAGTAAAACATTAAATAAATTTAAGGGATTTGAAAACTAAATTTGTCTTAAAAAAAGTTACACAAAATAAGTATCGCTCGCAATTTTATTTTAAATTTTTTGAAAAATCAACTAAGCCTTAAAATAAACGTCTAAAAAATTCGCTAGTTACATTACGGTCCAGAATAACCGACGAATACATACACACATACACAGAAAACTCATCTCAACCGTCCATAAAAAATAATCCAACAGCAACCATTATCGATCCGCGTCAATCAATTTCATTGGTTCAACTTGCACTCCTCACAATATAAAATCCCACAACCGCCAAACTTCATTCATACACTTGAAAATTTTCTTTCGCATCAATCACTTCTCTCACCGAAACCGTTTTCAAAGCTCTGAAAATTTTCATCAATGGCGGGTAGAGGCAAAACCCTAGGTTCCAGCACTCCCAAGAAATCAACCTCAAGGAGCAACAAGGCCGGCCTCCAGTTCCCCGTTGGCCGTATTGCTCGTTTCCTCAAGGCCGGCAAATACGCAGAGCGCGTTGGTGCTGGTGCTCCGGTCTACCTTGCCGCCGTTCTGGAATATCTCGCTGCTGAGGTAATTTCTATTCACTGTTATTTTCAATTTCATATACATTTCCTCGCATAATCTAGGGTTTTGTAATTCAAACATATTTAATTCATCGTTCTTAAGAGTAATTTTGAACAAATTAACCAGTTTTGAATTTAGTTTGGTTTCAATTGATCAGGATTGCTGATATAGTTTGATTTCAATTAGTTAGGGTTTTGAGTTAAATACGTGTGTTTTTGTGATTAGGTTTTGGAATTGGCTGGAAATGCTGCAAGGGACAACAAGAAGACTAGAATTGTGCCAAGACATATTCAATTGGCTGTTAGGAATGATGAGGAATTGAGCAAGCTTCTTGGGGATGTTACCATTGCCAATGGTGGTGTGATGCCCAATATCCACAACCTGTTGCTTCCAAAGAAAGCTGGTTCCTCCAAGGGTGGTGTTGATGATGAGTAATTCATTGATAAAGAATTGATTTTTGTAGTGGAGTTAAAAAGCCCTGTTTCGTTTCATCTTGTTTCATTGTTTAATTTTCAAACAGAGTTTTGATCGTTCAGATATGTAGGTTCTGTTAGGGATGTGAATACATTGGTTTCAGATGTTCCTTTTAATGTGATTTGGTGAAACTTTATATAATTGGTCCCTTTAATATTTCATTGCATCCTTTAATTGTTATTGAATATGTGTTTATGAAAATTCTTATCAGTCATGACACACGATAGTTACGAACTTTTCAGATGAGTTTGCGATAACCAAGTGGATAATGCTTGTGGTTTTTGTAAACCATTTTTTCATGTAAAGCTCATAATTGCCAAAGAATAGTGCAGAATAAGTGAATTGGTATGGTAATGCACCGTTATAAGACAACAAGTAGGAAGGTATTTATACATGACTTTCCACTAGAGATTGATATGTTATATGTTGTACTTAAATTTGTTTTTGAAGAAAAATTGCCTATAAATAGTTTTGATGATATCAAAGTTAATGAAGAACAGTTTATCCCTTACATATATGTGTTTGATGGTGGAATTATGAATAGGAAGTGGGAAGGGGATTTGTTTTGCGATGGCGAGTTCTTACGATGTTAAGTTAGTGAGTGTATGAATCATACCTATGGAGAATCTCCTTTGAAAGTAGTTTAGAGTGAGACCAAAAGAAATATTAGAAATGGGCACGCGTTAAAATATGTTGGAGGTGTATTGTGTGGATCTTAGTTTGATTAGATTTGATGGTGAAAAGTAGGTTCATGGCTGAGATTGCTTGTTTTTGTGTTTGACCGATGTTCCATGATTGGGGGTTTGTTTTTGGGTCTTGTGAACGGTGTGAAACAGTTGCCCCTAAGTTCATGTTACTATTTGTTGAAATACTTGATTGGTTTGACCTCTTATAAAATCGGTTGGTTTGACTTTATATCATTGCATTTTTAATTTAAAAAAAAAAATGAATACTTCAATATATTTAAGCATATCAAAACCATTTTAAAAGATTAAAAGTGATTCAATTTCACCCAAATCTTTTTGTCACTTAATTTACATTTAAAACATTTTCTCAATGAGATTAGATATAAATCCTCTTTATAGTTGAGATGTAATTCTCCTATTTCTATAATAATGATTGAAGTAAATATTGATTTTTTTCAGTGACAATTTGTTAATCTTATATCTAAGTTAGTAGTCATTCCTTCATGATGATGTAAGATTCATCTTCTCATACATGTGGTGTATTAGTTGAGTATTCTTCTTAAAATGATGAAATATATCTTCTTCTAAAATCAACCACAACAAACTCTTTTGTTATTTTTACCATGAACTATGAGGTTTTGACTCTTCATTAGTATGTAGGTATACGACTATGTCTTTTTAAACAAAAATATAATAAAATATATATTTTTTCTCATCTCCACACTCATTTAGTAAGCAAATCAATCTTAACCAAAAACATATATTTTAAAAGGTTCATGTAGAGTACTACAGATACATATGGTGTTAATATTTTTCCTTTGTATAAACTAATCCCCGTACCTTAGATCCCTTTATGCTTTGCTTTTAATTTTTTTTGCTTGTTGCATTGCATGTTTAAATATAGGGTTTCGATCTTTTTCTTTTTCCTTGGAAATAATAAAGTTTGGTGGTGACTTCTTAAAACTTTGTGAGTCAAGTTTTCTCAATAGCTTGGTCTCCTGATTTTCACTGTGACATTAATACTTCTTTGTTTTTCTGGATTGCGTGAAAACTATATCATAAAATGTGTTATTTGTTATAGACTTGTAGTGCAGGGCAATGGACACGTGCTGATCATCCATACTTCCACGTAGGAACCCTGACAGTCATGCATTGTGGGCCTGAACCCTTAGCCCATAATGGGGATCATTGACCATGCGTTGTGGCTCTATAAATACCCTCCTTTATTAGAGGGTCAGGTATTCTATTGTCAACTCTCTCTCTCTCTCTCTCTCTCTCTCTCTCTCTCCTCTCTCTCTCTCTCTCTCTCTCTCTCTCTCTCTCTCTCTCTCTCTCTCTCTCTCTCTCTCTCTCTCTCTCTCTCTCTCTCTCTCTCTCTCTCTCTCTCTCTCTCTTCACTCTTCTGACTTTGGCATCAGAGTGTCTGCAAGTACCTTCATCCTCCGTTGAAACGCTCAGAGCTACAGATGAATCACCTGCCACTTAACTTTCTGATCATCGGTAAAATCAGTGGCGCCGTCTGTAGAAATTTTGTTCTCCCCATATTTCTTATCTTGAAACTAAAGATCAAAACAAAAACCTTCAAGCATCGACTATGGTTGGTCAAGATGACAACAACTGCGGTCACACAATCGCCCTTTCTTCTCTCGCCCATGACACTGACAACAAAAATGGAATGCCACATTTGAAGGACATTTGATTAAGGGTAGATGGGTGCACCGCCTCTTTCGACTCTGACGATGCGGCCGATAACGACGTCCACCACGTTATAACCCGTAGAGTTTAGATAACTCCAGAGAATACACCAGAGTTTCAACCAATTTCGATAACAACTAACGCCGACCCGACCATGGTGGCTATGTTCGCGACACTCAACCAGACTAACTCGTTTATCCACCACTAAAACAAAGGGATTTGAGTGTTAAAGAATGACATTCGTTCACGCTCTCCCCCGCGGAGACACCAACGTTATGAGTCAAGAAGCCCATCACCACAAAGACAAGGGCGACCCACATCTGGAGAGGTCACAACCCTTGATGACGAAGAAGTGCAACCGCTATCCTTCCCGCAAGGATGGACGCTCCCCGGGGGCCAAGAAAGGCAAGGCCAATTGATCGGATAATTGTCATTCGCTATTACGCAAATCAAAAGGTCGATCACAAAACTCGCCGCCACATTGCGATGGCATTCCCCAACGAGGGAAATACACCCAGCCTCCACCGCTATCAACAATTTAGAGCGACGAAGACGGCCCTTGCGGGCTGCTGGCTTGGGAAATCATGGATGCACCTATTCCCGTCGGATTAGAAAAACCACCAAACCTGGGAACGTATGATGGAACAACAGATCTCGACGATCTTCTAGAGAACATCGATGCCTTCTCAATTATCGCAGAGTTAAAGGCGCTCTCAGATGCAGGTTTTTCCCCACTACTATGCGAAAGGGTGCCATGACATGGTACAAAAGCCTCACTGAGGAATCCATCACTTTTTGGAAAGACCCAAGGAGGCAACTTCTGAGGCATTTCACTACTTCTCGACGACATACTAAGTCCAAAGTGACGCTCGAGGCGATCATCCAAGGAAAAGATGATTCTCTTTGATCTTAAATCAAGAGGTTCAATCGAGAAGTCATCCAGGTCTATATGATCGATGACATGAAGAAATACTTGCTCGAGTGGTGTTTGTGCCCCCCGTAGTGACTTCGCCAAAGCAGTTGGCATCCAAACACCCGCATCACTGTAGGCCCTCCTCTTCAAGGCCCAAGCCTACATTCAGTACGAGGAGAAAGAAGCCACTAACACTGCTTGCGACTCACAACGCCAAGAGAGTGAAAGAGTTTCGAGGCATGATAACCTAGTACCTTACTGAGGAGCGGAGAAAATAAATGAGGATAAGCCCGTGAGCCTTGAGAACAAAAAGGATCTACTTGTCGTTTCTACGAATTCACTTCGTTGATCGCTTCTCGCGAGCGTATTCTGTCTGAGTACGCGAACTCAGAATTCCTCCAGGCCAGAGTCTGCTTCCCCAAGCAAACGCCACCAAAATCTAACATGGATAAAACTAAGTATTTTCGGTTCCACAAGAGCCACATGCAAGTTATAAAAGAGTACATCCACCTCAAGGATACGATTGAGATCCTCATAAGAGAGGGGAACCTGAAGAAATACCAGAAAATAGAAGTCCCTCGGCACGATGCCCGTGAAATGATAAGGTCGAGGAGGAAAAGTCATCCTCTGACGATGCCAACTTGTAGATCGCCATAAGTATCTCACAGCCTAAGGATTTCTATGTCTCCGAAAAGGCCAAAACTCCCATCTACTTTGCAACCCACAACACATGGGAGACTTCCCCCCCACCCCCCGCCATGGTCATCTGGCGGGGGATTCAACAAACTCACTCTAGGTTCGGTGAAAAGAAAATTTGAAGAGCTCATCGATGCGAGCTCGAGCCAGAAAGCTACCCTCGAACGATGTGTGGGAAGTTTAACTCCTATTGCATTCTACCGTAAGGAGCTTCCCGGGGCTCCCCAAACTCTAGTGTTCCCTTACTTGTGAAAGCACGAATGTCGAACTTTGACGTGCGTCGCATACTAGTCGATCAGGGGAGCTCAATCGACTCATGTACTCTCATCTGTTCCAGACTTTGCAGCTCAATGAAACACTACCCTACGTGGGATCTGATCTGCAGGGTTTTAACGATTCGACCACAAGCCCATGGGGCTATGTCAAGTTGATTTCCACCTTCGGAGCAGCTGAGACCGCCAGAGTGGTCAAAACCCAATTCTTGGTGATAAATTGTCCATGTCTATACCAGTGCATCCTAGGAAGGCCGACTCTGGCCGAACTGATCGTCGTGCCCTCCGCTGTTCTTTTGAAGATGAAGTACTACATGCCCAAGGGACTCATCGCCACACTTCACTCGGACATAGAAGTTGCAAGAAGATGCGTTGAAGCGGCCTTAAAAGGGCATAACTCCGTCAACGTGCCACCCAAAATTGTCGACAAGCCAACATGACCCAGTAGCTCAGAGGAACTAAAACTAATACCTCACATTAACTCAGTTCACCTCGACAACTGCATCACCAAAGATGACTTGAAGGACCATAAAAAGAAAGAAAGAGAAACTCGGCTAGTAGCGGAAAGCTCCTTAGAACCAAATATCAATGAGGAGCCTCCCCATCTTAGGTGCCCTATTCCAGATGGCGAGTTCGAAGTCATCCTCCTCGGCAACGACCCATAAAATGGAATGAAGATTGGCATTGGTCTCTCCGACCTCGCAAGGAAGCAGCTGGAAGCCGGCTTGAGAGAATGCTGACCTGTTCTCTTGGAGTACTGTTGAGATGCTCGAACTGGACTCAGAAGTAGCTTGCCACCAGCTGACCATAGATCCCGCCGCTAGGACTCTAGTACAACGTAGGCATAAGCAATCTCCTAAGAAAGCAGAGGTTGATGAAAAAGCTGTAAAAGACCTCCTAGAGGCAAATTTTATTTTCGAGGCCAAGTACACAACTTGTATACAAACATTGTACTTGTTAAAAAAATCCAATGGAAAATGGAGAGTGTGCGTTGATTGTACTGATGTCAACATGGCTTTACCTAAAGATGATTATCCCTTACCTAACATAGATAGACTAGTTGATAATTCAGCTGGACTTAAATTATTGTCTTTAATGGATGCATACTCAAGGTACAATCAAATCCTCATGGCTAAGGGCGACAAAAAATACACAGTTTTTATGACTGAGTTTAACAACTACTACTACAACGTAATGCCCTTCGGCCTGAAAAATGCCAGCGCTACATACTGGCGAATGATGAACAAAGTCTTTCGAGGTGAAATTGGAGACATGCTCAAAGTCTACATGGATGACATGATCGTAAGATCCCAATAGGAATTTAACCATACGGTCCACATGAAGAGAGTCTTCGACCAGGTGAGGAGATGCAAAATGAGATTCAATCAGGAGAAATGCACCTTCGACGTTTGAGCAGGAAAGTTCCTCAGATTCTACCTAACAGAACAAGGAATTGAAGCGAACCCCGATAAATGTAGATCCTTCTCCAAATTACCAAAACCAAACTCAAAGAAATAAATCAATCCTTGAACGGGATGCTCACCTCGTTATCCTACTTTGTAGCAAAGTCTCCCTAACACACACTTCCCATTTTCAAACTTCTTTGCAAGGAAGCAACTTTCAAATGGACAAAAGAGTGCAAACAAGCCCTCATCCACCTCAAACAAGATCTTTCGCAGCCACAGGTCCTCTCGTGACCAGGCAATGGGGAGACTCTCTACCTTTACCATGTCATCGCAGCCAAGGCCGTCAGCGTGACCCTCATTCGCGAGACACCCGAGGGGCAGAAATCCATATACTTCACGAGCAAGGCCTTACAAGGCCCAGAACTCAGATACTAACAAATAAAAAAATTAGCTTTAGCTGTCATCAATGCGGCGAGAATATTGAGGCACTGCTTCCTAGCTCACATGATCGTGGTACAAACTGACCAGCCCGTGAAGCAGCTGCTCGACCGTCCTGACATGGATGATAAAATGCTCAAATGGTCACTAGAACTCTCTGAATTCGACATCCAGTACGAGAGAAAAAAAGCCATTAAAGCTCAAGTACTATCCGACTTTGTGGTAGAAATGGCTGCACCCGCCTCCCTGGCGAGCATAGCTCGTAAGTAGACTATCTTTGTAGATGAAGCATCCAGCTCGAGAGGAAGTGTATCATGTATCATCCTTGAAAACAAGGAAGGAATCCTAATCAAAGTTTCCCTCGCCCTATCCTTCCCAACCTTGAATAACCAGGCATAATATAAAGCTTTCCTTGCATGACTTAGCTTAGCCGAGGACTTGGGAGCTAGAGAGGTAAAAATATTCACTAATTCCCAGCTCATCGCCTCCCAAGTAATAGGAGAATGTCAACCCAATAATGACAATTTCTTCGAGTACTTAGATCTGGTTTGATAAAGAATAACAAAATTCTAGTTTGGCAAAGTAAAACACATTCATCGCGAGCACAACAACCGAGCAGACATCCTGCAGAAAATCACAAGCACAAAGAAGAAATGTGGAAACAAGTCTGTCATCTAAGAGATACTTTCTCGCGCCGAGCATAAAAAAACCCACCGCAAGTCTCGATGCAAATGCCATTGGAGACCACAATTGTTGAATGACCCGAATATACAACTACTTCGCTACAATGGAACTACCCTCGACTAGAAAGAGGCTAACATGATCAGGTGTCGAGCTTGCACCCATGTCTTGATCGAGGACAAGTTTTACAAACATGGATTCTCCATACCTCTCCTCACGTGTATCGAGGAATTCAAGGTTGCCACATCCTCTGTGAAATCCATGAAAGAATCAATGCCCAACATCTCGGAGGAAGATCCTCACCCGAAAGGCCCTTTGGGCAGGTTACTACTAGCCCACCATGCAACACGATACAAAGGAGCACATTAAGAAATGTGACAAATTGCAACGTTACAGAGACATGAACTTGGAACCGCCCAACGATCTCAAAAATCTCTCTTCCCCATGGCCCTTCGTCTGGTGGAGAATGGACATCCTCAGGCTGTTTACTACAGGTTTAAACCAGAACAAATACCTGATAGTTAGCATTGATTATTTCATGAAGTGGATAGAGGAAAAGTCCCTCTCCAAAATCACGACACATAATATAATCCATTTCTACAGAGAAACATACTTGCTTGATTCAGCATACCATAAGCACTCGCTACAAACAACAAGATACAGTTAACCGACAACTTTTCAGTAGTTCATCACCAAACAGAGCACCAAACAACACTTCACATATGTCGAGCACCCACAAACAAACGGGCAGGCCAAAGCTGCGAACAAAGTAATCATATGCTGCCTAAAACGAAGATTAGGAGAGGCCAAAGGAAGATGGGTCGAGGAGCTATACAACGTGCTTTGGGCCTACAGAACGACACCACACTTGACCATTAGGGAAACTCCATTCTGACTAACCTATGGAACTAAATCAATAATCTCAGTGGAGATCATAGAGCCCTTTAGGCAAAGGAAATGAACGACGAGGTGGTAAGAAAAGAGCTTGACCTTGTCGAAGAAATTTGATCAGAAGCAACCCTCGGTGAAGCCTCCTTAAAACAAAGGATAGCCATACGACATGACACCAAAGTCATAAGATGGGAGTTCAAAATTGGCAGCCTTGTCTTAAGAAGAAATCACAAAGATTCTCAAGAAGGCAAACTCACCGTGAACTGGGAAGTCCCCTATCGCGTCCGAGCAAAAATAGAAAACGGGGCCAACTACCTCACAAATTTGTAGGGGGAAGAACTTTCTCGACCATGGAACGCCGAAAAACTAACAATATTACAGTTAGCCTTAGCAGTCAGAGTACCCCCATTCTACGTTGATAGGGTACATCCTGACCACATGTGTGTGCTGTGGTACAAGTACAACATCCCAAAATTAAACGAAAAGGAAAGTTTCCACTATTTAAGGAGCAGATTCTTTGCCCGATGGAGAAACCTTAATCAAGCTCCGCTGTCATCGTACCTATTTGGCAGAACGCCTAGCTCGCGATGGAAGGTTCACGTTATAGAGCTAAGATCTCAATTAAGATCTTTCCTACCGCACTTAGTCTGGAACCCACTCGACCTGTACGTTATATTGTCGAGCAATAACGTAGTCGATGCAAGACCATCATACACTTAGCAAAAATAATTTGCTAACATCTTCTTACGAACAAATCAAATCAATGAGCACACATAATGCTTATCCAAAGAAAATAAGTACTCGTAAAAATTAGACACACAAACGAGCAATGCTTAAAAGAGAAAAAAAGATATACAAGCAAGTCAACAAAATTAAAGTGTGACCACTACGGCGGATGATGTCAAAATATTACAACAAAGTCGGGCAAAGCCCACTATCCAAATGTTACAAAAATTACAAATTAAGGCGTGTAGGCCCAAAATAATTTAGACAAAAAAAGTCATTCCTCATGATCGGGCTCCCCATCATTCTGCTCCCCCTCTATGTGAAGCTCTATGTTTTCTTCTTCGTTAGAAGATAGGCTAGAAGGAGGTATTATCTGACCATCAACCACCATGTGTAGGAAACCAGTCCCCTCGGTGACGAGCTCGACCCTGGGATTCATGATCTGGAGCTGAGCCACTACATTATTAAAACTCATCTCAACAACCTCCATGTAATCCTGCTCGAGGCTCTGAATCTGCGAAACTAGTCTAACATGGCTCTTCAGATTTTCACCTCATCAACCTTGTCTTTAGCAGGCGCCGCAGCAGCCTCAAAGGAAACAATCCTATCCTCGAGATCTTTCTTCTCGAGTATCCAAGTACCCTTATTTGCGGTTAACTTGGCCACTTCCTCCTCCTTCTTCCCCAACTCGGTGACAAGTCCAATTTGGATGCAATACTTTTCTTTATAATTATCAAAATCAGGCTCCAACTTATTCACCTTCGACTCAAGCTTCACTTTCGTTGTCCACGGTTTCTCTAGCTCGACAATAAAGCAGGTCTTCTCTCCAGTAAGACCACAACCATTTCCATAACCCTCATCACATCAGCTGCATCCTGAGTCAACACATTTCTCTTTCCCACTGCATCTGAGGTCCTAGGTAACCAGACTCTTCCCGAGGCATAACTAGAGAATTCCCCTCAAATAAACCCTTGTTGAGAAAGCAAGGAGGAAACACAAACTTGTCTTGGGTAGTGTCCGTAGTAAGATCTATATCCATGCCTTTCTCCTCACGAGCCCTTTTTTTCTCGGGTTTTCCTTCTAGGGAGAAGGTTGGTAGACGACTGGAGAAGAAGAAGAAGTACCGGAGCCTCCATTAGGCTGGTTTGGGGCTGGGCCAAAGTGACTCTTTGTAATTTTCTTTTGATCCTTTGGAGCTTTTCCTCTGTTTTGAGCCATCTTAATCATGCGGTCCTGAAGGTTAGACATTTTATCTGCGACAAATGACAGAAACAAGTTAGTATACCGAGGAAAAAAGAATGTACACACATATTAAAGAAAAAGCGAAGCTACCTAAAAGAAATATAGTGGCCTCGACAGATTTGCACTCGAGGAGATCCTTGATGTTGATATATTGAGCCTCATAGATAGCTTGGCCCTTCTCATCAAGGAGATCCTCCCCTATCTTAGTCTCCCATCGAGTAGGAGCGAAACCATCGATGAACTTCATGAGTTTATCATAGGATTCTTCGTCCACGGTGTCCAAATCAGAGGGCTTAGTGATATAGTAATACATGCCCTCTGCAAAGTGGTCGTCGCTCTAGTAAATAGGAAACTTCGAGACCAGCCTCGTCACTTCCTCCCCATACTCATCATGGAACACGCTCCTGTCTTCCTCAGTTGCCACCTCCCGCCCGAACACGTAATCAAAGGCCACTCATGACACGGGCTTAACAAGGTAATACCTGTCCTTAAAATAATGGACAGAGTCTGTAAACGTCTTAAACAACTTATTTAGTTGCTTGAGGGATACCCATCTATGTTTCCTATTTGTATTCCGTCTGAAGGTGGAAACAACGAAAGAATAAGGTAATAGCGGTGCTGATCTCGAGATATGTGAACACTATCTCAAATGCACAGAAGAACATGATCGAATTATGATGCAACTGGGAGGGTGCTAACTCTAAATGGTTTAAAATGTTAACATGAAGATCGCTAAAAGGCACCCGAATGGTTGAAAACAAACTCATACATGGGAAAATGGTTCTTCGAGAAATACAAACAAATCCGTTCTCCCAGGTTAGGTTTGTAGACTGACTAATTCTCTTCCCCTTCATGGACCACACCTTCCTCAACGAACATAAACACTTCCTTCGAGAAGTCAGTGAAGTGCAAGGCTATCCCTCGAGGTTCCAACCCGAACTAATCCAGAATAATATTAGTGATCGCGTCGACCAGACAAAGGCCTTCAGTGCTGTTGTACCCCAATTTCCCCCCCTAAGATCCCTTCATCATACCATATTGTTTCAATCACCACAAAATCACATTAGGGCTTTTGGTTCTTCTACTTATCTTTAGCTTTGCTCTATGAGGAGTGACCAAGCACCTTAACTTGTTTTCTCTTGTGTTCATGGATATTTTGCTTTGATTTTATCTCTAGTTAACAAAACGCAATATTGGTTTGTCTTACTTGCTAATAATGTAGGTAAAAGCAATGAGGTCTAGCAAGTTGCATCATGGGTTCATGAGTTTATTTCCATGCCCTAGTCAAAGCTTGAGAGATTCAAACCTCACCTTTGAAGTTGTTTTGAAGTTGGTATGGAAGTAGTTTTTGTGGCCATGATTCCTCATTATCATCCTCAACAATCTCTATTCACAAAGGAAGAGCATTGGCACAAAACGTTTGTTCAAACTTGGCAAAGTTCCACCAAGCTTTCTCTTGATTTAGAGGCTAGGGTTTTGGACTTCAAAGGGGCATATCTTGCTCATATTTTGGTATTTTTGAGTGATTCCAAAAAAATTCTTCTCTTCAAAGAGTTACCAATAAATCACTTCAAAAGTCCCAAGGAATTTTTATATGGAAGGAACATGGTGAAGAAGAAATATTACAAGTCATTCAGATGAATCCCCAATTTTCCAATGTGACTTCAAATGATCATAACTTGGTAAATTTTTATCACCTTGGGCCCATTATTTTTTCATGATGATACTAAGGATGTGTACTTCATGCCTTCTTTTATGTGCAAAGTGAAAAAATGGATGGAAGTTGCCTTAAGAATGAAAAAGATTATAGGCCATTTCTTGATTTTTGGCCAACTTCAACAAGTCATAACTTGCTCATTTTTTGGAGATTTTGAGTGGTTCAAATTGCAAAATGTCATTCAAGAGGTATAACTCATTCCATATTTTTTGATCAAGATCAAATTCTAAGTGCAAGGCCATGCTTGGAAGCAAGAGATTATAGGTCATTTTTAAAGAAGAATTTGAAATATTTCTAAGTATGGAAAGTCAACTCTTTTCCCTCAACTTTGACTCCATGTAACTTTCAGCTCAAGCATCCATTTGATTCCATTCTTTTTCAATTACAAAGCTTGTAAAATCATCTTTCCAAAGAACCAAGAATCTTGCCCTAAGACCCATTGAGGTGGAAATGCCATTGGATTGAACTTGGAACTGAAGTTTCACCATGAGTCAGAATTTGAAATCCATGTTTTGGCCTTTAAATATCAAATTAGCATGCGTTTGTGATTTAAACATGTTTAACCAAGTTGCCAAAGTGGATTAGAGCCTTGAAATGCAAGGATTTGATGAGTTTTGATGCAAATCAGATCACACTTTGCTCGTGTATCAGGTTCACACGATTTCCCTCCAATTTGCATCATTCCACACGCTTGAGAATTCCATTTGATTCCCTATAAGTAGAGAGTCATCCCCCATTCAAATTCCTAATCTTAGATAGCCAGAATCACCCTGCCAAACTTGCTTCACAACTCAGAATTCAACTACTTCGAATCCTATTCTCAAGCCTTTTTTAATCCATTTTCTCCATCAATTCACCTTCCTTGATCTTCCCTGAACCTAACCATACATTTACATTCAAGAATCGTGCCCTGCATTGCTCCATAAAAGTCCAGTTTCAGAGCTCTGCAACTCAACTTCAATAGGTAGATTCCTTCATAAATTCTTCAAAACATTGGTATCATTGTGTTGCTCTCATTTCCCTGGTTCTAGTCGCAACAGTTACTTCCATCTGGAAGCATGTTTTGACCATGAATTTTCAAATCCCCTTTCAAAATTTCTTTCCAAATTGCTTGAGTTACAGTTTATATAAATTTGTCGCGAAGGTTTGCTTGTCTTCGTCTTGAAGAGACGAAGCGAATGGCATAGGTTTGAGCTTCTAATTTTACAGTTGGAGAGACCTGCAATTCTGAGGGCTGGAGGTTGAAGATGACCAATGTGTCATCTTCTAACCAATGAATGCGTGACATTTGTTATTTTCAAATTCTGATTTATTAAATGATTCTGTACATTATTCAGTAAAGACCATGATATGCACAGCGCGCCAGATCCTTTAGATTTGATTACTAACGCGTTTTGACTCTCATCCAATGGTCCACATATTTTTATTTTATTTTCTTTTTCTGATTTTTATATTTTAATTGTTTTAAATTTCAAAAAATCATAGAAAATTCATTTTTAGTCAAAAAAATCTGAAAAAATTATGAAAAACATTTTTGATTATTCTCTTTCTGATTTTTATTTTTTCAAAATTTATTTTTGTGTTTTGGTATTTTTTTATGAATTTTACACTCATTTGATTTGTTTAAAATGTTTAAAAATACTTTTACACATTTTTTAATTCTGGAAAAATTATGGGATGATCCAATGACATTGTGACAAATATTGGTGATTTTATTTTATTTTTGTTTCTGACTTTACTATTTTTTACCATTTTTGTTTATTTTACCCATTTATTTTAATTTTTAAAAATAGTTTCTGACTTTTAAAAATTCCCAAAATTTTTATAAAAATATTTGGACCCATTTCTGATTTTTTTATTTCTTGATTAATTTGAATATTATTGATATTTTCCCCATTATTTTTTAATTTATTTTAATATTTTTCATCCTTTAATACATATATTAAATATTATATCATTTTGTGAATATTTTCTGGCTATCTTGGGTTGAATTTTTTGGTCATGGCTTTATTAACATCATTGGATCCATGGTGTTGAGTCTAACTCCACAAAAAATGGATGAATGATTTTAATAATAGTTTGATTAAATATTAATTCAAATGTGGTTTTCTTTTTACCCTAATTCCCCTTCATCTCATTCCCTTCTTCTTGCACTAAATGTTGTTGGAGCATGATCTCTATATCATGTCTCAAAACAAATGGTGCATAGATTGCTATTGACCGACCTCAAAATAGGTGCGACTTCTATATAAATCCACTTACGATTGCTTAACATAGTGCTAAATTTTGTTCCGATTCGAATAAATGATCATTCGTGGCCCAAACTTATGATTGCAAGCCCAAGTATGTTAATTTGATCTCTTTGATCCAATAATCTTGAGATTCATTGTATGGAGGCTTTGGTTCTACCAATTCTCCAATGGATCTACAACACCTTTGGTCAACGCGGATCACTTAAACATCGTTGATCATTAAATGGTACTTATGAGAATTCCAAATGGACGATATACTTGACAAAAAGCAAATGCAACTTGTTGTGTGGAGGCTTTGGTTATACCAATCCTCTAATGAGTTCCAAATGCAAGTTTCAAGATGGTCATCCAACTAACCGCTAATTATTAACTTGCTTTATTTTATTCTTTTTATTCTTTTATGCTTTATGTATTATTTATCTTTTAGCATTTTTACATTTCATGCCATTTTCATCTTTGCTCATTTGAGCATTTATTTTTTTATCATTTTTACTTTGCTCACTTGAGCTTTTCTTTTTCCTTTTTCTAAGATACTTAATAATCAACATAAACCCTAAAAAACTTTTAATGGCACTTGGACTATTTGGTTACTATCCTTGGCATGATGGAGCAGTGGACTTTTCCTTGGACTTAGGATTAGAAACCTTGGCCTATCTTGGAGACCTTGTGATCTTATTTGATTATTTTGTCTGGAGCTCTTGAGGTTTACCTCAAGACATTGGGTTACTTGTTTGTTTTTGTGTGCAGGTTTTTGTGATTACACTCTTTGTTTTGTAATATGGAATTCACCCGCATAAAGCCGTTACTCTGGCCAATTTTTGAGAAGACTTAATACACTTGAAGAGATCTAGTATCTTTGCTTGCTTGGTTTCAATCCAAAGAATAGGAATTTTATCTTGGCTCATAATGTCAAGTTTTGGCTTCTTATTGGTTAGATGGTCCTTATCTTTAGCTTTTATCTTATGCTTTAGGATAGTCTCTTCTTCTCCTCCCATCTTCTTTAATTTCAAAAAATCTTCTCCCTCCTTTTGAAAACTCTTCTTGTTTTGAAACTTAAACCACTTTCATAATAAACTTGGACTTAGGTCTATGCATTTTCAAAAATATTTTCATAAATAAACTCCAATCAATTTAATAATACCTTGACATTTTTGTGAGAAGACTAAAAGTAAACTAATCTCATTTCAAACCATTTTGCCACTTTGGCTTTTATCTTTAAAACTCTTTTCTCAAAAGATTAAGGCTCTTGTCAATCCTTGTAGTGATGCAAACAACTATACTTCTACAATATGAAGTGAAGAGATATATTTTCCACTTGGGTGTTGAGTGAGGCATTGTTGATTTTAAAATCCAAGCCATATCCTCCACTTTGAGATGATGCAAATTCTCCTTTCTCATGATTGTGGGTAGTAAGTATGTTTTACACACGGACAATGACGACAATGTCTTATCTCTTAAAATCAACCAACACACTTGTGTTTCAAACTTTTAAAAGAGGAACTACGTGTACCCTGATCCCCTATTACACGAAAGGTGGTACGTAGGCACTAAAGGTTCGCAACCGTGGCGGCTGCAAAAATTATAAATAATATATTTCTTTTCTCACCTCCACCATCCATTTCATATACAACACATTTTATAGCCAAATTATACAGATTTTATAAAGAGGCTCCTGCGGAGTACCATAGATGTTTAGGGTGCTAATACCTTCCCTTTTCATAACCAACCCCCTTACCTTGAATCTTTCCCCCCCTTTTTTGGGTTATTCGCTCTTTTCCCATTCCCTTGGAAACAATAAAGCACGGTGGAGATTTTTTATTTTGATTTATATAAAGTCTAGTCAATCCAATGGCTTAGTCTTGAACATTTCTACTGTTACAAGTGCTACGAGCCATCAAACCTAGAAAGCAGAGGAAAATAGTGAATTCGGCGGTCAAATTAAATCCATCCTTACACCGCAAATCAAGTGAAAAGGCATAGGAAGGTGCGAGGATTCCGTCCCCGACCAAAGCCCTTATACAACAGTGAGAAAGAAAGTCACGGGGACATCTCCTCGACTAAGGGCTCAATTGACCCACCAAAAAAACCATGGGGAGAACTCCCCAACAAAGCTTGTGAATTTCCAGGGGAAAAACTCCTCGGCACATGAAATTTATCATTGGAGACTCATTAATCTCGGGGGGACAAGCCTCCCCAACACATGAATTTCATTGGAGATTCACGAATCTCGCGGGGAAGAACCTCCCTGCCACATGAACTTCATTAAAAAATTATGAGTTTCACGGGGAAGAACCTCCCTAAAACATCAGCTTCATTATGAAAATAATGAATCTCACCAACGCACATCCTATTCACCGTCGTAACGGCATCGCCAGAGTGGAAATCACGCACTATCCTAGTTTCCTACTCAAAATGCTAACATTTCTCATCGGTGTCGACATTTGGGAATAGATAAACCACCACCAAACACCAACACTGTCGAAGCAAATGCAAAAACATATAAAACGCGAAAGAACAAGAACAAACGACAAAAATGCAGGATCATAGAGATGTACTTACTTGATTTTGAGAAGAAAACGAGAGTGGATGGTGATTGAACAACATCAGCAAAAACATGAGAAAAATGCTCTGAAACCCGAGAAGTTTAGATAAATGAAAAGTTGTAAATGCCTCCCCACTCTCCCTATTCATATAATCTTTCTGCATAAGAAATGTGACACTACTTGGGTAAGCGTGTCGTTGTTCTCACATGCCATAATAACCCCTATGCCTAGGCCATCATCACACATTAAATGTTATGATGCCTGGCTTGAGGGACAAATCCTTTGTCTTTTCAAGTCCCACTGGTCTTCCGGTTCCCCAGACGTTGGGCATCCCTACTCAGACACAAACGAAAAACCTTCATATTTTGTCGCAAGCACATCCTTGGAGGAAACTTAGAAGCAAAGTTATAGGCATCACGGTGACTCGCGAGCAAAGCCAAGCGTACAACGTGAGCAAGAGATAAATTGTAAACTACAACCCATGCATACTATCTCGTCCTCGTAAACAAATCAGTGCAAGTCACATGCAATATATCGTCTTGGTTTGCACTAGCTCACAAATAAGAAATACGCGTGACGAACACCATCATTGCAGGAACAATTGCGCGAGCATGCAATCATGAGTACACAATCGCGAGCACAAATGAAGGCTCACCTCACGCAAAAGCCCTTGTTCCTCCTTGACACCCGAATTGACTCTAAGTCATTACTCCTATGCCTAGGAGAAATAACTTGGGGGCTTCTATTCTGGACTGGGCCTGTGGCTGGCTCACTATCGGGAACGACCCAACTCACCCCTGCGTCGAGGATGACCTAAATGATGGCCTAATACATTGGGGCCCAACCTGAAAACACATTTTGTGAGTGGCGTAGCTGTCTTCACCTGCGTAACGAGCAAGTTCTCCCACGGCCCAAGAATGGCAGAATGGTTTACTAGGGCGACGAACACACGCTGATCATCCCTACTTCCATGTAGGAACCCTGGAAATCATCCATTATGGGTCTGGACCCTCAACCCACAATGGATAAAATTGGAAATGTATTGGGGGATCTATAAGTACCCTCCTTTATAGGAGGGTCAGGTATTATATTCTTATCTCTCTATCTCTTACCTCTTCACTCTTCAGTCTTCGGCATTATAGTGTCTGCAGGTACCCCCTCCTCTGTTGAAACGCTCAGAGCTACAGATGCATCACTGACTACTCAACTTTATGATCACCGGTAAGATCAGACTTAAAAGATAAACCTTAACACAAGGAATCTTCAAAACATGCACACCTCAAATGTGAGGTTTGAATCTCCTTAAATAGTAATGTTTCTTTTGGGCTTTTTAATGAGCATTAGTAGCTCTGATATTGTCTAGAATTATATCTGATATAGTTAGATTTGATTTGCTCCACAAAATTCTCAAACAAAAGATATGATTTGTTATTAATTCAAATTAAAATTTAAATCTCCATTTAAATTGATTTGATCTTCAAACAATTGTCAAGCAAATCACACAAATGAATTAATGCTAAACAATAACTACAAATATGATTGAAATCCAATCAGAAAATTTGCACCTAACAACATCCACCATGGCCTACTGACAAGGGCAAGATGTTACACTACACACATGCTGAAACATCGTGTTCCACATGTTGCACCAGAACATCCAAATTAACTCTCTTCATATAAATCTCCTTTGTAGTGTAAATCTTGGAATAATCAAATCTAAATCAAATCTTCCTTCAAAGCAAATATAATCAAATATTATTTGAATAAATAGAATCCAAATATTTTAATTAAATTATATCATACATATTCATGATTTAATAAAACCTTTTCCAAATTGATTAGGATTAAGAAACTTCTTCCAAAAGCAAACTTTTACATCTTTTGAAGAAATTAACACTATAACAGGTCTGAAGGAAATTTGAAGATAATTAGAACCTAATTCTTACACCAAGATGTCACACAAAATATGTTTAATATTATTGTACCCCAAAATTTTTCCTCCCATTTTCTTCAAGGCATTCTTCTAATATTCTCAAATACTCAAGGGTTCTCAAGAGTTGACCAGACAAACTCACCTCTTAAACAAAGGGTCTTCAACTAGGGTTTTGTGATTTATAAGGAAATTTGACTTCTAATGCATCAAATGACTTTAATTGTTCATCATAGGTCCTAAAAAATTCTCATGTCAAGTTTCAAGCCTTGCATCACAAGTTTGCTCAGTCAATTGCTCAGATGACTAAAAATCAACTATGTTGGACAAAAAGTCAATTATGGTCAATATACAGTCAAAGTTCAAGATTTTTTTGTCAACATAAAATTTTTGAGGTGATATTAATCATTGGATAAAGTGTTGACCATGATTCCTCAAGGAAAACCCTCAAATCATCAAAGCTCAAAAATTGTCAAAATTAGAGTTTTGACTGAAGATGACTGATCATTGGCTGTTGACCTAGTGCATGACCTAATGGCTTGAAGAATGATCTCAAGGACTCAAATACAACATCTTGACATAATTACATGGCTCAAAACATTTCCAAAAATGCAAGTGATTGATAGTTGAAAATTTGAATCAATTGATGAAAAGTCAACAGTCACTCAAAAGTCAAACTTTAACTTTTTAGTCAACATTGGAATTCAAAAGTCAAGAATCATCAAGATATTAAAAACTATCAAACTTGATCATAAAGAAATCAAAAAGTCAACAAAATTCAAATAGGGAAAATTTTTCTAACACTTAGAAAAATTCTAAGTGTTTTTGTTCTTAACAAAAATCCTAACTTCACAAGCAAGTTTCCTCAAGATGCAAGCTAATTCAAAGAAAACTTTCAACATGAAAGTTGTAGGGATTGATTAATTCTACAACTTTGTCAATGAGGATTGATTTCTAAAAAGTGATTGGATTAAGAGATATAAGGTCATGAAGTTAGGATGTTTTTGTCCAACACTTATAATTTTTTTTACAAGTTTTAATCAGATTTTTGTCCCAACTTCATGGCTATTTTCACCAAGTTCCCATTTGATTTAGCCAAAACTCACAACATGAAAGTTGTAGATAATGTTTCAAAGCTTTACAAAATGTCTAAGAGCACAATTTTATCATGCTTGAGCAAGGAGAATAAAAAAGATGAAGTTGGGCATCCATTCTTGAATTATAGGTCATATTTGTGGAGAACTCAAAAACAAATCTTCATGCCATGCCTTGTAATCCCACTTTACAGGCCTCTAAACACCTAAATCTACCCATAATCAGAAGATTGCATGAAATTTTGAGCTATTATCCAAGTATTCAAGCCATTATCCAAGTGCTTATTCCATTTTTGGCACAAATTTAACGTTGCCATTTTGATAAAGTGACTTTAATCACAAAGTCAACTTCTTGAGCCTCTAACTTGTTTGTTCTGATCACACTCAACATGAATACTCAGAAGCAACATATCTAAATCTCCTAGCCACTTCAGATCCCTCTTGTACTATGCATTAGAACACTAATTTTCACATAACTTGGTTGTTTCATCTCAACCAAAATAGAACTCCATAGCTTGTAAACCAAGTCCTCTCACCCTCTAAAACTCTTCCTATAAATATAGAGCATAATAAACAAGCCAAGACACGAATGAACAACCTCAAAAAACCTCTCAAGATCAGAAGCTACATATAAAACTCTATTTGTTGCTACTTCTGACCTTGAACACCAAACTCTCCATCCACTCGTGTGTTTTCACTCTAAATCACTTACAAAGCTTCAATAACTCATATAGAACTCATCCCAAGACCTGTTTCATCACTGTAACACCATCTTCATCATCTTCCAAACTAAAAAACAGAGCTTTGAAACTTGACTTGTCCAGAAGAATTGGGATACTCTCAATCCAAAGTAAGCATTGCAAAAGCTTCCTGGGAGTTCAGTGAAGCTATTAAGATCATCTTAAAATCTCCAGAAGGGCTATAACTTCAAACTCGATTCTCACTTTTGAGGTAAGTTTTCTAAACTTTGAAATCTCTGTACAAGCATCAATTGCATTTATTTTCTAAAGCAAAAATGTAGATATCATTGCCCTGAAGCTAACCATGTCCTTAGTTTTCATTTATGTTGACTGTGTGATGAGAATTTTGGATTTGAAATTTCTGAAATATTAGGGTTCAGTTTGGTACCAATAGAAATTCACTTTAATCTTTGAGTTTTAGTTTAAGTTAATGTCATGGTTGAATTCGTGGTGAAATTTGGAACAACTTTGATGTTTACATTTTTCAAAATGGTTGAGAAATGAAAGTTTTACAAAATCAAAAGGATGGAAGTTGTTGTTATGGCGCGAGGAAGAAGAAGAAGTCCACAAATTTGAATTTCTAAAACGAGTTCATAATATATTTATTGGTGGTTGTTTCATAAACAGATGAAACAGCCACCCCAGTGGAAAGCGTGTGTGTGTGTAAGGTGTTAGTGTGCCAGGGCAGGGGTTCGATCCCTGCCTCTGGAATTTTATTTTTCAACATTTCCTTTGTTAATCAGGTGTAAGCAAGTCAAGCGCGCGTGGTACATCCTCACATCAACATCATCAGATCATCATGTAGCCATATCCCACGCCCCAATCAGCATGCCCATGGTACACCTTTATAAAACCAACCCCACCGAATCCAAACAGGCGCTGGATTTCCTTGTTGTTGGGCCTGGAGTTTTTGGTTTATCACCCCCTTTTTTCTTTTAGAGTGTCAGGCCCACTCTTTTTTTTATTATTTCAGCTTCAAACAAAAAAACTTGTTGTTGGGCCAGGAGATTTTTACTTCTTTCTCACCCCTAATTTACTTACACTACTGGCCCATTTCAATTTTGTTTATTTTATTTTAATTAAAATTTCTTTTTTAATTAATTTTATTTTAATCAACAAAAATCATAAAAAATGATAAAAAATTAGATTTAGATTTTTAATTAGTTAATTTAATTTTTTGACAAAATAAAAATTATTTTTATTTAATCACTTTGCTTTATTTTATTAATTAATTTGTAAAATAATTACAATTAGGTTTTTTTGTTATTTTATACTATCAAATAAAACACCAAAATATTTTCTAATACTTAGATTTCTTTAGGTTTTGTTTAATTTAATTTTCATAAATAAAATTATTTACACTTTATTTTATTTTAAACAATTAAACTGCAAATTAAATTAGAATTATATCTAACCTTTTATTTCACACTTCAAAATATTCATTTAAACAAAAACAATGAAAATCTTTTCTTAACACTTAGAGATATTTTTAGGGTTTCTTAAACATTCTCCCCTTTTACCATCTTCGCGCATTTTATCTTTCGCCTTTATTTCCCAATTATTGTAATTGATCAACTCTTGTAATAGACAAATTAGGGTTTATTTCTTTCCTCCCCCATTCATAAACTTGTACCCCCATCCCCGAAGCATTGTAATAGCGTAGGACATTTAATTTCTGCAATTTACTGCTTTCCTTATTCATGTTAGTAATTAGGGCTTGTATGACAAGATAAAGAACAAACATTAGATAACCTAATCTCAAAGAGAAGATACTTGAAATGAAAACACTTTGCACACACGCACCTCTAGGGTAACCTCACTTGTTGCCTCGGATAAAAACAGTCATGTCCCTCGAACCTGAGATGCTTTAGCAAAGAGCCTCAGTTAAAAGATTGTAGTCCCTCGATGACCCTTTGATGTTGCCTTCGGTAAACGATCTTAGTCCCTTATGACAATTACTAAAGCATTAGTTATCTTCTATGGCTGTACGATGATCCACGCCTGTCCCACACATCCAATGATAGGACTTCCCACTAACTAATGGTAGGATATCACTATCTAAAGGATGAGGAAAAGAACAAAGACCTTTTGAGTAGGTAGATCGCTCGTAATCGCTTGCTCACAAACTAAAATAATCTTCACACCTCACATTTTCAAAACAACTACTTTCAAACGCTTTATAAATACTCTTGAGGACTCATACAAGGGTTATTATAAAGAAAATTGCCTTACATTGGCATTTTCAAAACATTTCACAAAACAACACTTAGACACTTTCAAAATATTTTCAAAAACAAACATTTTGTATACATTCTCAAGGATATGAGAATCATTAGAAAATTTCCGTACTTAGAAATTTTCAAAATACACAACACAAAGCAAATTTATAAAGTGAGCTAGCAATTAAGAGCCCATATATAACTACAGATGAAAAGGGTGCTAACACCTTCCCTTTTCATAACCTACCCCCCGAACTCAAGAAAATTCTCAAATGTATTTCCTATTCTATTCACCCTTTCCTTTATTTGATAAAAAAAAGTCGGCGGCGACTCTTTCTATCTGTAACATTTGTGATAAAATGCAAAACCCATGTCAGTTTTCCCACCGTATTACAGAACTGGCGACTCTGTTGGGGAGTTACATTCTAAAAGTGGGATTACCTTAGAGATATTTCACATTTAAATTCTTTCATTGTTTGACTTCCCTGCTTTACTTTTAAAGGTTTGTTTGGGTTTATTTACTGTATAGATCCTATACCCAGATCTGGGGGAATTTTAGGTAAGTAGCAATAGATCATGAAACTGTACGATACATACCAATATGGTTGAAGTGATGGCTATGTTAGTGCGACACATTGGTTGGTGCCGGAGTCCCTTGAGTAAGTCAAGGAGAATACTGCGCTACCGCTTGGTGTCATAAGCACTAACTAACTTTAGAACCTTAGTTGACATAACTTAGCCATTAGAAAGTAATGAGATAACTGGATTTGGTTCAGAATAAAGTTGGTTTATACTCGATGCTACACTCATTAAGATCAGACTTGCAGGATATTTCAGTCGCAATTTAGATGCTTGTGCTGAAATAATGCCTGAGAAAAATACCAGTGATATTAAGGCTCCTAGAACCCAGTTACTTTTTAGGACAGGCTAAGCCAACTAAAACTTCAAGAGGGTACGTACCTATAAACTCCATGCAAACTTAAACCTAAGGCCTTGTGTTTTTTTTTTGTGTTTGATTAATTGTTCGAACATGACATCATAACATCATGACATTATTGCACATATCATTTTCACTAACCATTTCAAGGACCTAGGGATTTATCTTTGTTCAGTTTTGTAGGTTATGGCTTCCGCTCGCAGAAACACTATCCGAATCAGTTTTGTGAGGATACCTTCTCAACTTAAGGAGTTAGTCTCAAAATTTCTTGAAAGCTCTCCATTATCAAAAGGCATGGTCGACTACTTAGTTTGGTTACCTCGGGTTTTGAAGAAGACCTGATGAGTGTTCTATTCCAGTTCTTTGACCCTGTGCGTCACTGCTTCACTTTTCCTGACTACCAATTGGTACCCACAATGGAGGAGTTTTATTAATTATTGGGAGTGCATGTTCTCAATCAAATACCTTTCACTGGTTTGGAGAAATATCCACAACTTGAAGAAATTGCTGCGGCCTTACATATGAAGTGGTCCAACATTGTATCAAATTGGGAAACAAGAAGTGGAGTCAAGGGTTTGGTAGCTAAATTTCTGTTAGAAAAGGATCGACTGTTTTTGGATGCTGTGAGTTTTCAAGCTTTCAAAGAAATATTTGCTTTGCTAATCTATGGGTTGGTGCTATCCCTAATCCATACCAACTCATAGATGCAAACGCCATCCAAATATTTCTTTCTCATAAACCTGTGCCTACTTTTCTCGGAGACATCTTGCATTCTTTTCACACTCATACTACGAGGAAACGAGGGACTCTTATGTGTCGCATACCTTTGTTATCCAGGTGGTTTATTTCTCACCTTCCCCGATCAGTATTGAAGAATGAACAAGGTTCGAGGTGGTCTCAAAGGATGATGTCGCTTTCTCATTCGGATATCTATTGGTGTTCCCGATATCTGAAAGATATTAATATCATTAACCTCTATGGTGAATTCCCTAATGTTCCACTCCTTGGCATCAGGGGAGGTATTACTTACAACCCTTCTCTGGCTCTATGCCAATTTGGTTATGCTCGAAGATATGGTCCTCATGATACTTATCCAGGGTATCGTGTTCGACTACGAGAACAATTTTCAAGGTTATAGTCAAAGGTTTATACGAGCTTGGGGCATGGTAAACAATATTGATAGCAAGACTTTAGGACATAAGAATTCTATCCCTTTGGATCCAATCTCAAGTGGGTACGATCTCATGCTCAAAACCGTATGTTGCCATATCCCGCTGTCTTACCAGTGATTATGGAGCCTGTTGCTGAAGGGGATATTCCTTACACCATTCTCCATCCAGACATGCCCACTGACCCCGAAGAATTGCAGGAGTCCTGGATTCAACTCAAGGAAGAACGAGGCACCTTTGAAGCTCCCTTCTACGCAAGCGATAAGAAAGTGTTGGAGCTCACAAAGCAACTACATGAAGAGAGGAATCTTAATGCATACATCGACATGAAGAGGAAGCATCTGTGGGAAACTTGAGTCTTAGGGTTTAGAAGTTTATATTGTTGTCTCCTTGAGTCTTTTTTTTTCATTGTAAGCCTAAGAGGAAGTTGTAATTTTGAACTTATTAATGAAATATTTGTTTCTGTTTCCTTTTGGCTAGCAAATTTAAATCTCCTACGGTCCTTGAAAACATTGCATCCACATATCATGCATCATTTCATAAGCAGGTTTTCCGATACAAGTTTTCTCATCTATTTACTGTTTATTTTAGTATAAGATGCCTCTCGAACAAAATGTCAAGGATCTCCAAACTCAATATGCACAATTTCAAGAGACTCTCCTGAATCTGGCCAAAGGGCAACAAGAGATGATGACGCTTCTCACCATGAAAAAGAAGACTAAGAAGCGAGTTGTTATTCTCAACATGGGGAGAAGATTCAAAGTTTCTTCTCAACCAGTTCGAGTGAATGATGTTTCCTCCGAGGAAGATGACAACCAAGAGGGTGATGGTAAAAGTGTCAGAGGTAAAGATAGAAACAATCAGGGTTCCAAAGATGAAGACTACTCCGACGAACAGTATCCTCCTGAAGAGGATAAATACAAGTAGTTAGAAGATCCTCTCAAAGCTGTGGAAATCCAGAAAGTTCCTGGATTAGATTTTGGAGAACTAGGTCTGATACCGGGGGTAGTCTTTCCTCATAAGTTCAAGGTCCCTATCTTTTCTAAATATGATGGGATCTCTTATCCTAAACTTCATCCGAGGTCGTACGTTCGAAAAATATAACCTCATACTTCTGACCGGAAATTATGGGTCCACTTCTTTCAAGAAATTTTGTCCGGTACTCAACTTGAATGGTTCTATCAGCTGGAAGGAACCAACATTCACACATGAGAAGAATTGACTGCTGCTTTCTACAAGCAGTATCAATATAATGCTGACCTTGCACCAACTCGTGTACAATTGCAAAACATGTCCATGGGCTCGAATAAAGGGTTTAAGTAGTATGGCCAAAAATGGAGGGACCTAGCTGGAAGGGTGCAACCTCCTTTGACTAACCGAGAATCAGTGGATATGTTCATGGGCACTCTAACGGGTCCATTCTTTAATTTGCTGATTGGTAGTTCTTCATCAGGGTTTACTGAGTTAATTCTGACTGGCGAACGAGTTGAAAATGGCATCAAGAGCGGGAAGATTTCGATGGATGAAACTTCTAATGCTGTGAAGAAGCCTTTCATTGGTAAGAAAGAAACCAATGCTGTCTATAAAAGCCATAGTAAAAATGACCGCTATTAGTCTGTGGGAGCAGTGTTGATCTCTAATCCAACACCTGTTCAACAACAACAACAACAAGGCAACCAACATAGGTCAGACGCTCCAAGGAGGCAGTTTACCAGGATTAATATGACATTAACTCAAGCATTGCAACATTTTATAAAGGCTGACTTCATAACATTTTGGGATCCTCCTCCTAACCCCAACACATCCTCTCCGAAGTATAATCCAAATGCAAGATGTGCCTATCATTCGAACAGTCCTGGGCACAACACCAACAATTGTTGGGCCCTGAAAAAAAAAGTTCAAGACATGATTGATAACAAGGAAATTGAGTTCGACCCTCCTGAGACTCTGAATGTGATTACTGCTTCTATGCTGAAGCATGACAAAGGCATAAGTTCTATTGAAGATGTTCTGTATGTTACCTCCATAAATGATGTGGTTACTCCTCTCTCAACAGTCAAGAAGAATTTTCTACAAGCCGGTTTATTTCAAGGATGTGTTAAAGAATGTTATTGCTGTGCGGTTCAACCCAATGGTTACGAGTTACTGAAGGAAGGCATTCAACGCCTCATAGATGAACATGTTATTCTCATTGAAAAAGTCCCGCATACTGAGAATTTGTTCCGAGATTTGTCTGTCATATCTGGTACTCCTTTCAAGATCACTTCCAAGGGTCCTGTAAGGATCACTGCCAATCCAAAATCTGCTCCCTTAATCATTACAAAACCTGGTCCCATCCCATATTCCTCGGAGAAGGCTATTTTATGGAATTATGGGTCTAACGTCTGTTACCATGGTGTTAAACAAGAGTTGTCTGATGAAGATGATGAAGAGGCTGATCCCAACATTGACAATATTGTGTGGAATAGAAAAATTACTAGAAGTGGAAGGATTTTCTCTCTGGAAATATCTCCATCTGTTCAAGTTACACTTACCAAGACAACTTCCGAAGCTCGAGGTAAAGAGCCAATGACAGAGACTTCCAGGATGGAGGCACCAAAAGAAACTACAATCAAGGATACCTCTGGACAAGGAATGGAAGAGGTTTTGAAAATAATTAGTAGAAGCGACTACAAAATTGTTGAAAAGCTGGGCAGACCCCATCCAAGATCTCTATGTTATCCCTGCTACTGTGTTCCGAAGCTCATGCACAAGCTTTAATGAAATTTTTGAAGACTGCTCATGTACCACAAGAGATTTCTGCCGATTAATTTGGAGGTTATGTTGCTAGTTTAACGACTGGAAGTGGATTGGGTTTCTCCGATGTCAACCTAACTCCAGAGGGGAGAAATTATAATAGGGCCCTATATGTCTCCATTGAATGTAGGGGCACTACATTGGCTCATGTGTTAGTTAATATTGGCTCTTCCCTGAATGTTCTGCCAAAAGGCGCTCTTGACATACTGAATTATGAAGGCGTTATTTTGGAACCTAGTGATATCACAGTTCGAGCCTTTGATGGATAAAAAATAATGGTGCATGGAGAAGTGAACCTCGCAGTCAAAGTAGGTCCACAAATCTTTGAATCCACCTTTTATGTAATGGACATCCAGCCAGTTTATTCTTGTATATTAGGGCGCCCCTGGATCCATAGGTCAGGCACTGTTACCTTCACCTTGCACCAGAAAATAAAGTATCCTGTGAAAGGGAAGATTGTTACTGCCTGCGGAGAAGAGAAGTATATGGCCAGCCATCTGAATTCATTCCTATATATGGAGATGGATGGTGAATTCATTGAGACTCCCTGCCAAGCTTTTGAAGTAATTTCCCCGGTTGCTGTTGAAGATATTTCTGCCATTCCAAAGACTACCAGGGTTCCGCACAAGATAGCTTCCTTGAAAGATGCTAAAGATACTATAGAAGAAGGTGGTTGCACTTTTTGGGGTCAGCTTCTCGATATCCCCTACAAATTTGACAAGTTTGGTCTAGGCTTTACTATAGAGAGTCAAAGGGATGTTCATCGCGCTCGAGCTGGAAGACCTCCGCTCTGTATCAGCAATAATGGAGTCAATGAAATAGAAGATGCTAACAATAATTGTAACTTCGACAACTGGATCTTTCCTACCATTGGCAACATACTCAACAATTGGGAAGCAGAAGACATCTTCCCTATCTTCTTCAACCAGGAGTAATAGCTATTTTCGTTTTTATTGCTTTAAGAAGTTTGGTTATGTAATTTCTTTTTAAAACAATAACTTTAAACCTTGTGTATTGCCCATGGCACAATGATTCATTTGTTAAGAGTTGTCATATCACATGTCATATTTTCATTTAATGAAAACATTGGACGTTTTGCATTCAAATTTTGCGCTCTCTGTCTTTCTTTTTACTTTATTGCACTTTCAAATAGCTATGTATTCTTACACACACCCACACACTACATTGAAGATCCCCATTGTTGTATCCAAAAATTTTCCCTCTCATTTCTCAAGACATTTCTCACCTAAGATCTCAAATGCTCAAGGATTCTCAAGGGTTTGATCAGACAAGCTCTCCGCCTAAGCACTGAGCCCCCAAATTATGGTTTTGGTTTTCTCAAGGACAATTATACTTTTGATGCATCAAGTGACTTTCAGGGTTCATTACAGGTCTTCAATATTTCTCATACCAAGTTTCAAGCCTTGCATCACAAATTTGCTCAGTCAATTGCTCAGATGACTGAAAATCAACTGTATAGGGTAAAAAGTCAATTGTGGTCAATATACAGTCAAATTCATGATTTTTAGCCAACATCAGCAATTTTAAGTGATATTTATCAATTGACCAAGGGATGTTCAAATTTCCTCAAGAAAAGCACTCAAATCATCAAAAGGGAAAAATTGTCAAAATTAGGGTTTTGACTGAGATTGACTGATCATTGACTTTTGACCTAGTACATGACCTAATTACTTTAAAAATGATCTCAAGGACTCAAATAAATAATTCTTACCTAATTTCATGGCTCAAATGATTTCTCAAGATCATTGGATTGATAGTTGAAATTTGGATCAACTGATGAAAAGTCAACTAATACACAAAAAGTTAAACTTTGAATTTTTGATCAACATTGAATTTCAAAGATCAAAATACATCAAGACACTCAAAAATATCAAAATTGGTCAACAAAAATCAAGAAAGTCAAGAAAGTCACCAAAAAGTCAATGTTTTCAAGACTTAGAAAATTCTAAGTGTTTTTTAGCCTTGATAATTTCATTACTTCACGATAATTTTTCACCAAGATGCAAGATGATCCAAAGAAAACTTTCAACATGAAATTTGTAGATATTTATGAATTCTACAACCTTGTCCCTTTGGGTTTATGTCTAAAAAATGCTTAGATTTGAAGATATAAGCTCATAAAGTCATGCCATTTTTCATAAAACACTTAGTGAAAATTTTAGCAAGTTTAGGCAGACTTTTGACCTAACTTCTTGACCAATTTTCACCTAGTTCCAAGATGATTTAGCCAAAGTTGTCAAATTGAAGGTTGTAGACAATGTTTCAAGCTTTCCAAAAATGTCCAAGAACTTGAAGAGATCATTCTTGAGCTAAGAGAATCGAAGTGAAGAAGTTGGACATCCATTCTTGAATTACAAGTCACTTTCTTGATGAACACATGATCCAATCTCACAACTATGCTGCATAATATTGCTTTGCAGGCCTCTTGACTTACAAATCTATCCATAATCATATGTTTACAAAAATAATTGAGCTATGATCCACTAGCTTGAGCCATTGTCCAAGTGATCGTGCCATTTAGGGAAGAAAGTTCACACTTTCATTTTGGAAAAGTGACTTTAATCACAAAGTTAACTTGTCTTGAGCCTCTAACTTGTTTGTTCTAATCACACTAAACATGTATGCTCATAAGCAACATGTTTAAAGCCTCTAGCCACCCTACAAGCCCTTGTACTATGCATTGAAACCATGTTTGCCAATCTTGCTTCAAAATCAAGTTTCAATACCATAACATGTGATATCTTATTTCTGATCCCTTCAAGCTTCCAAACCTCTTGCCTATAAATAGAGAGGTTATATGCAACCTAACACACAAATTCACAAGCCTTGAAACATCGTGAAACTCCCTAAAACTCAGAATTGCATCCAAACCTCCATAACTTGTCATTTCTGGCCAAAAACTTCAATCTCACAATCCACTTGTGCATTTTCTCTCTAAATCATTCTCAAAGCTTCCATACATCAAATATAACTCATCCCCATCCATATTTCACAACTGTAACATTATCTTCCTAATCTTCCAAGCTTCAAAACAGAACTCTACACATTGACTTCTCGAGCATGATTCAAGCACTCTTAGCACAAAGTAAGAGTTGCATTAGCTTCGTAGGAGTCCAATAAAGCTATCCAGATCATCACCACACCTCCAGGAGTGCTCAAACTCCATACACGATTTCCAGTTTTGAGGTAAGTTTTCTCAACTTTGAACTCTCTCTACAAGCATCATTAATGGTTACTTTGTGAATGAAAAACGTTGACATCATAGCCCTGAAGCTAACCATGCCTTTGGATTTGATTTATGTTGCCTGAGTGATGCGAATTTTGAGTTTGAACTTTCTGAGAAAATTAGGTTTTAGTTGGTACCAACAGAAATTAATATTCATCTTTGATTTATAGTTTAAGTTATTTACATGGTTGAATTCGTATTGAAAAATGGAGCAAGTTTCATGTTTATACTTTTGGAAATGGTTGAGAAATGAGGAAGTTCCAAAAATAAAAAATGGTGGTGTTTATTCTGCACACGAAGGAGGAAGAAGATGAAGTTCAAAAATCAGAAATGAGTTTATTTTATATTTAGTTGAACTTGTTTTACTACCGGATGTAACAACCACCCCAGTGGCAGAGCGCGCACGTATAAGGCATTCCTACGCCTGGTCATGGGTTCGAACCAGGCGTGGGACATTTTGTTATTTTCCTGTTTGTTTCATGCTAATCAGGTGCAAGTAAGCTAAGGACGTGCCTGGTGCACCCCTCATCCATACCATCCACCTATCGGGCAAGCAGATCCAACGCACCATACGTGCAACCCATGGTACACTCTGATAAGCCAAAAACATGAGATCCATACAGGCGCCTGGACTATTTAGTTGGGCCTCTTTATTTTCTGATCTCATACCCCCCTAATTACTATACCAAGTGCATGCCCATGCACACTTTTTTTATTTCTATTTTCTGATTTCAAACAAATACATCTTGGGCCCAATCTTTTACTACTTTTTACCACCCTTTTTACTTTTAAACACCCAGCCCATTTATTTTATATTTTCATTATTTTCATTTATTTATTTATTTCATTAAAACTAAAAATACACAAAAAATATATTTTTCTTAAATAATTTAATTTAAATATTTTATTTTATTTTAATTAAAATAAATTCTATTATTTTCTTTTACATTGTAAAAACATTTTCCAAATTAATACTAACATTCAAATTATTTTCTAAATAAATTACTTAGACTTATGTTTTGTTTTCTTCTTAAATTCAATTGGCTTAGATTTTAGGTTTTGTTAAAAATTAATTAACTTCTTTTATAATTAAAATTAATTAGTTCAATTAGGTTAATCTCTAAACCTTTTCATTAAAAACCCTAAAAACAATTGCTTTATTTTCTTCTTCACCTTTACATTTTGTACATTCTATCATTATTCATGTATATGGTTTGTAATAGTAATTAATGCTTTATTGCTCTCATACCCCATTCACAAACTTGTACCTCCCATTCCCAAAGCGTTGTAATATCGTAAGACATTTAAATTCCGTAATTTATCGCTTTCCTTATTATTGCTAGTAATTAGGGTTTGCATGACAAGACTAAAATCAAACCATAAAAAACCCTAATTCAAATATAATATTTAAGTACGAAGTGCGCCTAAGAGGGGGGGGGGGTGAATTAGGTACTTTAAACTTTTTCTGGTTTTAGTGATGATGGATATTATTTTTCTGGTTTATGGTGAGTTTATGAAAGTGTAAAGTACAGAAAAATAAAGAGACATAAGCGATATATCCTGGTTCCCCTTACAGTCCGAGAGTACTCCAATCCCCTTTCAACATGAAAGAGATTTTCTTATTGTGGCAAACTTAAACAAGAACTACCCAAAACCAAGAACAATCCTCTTGGATTTTAACTATGTCAACAATGAGAACAATCCTCTCAAAGTGACTTTACTTGTATCCAACAATCCTGGAAAAACATGATTTACAAAACCACTTGAACTTATTTTCAACAATCCTGAAAAATAAGCAAGTATATAGCAATATTTGATTTGAGTGAGTTTGAGTAGCAATGATCACTTTGAGTTATTTTATTAAAGAATTTATCTTCCCTTACAATGATAATAGTATACAATGACTCAAGATATATAATGCTCAATGTTTTCTGGTTGACAATATGTGAAAGTGTGCAGAAAACTTGTGTATGAAAATGTATAACAGCTTGAGTTTGATTTTTGAAAATTCAGAAAATATGATTGGAAGAGGTACTTAAAATGATTTTGAAAATGAGTATTTATATGTTCATAGAACCCTTTTGAAACAACATAAAATTCTGCAAGTGAATCATGAACAATTTCCAAGATTGAGTGAAAGGTTTTCATGAATTGGTGTTATGAACAAGCATGAGTAAAGCTGTTGTTTTTCAAAATCGTTCAGCATGAAATCTATTGCACCCTTGTGTAAATCGATTACACGGGGTTTTAACAACTAGAAATTCAAAATATTTTGAGTGAGCAATCGATTTCACAAGTGTGTAAATCGATTGCAATTGAAGTCAGTAGGAAAAATTGATTAAGAGTAATCGATTGCACAAACATGCAAATCGATTGCACTTAGAAACAGTAGCAAATGTTTTGAAAAATTGAAGCATGCAATCGATTGCACCAATATGCAAATCGATTGCACCCAAGTAAAAATTGAATTTTTTCTTAGAAAAACTTGAGTAAAGGTTTGGACAATATAAAATATTTCTTTTGACCATTGAGCATCTATGTCTTAATTCCAAAGTAAGTATTATCATTATACCTTGAAATTTTCTAAGTGCTTGAACCAAAGACTTTATCCACAAATTCTTTTAGCTTGATCAATAATATTTTCCTTCTTGTCAAAATGGTTTGTCCTCATTAAAACTAAAGTGCATTTGAGAAGCTTGATTTTACATTCTCCCCCTTTTTGATGATGACAAACGATCTTGCTTGATGAGTTGTAATTTCCAGAAAGAAGCTTCCCCCCCTAAGATTCATAACTCTCCCTTTGTATAAGAAGATTGAAATCCTTTAAGTTTGTTCATCTCGGTTGAAGAGTACCTTAGAAATTTAAGACAGGAAATATACAAGCATAAAGTGCAACATCCTTCTCCCCCTTTGACATTATCAAAAAGAAGGGAAAGATGCAAAAAAAAAGGATAATAATAAAACAACATTGAAAAAAAAACTTAATCAATCATGCATCATAAATAGTCATATACCTAGTCATAGTAACATAACAATTACAAAGAAATCTGAACAACAATAAACAAAACGTAGCATAACTGAACGAGGATATAACAGAAAATATAGTAGAAATAACAAAGTTGGACAAAACTTTATGGTTGATTCATGTCACGGTTGTTATAGAACCAAGATCCTTGAACGGGAAATTGTTATTGTAGAGGAGGTTATGTGTAATGTTATGGAGGTGCAACATGTTTATTTGGGTCATATAGAGGTATGTGAAGGTGAGAGTAAAGGTAGGAAAATTGTTGATTCACATCTGTGCAAAAATCATTGATACGAGTTGTTGTAGAATCGTTGATAACATTCCATTGGTTATTGATGTTGGTATTCATGGTAGCAAATTTTTGAGACATAAAATCCATAAGATCTTGATTACTTGGACCAGAGGGAGAAGTAGGTGGAGGAGGTACATCTTCACCACATTCTTCTTGATCGTGTCCTTCATCAACAACCACATCTTCACCAATGTAAGTTATAGTTTTCGTTTCCAGATTATAATGAACACCCGTTCTTGAGTCAACATTTTTGATTGAAATCTTATGCACATTTGGATCCATATTAACTTTCTCAAAACCAGCAAAATCAACTCCAAATTCTTCCATAATTAATGTAACAAAGTAAGCATATGATAGAAATTTTGACTTTCCATCAACCCTCAGCATATGAACCATTATGAGCCTTGCCCATACCTCTCTTCCTTGCATAGATCAGCTGCATTTCCAAATTAGTCACGGTGCAGTGGTTTTCAGCCAGCGGAAACATATTATAAACCATGAAATAATGAAATAGTCGATCGTATATAAAAAAGTTATCTCTACTCCATGAGTCTCTAGATGGAATCACTCCTCCTAGATCACAAATTCTTTTGGCACGAAATTCATCTTCGCTCAATCTGCCAATGCTGTAATAAAATTCCTTTTTCCTATAATCATCCCATGCTTTGTTTTCAGGGTCGTACAAAGAGCTTCCAGTATAGGGAATATGTAGAATCTCACCAACAATATCAGGGGTTAGAGAGATTCTTGTACCCAACACATATGTAACCATATTGCCTTTGTGAGGAGTCAAATTGCTGAAGAATACTCTTACCAGATCCGGATAGTATGGACCAAATGATGAAATTAGTGGTTCCAGTCCATATGCAGTTAAATCATTTTGAAAAGAAAAAAATTCCCGAGGAAAAGATGATAGCATACCATATTTAGGAGTGGACACTATCTTTCTTTGAAAATCCTTTGTAAATTTTACTTCTTGATCTTCAGTGAGAGTTGAGATCAATGGATTCTCTGCAGAGGATGAACCAACCTTTTTCTTTCCTTTCTCTGAAGGCGACACCTTTCATTTTTGCCTTGATACCATGGGTAAGGTGTTTTTAGGGTTTGAATGGTTTTAGGTTTTGAGAGGAAGATGTTTGATGAGCTGAAGTTTGGATATGATTTGTGAGTAAATAGAAATGAGTGGATTGCATTATATGTAATGAAGTTTAATTGACTTTTCAATAATAGAGTTGAGCTTGGGAATACGAGAGAGAGAGGAAATCTGACCAACAAATATTTCTGTCATAAAAGCATGTTACAGTGGGTGCAATCGATTTTCATACATATGCAATCGATTTTCACACAAAACAGAAGCAAAAGAAAACTGAAATGCACAATGTGCAATCGATTTGCACTATGGTGCAATTGATTTGCACTGAAACAGAAAGGTCAAAAATAAAAACATACAGTGAGCAATCGATTTACACTATTGTGCAATCGATTTGCATCAACCAAAAATGATCAAAAACATATTTTTCTTAAACTTAAACACCACATAACATATATATTCACATATAACAAGGTTAAAACAAGTATATAAAAGCATAAAAATGATAGAAAGCACCTTATATGTCGTGTTCATCAAGAATGCAAGTTCTCGTCGAATCTTGTAAAACGGTTCTCTTGCCAAAGGTTTACTGAAGATATCGGCTAGTTGATTATGAGTATATACAAATGTGACCTCGACATATCCTTGAAGTACATGATCATGAAGGAAACGATTTCGTATATCTATGTGTTTGGTTATTGAATGCATGACCAGATTCTTTGCAATGTTTATTGCACTTGTATTGTCACACCGTAGAGGAATGCATCCTAGATCGAGTCCGTAGTCACAAAGTTGTTACTTAAGCCACAATATTTGAGTTCAGCTACTACCCGCTGCAATATATTCTGCTTCAGCCGTGCTAAGAGAAACACATGCTTGTTTCTTGCAGGCCCATGACACTAATGCATTTCCAAGGATGTGACAAGTACCACTTGTACTTTTTCTATCAGTTTTACAACCAGTATAATCCACGCCAAAATAACTAACTAAATTACAAACAATACCTTTAGGATACCATAATCCAACATTTATTGTTCCTTTGAGATACTTAATGATCCGTTTCACCGCCATGAGATGAGATTCCTTTGGATTTGCTTGAAAGCGAGCACATAGACAAACACTAAACATTATGTCAGGACGACTTGCCTTCAGATATAATAAGGATCCAATCATACCTTGATATTTTGTAATGTCAATGGAAACACCTGATTCATCTTGATAAACATATGTACCGGAACCCATTGGTTTAGACATTGCCTTATAGTTATCCATGTCAAATCTTTTCAATAGTTCCTTGCAATACTTGGATTGGTTGATGAAGATGCCATCCTTTAATTTCTTAATTTGAAGTCCAAGAAAATAATTCATTTTACCCATCATGGACATCTCAAATTCTCCTTGCATCATTGCTGAAAATTCTTCACACATTTCTTTATTTGAAGAGTCGAAAATGATATCGTCAACATAGACTTGAACTAGCAAAGTGTCACCTTTGATTTTCTTGATAAACAATGTCTTGTAAACTTTACCCTTTTCAAAACCTTTTTCGCATAGGAAGTTACTTAGCCGATCATACCATGCCCTTGGTGGTTGTTTCAAACCATAAAGAGCTTTCCTCAACTTAAATACGTGAGATGGATTCTTAAAATCTTCGAACCTCGAAGGTTGCTTAACATAGACTTCTTCATTGATATATCCATTCAAGAATGTGCTTTTGACATCCATTTGGAAAAGCTGAAAATTTAATGAACAAGTATAGGCAAGTAAAAGACGAATAACTTCTAACCTTGCAACTGGAGCGGAAGTTTCTTCAAAATCTATTCCTTCTTCTTGATTGTAGCCTTGTGCTACCAACCTTGCTTTGTTCCGAACAATTATTCCATTTTCTTCAAGTTTGTTTTTAAACACCCATCTTGTTCCAATAATGTGTTTGTTGCTTGGCCTAGGCACAAGTTCCCAAACTTGATTCCTTTCAAATTGATTTAACTCTTATTGCATAGAAATAATCCATTGGTCATCGCCTAAGGCTTCATCAACTTTGTAAGGTTCAATTTGAGAGACAAACTCCATGTTTAGACAAACATCTTTGAGATTTAGTATTGTTGTCACACCTTGGCTTATATCACCAATTACTTTATCGATAGGATGATCTCTATGAGTTCTCCATTCTTTTGGTAGATCATTGAAATTTGATTCTTGTTGGGGTGATTCTTCTTGTTGAATTGGTTGATCTTTGGAAGTACTTTCTTGAGGACCTTCTAGTATTTCATCATCATTATCATTACAAACAATATTATCCTCCTTGGAGGGGTTAGATTCATCAAAGATACATGCATTGATTCTTCAATTGTTAAAGTTCTTTTGTTATAAATTCTATATGCCTTACTAGAAATAGAGTAGCCAAGAAAAATACCTTCATCGGATTTTTCATCAAACTTACCAAGGTTATATTTGTCGTTATTTAAGACAAAGCATTTGCAACCGAAAATGTGAAAGAGAGCAATGTTTGTTTTCCTCCCTTTGAAAAGTTCATATGGAGTTTTCTTCAAGATCGGTCTTATGTTAACTCTATTGCTAACAAAACACGCCGTGCTCACCACATCCGCCCAAAAATATTTTGGAAGATTTGAATCGCTAAGCATCATTATTGTAAGCTCTACAAGAGACCTATTCTTTCTTTCCACCACTCCATTTTGTTAAGGAGTCCTTGGTGCTGAGAAGTTGTGAGATATTCCATGTTCTCCACAAAATTCTTCAAATAGAGCATTTTGAAATTCTCCGCCATGATCACTTCTTATGGAGGCAATTGTTAGAGATTTCTCATTTTGAATTTGTTTAGCATACTTCTTGAAAGCCTTGAATGCATCACTTTTCTTCACTAAAAAGAATGTCCAAGTATATCTAGAGAAATCGTCAACAATAACCAAAGCATATACATTACCTCCGAAACTTCTTGTTCTTGATGGACCAAATAAGTCCACATGCAATAATTGTAATGGCCTTGTAGTAGACACCACATTATTAGATTTGAAAGTCGATTTGGTTTGTTTCCTTTTTTGACAAGCATCACAAAGTCTATCTTTGACAAACTTTCTCTTACGCAACCCAATGACAAGATCATGCTTGATTAGTTTATTCAAGTGTTCCATGTGAATATGAGCAATTCTTTTGTGCCACAGCCATGAATCATCGTTGTTCGCCATGAGACATTTTACCTTCAAAGATGGATCATCAATGGAAATCATGAATATATTATTGATTCTTTTACCTTTAAGTATAACCTCATGTGTGACTTCGTCTTCTATCAAGTATTCATTTTTGGTGAACTTGATCTTGAAGCCTTTGTCACAAAGTTGGCTAATACTAAGAAGATTATGCTTTAGTCCTTCAACATAAAGAACATCTTCAATGGATGTGAAAGGTGGAGCACCAATTTTGCATTTTCCAAGAATTCTCCCCTTATTATTGTATCCATAAGTGACAAAACCCTTGGCATTTAGAACTATATTTGAAAATTGGTTTAGGTCTCCCGTCATATGCTTTGAACAACCACTATCAAGATACCAAAGATTACATGTGGTCTTCAAGCATACCTGCAAAACAAATTAGGTTTTGTTAGATACCTAAGTTACTTTGGGTCCTTCATAATTAGTACCTTTCTTTACCCACACATAATGCCCACTTGCCACACTAAAGTTTCTAACATAGCAAGCATTAGGTGTATGGTCTTTAATACCACAATAAAAACAAGTAGGTTCAAAGTTACTTCTATATCTAGAAGGATAAGATTTCTTCTTAGGAAATGTTTTCTTTTTAGGATAGTGATGAACCATTTTAGGTTTGTTCACTTTCTCTTTGGATGATTGATCACTAGCCTTAACAAAGATAGTTTTATTAGAACTTGGTTTTGAAAACTTTGAATATCCAAGTCCACTTTTATCATTGGAATATCTTTGTTGGCTAAGAACAACTTCCAATACAATTTTACCTTTTTCATATCTTTCAATAACTCTTTTTAATTGGACAATTTGGAAAGAGAGTGATTCACAATTTTTACATACAAAATTCTGTTTTTCTTCTTTGAAATCTTTTTCCATAGTTTCACATTTTTCTTCTAAAGATGAAATTTGTTTATTTTGAGATGAAATAGTTTTATACAGAATTTTGCACATTTAATAGTTCATCTATAGCACCTTGTGCATCACTATAAAAAAGATAAAATTCATTACTAACCTCATAATCTTCATTATAGGAATGGTGTGAGGCCATCAATGCTAGATTTGCACTTTCATCACTATCAAAGTCGGTCGAAGAAATTATTTCATTATCCTCCCATGCAACATAGGCCTTATTGTTCTTAAATTCCTTTTTGCTTTTGTAGCCACCTTTCTTGGAGAGTTTTGGATAATCCGGCTTGATATGACCTTGCTTACCGCATTCATAACATGTGACTTCTTGTGTTGATGTGGAAGCTTCCCTTTTGTTAATTTGTTTCTTTCTTTTTGCATGAGAAAGTGATTTGTCATTTCTACCAAAAAACTTACCAAGCCTTTTAACAAGAAGCATGAAATTTTCATCTTCTTCCGGATTGTCTTCCTTTTCAACTTCCTTGGAATCAATCTTTAAGGAAATATTCTTGGATTTCTTCTCTTGATTTTCATGCTTTTCAAGTCTTCCGAGTTCCATTTCATATTCTTGAAGTTTTCCAAACAACGTTGCAGAAGTCATTGAGGAGATACTTTTCTTTTCTGAAATTGCCGTTACCTTTGGTTACCATTCCCTAGTTAAGGACCTAAGTACTTTCCGATTTAGTTCATCATTCGTCAAAGTCTTACCAAGAGCACTTAGATAATTTATCAAGTGCACAAATCTCTTTTGCAAGTCAAGGATGGTTTCTCCGGGCTGCATTCGAAATAATTCGTATTCTTGACTCAAAGTATTTAGTCTTGATCTTTTAACTTCAACAGTTCCTTCATGAGTTTGTACCAAGGTATCCCATATTTCTTTTGCTGTTTTGCATGTCGAGACACAAAAGAATTCATCCATGCTAAGTGCACCTTGAAGAAGATTTATTGCTTTTTTATCATAGAGAACCTTCTTCTTATCATATTCGTCCCATGCAGCTTTAGGCTTTGATGAGCCATCACCATTGATTACCGTTATAGGAATAAATGGACCATTCTCGACGGCATCCCATTTTTCTTCTCCTTGTGCTTCTAGATGTGCCTTCATGCGTATTTTCCAAAAGTCAAAATATTCACCACAAAATAGAGGAGGCTTGTTGTTACTACCATCATCTCTGAAAACGAGATTTTGATTTGGGGAAGCCATTCTGGATATTTTAGGAACAGGTTACCTATAACCTGCTCTGATGCCAATTGTAAGTACGAAGTGCGCCTAAGAGGGGGGGGGGGGGGGTGGTGGTGAATTAGGTACTTTAACCTTTTTCGGGTTTTAGTGATGATGGATATTATTTTTATGGTTTATGGTGAGTTTATAAAAGAGTAAAATGCAGAAAATAAAGAGACACAAACGATATATGCTGGTTCCCCTCATAGTCCGAGAGTATTCCAGTCCCCTTTTAACATGAAAGAGATTTCCTTATTGTGGCAAACTTAAACAAGAACTACCCAAAACCAAGAACAATCCTCTTGGACCAAGAACAATCCTCTTGGATTTTCACTATGTCAACAATGAGAATAATCCTCTCAAAGTGACTTTACTTGTATCCAACAATCCTGGAAAAACAAGATTTACAAAACCACTTGAACTTATTTTCAACAATCCTGAAAAATAAGCAAGTATATAGCAATATTTGATTTGAGTGAGTTTGAGTAGCAATGATCACTTTGAGTTATTTTATTAAAGAATTTATCTTCCCTTCCAATGATAATAGTATACAATGACTCAAGATATATAATGCTCAACGTTTTCTGGTTGACAATATGTGAAAGTGTGCAGAAAACTTGTGTATGAAAATGTATAACAACTTGAGTTTGATTTTTGAAAATTCAGAAAATATGATTGGAAGAGGTACTTAAAATGATTTTTGAAAATGAGTATTTATATTTTCATAGCACCCTTTTGAAACAACATAAAATTCTACAAGTGAATCATGAACAATTGCCAAGATTGAGTGAAAGGTTTTTATGAATTGGTGTTATGTACAAGCATGAGTAAAGCTGTTGTTTTTCAAAATCGTTCAGCATGCAATCTATTTCACCCTTGTGTAAATCGATTGCACGAGGGTTTTAACAGCTAGAAATTAAAAATATTTTGAGTGAGCAATCGATTGGACAAGTGTGTAAATCGATTGCAATTGAAGTCAATAGCAAAAATTGATTGAGAGCAATCGATTGCACAAACATGAAAATTGATTGCACTTAGAAACATCATGCAATCAATTGCACTAATATGCAAATCGATTGCACCCAAGTAAAAATTGAATTTTTGCTTAGAAAAACTTGAGTAAAGGTTTGGACAATATAAAATATTTCTTTTTACCATTGAGCATCTATGTCTTAAGTTCAAAGTAAGTATTATCATTATACCTTGAAATTTGCTAAGTGCTTGAACCAAAGACTTTATCCACATATGCTTTTAGCTTGATCAATAATCTTTGCCTTCTTGTCAAAATGGTTTGTCTTCATCAAAACAAAAGTGCATTGAGAAGCTTGATTTTACATAATATACAAGAAAATAAAACACTTTGCACACTTGCACCTCTAGGGTAACCCACACTTGTTGCCTCAGATAAAAACAGTCATGTCCATCGAACATAGGATATTTTAGAAAAGACCCTCGATTAAAAGATCATAGTCCCTCGAAGACCTTTCAATGTTGCCTTCAGTAAAAGATCTTAGTCCCTTACGATAATTGCTAAAACATCTTACAAGTTACCATCTATGACTGTACGATGATCCACGCCCATCCCTCACATCCAATGATATGTCTCCTTACCAGTCAATGGTAAAATAGCACTATCTAAAGGAGGAGGAAAAAAACAAAGACTTTTTTAGTAGGTAGATTGATCTTAATTGATTGCTCACAAACAAAACCATTTACACCTCACACTCTGAAAACACTTTTCAAAACAAACATTTTGTATACATTCTCAACGATATGGGAATCATTACAAAATGGCCTTACATTGGCATCTTCAAAACATCTTTCTAAACACTCCTTTTCAAACAAATATTCTCAAAACCAACACTTTGTATACATTCTCAATGATTCAAGAATCATTGCAAAGTTTTCCAAACTTAGGCGTTTTCAAAATATTTTCAAACTTACACAAACACAAAGAATTTTTTCAAAAGTGATCAAGCAATTAAAAGCCTGTAGATAACTACGGATGAAAAGGATGCTAACACCTTCCTTTTTCATAACCTACCCCCCGAACTCAAGAAAATACCTCAAAAGGTCTTTCCTGTTCTTTTCATCATTTCCTTTATTGGATAAAAGAAAAGTTGGTGGCGACTCTTGCTATCCGCAACATTTGCGATAAAAATGCAAAACATCCAAGTCAATTCTCCCACCATATTAAAGAACTGGCGACTCTGCCGGGGATCTATTTAAAAGTGGGGTTACCTTAAGAGCTATATCACCTTTATTTTCTTTACTTGTTTTACTTGTTTGCTTTACATTTTTGGGTTATGCTTAGGTTTATTACTTGTAAAAATCCTATACCCGGATTTAGGGCATATTAGATAAGTAGCAATAGATCGTGGGGACTATGCAACATAATACTGACATTGTTGAAGTGATGGCTACGTTAGTGTGAGACATTTGTTGGTACCGGTTTCCCTTGAGTCCAGTCAAGGAGAATATGGGGCCGCTGTATGGTGTCTTGAAGCACTAACTGGCTGTAGAACCTTAGTTTAACAACTTGGCCATTAGAAAGTAGTGAGATAGATGGCTTTGGTTCAAGACTAAAGTTGGTTGATACTCGATACTACACTCACTGAGATCAAACTTGTGGGATATTTTGGCCACAGTTTGGATGCTTGAGCTAAAAAAATGCCCAATGAAGAAAGATCAGTGATATTGAGATTCCTTAGAACCCAGTTACTTTTGTTAGGACAGGTTGAACCAACTAAACTTCAAGAGGGTACTTACCTATAAACCCCATACAAGCCTAAACCTAAGGCTTTGTGTGCTTTGTTTGTGTGTGATTATTTGTTCATAAACATAATGACATCATGCCATTGTTGGTGTAAGTCCTAGAGGCCAATACTTTGGGTACTTGTATCGAATTATTTATTAATAATAAAAGGAATTTCTTTATTATGTTTGCTTTTATAAAATAATAGAGTCCCTAGAATAGTTCGTTTGTTTAATGAAATATTAAGTGTGACTTAATCATGAGATCCCATTAAACATAAGAACACTATTATTAAAATGTTCGTAGTTGAGCTTTATTGAAAAGTGGGATAACATTAAAGCATTGCGATTATTATGAAGATAGACTGATGATCACACCTCATGGATCATGGAAAAGGAGTTATCAAGTCTTGACATGGGTATGAATGTTAGGAGTAATATTTATACTGGGTTGAACTGCTATAAGAATACTACATAGAATGTTATGCAAGGTGTTGTACCCCAAAATTTTCCCTCTCATTTCTCAAGTAATCTTTCACAAGATCTCCTTAGATTCAAGACTGTACAGGGTTGGACCAGCTCAAGACATCTCCTCTAGCACTGATGACTGAAAATTAGTGTTTGAGTTTTCACAAGGACAAATAGAGTTTTAGTGCCACAAATTACTTTCATGGATCATTTTGGACCCTGAAAATTGTTCATGTCAAGTTTCAAGTCTTGGATCACATTTTTGCTCAATCAATTGATCAGTTGACCTAAAATCAGCTAAATTGGGGGAAAAAGTCAACTTTGGTTAATTTACAGTCAAACTTCATAATTTTTGATCCATATCAACATTATGAACTCATTGGTGTCATTTGATCAAGTTTGGATCACAATACCTCAATAAATTTGATCAGATAATCAAAAAGGGCAAAATGGTCAAAATTAGGATTTTGACTGAGAAGGTGCAATTTCAGATTTTTGACCTAGAAAATGATTGATTGGTTTGAGACATGATCTCAAGGATTCAAATGAATCATTTTGACCTAATGGAATGGCTCAAAACATTTCTCAAGTTCAATTGGTTGACAGTTGAATTTCAGTCAACTGATGAAAAGTCAACTATACAACTGAAAAGTCAAACTTTGACTTTTTGGTCAAAATCAAGTATCAAAGATCACAATTCATCAAAATATGAAACTTGTTCATCAAGAAATCAAAAAGTCAAGATTTCATTTTGAAAAGTCAAAATTTCTAAACTTAGAAATTTTTCTAAGTGTTGGAAAATTCATATTTTTTCATAAATTTGAGCAAAATTTTCACCATGATGCAAGATGATTTAAAGGAAAATTCCAACATGAAAGTTGTAGATGTCAAAGAGATCTAAGAAATTGTAGAACACAACTTCTTCAAGAAATGCATGTATTTCAAGTTATGATTTTGTGAATACATGTTTATGAAACTTAGTAAAATTTTGCCCTAGTTTAGGCAGGATTTTGACCTAACTTCATGGAAATTTTTCACATAGTTCCAAGATTAATTTTAAAATATATCCAACATAGAGGTTGTATAGGATGTTACAATCTTCCCAAATGTCCAAGAACTCATTGAGATCATGTTTGAGCAAGGAGAATCGAAGACAAGAAGTTAGGGTTTTCAAACTTGAATTATAAGTCATTTTTGATGAACACATGAACCAAATCCATGCTAGGCTGCATAATCTTTACTTTGTAGGCCTAAAACTTGTTTGTCACTCTATAATTAATGTTTTTCACAACTTCTAGAAGCTTTAATCTAAGCATTCAATGCATTGCCCATGCTTAATACCATTTTAGGAAGAAAGACAACATTGCCATTTTGCAAAAGTGGCTTTATGCATAAAGTCCACTCTTCTTGAGCCTCTAACTTGTTTCTTCATCACACACTCAACATACAAAGTCAGATAAACATGTTTAAAGTTTGTAACCACTCTAGATAGCCTTGTACTATGCATTGAGACAATGTGTATCAAGCTTGCTTCAAAAACAAGAAAAAGAGCCATAACATGTAATTTTGAATTCTGATCAAGGGCAAGTCTCCAAACTTGTTGCTTATAAATAGAGTCACTATTTGTGAGCTAGAACAAGAGCTGGAACACCTTGAAACACTCCCAAACTCCCTCTAGCCAGAAATTGCTCCAAAACACCATTGTTGTGAAAGTTTTGACTTTACATATCAAACTTCCATTTCCCTTGTGCATTTCTTGGCCTTTTAGTTTCAAAAGCTTCCTCATATCAAATACAAACCATCGCTATCCATGTTACACGACTGTAACTCCATTTACATCATCCTCCATAACCAAAAACAGAGCATTGTAGTTGGACTTCTCCAGGCCATTTCAGCCACTCTCAACTCAAGCTAAGCATTATATTAGCTTCCTAGAGACTCAAGGAAGCTAACCTAATAATTGAAGCACCTTGAATCAAGCTTAAACTCATTTCACAATTTCCAGTTTTGAGGTATTTTTCTTGAACTTCTATCTCATTATTTAGGCATTATTAGGCTTGCATCTGTGAAGATAAAATGTAGACATCATTACCCTGAAACTATATATGTCCATAGATTTCATTTATGTTGCTTGAGTAGGGAGAATTTTGAGTTTGAACCTCTGAAAATATTTAGGTCAAAAGTTGGTACTGTTAGAAATTCATGCTCATCTTTGAGAATTAGCTTAAGTTATTTACATATTTAGAATCGTAAGGAAACTTCTAACAAATTTGATGTTGGAAGTTTTATGAATGGATGAGAAATGAATGAGTTACAGTTTCTCTGGCTGGAGGTTGTAGATGAAGTTCATTCAGGACTTGATTTATGTTACATATTTATTGTTTTGTTTATATCAACGGATGTATAGCCACCCCAGTGGTAAAACGCGTGCCTGTTAACCTTTGGGACCTGGCCCATTATTTTATTTTCCATTTTATTTTCCCTTTATTTTTATTTTTATTTCATATTTTATTTATTATTTTTATTATAACTATTATTATCATTATTATTATTTTTATTAATAAAAAAATCCAAAATATTTTTATTTATTATTTACACATATGCTTTTTTTTTATAAAACAAAAAGACTAAAAAACATTTTTCTTAAAACAAATTAATTTCTTTTCTTAAATAATTAATATTGAGATAGTTAGGTTTAATTATTATATTATTTTCTTGTAAATTAAAATTAATTTAGAATCTAGGTTTCTTCTCTTAATTAATTAACTTTCATTTCGTTTTTATTAACTTAAAACCTTTTTCCATAAAACCCTAAAAATCTTCTTCAACTTAATTTCTTTGTTAAATAGTTTAAGTTCAATTTTGTTAATTTTTAACTAATCATCTCTCTTAATTAGGTTAAAACCCCTTTCATAAAAAACCAAATAAAAATCATTTCTTTTTCCATTTGCATTTGTATATTATTTATTCAATTCTTGTACATTTATTCAATATGATTGTAATAGATAATTAGGTTTAATTTTCTTGCAAAAATCCCCATTTGTAAATTTGTATACCCCCTCCCCTAATGATGTAATAGCTTAGTATTTTTACTTTCCACAATTTACCGCTTTATATAAATGCTAGTAATTAGGGTTTGTATAGAAAGACAAAGCAATGCATGTAAATCAACACACTTGCACACTTACATCCTTAGGGTAATTCCACTTTGTTGCCTTATAAAAATGGACGTGTTATGCATGTGAGATATCTCAGCAAAAAGCAATAAAAAACGCAAGATCATAGTTCCTCGATGACGCTATCAATGTTGCCTTTCAAAATTATCTTAGTCCCTCAAAGAGAATTGCTAATACATCTCACAATATTTCTATCATGGCTATACGATGACCCACGCCCGTCCCTTTACATCCAAAGATAAGGCTTCTTACCAAATCAGTGGTAATATAGCAATATCAAAGGAAAGGAAGAAATGAACTAACACTTTTGAGTAGGTATATTTTTCCTATTTGCTTGCTCATTTTCAAATCAAACACTCTTGCTTATTTTCAAAACAAACACCAACACTTTCAAAAACACATTCAAAACAATTTCCAAACATGAAATATTTTCAAAAGATCAACACTTTGTATACGTTCTTACGAACGAGAACTATTACAAAGTTTGCCTAAACGATGGCACCTTTTTTAAAATACTTTCAAAAACCACACAAAATACATTTTCAAACAAAAGCAAGTGATCTAGAAAGCAACTAAGAGCCCATAGATAACTATGGATGAAAAGGGTGCTAACACCTTCCCTTTTCATAATATACCCCCCAAACTCAAGAAATAATCTCAAAGGTCTTTCCTGTTCTTTTCAGCCTTTCCTTTTGGATAATAGAAAAGTCGGTGGCGACTCTTGCTAACCGTAACATTTGCGATCAAACGCAAAACACCCAAGTCAGTTCTCCCACCGTATCACGAACCAGCGACTCTGCTGGGGAATAACTTAAAAGTGGGGTTACCTTAGGGCTAGATCACCTTTATTTGCTTTCATTATTTTATTTGATTACTTTACATTTTGGTTCCTTGTTTGGGATTGTTTAAATCCTCTACCCGGATTTGGGATACCTTATAGGTAAGTAGAAATACATTGTGGAAACTGTGCGGGGTATACCGACATGGTCTAAACAATAGCTATGTTACTGTGACATATTTGTGGGTACCAGTAGCCTTTGAGTAGTCAAGTAGAATACGGTGCCGCTGAGTGATGTCATGAAGCACTAACTGACTTTTAAAACCTTTACTTGGCAAACTTGGCCATTAGGATGTAGTGAGATGTCCGACTTTGGTGCAGTCCGAAGTTGGTAGATACTCGATACTACACTCATTGAGGTTTGGCTTTTTGGGATATTTCGGTCGCTGTGAAAGAGTCTTGCACTGAAACAATGCCGAGAAGACATATCAATTATATTGAGATCCCTTAGAACCCGATTACTATTTCTAGGACATGTTTGAGCCAACTAAACTTCAAGAGGGTACTTACCTATGAAACTCCATGCAAGCCTAAACCTAAGGACTTGTTTGCCTTGTTTGTATATATTTACTTATACATGACATCATAAACATCATAACATCATACTCATTCTCACTAACCATTTCAAGAATTTTTTGGATTTATCTTTGTTCTGTTTTGTAGGACATGGCTTATATCCATAGGAATACTATCCAAGTCAATCTCATAAGTATTCCTCATCAACTCAAAGAGCTAGCATCAAGGGTCCCTGAAAAATCTTCATTCTCCAAAAGACACAATCGCCTCTTAAACTTGGTTACCTCCAACACTGATGAAGATAAGATGAAGGTACTCTTCCAATTATTTGATCCTCTACACCATTGCTTCACTTTTCCCGATTATCAACTTGTGCCTACTCTAGAAGAATTCTCCCAACTCACGAGGATTCCAATTCTCAATCAACTACCTTTCAACGGTACGTAAAGAGATCCAAAACCTGAAGGGATTGCCCAAGCACTACACTTGCAACAATCTGATATCACAACTAATTGAGAAACAAGGAGTGATGTAAAGGTTTCTTAGCCTAGTTCTTGTTTGAGAAAGCTCAAGATTGTTGGAATTCCTTGGACTTACAAGATTTTTAAGAAATTGTGGCCCTTCTCATCTATGGGATGGTTTTTTCCAAATCCTGACCAACTTATAGATGTAAACGCTGTCAAAATCTTCATATCTCGCAACCCAATGCCTACTTTGTTGGGAGATATCCCACATTCTTTTCACTCTCGCACTATGAGGAAGAGAGGGATCCTCATGTGTTGTACTACTATCTTGGCAAGATGGTTTATTTCGTATCTTCCCCGATCTGTGTTAAAGAATAAGCAAGGTTTGAGATGGTCCCATAGGCTGATGACGCTCAGACATTCAAATGTTCATTGGTGTTCTCGATCCTTGGAGAATGTTACTATCGTCGACCGTTGTGGAGAATTCCTTAATGTCCCTTTGCTTGGCATTAGATGAGGTATCACTTACAACCCCTTCTTAGCCTTACAACAGTTTGGTTACGCCCGAAGGGATGGTCCACATGAGATGCTTATCCAAGGAGTGGTATTCGACTACAAGAGCGACAATCAAAGTTACCGTTAGAGGTTTATACGAGCCTGGAGGATGGTAAGCAAAGTGGATAGCAAGATGCTAGAACACAGGAATTCCATTCCCTTTGAGCCTTTCCTTAAGTGGGTACAAGCTCGTGCTCAGAAAATTGTGATTGCTTATCCCTCCATCATATCAGTTATCATGGAACCCGTGGTCGAAGGAGATATCCCATACACTGTCCTCCATCCAGACATGCCTACTTCTCTTGAAGATTTACAAAAGGGTTGGATTCAGTTAAAGGAAGAACAAGATACTTTATAAGCCCAATTCTATGCTAGTGAGAAGAGAGTCTTGGAGCTTACAAAGCAGCTACAAGAAGAGAAAAGTGTGAACGCCTACCTTGCACCGAAGAGGATGCGTTCAATATTTTTATCTTAGGAAGTTATTTTGTAAGCCCAAGAGGCATGTTGTAATCTTTTGAACTAAATTAATGAAAATTGACGTTTGTTTATTCCTTTTGTCTATGCAAATTTAAATTGCATAAATCCTTGAGATCATTTGCATATACATCTTCCATGCATCATAACATGACATGTTTTCACATAACAACTTTCCTTATCTTTCTGCTGTTTACTTCAGGAAGATGGATCTAGAGAAAACTGTGAAGGATCTTCAGGCACAAAACTCTCAATTCCAAGAGACTCTACTGGACCTAGCCAAGGGGCAGCAAGACATGATGGCATTGCTTGCAGTCAAGAAGAAGCCCAAGAAGAGAGCCCTTGTCAACATGGGCAGAAGGTTCAAAGTGTCGGTTCGTCAGATCCCGGTAGTGGAAGACTTATCTGAAGAAGATGAGAATCAGATTGGTGAGGTTAAGAGTACCTGGACTGACTATGTTAATGATCAAGCGTCTGATGATGATTATTTTGACGAGCAATATCCACCCGCCGATGTCAAGTATAAACAACTAGAAGACATATTGAAAGCTGTTGAGATCCAAGCCGTCCCCGATTTAGATTTTGATGATTTGGGTTTGATCTCTGGGGTTGTTATTCCCCACAAATTCAAAATATCAGTGTTTGCAAAGTACGATGGAGTTTCTTGTCCAAAAATTCACCTCAAATCTTATGTGCACAAGATACAGCCGCACACTGCTGATAAGAAACTCTGGGTTCACTTTTTTCAAGAGAGCTTGACCGGGACACAACTTGAATGGTTTTATCAGTTAGATGGTTCTCGTATCAATACCTGGGAAGATTTAGCTACCGCGTTCTACCATCAGTATCAGTATAACACTGACTTGGCGCCAACGAGAGTTCAATTAAAAGATATGACAATGGGAAAGAATGAAGGATTTAAGGAATACGCACAAAAGTGGAGAGATCTCGCCAGTAGGGTTCAACCACATTTGAATGATAGAGAGCACATTGACATGTTTATGGGTAATTTATTTGGTCCATTATTTAACTTGTTGGTTGGATGTTGCTCTTCCAGATTCACCGAATTAATCTTAACCGGTGAAAGAGTTGAAAGCAGAATCAAAAGTGGGAAGATCTCTGTGGCATCTACCTACACTTCCAATCCCGTCAAGAAACATTTTGCTACAAAGAAGGAAATCAATGCTGTGTATGGGGAAAAGGCCCGTACTAAAGAGAATGATCACCCATCTGTTAATGCTGTCCGAATCTCCAATCCAACTCCTACTCTAAGACCATCTGCAAATAATGAACATTTTGAAACTCTAAGAAGACAATTTACGAGGTTAGGCATGTCATTATCTTAATCCTTACAAAATTTGCTCAAGGCTAATTTGGTGACATTACGCGATCCTCCTGCCAACCCAGATACCTCTTCACCAAAGTATAATCCGAACGCTAAATGTGCTTACCACTCAAGTAGCCCTGGGCATGAGATTGACCAGTGCTGGGCCTTAAAGAATAAAATTCAGGATTTGATCGATAACAAGACTATTGAGTTTGATACTCCTCCGACTCCGAATGTAATCACCACGCCTATGCTGAAGCATGACAAGGGTGTTAATGCTGTTGAAGATACAATTTTCATTGCCATTGTTGAAGAATTGACTACTCCGCTAAATATCATCAAAAAGAATCTGCTGAAAGCTGGGATTTTCTCTGGTTGTGTAAAAGACTGTGTGTGCTGTACAAGACAACTCAATGGATGCGAAAGGCTGAAGAAAGGCATTCAACGCCTAATGGATAGCCACAAAATTCTATTTGAGAAGACTCCGCTTACCAAAAGTTTGACTAATAAATGTGAAGATCTCTCCATTATCACCATCTCAAACAAGCCTCTTAGGATCACCTCCAAAGGTCCTATTAGGATTTCAAATGAAACAATTGTTGCTCCCTTAATAATTACCAATCCCGGACCAATTCCCTACTCTTCAAAAAAGGCAGTGCCATGGAACTATGGTGCTGAGGTGTTTTACCACGGGATAAAACAAGAAGCTTGGATCGAAGAAGAAAAAGCTGATGATGTTGGTAACATAACTGGCTCAAGAAAAGTAACCAGAACTGGGTGGATATTTTCACCCAATATCTCACCACCAATTTTTACAAAGGCGCCCATCCGCATTACTGCCTCTAAACCAAGTACTGATACAAGAGGGAAGGAGAAAGTTGTTAAGCCGGTCGTGACAGAAATACCCGCCAAGGACGTTGCTGATGGAGAACCCTCCGCTCGTGAGATGGACGCGATCTTGAAGATAATAAAAAGAAGTGACTTTAAGATTGTGGAGCAGTTGGGGCAAACCCCTTCTAAGATTTCTATGTTGTCATTTCTACTCTGTTCCGACACCCGTGCTCGAACATTAATCAAATTATTGAAAAAGGCTCATGTCCCCCATGAGACCACAACAGACCAATTTGAGAATTGCGTGGCAAGCCTAACAACTGATAATGTCTTGGGATTTTCAGATGCTGACCTAACACCGTTAGGGAAGAACCACAATAAAGCTCTACATGTTTCTGTCGAGTGCAAAGGGATCACCCTAGCACATGTTCTAGTTAACACAGGTTCTTCTCTAAATGTATTACCCAAGGGTGTGTTAGACCGTCTAGACTGTGAAGGTTTAGTCTTGAAGCCAAGGGATATCATTGTAAGGGCGTTCGATGGATCAAAGAGGACAGTTCATGCGGAGGTAGATCTTCCAATCAAGGTGGGCTCACAAATTTTCAATTCCACCTTCTACATCATGGATATCCGTTCTGCCTATTCTTGTTTGTTGGGTCGCCCATGGATCCATAAAGCTGGGGAAGTAACCTCAAATCTTCATCAGAAACTCAAATATCCGGTCAAGGGAAGAATTGTCACCGTCTGTGGAGATGAAGAGTTTATGGTAATCTACCTTAACTCTTTCAAGTACGTAGAGATGGATGGAGAATTCATTGAGACCCTGTGTCAAGCCTTTGAGGTCGTGCCACCAATGATTGCTGCTACCAAATGTTCTCTGATGAGTCCAAAACTGTTAAAGTCGTGCCAAAGATGGTTTCAGTCAAAGATGCTTGTGCGGTAATTGAAGAAGGAAACTGTGATACTTGGGGGGAACTCCTCGATATACCATTCAAAGTGGACAAATTTGGTTTGGGCTTCACCATCAAAGCTCAGAAGGAAGTGAGGCGTGCTCGTGCAGGAAAACCACCTCTCCACATTAGAAGCCGTGAAGTTAATGCTGTGGGTGATTCGGATGAAGAAGCTGCATTTGAAGATTGGGTGTATCCAACTACAACGGAGATGAAGAATTGGCATGCAAAGGAATTCGTTCCCATCTCCTTCATTGAGGAGTAATCTACTTGTTTATTGCTTTTTATTGAATTCAATAACATTTTGTCTATAATATTTAACAATGACTTTCAAGCCATGTGCCTGGCCCGAGGCACTTTGGTCCATCTGTCAAGGGTTTTATTTATGTTCATCTAATCATATGATCATTCAATACAAATCATTGGACTTTTTTGCATTCAAATCTTTGTGTTCATTGTCTTTCTTTCAAATACATTTTTCAAAATAGCCATGTATCTTACATGCACACACACACACTCTTGCAGGTTCTCATCCACTCTGGATCTTTTTACCATTGACTCTACTATTGCCGATTATGACTTCGAATGTCCAATCAACCAAGCCGAAGATGAAGGTGAGGAAGATTGTGAAATACCGTGAGAAATAGGAAGACTTCTTTTACAAGAGGAAAAAGCTATTCAACCGCACGAAGAGTCAGTTGAAGTCATCAATCTGGGTACTGAGTCAGATAAGAAGGAAATCAAGATCGGCGCTAACTTGGAAAGCAGTGTCAAGAGAAGGTTGGTTCAAATGTTGCATGATTATGTTGAAGTATTTGCTTGGTCTTATGAAGATATGCCAGGGTTGGATACCGACATCATAGTTCATCGTCTTCCGACAAAAGAAGACTGTCCTCCTATCAAACAAAAGGTTTGTTGCATGAGGCCTGATATGTCTGAAAAGATCAAAGCCGAGGAGATGAAACAATTTGATGCAGGATTCCTAACTGTGACATCCTATCCCTAATGGGTTGCCAATGTGGTGCCAGTGCCAAAGAAAGACAGAAAAGTACAAATGTGCGTAGACTATAGGGATCTGAATAGGGAAAGCCCCAAGGATGACTTCCCTCTACCACACATTGACGTCTTGGTCGATAATACTGCTCAGCATAAAGTCTTCTCTTTCATGGATGGTTTCTCTTGCTATAATCAGATAAAGATGGCTCCCAAAGACATGGAGAAGACAACTTTCATCATATAATGGGGCACCTTTTGCTACAAGGTCATGCCGTTCGGGTTGAAGAATGCAGGGGCAACATATCAAAGGGCTATTAAAGATTTGTTTCATGACATGATACAACATGAAATAGAGGTATATATGGATAATATGATTGCCAAATCACAAACTGAAGAGGAACATCTTGATCACCTGTACAAGCTATTCGAGAGGCTGAAAAAGTACAAGTTGAGGTTGAACCCTAACAAGTGCACATTTGGAGTATGATCTGGAAAGCTTCTAGGTTTTGTTGTCAGCAATAAAGGCATTGAATTTGATCATGCCAAGGTGAAGGCCATCCAAGAAATTCTAGTCCCTCATTTTGAAAAGGAAGTTAGAGGATTCTTGGGTCGTCATAATTACATCGCCCGCTTCATATCACACTTGACTCCTACTTGTGAGCCAATCTTCAAACTCTTGAAGAAAGATCAAGTAGTCAGATGGAATGATGAATGCCAAGTTGCCTTCGACAAAATCAAATAATATCTACAAGAGCATCCTATTCTCATGCCTTCATTTGAAGGAAGACCCTTGATCATGTACTTGACAGTACTAGAGAACTCTATGGGGTGTGTTTTGGGCCAACATGACGAGTCTGGCCGAAAAGAGCATGCCATTTATTACCTGAGCAAAAAGTTTACCGACTGTGAAACCAGATATTCACTGCTCAAGAAAACTTGCTACGCTCTGGCATGGGCTGCTCGCCGGATAAGACAATATATGTTGACTCATACCACTCTGTTGATTTCTAAGATGGACCCATTCAAGTACATCTTCGAGAAACCTGCCCTCTCCGGACGGATAGCCAGATGGAAAATGATCTTGACTGAGTATGACATTTAATACACTATATAAAAGGCCATCAAAGGAAGCGTACTAGCAGATCATTTGGCCCATCAAGATGTGGATGATTATCAGTCCATGAACTTTGACTTCCCTGATGAGAATATCATGCTGGTGACCGACTGTGTGAAACCTGGACCGTATGACATACCTGAACAAGGATCCCGATGGACTAAGGTCTTCGACGGGGCTTCCAACGCCTTGGGTAACAGAATTGGTGCTGTGATCATCTCTCATGAAGGTTGCCACACTCCTTTTACTGCCAGACTATGCTTTGATTGCACGAACAATATGGCTGAGTACGAAGCATGTATTTTGGGTTTGAAGGCTTCCATTGACTTGAGGATCAAGAATTTAAACGTGTTCGGGGATTCCGCTCTAGTGATTAGCCAAGTAAAAGGAGATTGGGACACTAAGAACCCTAATCTCATCCCTTACAAGGAACTTTTGCTATCCCTGATTCCCTACTTCGAAGAGATCACCTTTGAGCACTTCCCTAGGGAAGAAAATCAGCTGGCTAATGCATTGGCAACCATGTGTTCAATGTTCAAGGTCAGATGGGACAACAAAGCCCCTATGATTACAATTGAAAGATTCGATGAACCTGCACACTACTGTGAGCTTGAAACTGACATAGAAAAGCCATAGTACCATGAGGTGATGAGATATTTCAAAGCACAAGAATACCCTGAGGGGGCATCCATTAATGATAGAAAGTTCTTACAAGGATTTTAAGCCAAATTCTTCCTAAGCAACAGAATATTGTACAAGCGTAACCATGATTCTACTCTACTCCGATGTGTGGACAAGGAGGCAGAGGAAATTATGGAAGACATGCATGATGGTCTCTTTGGCACTCACTCAAGTGGACATACAATGGCAAAGAAAATCCTGAGAGCCGGCTACTATTGATCAACCATGGAGACTGATTGCCATCAACACTCTAAAACTTGTCATAAATGCCAAATCTATGCCGACAAGGTCCATGTACCTCCAATCCCTCTGAATGTCATGACCGCTCCGTGGCCATTTGCAATGTGAGGCATTAACATGATTGGAGAGATCAAGCTAACCGTTTCTAACGGACATCGCTTCGTTTTGATCGCTATTGATTATTTCACCAAGTGGGTCGAAGCCGCTTATTTTGCCCCAGTCACAAAGAATGTGGTAGCCAGATTCATCAAACACAACCTCATCTTCCGCTATGGTATCCCCTAAAAGATCATCACCGACAATGGACTAACCTCAACAATGCTATAATTATTGAGATTTGCACTCAGTTTAAGATCAAGCATCACAATTCTTCTCCATATAGACCTAAAATGAATGGCGCAGTCGAAGCGGCCAACAAAAACATCAAGAAGATTGTGTAGAAAATGGTAGTAACCTATAAGGATTGGCATGAGAGGTTACCGTTTGCTCTACATGACTACCGTACGTCAGCAGGGACATCAACTAGGGCAACTCCCTTTTCTCTAGTCTATGGCATGGAAGCTGTTTTGCCAGTGGAAGTTCAGATTCCCTCACTAAGGATTATAAATGAAACAGGTTTAGACAAAGACGAGTGGGTTCAGGCGAGATTGGATCAACTAAACTTGATCGATGAAAAACAATTGGCTGCTGTTTATCATGGTCAGACGTACCAAAAACGTATGATCAAGGCTTTCAACAAAAATATCAAGCCTCGAGTACATCAAGCTGGTGACTTGGTGATAAAACGCATCATTCTCCCACAGGGAGACCCCAGAGGCAAATGGACTCCCACCTACGAAGGACCATTTGTTGTTAAGAGAGTTTTCTCTGGCGGTGCCATGATGCTGACTACCATGGATGGTGAAGACTTCCTGCATCCTATAAACGCGGACATAGTTAAAAAATACTACGCATAAAGGAACCGCTAGGTTGATACACCTAGGCAAAATAAGGGCATCCCGGCAAACCAAAAGGTTTGGGCAAAAATTAGGGATATATGCAAAAAGATTTGTACACCCGACAAGTTGAAAACCCGAAAGGGCGACTTGGGCAAAAATGGGTATCCTGGTGGGCTGAAAACCTGAAAGGGCGGTCCAGGAAAAAGTTAAGGATTGAAAGCGTATGACTATGTCCTGTGGAATCACCACTGTCATTTTTATCACCAAAGTCCAAGTTCAAACGGTCCAAGATCAATCCAATCATTTTCTGTCAACGACAAGGGGCATTCTAAGACATTGGAGGCAATAGTAGAGTTGGAAGGCAATGAGATCATTTCACATGGCTATTTATTTTTTCCTTCAATATTTGTTTTCCTTTCGAAGATTTCCTCTTACTAGGATCTCCGTCTCTTTGTACAAAAAAACGCCTATTCATGGGAAAAATATCAATACAAATATACTTTGAAGTGCAAACTTTCTATTTTTGTTTTGAACGCAAAATTATCCAATGACTAAAATTGAACGAACATATGCATATGAACATAATTAAAACTATTTGGTACATGTGTCCTGCTAAGCAATAACAATCACCTCTTTAACGTATATGGAATATCCCCACAGAGTTATTTCATTAACATTATCTCCACAAGACGACTACAATAAACCTTCCTCAACAGAGTTATCCACAAAGTCTCTTTGCATAGGTTAATCTCCAGCCAGAGTCTCAATCTCTTGGCAGCTTTCTCCCTAGCTAAGTTGAATCCTACAAGTAGGAGCCTTGTGAACCTCTTCCTCAAAGAACTCGCCTCGTCAACAGTTCGTTAAGTATTCATCAGCAAGGTTTATTTCCCCAACATACAACAATCAAGGAATCACAAAATTCCCCAGCTTAGTCTATCCTCCCCAGCCGAGTTCAAATTTCCCCGACATAGTCTATCTTCCCCAACTGAGCCTGTTATCCTCAGCTGAGGTTATCCTCCCCAAGCTGAGTCTGTCTTCCCCGACCGAGTCTACATTCTACAACTTGAGTTTTCCTTTCAGACTATTGCAAATCTTAGGGTCACAACCCCTAATTCCCAGTAAAGTCATCAACAAAACCTTTACTACCTCCAAAGATGCTATGAAGACTGGACCGACCAGATAATAGTCAACTTCTCAATTCACTATAGAGCATGGATCCGACCAGATAATAGTGTAACCTTTTAACTAACTATGAAGACTAGACCCGACCAAATAATAGTACCACTTTCAAATACTATGCAACCTGGACCCAACCAGATAATAGTTTAACTCTTCAAGATATAGAAGAACCTGGACTCAACCAAACCAAGGTTTAACTTCTTTTCCCCAATAGAGCTTGCCTTTACCCCAACAAGTTATTGTGAAGCCTGGATCTAACCAAATAGAAATTCCCTTCAGAAATTAATTGTGAAACCTGGAATCTGACCAAATAACAACTAAATCCCCAAGCAGTTTATTATGAAACCTGGACCCGACCAGATAACAATTAACCTCATCCACCTCAGAAATCTGCAAAGCTTAGAATCCGACCAGAAAGTGGTTCAATGTCATTAAGTTACTGTAAAGTCTGGACCCGACCAGATATCAGCTCAACTTTGTCTTCTCAAGCAAGTTATTATAAAGCCTGGAGTCCGACCAGATAACAACTAGCTACAATGCCAGCAAGACACTATGAATCCTGGACCCGACCAGATAATAATATAACTCTTTAAAACCTATGAAGCCTAGACCCGACCATATAGTAGTTACCAATTCAACTTCATCCATTCTAGCAAGTTACTTCAAAGCCTGGGGTCCGACCAGATAACAATTAACTTCCTTATCCCCAGTAAGTTGTTGTGAAGCCTGGATCCGACCAGAAATCAATTCAACTTCAAGAAATATTCTCTGAAGCCTGGAACCCGGCCAAATAGTAGTTGAATTCCTCATTCTCAGCAAATTGTGAAGCCTGGATCTGACCAGATAACATCTGACATTCAAGAGATATTCCCTAACGGAAACATCCTTTCAATAAAGTTTAAAGATATGTATACGCTTCATCCCCAACAACGATCCGGGATTCAACTTCCCAGGAATTCCTCAACAGCAATTAGGGATTTATTTTCCCGGACAAAAACATACATCTCACATTCATACATCATGACATGCATTTAGCATGATTTCATTCATCTTATGAACATTATGCATACATATGCATTTTACTAACCTTTTGTCCCACAGGTGAAACATAAAGTTTTAGTATAAATCTACCAAGGACTTGTGCTGCTACTTCTTCCAGTGTTTACCAACATTCCTCCAAATGGCATCTATAAGCCCATTCCCAATACATCTTCGAGTGCAAATTTCTGGGCACTCTAGTGTTCAATCATCTTCCACCTTTAAGTCATGAATGGCGGATCCGACAATCTAACTCTTCAGGTTTAAGAAGATTGAACAGGTGCAGATTTTGTACCCCAAAATTTTCCCTCTCATTTCTCAAGTAATCTCTCACAAGATCTCCTTGGATTCAAGACTGTATAGGGTTTGACCAGCTCAAGACATCTCCTCTAACACTGATGACTGAAAATTAGGGTTTGAGTTTGCACAAGGACAAATAGACTTTTAGTGCCCCAAATGACCTTCATGGATCATTTTGGACCCTCAATATTGTTCATGTCAAGTTTCAAGTCTTGGATCACATTTTTGCTCAATCAATTGATTAGTTAACCTAAAATCAGATGTATTAGGGAAAAAGTCAACTGTGGTTAATTTACAGTCAAACTTCATAATTTTTGATCCATATCAACATTATGAACTCATATGTGTCATTTGATCAAGTTTGGATCATAATTCCTCAAGAAATTTGTTCAGATCATCAAAAGGGCAAAATTGTCAAAATTAGAGTTTTGACTGAGAAGGTGAAATTTTTGATTTTTGACGTAGAAAATGATTGATTGGTTTGAGACATGATCTTAAGGATTCAAATGCATCATTTTTACCTAAGGCATGGCTCAAAAAATTTCTCAAGTTCAATTGGTTGGCAGTTGAATTTCAGTTAATTGATGAAAAGTCAACTGTACAACTGAAAAGTCAAACTTTGGCTTTTTGGTCAAAATCAAGTATCAGAGATCACAATTCATCAAAACATGTCAAAATATGAAAATTGTTCATCAAGAAATCAAAAAGTCAAGATTTCATTTTGAAAAGTCAAAATTTCTAAACTTAGAAATTTTTCTAAGTGTTGGAAAATTCATATTTTTTCATAACTTTGAGCAAAATTTTCACCATGATTCAAGATGATTCAAAGGAAACTTTCAACATGAAAGTTATAGATCTCAATGAGATATAAAACATTGTAGAACAAAACTTCTTCTAGAAATTCATGTATTTCAAGTTATGATTTTGTGAATACATGTTCATGAAACTTGGAAACTTAGTAAAATTTTGCCCTAGTTTAGGCAGGATTTTGGCCTAACTTCATGGCAATTTTTCACATAGTTCCAACATGAATTTTCAAAAATGTCTAACATAGAGGTTGTATAGGATGTTACAATATTTACAAAATGTCCAAGAACTCATTGAGATCATGTTTGAGGAAGGAGAATCGAAGATAAGAAGTTAGGGTTTTCAAAATTGAATTACAAGTCATTTATGATGAACACATGAACCAAATCCATGCTAGACTGCATAATCTTTGCTTTGTAGGCCTCAAACTTGTTTGTCACTCCATAACTAATGTTTTGCACAACTTCTAGAAGTTTTAACCAATCATTCAATGCATTTCCCATGCTTAATACCATTTTAGAAAGAAAGGCAAGATTGCCATTTTGGAAAAGTGGCTTTATGCATAAAGTCCACTCTTCTTGAGTCTCTAACTTGTTTGTTCAGCACACACTCAACATACAAGGTCAGATAAACATGTTTAAAGTTTGTAACCACTCTAGACAACCTTGTACTATGCATTGGGACAATGTGTATCAAGCTTGCTTCAAAAACAAGAAAAAGAGCCACAACATGTGATTTTGAATTCTGATCAAGGAAAAATCTCCAAACTTGTTGCTTATAAATAGAGTCACTATTTGTGAGCTAGAACAAGATCTGGAACACCTTGAAACACTCCTAAACTCTCTCTAGCCAGAAATTGCTTCAAAACACCATTGTTGTGCAAGTTCTGACTTTACATATCAAACTTCCATTTCCCTCGTGCATTTCTTGGCCTTTTAGTTTCAAAAGCTTCCTCATATAAAATACAAACCATCCCCGTCCCTATTACACGACTGTAACTCCATTTCCATCATCCTCCATAACCAAAAACAGAGCATTGCAGTTGGACTTCTCCAGGCCATTTCAGCCACTCTCAACTCAAGCTAAGCATTGCATTAGCTTCCTAGAGACTCAAAGAAGCTAACCTGATTATTGCAGCACCTTGAATCAGGCTCAAACTCATTTCACGATTTCCAGTTTTAAGGTATTTTTCTTGAACTTCTATCTCATTATTTAGGCATTGTTAGGCTTGCATTTGTGAAGATAAAATGTATACATCATTTCCCTGAAACTATACACGTCCATAGATTTCATTTATGTTTCTTGAGTAGGGAGAATTTTGAGTTTGAACCTCTGAAAATATTTAGGTCAGAATTTGGTACTGTTATAAATTCATGCTCATATTTGAGAATTAACTTAAGTTATTTACATATTCAGAATCGTGAGGAAATTTCTAACAAATTTGATATTGGAAGTTTTGTGAATGGATGAGAAATGAATGAGTTACATTTTCTCTGGCTGCAGGTTCAAGATGAAGTTCATTCATGACTTGATTTATGTTACATATTTATTGTTTTGTTTATATCAATGGATGTATAGCCACCCCAGTGGTAAAGCGTGCACCTGTTAACCTTTGGGACCTGGGTTCCAGCCCCAATGGTACCCTTTTGTTCATTTTCCATATTTTTCACTCTTTTTTTTGTTCAGCAGCAGCGCCTAGGCCTTTTGGTTGGGCTTTTCATTTTTTTGATTCTTCTAACCCTTCTGACTATGTTTACACCCATGGCCCATTATTTTATTTTCCATTTTATTTTCCCTTTATTTTTATTTTTATTTCATATTTTCTTTATTATTTTTATTATTACTATTATTATCATTAATATTATTTTTATTAATAAAAAAATCCAAAATGTTTTTATTTATTATTTACACTTATGCATTTTTTTATAAAACAAAAAGACTAAAAAACATTTTTCTTAAAACAAATTAATTTCTTTTCTTAAATAATTAATATTTAGATAATTAGGTTTAATTATTATATTATTTTCTTGTAAATTAAAATTAATTTAGAATCTAGGTTTCTTCTCTTAATTAATTAACTTTCATTTCATTTTTATTAACTTAAAACCTTTTTCCATAAAAACCCTAAAAATCTTCTTTAACTTAATTTCTTTGTTAAATAGTTTAAGTTCAATTTTGTTAATTTTTAACTAATCATCTCTATTAATTAGGTTAAAACCCCTTTCATAAAAAACCAAATAAAAATCATTTCTTTTTCCATTTTCATTTATACATTATTTATTCAATTCTTGTACATTTATTCAATGTGATTGTAATAGATAATTAGGTTTAATTTTCTTGCAAAAATCCCCATTTGTAAATTTGTATACCCCCTCCCCTAATGATGTAATATCTTAGTATTTTTACTTTCTGCAATTTACCGCTTTATATAAATGCTAGTAATTAGGGTTTGTATGGAAAGACTAAAATCAACAAGTTAGCAAACCCTAATTCAAGACAAAGCAATGCATGTAAATCAACACACTTGCACACTTACACCCTTAGGGTAATTCCACTTTGTTGCCTTATAAAAATGGCCATGTTATGCATGTCAGATATCTTAGCAAAAGGCAATCAAAAACACAAGATCATAGTCCCTCGATGATGTTATCAATGTTGCCTTTCAAAATAATCTTAGTCCCTCAAAGAGAATTTCTAAGACATCTCACAATATTGCTATCATGGCTATACGATGACCCACGCCCGTGCTTTTACATCCAAAGATAAGGCTTCTTACCAAATCAATGGTAAGATAGCAATATCAAAGGAAAGGAAGAAATGAACTAAGACTTTTGAGTAGGTAGATTGTTTCTAGTTGCTTGCTCATTTTCAAATCAAACACTCTTGCTTATTTTCAAAACAAACACCAACACTTTCAAAAACACATTCAAAACAATTTCCAAACATGAAATATTTTCAAAAGATCAACACTTTGTATACGTTCTTACGAACGAGAACTATTACAAAGTTTACCTAAACGATGGCGCCTTTTTCAAAATAATTTCAAAAACCACACAAAGCACATTTTCAAACAAAACAAGTGATCTAGCAAGCGACTAAGAGCCCATAGATAACTATGGATGAAAAGGGTGCTAACACCTCCCCTTTTAATAATCTACCTCCCGAACTCAAGAAATAATCTCAAAGGTATTTCCTGTTCTTTTCAGCCTTTTCTTTTGGATAAAAGAAAAGTCGGCGACGACTCTTGCTAACCGCAACATTTGCGATAAAACGCAAAACACCCAAGTCAGTTCTCCCACCGAATCACACAAGGTGTCATGAGTTATTCTCATGGTGATAATGGTGTATACCACCCTTCGACCTGAAACCACTATGGACCTTAGACATGGAGTTAAGTACTTTATTACTAATCAAACATTATCCGTAACTGGATGACCGTAAAAACAATTGATGGGTACTTTACAAAGCATGCTGAGGGACATGAGTGACCTAGATGGACTTTGTCCATCCTGCATAATGGGATAAATGTCTAAGGGCCCAATATTGAACTAGACAGGGGTGACATGGTTTATGCCTTGTGTTCAATATAGACATAAGGGCCAAAGGGTAATTATACATACAAATATTATCACGGAAAGGTTTTGTCAGATCACATGACATTTTCGTGACTTGGGTAGCAGTGATGTGTTGCTAGATACTACTCACTATTTATTATGTTAAATGTGTGATTTAATATAATTGCCAATGTCATGAAAACCTACAGGGTCATATACATAAGGACGGGTTGATGAGAGATAGAGTAAATAAGGAACACCGTAAGGTACGATACACTTAAGTGAAATATGGAATATGGTAAGGTACCACACTCTTAAGTGATATGCGATATATCATAAGGTATGATACTCATATGCTTAATTGGGCTTTTAGCTTGCAGCCTTCTATAAATAGAACCCTTGTGCTGAAGCATTTCACTTGATGAAAATTCGGTCTTAATTTCTAGCCGTATATTTTGTCTCATTCTCTCACTCAAAGTTTCTGTTTATAAGCAGCTAGCACTGTGTCTAGAAGTGATCTGTTCGTGTGGACTGAGTAGAGACGTTTCTATTCATCAATGTTCGTGATCACAACATCAAAGGTCTGAATCATCACAAGAGGTAATGATTTCTATCACTGACCATGCCCATTCATAAGGATCATTAAAGGAAAATTTTAATTTTCCGCTACGTTTTGGATCACAATTTCCTTCAGCCATATCATTTTCACTAACCATTTCAAGGACCTAGGGATCTATATTTGTTCTATTTTGTAGGATTGGCTTCCACTCGCAGAAATACCATCCGAATAAACTTCGTAAAGATGCCTCCTCAACTCAAAGAGTTAGCATCAAAGGGTTCCTGAAAATTCTCCATTCACCAAAAGATATGGTCAACTTCTCAATCTGGTTACCTCAAGCTTTGAAGAAGACATGATAAGGGTGATCTTTCAGTTCTTTGACCCTATACATCATTTTTTCACCTTTCCTGACTATCAACTAGTACCCACAATGGAAGAATTCTCTCAAATATTAGGGGGTACCAGTCCTTGATCAAATACCATTCACCGGTTTAGAGGAAACTCCAAAGCCTGAAGTTATTGCCAAAGCCTTACATTTGAAGAGTTCTGACATTGTAGCTAATTAGGAGACAAGAAGTAGGGTTAAAGGATTTTTGGCTAAATTCCTGATGGAGAAGGCTAGACTATTTTGGGATGCTATGGATCTATAAGATTTTGAGAAGATCTTGGCTCTTTTAATCTATGGGTTTGTGCTTTTTCCTAACTCTGACCAACTCATAGATGTGAATGCTGTTAAAATTTTCCTTACCCATAACCCTGTGCCTACTTTTCTTGGTGACGTTCTACATTGTCTTCACACTCGCACCATGAGGAAGAGTAGGGCTCTTATGTGTTGCATTTCGTTGCTATCTAGGTGGTTTATTTCACACCTTCCTCGATCAGGATTAAAGAATGAACAAGGCTTGAGGTGGTCTTAAAGGCTGATGTCGCTTTGTCATTCGGATATCCATTGGTGATCTCGATCTCAAGAGGACATCACTATCATTGAACATTGTGGGGAGTTCCCTAATGTTCCACTCTTGGGCATTAGGGGAGGTATTACTTATAACCCTTCTCTGGCTCTATGACAATTTGGCTATGCTCTAAGAGATGGTCCCCATGACGCGCTTATCCAAGGTATTGTATTCGACTATGAGAACGATGTCCAAGGTTACCGTCAAAGGTTTGTTCGAGCTTGGGGCATGGTAAACAAGGTTGATAGCAAGACTTTGGGGCACAAGAATTCCATCCCTCTTGAGCCTTATCTCAAATGGGTATGATCTCGTGCTCAAAGTCTCATGATGTCGTATCTTGATCTCCTACCAATAGTTGTAGAGCCTGTTGCCGAGGGAGATATTCCTTATACCATTCTCCATCTTGACATGCCTACCGACTTCGAAGAATTGCAGAGATCTTTGATTCAACTTAAGGGGGAACAAGACACCTTTGAAGCTCGATTCTACACAAGCGAGAAGAAAGTGTTGGAGCTCAACAAGCAACTTCATGAGGAGCAAAGCCTAAATGCCTACATCGACACAAAGATGAAGCGTTCGTGGGAGACTTGAGTCTTAGGTCTTAGGAGTTTTCATTTTGTTGTCTCTTCGAGACCTTTTGCTTTTTCTTTATAAGCTCAAGGGGAAATTGTAACTCTTGAACTTATTAATGCAATTATTGTTTTTGCTTCCTTTTTGGCTAGCAAATTTAAATCTCCCGAGGTTCTTAAAAAATTGCATCCACATAGCATGCATCATATCATAAGTAGGTTTTCCGATACAGGTTTCCTCATCTTTTTACTGTTTATTTCAGTATAAGATGACTCTAGAGCAAACCGTCAAAGATATACAAGCTCAACACGCACAGTTCTAAGAGACTCTCCTTAACCTAGCCAAACGTCAACAATAAATGATGGCACTCTTTGCCACCAAGAAGAAGACCAAGAAGAGGGATGTTGTCCTCAACATGGGAAGAAGGTTTAAGGGGCTCGCCCGACTGGCTCAAATAGAAGAGGCTTCTTCTGAGGAAGAAGACAATCAAGAAGAGGAAGTTAGAAGCACCAGAGCTAGGGGTGGAAATAACCAGATTACTGAGGACGAAGACTATTCCAAAGAGCAGTATCCAACGGTGTATGAGAAATACAAACAGCTGGAAGACCAACTTAAGGCTGTAGAGATCTAAACAGTGCCTGGTTTGGACTTTGGAGACTTAGGTTTAGTCCATGGGGTGGTCATTCCCCACAAATTTAAGGTTATTGTCTTTTGCCAAGTATGATGGAATCTCCTGTCCCAAGATGAACCTGAGGTCTTACGTCTGCAAGATTCAACCACACACTGCCGATAGGAAGTTATAGGTGCACTTCTTCCAAGAAATTTTATCTGGGACACAGTTGGAATGGTTATATCAGCTAGAAGGGACTAATATCCACACATGGGAGGATCTGGCTGCTGCCTTCTACAGACAATAACAATACAATGCTGATCTTACACCAACTCACGTGCAATTACAAAGTATGACTATGGGCTTAAGCAAAGGCTTTAAGGAGTATGCTCAAAAGTGGAGGCACATGGTTGGGAGGGTGCATCCCCCATTGTCTGATAGAGAATTGGTGGACATGTTCATGGATACTTTGACTAGTCCATTCTTTAATTTGCTGATTAGGAGTTCTTTGTCAGGGTTAACTGAGTTGATTATGACCGGTGAACGAGTTGAAAGTGGAATCAAAAGCGGGAAGATTTAGATGTCTGCATCCTCTAGTACCGTGAAGAAACCATTCATCAGAAAGAAAGAAACTAATGTTGTTTATGGACAAAGGATCTGTATCAAGAGTGATCATTATCAGTCGGTAGGAGCAATATTAGTTTCAAACTCGATCCTAGTTAAATGACCATAGCAATCAAACAATCAACAAAGGCCTGATATACCGAGGAGGAAATTCAATAGAATCAACATGCCACTTGTGATACGGTGGGAGAACTGACTTGAGGTTTTGCGTTTGTGTTCGCAAATGTTTCAGTTTAGCAAGAGTCGCCACCGACTTTTTATTTTATCCAAAGGAAAGGTCAAAAAGCACAGGAAAGACCTTTGAGATGTTTTCTTGGGTTCGGGGGGTAGATTATGAAAAGGGAAGGTGCTAGCACCCTTTTCATCCATGGTTTTCCATGGGCTCTTAGTTACTTATTTAGATCACTTGCTTTTGCTTTTCAATTGTTTGAAATGGTGCTTTTGTGTGTTGTTTTGAAAGTATTTTGAAAAGAGGCCTTTGTTTAGGCAACATTTGTAATGATTCTTGTTTGAATATATACAAAGGTGTTGTCTTTTGAAAAATGTTTCAATTGTTTGAAAGTTTGTTTTGGGAAATTGTTTTGAAATTGTGTGCGTGTTTTTGAAATTAGCAAGGATGTTTGCAAATTGATCAAGTATCTATGAGTTGTCTACCCTACTCAAAGATATTTCCTACATATTTTTAACCCTTTTGATATTGTTGTTTTACCATTGTATTTGGTAAACAAGCTTATCTTTGGATGTTAAACGGGACGGGCATGGGCCATCGTATGACCATGATAACAATATTGCCAAGTATCTTAGCAAGTTTTTGAGGGACTAGATCATTTTTGTATAGGCAACCAAGATAGCGTCATCGAGGGACTATGATCTTTTGTTTGTTTGGATTTTGCCAAGATACCTAGCATGCATACCATGGCCATGTTTTAAGGCAACATAGTGGGTGAAACCCTAGGGGTGCTTGTGTGCATTGTGTTGTCATTTTTCATGCATTTTTGTCTTGTGTTTAGTCATGCTATTTATTTTGATTTTGGTTTTTGCATACAAAACCCTAATTTACTATCATGGCATTTGAAAGCGATAAAATGCGTAAAAGTAAATCTAAGACTATTACAACATTATTATGGGAAGGGGGTACAAGTTTGAATAGGGGGATATTGCTCAAAATAAAACCCTAAAACTATTATTACAACCAAATTGAAATATTGCACAAATAAATAAATAGACAATTATTTAAATATACAATAAAATATAAATATGCAAAATGTTTTTGTATTTATTTTATGTATGTAAAATAAATTTATTTATGTCCTAAATATAAGAAAATAAAAATGATTATTTTTTGGAAAAGGGTGGAAACCCTAATTTTGGTTTAATAGAAAATATATTCTAATATTATTTATTTATTCATTTTTTGTTTAAGAAAAATAATAATAATGTATACAAAATGTTGAAAAATTAAATATTGTATGAAAATATTAATTTGAGTGTATAAATAATAGAAATAAAAATATATAATATTTTTGTATTATTTACAAGTTTTATTTAAGAAAATAAAAGTATTGTTATTTAATAAACTATTTTTGTGTCCAAAAAAATAATAAAAATAATAAAATAAAAATGCAAAAATTAAGAAAATATTTTTGGTGATTTTTAATATTTAGAATAAATAAATAAAGTCAGAAAATATAAAAGAAATGAAAAATATACAAAAATAAAACAAATGGGCCAAGGGGGTGCAGAAAGCAAGCAGGGGGTGACAAAAGTCAAGCAAGCTAGGCCCAACCCAATATCACTTCATCCCTGTCCTTGAGACAGAAATACGCGCGCGCCATGTACAAACTTGTATCTCCTGCATACGTGCTTAAAAACAAAATCTTGCAACATGAAAGTTATAGCTCATCATCACACGATTCTAATGATATAAAAAACTTTATCAAACTCTCAAAGACCAGAGAGAATTTTATCATCCCCAATTTCTGACCTAAAAACTTCAGCATGTTCATCATCTAAATTCTCCTAGCTCAGTTAATATAAATACAAGCTATGCATATGTACAACTCAAGGACATTGAGGACTACATTTTTGCTTCACAAACCTAAGCCTAATGATGCATAGATAAGTAGATAGAAGTTTGAAAATTACCTATTTCAGTCAAGTTCGAATATGGCAATGCAACAACTTTGAATGAGGCCTGAAGGTCTTTTGAGCTTGCTTGATGTTCCTTTGACCTTTCCCAATGCTTAGCTTGCTTTGAAATGATCTGAAACTCCTTGTAGAACTCAACCTGCAAAGCTTCAAAATGAAAATGGTGAAGTGTGCAAACGAGGTTACAGTTGCTTGAGCAAGGTCTGGACAACTTAGGTGTGATGTATGAAGTGTGTTGGAAGTGATTCAAGACGAAACGCACGGGGCAATTTCAAGATGGCTAAGGTTCTGCAGAGCTTTCCCTGTTTTGGGAAGAAATGGAGTTTTTGGTGTATTTGGGTGTTTGAGAGGCTTGTAACTCGTGTATTCTGGCTTCTTACAATATGCTGAGCTTGTTTCAAATGATAGCCAAGCTTGGTTTTAACAGATGCACAAGATGTGTGGACTTTTGCACAATTGCTTGCTTTTGAAGAAAAGTTTGAATTGACAATGCCAATGTTGTACTTGCTAGCTCATGGCCTGCACATAGTTAGTGATCTTTTCCTGATATTTTTGGAGTTGGCTTGCAGCAAAAGTTTTGGTCCATGGCTCAAGATAGACAAAGTTTGTAAAAGCTAACTTTATCAAAGTAGCAATGTTAACTTTTTGCCATTTTTGGATTAAATCTTTGTGTAATGCTCTAAAGCTCAGAATCAAACCTTTGTCCAATGTATTTGCATTTAATTAAGGAGTGTGGAAAGGATTAAGACCTGTAAAACAAGTACAAGCATGCTTTGGACAGATTTGCAAGTTGTAGCAATGTGCAAAATGCCTTGGCCAAAAGTGATAATTTGCCATTTTCAAACTTTCGATTCTTCCTAACCACAAATGATCTTGGAGAGTTCTTGGACATTTTGGAAAGCTTGTAACATGATATACAATCCATCTTTGAAATGAATTTTGATATTCCACTTGGAACTATGTGAAAAGTTGCCATAAAGATAGGTCAAAATCCTGCCTAAACTAGGGCAAAATTTCACTAAGTTAAAAGTTTCATGGACCCTTATTCACAAAATCATAACTTGAGATCCAAGCATCTTTTGGGAAAACTTTGTGAACCAAATTTTTAGATTTTATGGAGGAATACAACTTTCATGTTGGAAGTTTTCTTTGAATCCAATTGCATCATGGTGAAAAAGTTGGGAAAAGTTGGGAAAAAATAAGAAATTTTCATAACTTAGAAAATTTCTAAGTTATGAAAATTTTCCATTTTAAACCCTAATTTCCAAAATTAGGTTTCTTGATCAACAAGTTTCATGTTTTGACACATCTTGATGAAAAATTACCCTTGGCACTTGTTTTTGACTAAAAAGTCAAAGTTTGACTTTTCAGTGTACAGTTGATTTTTGATCAATTGACTGGAAAATTCATCTGTCAATCCAGTGAATTTGAGATCTTTTGAACCTTGTGAATAGGTCAAGATGATTCCATTGAGTCCTTGAAACTATACTTGAACCCAATTTGCCATTGGCTAGGTGAAAAATCAGAAATTGCCCTTCTACAGTCAAAAACCCTAATTTTGACCATTTTGCCCTTTTGATGATCTGATCAAATTTCTTGAGGAGTTGTGGTCTAAACTTGATCAAATGGTTCATATGAGTCTATAATGTTGTTGTGGATAAAAAATTATAAGGTTTGACTGTAAATTGGCCATAATTGACTTTTTCTCCAATACAGTTGATTTTTAGGTCAACTGTCCAATTGACTGGGCAAAAATTTGATTCAAAGCTTGAAACTTGGTATGGGCAATCTTAGAGGTCCAACATGAAGTATGAAAGTCACTTGGGGCATTGGAAGTCCAAAAATCCTTGTGCAAACTCAAACCCTAATTTCAGGTCAACAGTGCAAAAAGATGTCTTGAGTTGAGCAAACCCTAATCTGGTCTTGAGTCCAAAGACTCTTGTAAGGAAAATCTTGATAAAATGAGAGGGAAAATTTTGGGGTACAACAACTGCCCCTGTTCAATCTTCTTGAACCTGAAGAGTTAGATTGGTGAGTTTTGCCATTCGTGACTCGAAGGTAAAAGATGATTGGACACTAGAGTGCCCGTAAATTTGCACTCGTCAAAGTGTAGTTGAGGGAATGGGCTTAAAGATGCCATTTGGAGAGGTGACAAAATCTTGTCGGAGACGGGCTTGTAGATGCCATCCAATAATGTTTGTTGAACTGCATGTTGTAAGTCAAAAGAATGGGTATCAAAGTGGTATCCGTGTCTGGAATGCATTTGAACTGTATCTGGAGACTGAATCTGTATGAGCAATGGAATGGCATCCGTGTCTGGAGCATATCCTAGCTGTAACTGTATTTTATTCTCGAATGAATAACAGAATAACTACCATGTCTTGAGTGTATCTGTATTGTATCTGAATCTGAAATTTGAATAAGTGACAGAATGGCATCCGTGTCTAGAGCGTCTCTTAGCTGGGGATAAAGGTCAGAATGAGTGACAGAAAGGCAAACGTGTCTTGAGCATATCTGGACTGTATCTGAAGTTGAGATCTGTATGAGTAGCAGAATGACTTCCGTGTCTGGAGTGTATCTGAACTGTAACTGGGATCTGAATAAATGACAGAATGACTTTCGTGTCTGGAGTGTATCTGAACTCGAAATTGATAGTTGAATATGAATGCGAAATAGAATGGCTTCCGTGTCTGGAGCGTATCTAGTCTGCATCTGATTGTTGAAGTCTGAATGAGTGACAGAATGGCATCCGTGTCTGGAGCGTATCCGTACTGTATCTTGACTTTGAATTTTGAATGAGTAATAGAATAACCTCCGTGTCTGGGGTGTATCTGTACTGTATCTGAAATATTTGAACATTTGTTAAAGATAGCTTTTAATCTTATCCTAAAAAGGGTAAAATGTTAGCTGAAACACAAAGTTATGTTGCATGAAATGTATGATGCAATAAAATATGCTTCATCAATGTTTATGATATATGAATGTAATGTATGCGCATGTAAGCTGATTAGCTGTATTGCTGAGGAAAATAAATCCTTGATAGCTGGAGATAATGAAATCTCTGACTGCCGCCGGGGAAAATAAATCCTTGACCGCTTCTGGAGATTAAAAATCTTTGATTGCTGAGGATGAGAAATCTGTGGTGACTGTTGGGGATGATAAAATCTTCGACTGCTGCCGGGGAAAATAAATCCTTGACAACTTCTGTGGGGATGTGAGAATCCTTCACGACTTTCCTGGGAATATAGGGATCCTTCAAGTCTTTGGAGTTGGAATATGATAATCAATCTGTTGTGAAAATAATGCCAAGTGTTGTTTGAGAAACCAGCTTGGGGAATCCAGAGAACTTTGAAGACTTCTACTGAGGTTAAATAATTGGAATCCTTACTCAGCTGAGGAATAGGGAAAACTCTGGAGATCTCTACCGGGAATCAAACAAAGGAAAACCTTGATCTGCTGGAGAATAAGGAAGACTCTGATGGCTTCTGGGGGAACTAAGAATGAAAATCTTCAATCTGTTGAGGAGAATTTGAATCCTTGGGGACTTCATGCTAAGGAGTCAAGAATGAGAATCTTCACTTTGCAGGGGATTAAAAATTCTGACAAATTCACGCTGGGGAGTAATGAAGACTCTGGCAACTTCACTAGGGAATCAAGAATGAGAATCTTCATTCTGTTGGGGAGTAGAAACTCTATGGGGAAGGAGGCTTCCTGTTAGAGAGTGAGTTCAGGACTCTGGGGGAGTAGCTATACTGCTGGGAGATCAGGAGTTTGGGTTGTATGCCAATCTACTGGGGAATTATCCTAGTTGGGGATAAAAGTCAACTGTTATCTGGTTGACTTCCAAGCTTCAAGACAACTTGCTGGGGAATCTGGGGAAAACTGAATGGTTCCCACTGGGGATTGATAGTTAGAAATTTGACATTGACTGGGGAAGAATGTCTCATCTCTGCTGAGGGTCTGTAGTTCAAAGTTTTTGCTCCGCTGAGAATTGGGAGTTTGACAACTTAACTCTGATGGGGATTTAAGGGATTTGAAATTGTAACTCTGCTGGGGATATGCATTTCAAGGTTTTAGCTCCGCTGGAGATCTAGATGATGTACTGCAGGGGATTTCTCTTAGGAATAGCCTAAAGAAGTTTTCCTATACTTTCAACCTGTCAGTAATTATTCTTTCCCATTTTGTTCATTTGTAAACATGTGATTATATTCAAATGCATATGCTCATTTAATAAATCATTGGACGTTTTCAAATAAAACACAAGTGTAAAAAAGAAGAAAAGGAAAATAGTTTTCTGGACTTTGAAGTATCTTTGTATTAACTTTGTGTAAGTATTTTGTACAAAGGAGACAGACATCCTAGTAAGAGAACATTGTCATAAAAATGAGAAAAATTTATACAAAGAAAGATGGCTATGTGTGAAAATTCCATGGGGTTCCCATTCTGCTATAGCCTTCGTAACTCTGAATATCTTGTCCATTCATTGCTTCGTCCGAAGATGATTGAGTTGATCAGAAGCCCGAAGCTTGTCTGTGAAGAGATTGTCCTTAAAGTGATCCGACGAGACATAGTCATATGCTTTAATTTCCTAACTTTTGCCTGGACCGCCCTTTCGGGTTTTCAATCCACCGGGAAACCCCTTTTTGCCCAAGTCGCCCTTTCGGGTTTTCAACTTGCCGGGTGTACAGATTTTTTTTTTGTTTATCCCTAATTTTTTCCTGAACCGCCCTTTCAAGTTTTCGATTCACCGGGATGCCCTTTTTTTCCCAAGTCGCCCTTTCAGGTTTTCAACTTGCCAGGTCATTTATGTGTAGTATCTTTTGACTATGTCTGCGTTCGCAGGGTGCGGCAGGTCGTCGCTGTCCATGGTGGTTAAAATCATTGCCCCACCAGAAAAGATGCTTTTTACTATAAATGGTCCTTCGTAGGTAGGAGTCCATTTGCCCCTGGGATCACTTTGCGGCAAGATGATCCGCTTGATTACAAGGTCCCCGACTTGATATACCTGGCGTCTGACTTTCTTGTTGAATGCTTTAATCATCCGTTTCTGATACGCCTGGCCATGGAAAACAACAGTAAGTCGCTTTTCATCAATCAAATTAAGTTAATCAAGCCGGGTATGAATCCAATTATCTTCACTCAAACTAGCATCCTTCATGATTCTTAAGGAAGGCATCTGAACCTCGATAGGTAAAACAACTTCCATGCTGTATACCAAAGAATAGGGTGTTGCCCTAGTTGAAGTGTGTGCTGTGGTACGATACCCGTGCAGAGCAAACAATAACATCTCATGCCAGTCCTTGTAAGTGAATGTCATCTTTTGTATGATTTTCTTGATATTTTTGTTTGCAGCTTCGACAACACCGTTCATCTTTGGCCGATAGGGAGATGAATTGTGATGTTGAATCTGGAACTGCTCGCACAAGGCGGTAATCATAGTATTGTTCAGGTTTGTACCGTTGTTAGTGATGATCCTTTCGGGGATGTCGTACCGACAAATAAGGTTTTGCTTGATGAAGCGGGCAATAACATTCTTTGTGATAGACGTGAAGGAAGCTGCTTCGACCTACTTGGTGAAGTAGTCGATGGCCACCAGGATGAAATGATGTCCATTAGATGCTGTAGGCTTGATCTCTCCAATCATGTCGATCCCCCACATAGCGAATGGCCAAGGAGATGTTAAGACATTGAGGGGAACTGGAGATATATGTACCTTGTTCGCATAGATTTGACATTTATGGCATGTACGGGAATGTTGATGGCAGTCAGCTTCCATGGTAGACCAGTAATAGCCTTCCCTTAGAATCTTCTTAGCCATCGTATGCCCGCTAGAGTGAGTGCCAAATGTACCATTGTGCAGTTCAGCCATGATCTGTTCAGCTTCAATCTTGTCCACACAACGAAGCAGAATGCAATCATGATTACGCTTATATAGGATACCATTTCTCAGGAAGAACTTGGCAGAGAATCTCCTTAAGAACTTTTTGTCGTTGACTGAAGCTCCTTCAGGGTATTCTTGGGCCTCGAGATACCTTTTGACTTCGTGAAACCAAGATCGATCCACTACTTCTTCGATATTAATCTCGTGACAATGTGCAGGTTCGTCCATCTGTTCAATGGTGATTTGGGGAGCCTCATTGTCCCAGTTAAGTTTAAACAAGGATGACATTGTAGCTAGAGCATCTGCTAGCTGATTTTCTTCTCGCGGGAAGTGCTCGAAGGTAATCTGCTCGAAATGTGGTAACAATGTCAGGACATGTTCTTTGTAAGGGATGAGGTTTGGATGCTTAGTATCCCACTCTCCTTTGATCTGACTGATGACCAAAGCTGAGTCTCCAAACACATCTAAGGATTTAATTCCCAAGTCTATTACAGCCTTGAGACCAAAGATACAAGCTTCATACTCGGCCATGTTGCTGGTGTAGTTGAAGCAAAGTCTGGCAGTGAAAGGTGTATGGCAACCTTCTGGTGAGATAAGTACAACGCCAATGCCGTTGCCAAGTGCTTTAGAGGCACCATCAAAGTACAGGGTCCATCGGGATCCTTGTTCAGGTCCATCATATGGTCTGAAATCTTCAATGTTGTCCAAGGTCATAATGTCCTCGTCGGGGAAGTCGAACCTCATGGATTGGTAATCTTCGACAGCTTGATGGGCCAGATGGTCAGCTAGTACACTCCCCTTTATAGCTATTTGGGTCGTGTACTGTATATCGTATTCCGTCAGGATCATCTTCCATCTAGCTATTCTTCCAGATAGAGCAGGCTTCTCAAAGATGTACTTGATCGGATCCATCTTAGATATCAACAAAGTGGTATGAGTCAACATATACTGCCTTAGCCGGCGAGCAGCCCATACCAAAGTGCAGCAAGTTTTCTCGAGCAGTGAGTATCAGTTCTCACAGTCGGTAAAATTTTTGCTAAGGTAATAAATGGCATGCTCTTTTCGGCCAGACTCGTCATGTTGGCCCAGTACGCACCCCATTGAATTCTCTAGGACAGTCAGATACATGATTAGCGGTCTTCTTTCGACGGGAGGCATCAAGATAGGAGGTTCTAGTAGATACTCCTTGATTTTATCGAAAGCAACTTGACAATCATCATTCCATTTAACCGCGTAATCTTTCTTCAACAACTTGAAGATTGGTTCACAGGTAGATGTTAGGTGAGAAATGAACCTTGCAATATAGTTTAGGCGTCCCAAGAAACCTCTGACCTCCTTCTCAGTGCGAGGGGCAGACATTTCTTGTATAGCTTTGACATTGGTAGGGTCAACCTCGATGCCCTTGTTGTTGACTATGAAACCTAAGAGCTTACCAGACCTGACTCCGAAAGTGCATTTGTTAGGGTTCAGTCTGAGCTTGTACTCTTTCAACCTGACAAACAGCTTTTGCAGATGGTCGAGGTGTTCTTCTTCTGTTTGTGATCGGGCTATCATGTCATCTACGTAGACTTCTATCTCATGATGTATCATATCATGAAACAAAGCCACCATGGCGCGTTGATAGGTTGCCCCGACATTCTTCAGTCCAAATGACATCACTTTGTAGAAGAATGTACCCCACTGTGTAATAAAATTAGTTTTCTCCATGTCTTAGGTGCCATTTTGATCTGGTTGTAACCTGAAAATCCGTCCATGAAAGAAAATACCTTGTGCTGAGCTGTATTATCAACCAAGATGTCAATGTGCGGAAGTGGAAAGTCATCTTTAGGGTTAGCCCTGTTTAAGTCTCTATAATCCACGCACATTCTGACTTTGCCGTCCATCTTAGGCACAGGCACAATGTTAGCAACCCATTGTGGATAGGAAGTAACAGCAAGAAAACCAGCATTGAATTGCTTCATAACTTCAGCTTTGATCTTTTCTGACATGTCGGGCCTCATGCGGAGGACTTTCTGTTTAACTGGTGGACAGTCTTCTCTTGTGGGTAGACGGTGTACCACAATATTTGTATCGAGTCACGACATGTCTTCGTATGACCAGGCGAAGATCTCAACATATTCATTCAATAGCTGAACTAAGCTCTCTTTGACAGTTGGCTCTAGGTTGGCACCCACTCTGATTTCTTTTCTGTCTTCATCAATACCCAAGTTGATTGTCTCTAACAACTCTTCATGAGGTAGAATAGCCCTTTCTTCCTGTTGAAGCAGTCTTGCCAATTCTCCCGACACCTCACAATCTTCCTCGCCTTCGTATTTGACATGGTGGACCAGATCTTCAGAGTCACTGAAGGTCATAGCGGAATTGTTACCCATGGAATCCGGAATGGAAGGGTACCTGCATTTGTGAGTGTGGGTGTGTGTAAGGGATAGCCACCTTTAAACAAATAAAATGCAAAAAGAAAGACAATGAACACAAAAGTTTATATGTGAAAACGTCCATGATTCATTAAAATGGCATATGAAGATGAAAAATCAAACCCTTACAAATGGACCTATTTGCCTCGGGTAAGGCACAAGGTTAAAAGTGTACGAATTGTTTTGAGAATTATTACAAACCAACAGAAATGTTTGAAAGATAAATTACTGATTTATGAAAGTAATGGGAACAAAGTCTTTTGCCTCCCAGTTTCACAGTCCTCCATCCACAGTAGGGAAAATCCAGTCTTCCAAGTTGCATTCCTCTTCACTATCCTCCAAAGCATTGACTCCACAATGGGTGATCTTCACTGGTGGCCCTCCAGCCCAGGAACAGCATACAAACTTTTGACTAGCCGAAGTGAAACCCAAGCCAAATTTGTCTGACTTGAAAGGAAAATCGGGAAGCTGCCCCCAGATTATGCTTCCTCCTTCTTCAATCACAGCCTTTGCATCTTTGAGCGACGACATCCGAGGCGGAGGTCTGGTAATCATGGGTACAAAAGACACTGTCTTGGTTTCCGCAATCTCCTGAGCTACCTCTTCAAAATGATGAAAGGGGGTTTCGATGAATTCACCATCCAATTCAACATAGCGGAAAGAATTTAGATGGCTTATCATGTATTCCTCTTCGCCGTGAACAGTTATAATTTTCCTCCGGACAGGGTACTTGAGCTTTTGATGCAGAGTGGAGGTAACAACTCCAGCATGGTGAATCCAGGGTCTTCCCAACAAGCAAGAATAGGAAGGACAGATGTCCATCACGTAAAATGTGGAGTTGAAGGTTTCAGTTCCCACTTTAATCGGGATGTCCACCTCCCCGTGGACCATCCTTTTAGAACCATCAAAGGCTCTAACGATGATATTGCTGGGTTTCAGGGTTAGGCCTTCACAATCCAACCTATCCAAGGCCTTCTTCGGCAAGACATTCAGCGAAGAACCAGTGTCTACCAGGACGTGTGCTAGGGTAGTCCCTCTGCATTCCACCGAGACATGCAAAACGTCACTATGTTTTCTCCCATTTGATGTTAAATCGGCATCGGAGAATCCTAGACCATTGTCAGCTGTTAAGCTAGCTACACATTCCTGGAACTGATCCGCGGACGTTTCCTGCGGCACGTGGGCCGTCTTCAAGAATCTGATCAAATATTTAGCATGAGCTTCTGAACAAAGCAGCAAGGCCAACATCGAGATCTTTGAGGGGGTTTTCCCCAATTGTTCCACAACATCATAATCGCTTTTCTTGATTATTTTCAAAATCTCTTCCATTTCTTTCTGAGTGGTTTCAGGGATGATTAACGGCTGAGCCCTCGTCATGACGGGCTCTTCTTGGATTCCTTTCCCTCTATCATCAACAACAATAGAGGGGACAACCACAGGAGTTACAATTTCTTCAATAATTGGACTTCTCGCAGATATGTTAAACGGTACAGGAGTAACTTTAGGAGCAACTGAGGGTCCGAAGATTGCCTTTAGAGGGGCAATCTCCGGAGAGAAAATTCTTCCACTGCGGGTGATTTTGATCGTTCCAGCAATGTTTCCGATGTCGGAAGTCTCTTCATCAGAACTCTCTTCAGTTGATTCAATTTGTTTAATACCGTGGTAAAAGATCTCTCCCCCATAGTTCCACGGTATTGATTTGTTGGACTTGTACGGGATAGGCCCCGACATGGTTATCTTTAAAGGTGCAATCTTCAGATCGGATGTAATCTTAACAGGTCTTTTGGAGACCTTGGAAAGATTGGCGGATATGGTAAATATAGAAACATCATTGACAGGAGTCGGTGTAACAGGAGTCTTTTCAAAAAGGATTTCTTGGTTATCCATTAGGCGCTGGATGCCTAACTTCAACAATGGACAGTCGGTTGGTAAGGATGAACAAAGGTGGAAATCTTCTTCACAACTTGGGAAAATTCCAGCCTTCAGCAAATTAGACTTGATTATCGGTAGCAGAGTCATCAAATCATCAACAGTAGCAACAAAAAGATTCTCTTCAACAACATGTGCATTGTGACCATGTTTTGGCATGGGAGCAGAGATCACATTTGGCTTTTCAGGGGCGTCGAATTCCACTTCTTTAGCGTCTATTAAATCCTGAATTTTATTCTTGAGGGCCCAACAACTGTTGGTGTCGTGCCCCAGGCTGTCTGAATGATAAGCACACTTGGCATTCACATGGTAGAACAGAGAAGATGTATTCGGATTCTTCAGGGCTTATTTCAAACTTGAAAGGTTTAACTTCAAGAGATGAGGTAGAACCTGAGCGGGAGTCATGTTTATCCGAGTGTATTGCCGTACAGGCCTTTCCATCCTTGCCTGGTTGGTTCTGGGTTGATTATTTCTGGGCTGATTAGCTGCAGACTTCTGAATCATTATGGCCCCCACTGCTGGCCGACGCTCAACTCTTCATTGACCTCTTTGGAAGTAGACATCTGAGACTTCTTTCTTTGCTGGAAAATTCTTTTTGATGGCAGCGGAAGCAGAGGCATCCTTTTGAATTTTCCCGCTTTTGATTCCGGCTTCAACTCTCTCACTAGTTAGAATTAACTCGGTGAACCCCGCAGACGAACTTCCTATCAGGTGATTAAAGAATGGACCTGACAGAGTCCCCAAGAACATATCAACAAGCTCTCTTTAAGATAAAGGTGGCTGCATCCTTCCAGCCAAATCCCTCCATTTCTGGGCATACTCCTTGAAGCCTTCATTTGAGACCATGCCCATACTCTGTAATTGAGTACGAGTTGGTGCTAAGTCCGCATTATATTGATACTGTTTGTAGAAGGCGGCCGCCAAATCTTCCCAATTATGCACATCATACCTCTCTAGCTGGTAGAACCAATCCAACTGTGTTCCCGAAAGACTGTCCTGGAAGAAATGGACCCACAAGTCTTTGTCAGAAGAATATGGTTGAATTTTCCTGACATAAGACCGTAGGTGCATCTTTGGGCAAGACACCCCATCACACTTAGCAAACAAAGGTACTTTGAACTTGTGAGGGATTACAATCCCAGAAACCAACCCTAGCTCTTCAAAGTCCAGCCCAGGCACTCTCTATAACTCCATGGCTGCTAGACGCTCTTCCAAATTCTTGTATTTGTCATCTGCAGGAGAATACTGCTGTTCATAATAGTCTTCATCTTCCTCCTCTTCTTCTTCCTCAGACTCAGATGGCACTACGGCTCCCTTTCCTTTTCCTACCCCTTCATCAGATGTTGAGGGGAAATCCAGGACCCTTCTAGCTTGAATTTCAAATCTTCTACCCAAGGTAGCCACACCGACTCTTTTCTTTTTCTTTTTCTCTTTTTCCTTTTCCAGTAGAGTTTTGAGCTCCTCCTGCCCCTTGGCTAGGGTCATGAGTAGCTGTTGGAACTGTGAATTCTGCGCTTGCAAGTCTTTGACCATCTGCTCAATATCCATCTTGCTGAAATAAATAGCAGAGAGATAAGGAAACCTGGTGTGAAGACCTGTTTATGCATATGATGAATGATATGTTTTCATGTAATGCATTCAAGGATTCAGAAATTCAAATTTGTTGTAAAAAAAAAAAGGAGCACATGTCATATTAATAAGATAGAATATGTTATTACATAAATTCCCCATGGGCAAAATAATACAAAATTCTAAGGTAAAAAGACGTTGCATATCTTTTTTGGTGCAATGTAGGTGTTGAGAGTCTGCTCTTCGTGAAGTTGACGAGTAAGTTCCAAAACCTTCTTCTCACTGGCGTATAATTGGGCTTCAAAAGTGTCACGCTCTCCCTTGAGGTGTATCCAACTCCTTTGTAAATCTTCTAGTGATGTTGGCATGTCAGGATGTAGGAGGGTGTATGGAACCTCTCCTTCCATAACAAGCTCTATAATCACAGGAAGCATGTAGGGGTAAGGCATCATAAGACTTTGGGCGCGAGTTCGTACCCACTTGAGGTAAGGCTCAAGGGGGATGGAATTCTTGTGTCCCAAGGTCTTACTGTCCACCTTGTTGGGCATCCTCCAAGATCAGATAAACCTTTGTCTAAATCCTTGATCGTCATTGTCGAAGTCAAAAACCAAGTCTGGAATCATCATGTCATGTGGGCCATTCCTTCGGGTATACCCAAACCGTCTCAGAGCCAAGCAGGGGTTATAGGTGATGCCTCCCCTAATGCCAAGTAGAGGGACATTAGGGAATTCCCCACAATGATCAATGATGATAACATTTTCTCTGGATCGAGAACACCAATGAACATCTGAATGTGTAAGGGTCATCAACCGTTGTGACCACCTCAAACCTTTCTCATTCTTTAAAATTGATTGGGTAAGATGAGAAATAAACCATCTTGCCAGTAGAGGAGTGCAACACATGAGAACACCTCTTTTCCTTATTGTTCGAGTGTGAAATGAGTGGAGGATATCCCTAAGAAAAGTAGGCACCAGGTTGCGAGCCATGAAGATTTTGACAGCATTGACATCTATGAGCTGGTCAGGGTTTGGGAACAAGACCAACCCATAGATGAGAAGAGCTACAATCTCCTCAAAAGCTTACAGATTTAGAGAATTCCAGCATTCTTGAGCTTTCTCAAACAGGAACTTTGCCAAGAAACCTTTGACACCACTTCTGGTTTCCCAATGACCTATGACATCAGATGGTTGCAAGTGTAGGGCTTGAGCAACATCTTCAGGCTTTGGATCTCTTTCCGTACCGTTGAAAGGTAGTTGATGGAGAATAGGAATCCTTAAGAGTTGATAAAATTCCTCCAAAGTAGGCACTAGCTGGTAGTCAGGAAATGTGAAGCAGTGGTGTAGGGGGTCAAAGAACTGGAAGAGAACTTTCAGCATATCCTCCTCAGTGTTGGTGTTGACTAAGTTGAGAAGTCGACCATGTCTTTTAGTGAATCGAGAATACTCTGGAATCCTAGAAGCAAGCTCCTTGAGTTGAGGAGGAATTCTCACAAGGTTGACTTGAATAGTTTTCCTG